>CM017573.1:6851551-7211551 GCA_007844125.1 Sinonovacula constricta
CCCCCCCCACCCCTGTACTGGTCCATCTTTACGAGTGTCAAATGCCGATGATCGATCCCGCCTATATATTATTAAACGCGCAATAATGATGCATGTTTCCCAGCCAGGCGTATTGAAAATATGTATGGTGTCAAATGGGGTTAAAAATAACACTAATCAATCATTGTGGAGATCTGTGATAAATAAAGGTAGGTAAAAGTGATAATGGAAAAACGCGAACACTTAAAAGCGCTCCTTGGTGAAAGCAGGTAATTAAGTGCGCGCGCGTGTGTGTGTATGTGTATGTGTGCGCGAGTGTGTGCATGCATGTATGTTATTTTCTATTGTTTGGTTGTTATCAATGTTTAATGGGTGTGTGTATGTGTGTGCGTGTGTGTGCGCGTGTGTGTGTGTGTGCGCGCGAGTGTGTGCATGCATGTTTGTTATTTTCTATTGTTTGGTTGTTATCAATGTTTAATGGGTGTGTGTATGTGTGTGCGTGTTTGTGCGCGCGTGTGTGTGTGCGCGCGAGTGTGTGCGTGCATGTGTGTTATTTTATATTGTTTGGTTATCAATGCTTAATTAGTGTGCGTGAGTGCGCGCACACGTGTGTATGCCTCTGTGCGTGTCTGATATTTTATATAGTTTGGTTGATATCATCAATATTTAATGAGTTGGGATTTATTTTGCGCAACAGCAAAAACAATAATGTGACAGTGTCATGACTGATCAAATGTGCTCCCTTTTGCTCAATTAGAATCAAGTTCAATATTTGCTCAACGACAAAGAAAAGCGGAGTAAAATATTGCACCTGAATACCAGATTATATGTGAACATTTTTTCATCCATCAAAAAAAAAAATTATCTTAAAGGTTAGAAGAATCAAAAGCCTCGAGAGGGGCGGATCCAGAAAAAATGGTGGTGGGTACGAATCAAGGTCCATTCAACTTTATCGCATTAAATACTAGATACACAGTCAGGGACCCTAATATCTACCTAAGCGGTCAACAGACAAAATTTACTTTCAAAGATTAGTATCTTTTAAGCTTACAATTATGTGTTTTCACAATTCTACAGCGGGGTTGCTGTGTAGAACCACCAGCACAATGCAGGTTAGCTGTCTGGGTAGAACCACCGTCACACTGCAGGTTATCTGTCTGGGTGGAACCACCAGCACATCGCCGGTTATCTGTCTGGGTAGAACCACCGGCACAATGCAGGTTAACAATCTGGGTAGAACCACTAGTGCACTGAAGGTTATCTGTCTGGGTAGAACCACCAGCACACTACGGGTTATCTGTCTGGGTAGAACCACCCATGCACCACAGTGTACCTGTACCTTATAATCATGCGCAAACAAAATCATAATTTTGTTTAAATTCATTAATACTCTAGTTGTCTTGATATCGTTGTTTATAAGATTTTTGATAGACCCATGACAAAGGGGACACGATCAATGCCCAAAGCCTTTTTTTGACACTACACTGAATTTACGGATAAAATACAAAAAAAAAAAAAAAAAAATAACACTGTCTTTGTATGTATACTTAATTTCTTTTATTGTAAAAACATACAAAATTGTATAAAAACCAACCTAGATGAATACAAAATGCACAATGATGATATTTAAAAGATCAAGTGAAAAATTGCCAACAGGACAAGGTATATGGGATGATAAATGGTTTGTATAATCATTACACATGACTTTTCAACTTAAATTAAATGTATGAGTTATCTCCCCTGTGTAAGTATTTTCATTCATTTACTTTATATAAGAAATATTCTAATGATTATTTGTTAATTTTAGTTTATTATAAATCATTATACATGACCAATTTTCAAATTACACATGACCAATTTTCAAATTAAATGTATGAGTTATCTCCCCTGTGTAAGTATTTTCATTCGTTTACTTTATATAAGGAATAGTCTAATGATTATTTGCTAATTTTAATTAATTATAAATCAATATACATGACCAATTTTCAAATTACACATGACCCATTTTCAAATTAAATATATGAGCTACCTCCCCTGTGTAAGTATTTTCATTCGTTTATTTTATATAAGAAATAGTCTAATAATTATTTGTTAATTTAATTAATTATAAATCAATATACATGACCAATATTCAAATTATACATGACCAATTTTCAAATTACACATGGCCAATTTTCAAATTAAATGTATGAGTTATCTCCCCTGTGTAAGTATTTTCATTCGTTTACTTTATATAAGAAATAGTCTAATGATTATTTGTTAATTTAATTAATTATAAATCACTATACATGACCAATTTTCAAATTTTACACGACCAATTTTCAAATTAAATGTATGAGTTATCTCCCCTGTGTAAGTATTTTCATTCGTTTACTTTATATAAGAAATTGTCTAATGATTATTTGTTAATTTAAATTAATTATAAATCATTACACATGACCAATTTTCAAATTAAATGTATGATTTACCTCTCCTGTGTAAGTTTTTTACATTTTTCATTCGTTAACTTTATATAAGAAATAGTCTAATAATTATTTGTTAATTTAATTAATTATAAATCATTATACATGACCAATTTTCAAATTACACATGACCAATTTTCAAATTAAATGTATGAGTTATCTCCCCTGTGTAAGTATTTTCATTCGTTTACTTTATATAAGAAATAGTCTAATGACTATTTGTTAATTTAATTAATTATAAATCATTACACATGACCAATTTTCAAATTATATATGACCAATTTTCAAATTAAATGTATGAGTTATCTCCCCTGTGTAAGAATTTTCATTTCGTTTACTTTATATAAGAAATAGTCTAATAATTATTTGTTAATTTAATTAATTATAAATCAATATACATGACCAATTTTCAAATTACACATGACCAATTTTCAAATTAAATGTATGAGTTATCTCCCCTGTGTAAGTATCTTCATGCGTTTACTTTATATAAGAAATAGTCTAATGATTATTTGTTAATTTAATTAATTATAAATCACTATACATGACCAATTTTCAAATTATACGTGACCAATTTTTAAATTGAATTAAATGTATGAGTTATCTCCCCTGTGTAAGTATTTTCATTTATTTACTTTATATAAGAAATAGTCTAATGATTATTTGTTAATTTTAGTTAATTATAAATCATTATACATGAGCAATTTTCAAATTATACATTTATCAATTATCAAATTAAATTAAATTAAATGTATGAGTTATCTCCCTTGTTGGGATTTTCATTCATTTACTTTAAATAAGAAATAGAACTTAGAAAATAACTTAAAAATATTAAGTAAACACTTTTTATAATTCACTATACAAAATAATAGTAAGAAATAATATAAATTATATAAAAAATGATAAATTATTTCTATTTTATGTTCTATATAATGTTTATGAAAAAACTATTATGTTTATTATGCATTACAATTAATTTTTACCTTATTTACCTACAAGATACTATATATAATTGATTATTGGCATAGGCACCATCAGAGAATAATAAATTAAATAATAAATTGTGTAATAATTTAAATAATAAATTGAATAATTACATAATTAACAAGTTAATTTCCTGCAAAATGACCTTTATAAGTTGGTAACATAAAAAAAATAATAATACGGTAAACAATACAAAAACAACAGTGAAATTTCATTGATCTTTTCCACACAAAACAGTTCTCAGAAATATAATAATATAACAGAAATTTGATAGTCAAATTTCACATGAAATATTATTGGAACATTTTCAACTATTCTGTTCATACAATAGAAAAAAAAATCAGTCCAGAAACCTTTTAGACAACCCCTTTTAAATGAATGCACATGTACTATTGAGACACCCCCTTTGTACATGGATGTATGCATACTATATAGATGATCCTGTTGTACATGAATCTATACATACTATTTAGATCATCCTGTTGTACATTAATCTGCACATACTTTTTAGACAATCCTGTTGTACATGAATGCACACATACTAGTTAGACAATCATGTTGTACATGAATGCACACATACTATATATAGATGATCTTGTTGTACATGAATGTGCACAGACTATTTAGAAGATCTGTTGTACATTAATGTGCACATACTATTTAGACAATACTACATAGATGATCTTGTTGTACATGAATGTGCACAGACTATTTAGAAGATCTGTTGTACATTAATGTGCACATACTATTTAGACAATACTACATAGATGATCTTGTTGTACATGAATGCTCACATACTTTTTTGAAGATCTGTCATGAATGCATGCATACTATTTAGACAATACTGTTGTACATGAATCTATACATACTATTTAGACAATCCTGTTGTACATGAATCTATACATACTATTTAGACAATCCTGTTGTACATGAATGTATACATACTATTTAGACAATCCTGTTGTACATGAATGTATACATACTATTTAGACAATCCTGTTGTACATGAATGTATACATACTATTTAGACCATCCTGTTGTACATGAATGTATACATACTATTTAGATGATGCTGTCGTACATGAATGCAACATCTATATCAGATGTGCCCTCTTAATATCAATATAATATGTATTCTGTGAACAGATATGATCTCATGATGTCAAGATAGCATATATATGGCACTTTTTTCTATACACATATGCCCTTTTTCCCATTAAATATACCATTAGACATTAATTGATTATTAATTTCTGAACCCATTTTAAAATGAGTGATATTAATTTTTAATTACATACCTCTAAAATTGTATGTAAAAAAAGTACTGATGACAATTTTTATTTAATTTTTCAACATAAGCTTTGAATTTTCTGGTTTAAAAATGTGGATAGCAAATAATAAAAAAAATTTCTTCAAAATCTGTGTTCAATTTCTAGCTATTTAAAATTTTTGCAATATGACGGTGACCTTAAGGCAAGATTAAAAGATGTAATAGGTTCATTCTACCTTAAATAAATAAATATAAAGGAAATAAACGTTATACATTATACAATCCAATTAAAGAATGTGGCAAAACATTGTATCTGACAAAACTAAGAAATGTTCAATTCTGAAAGCATCGGAAGAGTGAGCTAATTTAAAAAAACACTACGTGAACATAATATGGAAAAACACACTATGAATGTAAGATATAAACACACAGCTTTTATATACAAGAAAATAGCAATTTTATTAATAATATGGATGTTCAAAATATGTAAACATAAGTTATTCCTCCTTGAAAAAGGTCGGATTTAATCCACCCGAAACGTCGGATTATTTTTGTGTCATATTTGACTCATTGAAATAGTGTATGGTCATCATTGTTTGCCATTTAATCTGCCACAGGCAAGAGATACAAAAAAATGGAACCATAAAGAATGATTAATTAATAAGAAATTGTTCCTTCTTTTTAGTGTGGTTGGTTTTTCGATGACCATATGGTAAAATAATTTTAATTTGTCATTCTTTATTTAATTTCTTACATACTAATATAAGATAAGAAATTTAATTCTATTTATGGTGAACATGTGATTTGGGCGCTAAAAGTAGGACACCGATGACGTCTTATGTTTGACGCCGTTGACTTTATTTTCAAAATATGTAAAGTTAGTAAAATTAGTTATTCCTCGATGTAAATGCTCCTTGAAAAAGTAGGCTGGGGTTGCTTTTGAGAACTGTGGTTAGTTTGTTTATTGGGTTTATGGTCCCACCAACAGTATTTCAGTTATCTGGAGACGGTGTCCACTTGAAGCAGATATAGTTCCGCCTTCACTGTGTAAAGCATGCCGTGAACACCAGGCATGATACCACACTCAGTCACATTATCCTGACACCGGGCCAACCAGTCGTGGAACTACTCTTATATTTGCTTGAGCATTAGCAAGGGAGCTATACCACTACCATTTTTAACGACTTTGGTATGTCGCGGCCCGGTATCGAACCCGGGGCCTCCTGTACCTGGAGCCGACACTCTACCGATTGCGCTACCAGGTCCAGTCAAACTGTGGTTAGACTTTGTTCCTTCGGAACTTTACATTAATAATAAAAAAATGAAACAACTACAGAAGCAGGCCTAAACTTTAAGGGAGATAACTTTTGTTATATCTAATGAGCAGAAATAATGTATGCATTTCGTGATAATCTATTTTGCATTCATAACGATTTAAAGTTCAGCGAATCGAAGACCCACAGACAAATATTCGGGGAGAACCACCGGTGCAGAGCAGGTCAGCTGAAAGATTTTTCCAAAATTAGTCCTTCACCTAAACTGGGAATCGAACCTATGCGGTCAGAAAAAATTAATTGAACATGACATATATAAAGAACTGATTGTATGTTTTGTTTTGTTTTTGAAATACTTTGCAGCGACCAATTACAATCATTATAGCAATGTCCAGCTTTTTGGTGGAGGCAGACCCCAGACACGTGTCTGGGTAGAACCTACAGCATACCGCAAGTCAGCTGGAAGACCTTCCCACATTAAGGCCTTTGCCTCGAGCCCATGCGATGAGATGCTAAGCAGTCAAAGGAGTTACAAATCAGTGATTCTGCCACTATGCCGTGGGTGCCCCCGAACAGATTCTATAAAACTGACAAAACACAAATTGACGATTGGGACTTAACTCAGATGGTATAACAATGTGGATAGTGGCACTAAAATTGGCTAAATAGTCACCCTACCCTCTTCATTTTTTTCTTGAGCATTAGCAAGAAAGCTACACGATTTAATGATTTTTGTATGTGGTGAGAGAGACAGGTGGTGGGAAGTTTTAATCATAAAGAAACGTCCCTGATATGGCTCGAGATCCTGAAAATATATTAGCGTCCAAAAGAAACGATACCATTTGTTTGCAAGGATAAAACAGACCAAAGCTGATTACTCTCCAGTGATAGAGACACATTTTTGCAAATACTCATTCCACAGATTTCTTTGATAAAGGTGTAGAGGTGAAATGCTAAAGAAAAACGTTAAAGTTCTGGATTTTCCGATTGGTAAATTTCATTTGAGAGACCTTTCAACAGTATGTGCACAAAAAAATCAATTCTGTACAGTCATTAAAGACAAGAACGTTAAGATGGGTGGAGTCTCAAACAAACATTTCATTAAAACAGTCAAAAGAGAAGATGGGGTATAATGTCCCATCACACGTCACAAAGGCACGTTAGTTTGGTATCGTTTCTTTTGGGCACAAGTTTAGATTGGTATCTGCTGCGCATCATGAACTTGCTGAAAACACCATTAGGGTTGAATATGTTGTTGTTTAAGAGGTGAATGGTGTCTCAGTGGTGTGAAGCTTTAAGGCATATCCTAGCCGGGCTTCTGGAGATCTGGGGCCGTGTTCATGAAGAATCTACTTATTTTTTCTTAATTCCTTAAATTTTGAAAAAAACAACAACTTTTTTCTAAATTCCTTAAATTTTGAAAAAAAATACTTTTTTCTTAATTCCTTAAATTTTGAAAAAAATACTTTTTTTTTAATTCCTTACATTTTTAAAAAAAAAAAAAAAAATTCTAAATGCCTTAAATTTTTAAAAAAAATATGCATTTTTTTAATTCCTTAAATTTTGAAAAAAAAAAGCTTTTTTCTTAATTCCTTCAACTTTGAAAAAAAATGTTTTTTTCTTATTTCCTTAAATTTTGAAAAAAAAAACAAACTTTTTTCTTAATTCCTTCAATTTTGTAAAAAAATGCTTTTTTCTTATTTCCTTAAAATTTGAAAAAGAAAAGAAAAGGCAAATAAATGAGTCAGCATGGATTTTAAAACTACAAACTGCCCAACCTATGGGCTGAAACGTTAAAGATACGCGCCATAATGACATGCTGCTTGATGTTCAGTAAATGGCGGGAAAATGATGTTCAGTAAATGGCGGTAAAACGACATTGTCATTGGATGACGGTGATGTAGTTTCTGTGTTTTCTACTGTGGCAGTGCACATAAACGTTTGCAAATATGTATAGACAGAAATTGTTTATGTTTAACTCTCGAAAAAGGAAATTTGCCGAAAATTTGAGTGAGAGCATTTTTAGAAAAAAATTAATTCAGTTCTCTCTGCAACAATTTACAACATTGGCCTTATGAATGAAACTTAGATACATTTTTTAAATCTTAAGATTTTTTTTAGATTTAAGGGAATTTCTGTGTTTAAGTAAGGATAAACATTAACTAAGATTCGTTACAAAAATGACCCCAGATTCTACAATCCAGATGATGACAAGAAAACTTTCTTGTAAGTAAATGATGACATATTGCACAAAAATTTGGGCACAATTTATGAACCATGACCTATTACCCTAATGTCCTGCTGGCAATTCTATTTGTTGTCACGGCAACAAAAAAACAACAATAACAAACGTATCTCTAACAACTTAAGAACAATCCGTCGCAAACAAAAACAAACAACCAAGAACCTAAAAGGTATTTACACAGAAAAAAAGTCATAGAGTATGTTCTGTTTGGATATTAAGATACATTGCAGTAACACAATGGGAGACATTTATGAATAGTCTCCCCTGAATAATCCCTTAATGCAAGTACATCATTTAATTTGTTTTACTCGGTTTTTATGCTTGTGTTCTATGGGGTGAATGCTGACTTTTCTGCCTTTCTTGTGATATCATCAACAAACACTTCCATTTTCTTTTTAAAATAACATATTTCTGTAAATATTTTAATGAATTTAATGTATTTTTATTGAATTTTATGCAAAAGTAAGACATTTCACTGTTTGTAATTGCAATGTCTACCAGGGAACAGGTGATAAAATCCAAGAATTCCAACTAAACTGACCTAATTACTGTTTGGAATACCTCAGACATTAACTAAAAAGGGAGACAATTTCCATTTCACCAATGTACCCCATTATACAATCCAAAGGGAGAAAACCCATTACGATTATCATAAGGCACGTCCAGTTTTTATTGGTTGCTGAAGATTTAAGACAGCTGTCTGGGTAGAACCAGTGGCACACCGCAGGTCAGCTGGACGATCTTGACACACGATATACTTTAGCTAGTTTTGGACTTGACCCCATGCGATGGTAGCTAAGATGCCTGGCCAGTTAAGTCTCAGCACATCGTCGGAAACCACAGTACTTTCTTCCGTTACACCCCATACATACCGTGGAAAATTTGACTAGCAAAATCTTGTTTTCATGAATATGCATGAGGCAGGGGAGACCAATCTTCTTCCAATGAATTCGCATGTTACAATAAAATACTCTTCAATCTCAATGACGTCATACTGGGATTTTCTTACTAAAAATAGAAACCAACGCACATGTTTACTCATGGAGGTCGCATTTTGAATAGTAAACCGAACCTTAGATATAAAACGAAATTTCATTGGCTAGTTATCCGTGGTGGTTTCCTTATGGTACCAATGAAACTGCCTCATTAATTATTCATGACTAAGAGATTTTGCTATCCAATTGTCCAACGGGTACGTAACGCAGTATAGCGGAGTAATGTAACGAGAGATAACCCACGATGGTCACAGCAAAGCAAGCCCCATAAATGACAATGTTTTGCTACAATGTACATAAAATAACAAAACAAAACAAAAAAATTATGGAATAGATACATTTTCATCAACGATTTTCAAAAACATATTGCTGCATATGATTTTTTTAATACACACCACACTGATGCAATTATCATGTTTAAGGTTATATAGTTATGTATTTTATTGGTGGAGGAGGACTGCAAATGAGTGTTCCGGTACAATTATTACCGGTAATGAACTGCAAGTAAAAGAAAACGGTGAAAAAATCCACATAATGTACAAGAAACCAAACACCCACTTATTCTGGTACAATGCAATATAATGAATTCATGAAGTGGATTTCCCTTAAGCCATTGCCCCACCTGGGTTACCGTAGAAATATACAAAAAATTGAGGTCAATAAGGTCACCATTCTGGAGGTATCTTTTACATCAACATTCAATTACTGCTTTGATCTAATCAATTAAGACCTTAAATATTAAATTAATAATAACTAGTTATTTTTTTTTTAAATTAATTTTTTGGATGGGATTGTTATTAATAAATTATTTTCAGTTTTTGTTATTAAAAATGATTCCCGAGTCAGCCTTTGCCCAAACAGCTGACCTATTAATTTGAAAAAAATGAAAACAAAAACCAAAACAAATCTCATGTAGCTGATTGGTCATTTAAAAAAATCTATTTTAAGATCAACCAATAGGAAAAAGGTAGGAGATACCTTTAAGTTGTAAAACCTTGGTTTTTAAAAATAAATATAATTTGTGACAACAAAATAAGTTTTGATGGCCCATTGTTGTCCTTAAAGATCTGATAGAACAGGGCTGATGAATAAAAAAACTGTTTGCTTAAGTTGGAGACCTTTTAAAATCATCTGATTGGTCAGTTGTAAGTAACATTATAAATATGGCCAATCAGATTCTTGGAAATACTTAACGAGTTTGAACATCTTTGAGCACAGATGACTGAACATTTCTATTTTACAGGACGCAATAAAGGAAGCACTCTCCTGCCATCTGACAACTGAAACACATGCCTGGCTGCCTATGTTAGAAGTCAAAACCAATGAGACTTTAGTGGATTGTCCCCCCTGAATAGTCCCTATATAGGTCTTTTTATTCGGCTTACTCAGTTTTTATGCTTATGGTCTATGGAGTGAATTTTGCCTTTTCTGCCTTTCATGTGACACCCAGATTAAACATCATCAACAAATACTTTGTTTGTTTGGAGACCTTTTAAAATCATCTGATTGGTGCTTGTGTTTAAAAAAATTTAAAACTGTTTCAAAGAAAATCAACAAAATCAAGTGTATTCTTAAAACCCGATACATTTACTACGAATGAAACGGCTAAAGAAAAGAAAATTAGGTGTATTTCAAAATCAGATACATGTTCTATGAATGAAAGGGGTTAAATTTATAGTTCTCGTGAAATATGTCACAACAGGAAAAAATGTAACAATGTTGATATTCTGCATTATGCAGATCAAATAACTTAAACAGCTATAGTACTAAGCACATGCATAGTCATTATATAAGGCATAAAGAAGGAATATGTCTTGGACAATAAATGCCCACCTATCTTTAACTTTAAAAAGAAAGAACCATAACTCCATGAATATAAAGTTAATTATAAATAAAATCAAACTTGACTTGTATTTTTGACATCATATAATTCTAAACCAATTATCAATAGTGAGTCCTTCAAAGGTTATGATAAAAAAATAACATTATTGACATTGCAACAAAAAAGGGGCAATAACTCTTTTGGATGTCAAAGCGGAAAGAAACTAAAATTGGAGTTGACCTGTATTTTGGTATCATACACTTACAAACTAAAAATAAATGAGAAACATAAGTGGATAGTCTCCCCTGAATAATCTCTCAATCCAAGTAGGTCTTTTCATTTGGATTTACTCAGTTTTTATGCATATACTCTTCAGAGTATATGTTAACTTTTATGTTTGCATTCTGATATCAAGATCAAGCATACTTAACAAAAATGTTAACTTTCTTGTTTAAATCAAATATCTTCCATAAGTATTTTCATGAATTTATGCAAAAATCACACATTTTTATGTTTGTAATGGAAACCACCTTCAAATGAACAGGCAATAAAATCCAAGGATGCCAATTACAAGGACCTACAACTATTTGGACTACCTCGGATATTATCTAACAAGGGGAGACAAATTTCATTTCACCAATATTACCCAATTAAACTAAAATCTACAGACACACTGACAGTTGTACCAATGTACCTATTACGCTAATTCACAATACTTTGAATAGAAAGGCCATAAAAAAGCAGGTTCTTCAAGCGTGGCCTACATAAACACATGGAATCAATTTCAAGCCAATATCTGAAGTTAAAATCAGATAACAGATCGTTCGTCAGAACACCTTCATTTATTAGCCAATAACCGTAAATAACACAAAAAATTATTGAATTATTTGTGAGACGTTAGAGACGTAATTCTTTATGGCAGCATTCTGAGGCAACCTCATATCCTTTATATATACAGTCAACTCTCGTTATCTCAAATTTCAAGGGACCGTAGAAAATAGTTTGAAATATCCAAAATTTGAGTTATCCGAATTTAAGGATAGTTTGTGTAAATCTTAAAAATCTTTATCTGATCAATGATCAGTATGTGTATTGTGGGTAGGTAGTGGAAGAATGATAAAATCACTAACGCGACCTCTCATTTTATTTACAAGTTGAGAAGGCCGTGTCAACAAGTTCTCAAAAACTGTTACAACAAGTACAAACTGAAACACTTTAATCAGCGTTAATTGATTAACGAAATTGTTGTTCATTAAATCAGCTAATTAAATAATAATCGATTAACCTCGTCTCTAAATTACGTGGCATCCTGATTGCCGATAATTGGCGATAAAACTCGCGCCCAAATATTCGCGAGTTTCACGGTAGATGTGAAAACTGCCGTTTTGCATCTTATAGCAATTTGAAGTTTGAGATAGACCAGCTGATTTCAACAGTTTTATACGTGTGGAGACAAAGAATTAAGTTTGATATATCCGATAATTTAACACATCCGAATTTGAGTTAAGGGGATTCGAACTATATAGAAACTATAGGGAAAAAGCGGGACCGTAGAAAACAGTTTGACATAACCGGAACTTTGATATAACCGATTTTGAGATAACGAGAGTTGACTGTATATATATATATATATATATAACATGAAAAATTTGTCGCGCCAGCGGCTTAATTCCAGACTGCCGCGGTCAGTTTTTCATGTTGATTTTTGGTGTTATTATTAATTAGTCTACTGCCCCGAATTATGTAAAAGCCAAACGGGGACTTAATTTATTAGACGTTTGAGACATTATTCCCTATGGCAGCATTCTGAGGAAGCAATGTCATTATCCGACGATTAAATAACCCAGTCATAACCAGGCGCTTTCCATCATTGGACAGCAACTTTTTATTCTTTTAAACATCCCTGTCTAAAATTAAAACATCACTCTCATGAACGGGGTGAAACATTCTCCACAATTTGAAACTGGATTGAAATCCGTTTTATGACATTCTGCTAATCATTCAATCACACGACACTTTCATGATCCGGGCCGATATCGAAGCCTTCATCACGATTGTTTTTCCGTATGAGATGATGAGCCTGCGGGCCTGATGGGAAGGTTCTCGAAGGCTGGATGGGTCGGGTGTTTTCCCACGTGGAGTCTGGCCATCGCACAGCTGGTTCCCCGTGTGGGCGGACGACACTAGCAGCAGGCGCCCTCTGTGGGTGACGCGTGGCAACACGCCGAATTAATCTACTGTCGTCCTCACTGAAGAGTGTTCGATTCTGGAAAATGAGAAAGCGTATGTTCAACATTTCACAAATTAAAAAATTAAATTACATGTAAAATATAAGGTTTTTTGGGGGTTGAGTTTTGTGATATTTTCTAAGAGTAAAGGTTTTTATTAAAGAATAAAAAATTTTTTTATTGGGTTACAGTACAGTGACACAATTATGGTCATACTGGCGATGTCCAGTTAATTATTGGCAGAGGAAGACACCTGAAAAATGTCTTGAAAGAACCATGGTGCTCTGCAGATCAACTGAAAGATCTGACCACAAAGTTCTCGTCCCAATGGTTCTTAAACTGATGGAGCTTATTGGGTTGACAAACTACAAGTCGATGACTAACTCTTAAGCCATGGGTGTCCCTATGATGTTAAGAACAGTATCAAGGTAGAGGGAGCTGTACATCCCAAATTTCTCAACCAAACCCTATATTGTGGGTACTCATTGAAATTGTCTCACTGAGACGATTCTAATGAGTACCAGGTATAAAGGGTTTGGAGGAAAAATAACAGATTTAGCAAAAGATGTTACAACCCAATCATATCTAGGGTTCTGTACAATGGTACCAATAAGTCTTGTCACAAACAATTATCATTCAGCTGCCCAACAGGGTATCCCCAGTGGTTCAATCATGATTATATGTTAAGTATACCGTCCAAAAAATGAAAGCCTAATGTCACTTGAGGAAGTATTTTTGGGCTTGAGCTGTGTGATATTTTCTAAGAGCAAAGGTTTTCTGTTAAAGAAAACAAGTTTTATTTTTTATTGTTGTAATGGTGTTACATAAAAGTGATACAATTGTTCTCATATTGGCAATGTCCAGTTAATTTTTGGCTGAGGAAGACTCCAGAAAAACAATGGATCAATGGAAAGATCTGCCCACAAAGTTCTCGTCCGACGGTTTCTTGAACTGAGTGAGCTTATAGGGTTGACAATAAACAAGTCGGTGACTAACTGCTTCGTCATGGGTGTCCCTATATTGTTAAGAACAGTATCAAGCTAAGTCATAGCTATAACAATCAAAATAAATAATACGTCCCGTTTTTCGGCGGGCGAATAACAATGAATAACAATGAGGGATAATTAATGGTTATTATATTTTACATTGCAGCTCATCCATAGCTAGCTATATTACAAAATTGATGTGAATCCCCTGCAAAGTGACAAAGTAATTCTCTGTAGATGTAACATCAATAAAAAACAAAACTGGACAGACGAGAGTTATGCCTTGTTTACTTTATTTGTTTAGTATTGGGTTTTAGTCCTAACAACAGTACCTCAGTTTTCTGGAGTTGTTGTCCACCTGAAGCAGATATAGTGCTGCCTTCACCGTGTATAGGGGATTAAGATTGGGGATTAGCCGGCATTTTTGCCGATATTGCGCAGCAATATTTCTATCATTATAGCACAAGGGCACATATTAGGTGCCCAGTGACTGAAACCGGCAGGTCAATAATACTGACATCGACGGGTCAGGTGTAATGCTGTTCCCTTAGCCCAAAGCATTAGGAGGGAAGGCACTATTACCAACTTTAAAGTCTTTAGTTTGACCCTGCCGGGGTTTGAATCCATGACCTCCCGATCTGCAAGCCGATGCTTTACCACCTGAGCTATTGCGGCCGGTTTCACTGTGTATAGCAAGTTTGTTTATTGGGTTTATCGTCCCACCAACAGTATTTCAGTTCTCTGGAAATGGTGTCAACTTGAAGCAGTTAATGTGCTGCCTTTACTGCGTATAGCATGCTGCAAATTTCTGGCATAATAACACGCCCTGACATGTTATTCAGACATCATACCAACCAGTCACAGAACTACCCTTATATTTGCTTGAGCGTTAGCAATGGAGCTATACCACTACTATTTTTAAAGACTAGTATGTCGTGGCATGGGATTAAACCATGGTTTCCAGTAGCTGGAGCTGATGCTCTATCGATTGCGATACCAGGTCCCATTTTTAGGCAATGTACTCTTACCCAATCGGAAAACCTTAGATATTTCACAAATCATTTTCCGGATGCATGTAGGTAGTCTGATCATCTCGGCTATTTCCCTAAATGGGATGACTTTTAGGACAGTCATCAAAACAAAGATGGCAGCTCAGTACGTTTCCTGTAAAACTTCAATTTATGGTGGCTTCAAATTTAAATAATCAAATTTTAATTTCACCAGCCCAGCAGACATGCAGCTGTCAAACAATGACATTGTTTATGTTTTGTGCGAACTACATTTTAGGCATATTCTTCTTCGGACTTCCGGCAAACAAAACGATAATAATTTCTGTAAGTATCATTGAACCAGATACATCCATGGGATGATTGTCCCAAGGACGGAATTACCTGAGGAGTTCCGATTTGATTGTCCCAAGGATGGAATTATCCGAGGGGTTCCGATTGGAATTTCTGAGAACAGAACTACCTGAGGATTTTCGATTGAGTCTTACCATATTTTACTTATTCTCCGAAGATTCAGTGAATAAGTTATCAACTCTAAACAAACTGTACTTACTGATCTGCTCATCCAATCTCGCTTAGCTTTTTCTCTTCTTGATTGTTTTCTGTCCTGTAATAACAATTTAAGCAGAAATATAAGTGTAAGTCAACTTGTGCTAAAAGAAACAAGCTTTTATTGGTGGCCGCACTAAAGCGCATTGCCCTTAATGGAATGTGTTAGAAAATTGGCAGTGGGCTGTTGTTGTAGTTATCGTGTCATTTGGATCTCCTAGGCGGTATCTGCACAAATCTATTTTGTATAAATGATGAATGTATTGCAAGTGTGTATCAGGTGTTCAGACTTGTACTGTTAACTTCTGACCATGTTTATAACATATTGATTTTGGCAACTTCAAACCACTTGGGTTAAACAGATTTTACTCTCACCTCTGAGCAGTGCTGTACGAGTGTTTTAAGAGTGTTATTTGTTCAATATTTCTTACATGAGTTTCAAAAAAGATTACTTGTGTTATTAATTGAATTGTTTGATACATTTAGACAATATGCAATAAAAATGGTGCAGTACATGTTACGTCCATGTGAAGGCCAATTGTTTGATCATGTTTTCAGTTCACTTGAATTCAAAGTACTCAATCGGATGTCCAGCATTGTTGATTGTTAAATAATATACGTTGTATTTTTTTTTTAAATATACTGAATGCCGTTTGATGCTTTGTTTCAATGATTTTTTCTTGTATAGTATTTGTTGGGTTTTGCATCAGAGGCCAATTGGAAAGAGTAACTGTGAAACATAACTCCTAACTGACTCATCACAATGACATATCTACATATTAAGAGCATAAATTCTGATTATGCACAGCAATATATCCCATATTTCTCAACTTAACCCTATATTGTAGCTACTCATTGAAACTGTCTCACTGAGACGATTCTAATGAGTACTAGGTATGAAGGGTTTGGTGGAGAAATAAAGGAGTTAGCAGGAGCTGTATATCCCATAATTCTCAACCAAGCCTTATATTGTGGGTAATCATTGAAATTGTCTCACCAAGACGTTTCTAATAAGTGCCTGGTTTGTAGGGTTTAGGAGAGAAATAAAGGAGTTAGCAGGAGCTGTATATCCCATAATTCTTAACCAAGCCTTATATTTTGGGCACTCATTGAAATTGTCTCACCAAGACGTTTCTAATAAGTGTCTGGTATGTAGGGTTTAGAAGAGATATAAAGGAGTTAGCAGAAGCTGTATATCCCATAATTCTCAAAACCAAACCCTATATTGTGAGTACTCACTGAAAATGTCTCACAGAGACAATGAGTGCCAGGTATAAAGTGTTTGGAGAAGAAATAACAGATTTAGCCAGAGATGTTACAACCCCATCATATCTAGGGTTCTGTTCAATGGTACAAAAAAAGTCTTGTTATAAGCAATTTTCATTCGGCTGCCCAACAGGGTATTCAACCATGATTATATGTCAAGTAAATCATCAACAAATGAAAGTCTATTATCACTTGAGCAAGTATAATTCGCCTGGTCAATGGAAAACTATTCTAACTTAAACCAGGGGCAAAACATTTCTATCTACAATAAATTTCAATAATAATACATCTAGTTAACAAAGATTAAAAGAACTCCATATAACAAAGGCAAGAAATCATTATTATATTAAAGTACTAGGTCAAAATAAAATCAGTTTTAAAAAAAATTGTGCATTGGTGGTCTTACTTAGGCCATAACAGCTTAGAAGAACATGATGAAAGTAACCTTTCATCCATTGCAAAGCTTAATCCATTATTTGCTCTTTTGTCATAAGTTCTACCAATGAGCTACATGGGCAGACAACTATGTGAGTGTGTGGAGCAGGGTGGGCAGTGGAGTGGGCAGTGGGGGTGGGAGTGGTGGGCGGAACTTTTCACTGCAGTGATAACTTGAATTGGTGAAATAACAAGTCATAATTACAAAGTTGAAAATAGTACAACTAGACGGCAGACAGATGTGGGGCGAGCACAACTCATCGCAGTGATAACTTTAAATGATAAAGTAGGTAACCATACTTACAATGATGCTAACTGTACAACTAGCCGGTATCCAGATAAGCAGTGATAAAACTATAACCGTCCCCACAATGTTGCTTCTCATGAATTCAACTGCAAAAAAATGATAATTCTTAAATAAATTTACAAAAAAACAAAAAAACAAAACAATCTCTGTGATTCCCATGTTTATGGTATTTTTTTTTTAAATTTTCAAACAATCATGTTATTGGTAAAAAAAAGTATTTTTTTTATTTTCAAACTATTTTTTTTTATTTCAATTTTTTTTTCATATTTAAATATTCCTTGGTCATAGAAATGCACAAATCTGCTGCAATAGCTTACATTTAATGCACAAAAAAGATTTTGAAAAAAAAAATAATATTTGCACCAGTTATCAAATTCAGCCTAGAAATATCACATGGCATTAAACCAATCTAATGATAAATAAATTATGTTTTGTTATGTTTTTGAGTTACATCGCAGCGACCAATTATGATCAAATAAATTATAACACAGCCATATATAGTTCAATAATGTAAACAAATAAACAGAGATAACAATGTTTATAACATTGTAACAAACCTGAATTGTTTAAACCATCATAAATCATGAGTGTTAACCAAATATACCGCCATATTCAACTGAAATTTTTCCCGTTGCAAGGCCATTTTTCTCAACTCAACAACATACTTCTCAAAAGTGGGACAAGTATGGAAATCACAGCAGGGATGTTTTTGTTCAGTTTTTGAAATACATTGCAGCGATCAATTATGATCATTACAGCAATGTCCAGCTTTGCTGGTGGAGTAGAACCACTGGCGCACAGCTAGTTAGCTGGAAGAGCTTCCCACATTAAGTCCTTCGCCCTGAACAGGACTCGAACCCACGAGGTGAGAGGCTAAGCAGTCAGACGAGTCACAAATCGCCAACTCTCCCACTATGCTAAGGGCGCCCCCAGAAGAGTTACAAGTCGGCAATTTTCCGCCACACCACGGGCACTCTGGTCGCATGACTTAATTCAGAATACTAGTCAATACTTGTCAATTGATATTAATTAATGTTACATGGTAAAAGCCTTTGTGTTTATAAAGAGTGCCTATGATTGTCTAAGATGAAAAGCAGTAATTGATGGAGAGACAGCATGGCAGCCAAGTCAAGGATCATCCTGGATTAATTAACAATGATACACTTAATACTTGGTTAAGACACAGTTGATTAATAATTGTGTGTACAACATGTTTGTTATACATATGTTGATAGTTTATTTTATTACTAGTTATTTTTTTTTCTGTATAATAGTTCACTGTATCTGTTTAAACTTCTGATGCAGGTGCTTACTGTTAGCTGTCTCACTTTGACAGGATAGTTTTATTTACACTGTTTGTTTCATAGAAAAACCTTCAGGAGGTGCGAGGTTGGAGTGCTCCACAAACCAGGTTTAAGCACCCCAGTCAGTCCTTTTGCCAACTGACGATTCCAAGGTGGTAACTGCTGGTTTTTCTTTTTGTGTGTTATGTCTCGTCTCTGTTTTTTTGTCACATTTACATTTACCTTGTTTACCTTTGTCTAGAGGTAGATTAGATTTATATCTGTCTATTTATATGACGTTATTTTGATAGGAATTCAATTGTCAACCTTACTAATTCCCACTTACCTAGTTGATCTATGGATATATCCTCTATGATATTGAATAACCTCTGTACCATATCTTGTCGTTTCTTCTCACAAGTTCCCTGAAAAACAAAACAAAAAATTACATAATCATGCTAAAATAGAAGATAAATATAAATCAAAGAGTATTATTATCATTGACGAATACCCACTTGGTGCTAAATGATCCTAAAATCCCAGCACAAAACAATGAAGTTATGGTGTAAATAGGAATTGCTGAAATGTCCCATTGTGACCTTGACCTTTAGCAAGGTGTATAGAATGCCGTGAACACCTGACATGAAGCCACACCCAGTCACATTATCCTGACACCAGGCCAACCAGTTGTGGAACTACCCTTATATGTGCTTGAGCGTTACCAAGGGAGCTATACGACTACCATTTTAACGACTTTGGTATTTTCTGGCCCGGGATCGAACCCTGGGCCTACTGCGATACCAGGTCCAGTCTAAATGCTAAGATAAATCCGGAAAAAACAAACATTTATAGCAATGACAATAGAGACAATAATAATTTGATGATACTGATGGTAATGAAGGTAATGCTAATTCTGCTGCTGCTACTGCTGCTGATGATGATGATGAGGATAATAATGCTAAGGAATATGATGAAACGGACAAGAATGATGACAAATTTCAGACAACAAATGACTTAGAATACCATTTATAATATAATAACTTTGGTATGTCGCGGCCCGGGATCGAACCTGGGACCTCCAGTACCTGGCTCTACCGATTGAGCTATCAGGTATCAAAAAAAAAAGAAGATAATTACAATGTACCTTATTACATATGCCCTGATAACACGGTCTGCCATCCGGTAATAATGTACTATTCACGCTCGTACAATCGCCCCCAGAAAATCTGTTCTTGCAGCATCGATGGCAAGCATGACCAGAATCTAAAAAAAGCAAGGTTAAACAAAACACCATCTTGAAAATTCATTTAAAAAGCAATGTGTTGTTGATCCTTGCATATTTTTCTTCCAGGAAACCTGTTCTTACAGCAATAAATGCACACATTGTAAGAACACAAGTGTGAAAATTCCAATATATTAAGCCCAGGGTTCCCAGAAAGTTTTGCTGGTGAAAATCAAGACTTTTTACCAGACTTCTTCAAGGTTTTATTGGTTAAATTCCAGAATTGTTAAAGCCAAGGATATCCACACATTATTAAATCCATTTTCCAGGCAGTTTAAGGCCAAGCGTCAAAATCTGTAATGTGTCTGCTGGCAAAAGAAAGGTGACCCTCTCAATATCGATGTGCACTAATAATGTTCATGTACAAAGGATGTTCAAGATTGCTGTATTCAGTTTGCTGTAATTGGAATTGGGATGGGATGGGATTAGCCGGCATTTTTGCTGATACTGCGCAGCAACATTTTTTATCATTATGTAATTGGAATTGCACTTTAAAACCAAGCATTTTGACTTCAAAGTCAGGCTTTGCAAATGAATTGTTTACTGAAGACTGGCTAGATCGTATTTACATAAAGTCTCAGCAAACTGACACCTATATCGTGACTAAAAAAACAACAAAAATGCTGCAGACATTGTCAAACAAACACTTGCAAAACGGTCCTGTTTAAAGGACATGTTATGATAACAAATTGCTAATTCTGTACCTAAATCCGTTCATAATTGTCCTGAGTTTTTCCTGAATCCTTGTCCATCTCCTAAAACATAAAAAACCCATAAAAGCTTGCCTATTTCTTACCTTTTGCACAGATACAGGGTGTGTAATCCTGATTGAACATCTGACAGAAGTTGAGGCATTGTCCCTCGATGCAAACACCTCTGAAATATCAAACAACTCAGATAAACGATCACACGGAAAACTAATTTTTCTTTTTATTACTCATTAAAAAAAGTTTTTTTTGAAAAAGTAATAAGCTATAAATTAAACCAAGAAAAAAAGAACCCAGTTCCAGTTTTTAGGCTAGAGCGCACCTTTGCTGGATTGTCGCAGAATTCGTCGAGTTGGTGCACATTTTTTAACTGAATGGGTCATTTTGGCGCACGCTTATAAAAGTAAAGAATAAATAAAATCAAAAGAAATACTTCTATTTTTGTATCAATGAATTGTAACTCTAAGCCTAGCTTGTACACAAACTAGTTTCTGCTAAAAATAGACCAACTAGGTGTTACCTGATGACCTAAAAAAAGCTGTATTTGATTGACTAGTGGCTTCCGATATGAACGACAACTCTTTGATCATAATTAATGGACACTTCATGTTTAATGATGCTGTACATAAGTTAAGCACTCATGATGTTTTTTGCAATATCTGCTACTAAAAACCCACTTTGGTGATTTTTTTCTTTTCATTTTTTTTAAATGACCCACTGATTATAAAATTGGTCCACTGTTTTCTGAAGTGATGGGTCAAATTGGCCCAATGCTTTGAAGTTCTACCCTAAACACTGCTGTTCTTTTCTCAGTTTTATTTTCTCAATTCATTTATTAAGAATAAAATTATCAACTATCTTACTAAAGACAAGAATAATTTTGTTATCCTGAGAACACCCCAGATGAACAAGAATGTGCACAAAGGATCAATATTTCTTATTTTTCCTTACCGCTTCTAATGTTTTTGTTATATATTTGTATTACATATAGAGAGAGACAGAGAGAGTGATAAAAAGAGAGAGATAGAGAGGGAGTGAGAGAGAGGGAGAGAGAAAGAGAGAGGGATAGACAGGGAGGGTGAGTGAGAGAGAGAGAAAGTGAGAGAGAGAGGGAAAGAGAGAGGGGAGAAAGAGAGGGGGTAGAGAGAGAGAGAAAGAGAGAGAAAGAAAGAGAGAGAAAGAGAGAGAGAGACTAACTGACACTTTTTTAAACAACAGGATGGATTTTGTTTGCTTCTGTTTAAACTGCAGCTACCAATTATGATTATTATAGCAACATGCAGATTTTTAGTGGAGGAAGACCCCAGACACATGTCTAGGTAGAACCACTGGCGCACTGCAAGTCTGCTGGAAGACCCTCACATTAAGTCCTTTGCCCTGAACGGGACTCGAACCCATGCTGTGAAAGCTTGAAGCAGATATTGTGCTGCCCTAACTGTATATAGCATGCCGAAAACACCTGGAATGATGCCACACCCAGTCACATTATCCGGACTCCAGGCCAACCAGTCATGGAAATACCCTTATATTTGCTTGAGCATTAGCAAGGATACCACTACCATTTTTAACAACTTTGGTATTTCTGAGAGAGAGCTGATCCATAAGTCTCCCGTACCTGGAGCTGACGCTCTACCTATTATGCTACCAGGTCTGGTTAGAGGAGTTACAAATTGGCGTCAGGTAAATAATTGCATGAATACTTACTGATCTATACACTGAGTGCCGTCTGACAGGAAGTTGGTGACATTTGGGCATTGGACGCTTGTGCCACTGAGGTCAGGTTAAGGATACAAACATATTTTGTATACTGAAATGTTGTGTTTGTTTTTTGTTACATTGTACAGACACAATTATGATCATACTGACAATGTCCAGTTTACTATTGGTAGAGAAAGATCTCAGACTTATTTACGAGAGAGAGCCACTGGTCTATCGCAGGTTAGCTGGAAAACCTAACCACATGAAAGGTCTTGCCTCAACTGGGACTCAAACCCATGCATTAAGGGACTGAGGAGTTACAAGTCAGCGACTCGGCCATAGACTCTCTAGCAATCTAGGTAGAGTAATTTTTTTCATTTTATTTTATGAAGTTTAAATTGACCTCATTCTAGTTTACCTCATAACAGAAACACAGAAAAATGTAGAACAACCGTAAAGAAAGCTAAATCCAGAATGCTGAAGAATGAATGCTACACAACCTGTTTTTATAGTCGATTTGAACAAGTTTCAAGGCCAAAGGCTGAATTCTTGTGGTTGGCTGTATGATTCGAACCAGATACCTTAAATTTTCAGCAGTCTAAGGTCTTAACCATTAGACCAAGGTGGTTTATTTTTGTTGTTGTTTCATTTTTTTTTGGGGGGGGGGGGGGGAGGGGGTTAGGGGGGTGTTAGGGGGTGTATGGGGGAGAGGGGGGAGGGGGGAGGTATGTACAATGCCATTTCTAATGCCTTTAATAATAAACTAGCTTAATGAGCTTTTAGGACAGAAAAAAATACTACTAAACAATCAACATATTATAAAACTAGTTCATTTTTGAAATAAATAAATAAAATAAATACAAGGTGAACGAGCTCTGGGCAAGAGCTCAAAGGATACTCGCAGTCAATTTGTCCTTCACACGACATATTCATCGCCGGTCGACAAACTGTCCCTTTAACCGCAGGTTGACATTCCAGGGTACAGCAGCCAAAGTTCATCGGGCTGTAAGGAGATTTAATATATAAATCTAAAATATATAGTTAAATCTCGGTCGCTCAAACACCCAAGCGACCTACGCTTGAGTTCGATCGAGCAAGATGTTTGACCCATCAGCATTGACATCTGGTCATTTCTAAGAATGATTACGAAATGTCGCGTTAATACACTGTTTGTAACTGCATATGTACACATAATTTTGAAATCTTAGTAACAAAGCAATCTGAATACAATTCTTTAATCTGGTGTCAATCAGTTGCCGTCACTCTAGTAATTAACATATATGACACCGGGTGGTGGTAAGTTTCATGAACGTGTGAAATACACAACCACCGGAAACAAACAGGCACTGCAATCAGTCGTTGATGTGGACTGTTTGAGTGATAAGGTGTAAAAATACAGGTAAATGGGCTGTAGGGCAATCAATTAGTTCTAGTTACCCAGTGAACCGGTGTTCTACCGATCAAGAAAGAACTAATATACAGAAACAAGGACAAAACCAAGGGTTTGACTGTATAATAAATATATATAATAAAATATATATACTCAATTTATACAACAAAACTAGAATATATTGTAGCTGTTTAAATGGCTAACACATGGTTCCATTTTATGGCATGGTTTGACACTCCAAAATACAGCAATTAAAGTCCTGACAAATCACACATATTAACACAAAATAGTTTGTTTTTGAAATAAATCGCAGTGACCAATTATAATATGGGTAGAACTACTCGTAAATCGCTGGTCAACGGAAAGACCTTATCCATTTAAGTCCTTCACCCAAACGAGACTCGAAGTCATGCGGTGAGATGCTAAAGATTTGGCAGAGTTACGGAGGAGTAAGTGATGCTACCACTACACTACAGGTATCCCAAAATAAAACAGATTTATTCTTTCAATTCATTTTTATATGACACTAAATTGTTTGTGAAGATTTGTTTAAAGACAAAATTTCAGAAAATTTAGTTTCTAAATGCTTAAATAAGTGTGAACTTCTATAACTTTACAACAGAATGCATTAATGAGGTATCTATATGCAAATGAGGCAACTTATACAAGGGAGGTAACTCAATGCTATCGACAAGATGGAGTTATGTCCCAACTAAAAAAAAGACAAAAAGAAAAGTTGTACATAAAAAGATGTATGTTGTGACTGTATAGTCACAAGTCTTAGTTATAAAAAAAAAATCAGGCTGAGATAAGGGAGATAATTCAATAAATTTTGACAATGTCAATGGTTGGACCCCACATATCGAGGAGTTTATATTTCATAATGTATTGCTGACACAATTATGTATATTACGAAAATTCTAGATTGCATCATTACCAGACATAAAGGGACATAACTCTGTTTGTCTAGTTCATTATTGGCATTAGCATCACACTCTTATGGGAGATAATATGATAATGCCAATAATGAACTAGACAAACAGAGTTATGTCCCTTTATGTCTGGTAATCTATGCCCGGAACACAACATCCAGGTTTAATTGTAACATTTGCACTGCAAGATACTTAGAATATATCTCTTATTAAAGTTTCCAGCCAGTGCATTCAAACACACAATTGTACAAGTCCAGACTCTCAAATAGGCCCATATTAAGTTAAAGGGAGATAATTCAATGCAACAAGTTAAAGTAATCTCCCCTCCTTACCTGCAGACTTTACCAGGTCGGAGAGAGCAATCGCTGTCACAGCAGGGGTCAAGGTCATTTTTGGTATTCCAGCCGGCATCACATTCCTCACCCTTGTCGATACGCCCATTACCACAGAATGCACCATTACCATGCCCCTCTTCAATAAGTGAAAAAAATAATCACGTTACGTTTCTATAAAATGCTCTCCTTTTTGAAGTCTCTTAATATGTTGTTATGCTTATCATCCCATACTTAAAAAACATTACTTTCTTCCAGTTTTTTAAATATTATGATATACACGTATTTGCAACAATATATAGATTAGTGACACTCAAGTTTGATCACACTGTTGTTATCATCACTCTGACATAATTATGGTTATATTACTAGTGGAGAAAGACCCCAGGCTTATGTCTAGGCAGAACTCTTGGTGCACTGCAGGTTAGCTGGAATTAAAAAAAAAAAATGCTTGGGTAGAACCACCGGCACACCATAGGTTGGCTGGATAATAACCCCCCATGATGGGCGCCCGTGGTCGAGCGGTTAGAGTCTCTGACTTGAAACTCCTCAGCCCCTCACCGCATGGGTTCGAGTCCCTGTCGGGGCGAGAACTTTCATGCATTCTAGCTAACCTGCAGTGTGCCGGTGGTTCTGCTCAGACATAAGTCTGGGGTCTTCCTCCACCAATAATTAGCATGACGTCGCTAATATGAACATAATTGTGTCGGTGCGATGTAACAAAAAAACAAAACAAAGCAAACCTCGCCACATGAAAGTTCGCTCCCTGATCTGGAGTCAAAACAAGGAGGGACTGAGGCCACAGACATCCCCCGATTGTTTTTTATTTGCTTTGCATAGATTGCCAATCTATACTTTACAACTTGCAAATATCTTTGTTCCAATTTTAGGGTGAATTCTTGCAATAGTGAAAAAAGTTACGCTTCTGATAAGAGTGTGATGATAATGCCAATAATGAACTAGACAAACAGAGTGATGTCCCTTTGTGTCTTTCAAACTAGGCCGGTCACACAACAAGAATGTGTCTGAATATCATTATAAATTACTATATGCTATTTTTTTTGTTTTGTTTTTTTGTACAACACAATTATGGTCAATAATTATACCTTAACATTAACGTTACGACGTCCATCTAATTGTTGGTCGAGGAAGACCCCAAAATCGAGAATTGAACATAAAGAGGGGCTGGGGAGTTACACGTCAGTGACTCAAACCACTAAGCTGCAGGTGCCCCATTATTGTAGACAGTTACAGTACAAAGATTTCGTAGGGATTGATTTGGAAAGCTTCTGATATTTCCAATGAAACAGTTGTATCCCTTGACTTTCAGAACTTTACTCAGCCACAGGTGCCCCCTGTTACTGTTGACAAATATAGTACAAAGATTTTGAAGGGATTGAATTGGAAAGCTTCTAATATTACCAATGAAACAGTTGTATCCCTTGGCTTTCATAACTTTAAAGATGAATTCTCTACTGCACGGTGAGAAGAGCTGAAATGAGAAGCAAAATAGTTTAAACGAAGACTCTTAAAGTCTTCTGTATGCAGCAATTAGTCCTAATGGAAGACTGATTTTTTTTAGATTTTTTTTTAAATACATCACAGCAACCAATTATGATCATTATAGCATGTGGCCCTGTGGAAGAGTCTCGATTTATAACTCCTCTGACTGCTTAGCCTTTCACCGCATGGGTTCGAGACCGTTCGGGGAGAAGGACTTAAAGTGAGAAGGTCTTCCAGCTGACTTGCGATGCGCCGGTAGTTCTACCCAGACATGTGTCTTGGGTCTTCCTCCACGGAAAAGCTGGATGTTGCTATAATGATCATAAATGGTTGCTGCGATGTATTTAAATAAACAAATAAAGACCCTCATTGCTTGGCCATGGGCCCCCCCAAGATAAAATTTATATACCGCATAAACAAGTGGGATATAATAACACCAAAAATCAGACGTAATTTCCTATGGGAACATTCTGTGGAAGCAATGTCAAATGTGATGTATAATAACAGTGTTTTGGCTAGAGCTTTAAAGCAGTGAGCCAATTTGACCCATCACTGCTGAAAACAGTGGGCCAATTTTATAATCAGTGGGTTATTTAAAAAGATGAAAAAAAAAAAAAATGGCATCACACACTCATAAGAGGATGTGGGATGGCTTGTTTTTAAGTAGCAGACAAAATGTCACAAGATTTCGGATCACCCAAGCACTTAACTTATATACTGCATCATTAAACTTGAAGTGTCTATAAATTATAATCAACAGAGTTGTCGTTCGTACCGAAAGTCGCCAGTTCATATATAAAGTCAATCTAGTACATCCATTTTTAGGTCAACAGGTAACTCCTACTCAATCTATTTTTAGCAAAAACTAGTTTGTGTACAAGCTATGTTTAGAATTATGACTGATTCATACAAAAATAGAAGTATTTCTTCCATTTTATCTATTCTTTACTTTTATAAACGTGAACACAAATGACCCATTCAGTTAAAAAATGTGCACCAACTCTTAAGAATTCTGCGCCAATCCCGCAAAGGCGTGTTCTAGCCTAAACACTGTATATATTCAAATGGGATATAAGATTGTTATTTTAGATTAGGTACAAAAATATATATCAAACAATCTAACATACCCAAAATCAAAGCAAAATTTGCTATTTATAACTGTTGTATTGTTAAACATATTTTATCATTTAGTATTACATATTTGTCTCAAGTCATAATATTGTGGGTTTTTTTTTTCAGGATTTATTTATCAATGCAGATAATAACTGTATTACAAGTTATATGCAATTGGTACTAAACATCAAATTTTAAATGGGATGACTAAAATGTTCCTATTAATGTCTTTATTTTACTTCAACTCATATTCCTTTTTTATCAATAAAACTTGTTTGATCATGTGTGCACATAATTCAATGGGCCACACAGATTCGTAATTATAATTTTCTGCATTTGCTGAACATTTTTACCTCTTTTTGACCAATTAGACCCAATTTTTTTTTCTTGAGGAATTGAATCATGTTAATCAGGCCTACTAGTAAAATTGTAAACCCTTCAAAACCTTAATATTTAGAAGAAAAAAACTTTTTTTTATTATAAACTTAAAAAACGGACAAACTGTAATAGTCTTAATTTTTAGTTTCGAAGTTTTAATTTTTCACAAAGTCGTTGAATGACTTTCTAATAAGGTATCTACGTAAAAAATTAAGGATTTTGTTTGTTTGTTGTATTTCAGTTATCTGGAGACGGTGTCTATTTAAAGCAGACATAGTGCTACCTTCAGTGTGTATATTATCTGGCATGATACCACACCCAGTCACATTATCCTGAAACCGGGCCAACCAGTCGTGGAACTACCCTTATATTTGCTTGAGTGTTAGCAAGGGTAGCTATACCACTACCATTTTTAACGACTTTGGTATGTCGCGGGCCGGGATCGAACCCGGGGCCTCCCGTACCTGGAGCCGACGCTCTACCGATTGCGCTACCAGATCCTGTGTGCGAATATCTAGGTTCAGATAAATGGTATTAATAATGGTTTAAAAGGAAGTGGTGACGAAACAAATTTCAATAACGTGCAAAGTCTCCAGTTCAATACGTCAAACAAAATCGAACATACCCGGTTATTCTCGTCATATCCGCTGACTGCCCACGGGTACATGATATATTTCCCATCGCCGTAGTCTGACGGAGCACATTCATCCGTCTCAACATCGTGTTCACTGCCCATGTTGTGTCCAAGCTCTGGGTAACACAAAGATTTACAATTATAGCACTGCTACAGGAATTATCCGCTAAAATATACAATTCTCTTAAAGCTGTTAACAGTACACATACTGCCGTGGAGAGAATCCAGTGATTCATAAAATGTTGTTTATTTTGTTACATCTCACTGACACAGTTACCTGTCTTTAATATAACCCGGTGGACTGTGGCCGGAATCCACCAAAGTCTCTGTCGGTCCATTAAATGTTAAATGAATTTAAGAATTTTTTTCACCCACGTCATTTTAAAAATTCTGAATTATCATGAAATCATATATAGCCTACATAACTAAACTAAACAAAGCTTTACATTCTTTAACTGAACCCAACCATTTGTACCACCTCGGTAAGCTTACCAACCCTTTGTCAAAATGCCAAAATCATACTGGTCCAGTAAAATTGGGTCTGGTCCAGTAGATATTACCAGCTTAGTGGACCAAAGGTCCAGTGTTTTCAAATTTCTTTTGTGAAGACTGAGGTATGGTCATATTTGCGTTATCCAGCTATTGGTTAAGGAAGACCCCAAACCAAAAAACCACTGGTAAACCACAGATTAGCTTGAAAACATCCCCAAATGGAAGTTCTTGAGTCTTGGGACTCCAACCCATGTGACAAATCTAACCACTCAGTCAAAGGTGCCCAATTATATAATTTTCATTACGTTAAAATTGACATAATGACTTTATATACATGGAAAGTTAAATAAAATGTTTTTTTGCATAGTTTCTAAGCATTTGGATTGCTTCTGCCTTTTCCCTGGTTCCTGGCATATACCCAGAATGCATCTGTAGAGCACCTGCTAGGAACCAGCACTGAACTATTTCTTTTTCCTGTAAATCAGCAGATGAAAGTGCAGGCAAAATTGTGTGTATTTCATCTTGGCCCAGTGCCTGCAGAAGACTGCTTTGGTCTGAAACTTGTAGGATGATGATTTTTTAATACCAAGGTCATATAACATGATCAATAGAAATTTAATTTAATAACCCAATGTTATAAAATAATAAACTGCATAGTTGTCAAATATTTATTTATCAGTTCCCTGTCAATAATATTATTTGATTCAATTATATATTAAAAAATGGTGTTGTAATGCATGAAATGGAGTGGGCTGTTAACATCACTAGTGTTGTTTGTTTATTGGGTTTATCTTCCCACCAACAGTATTTCAGTTATCTGGAGACGGTGTCCACTTAAAGCATATATAGTGCTGCCTTCACTGTGTATAGCATGCCAGGAACACCTGGCATGGTACCAAACCCAGTCACATTATCCATATATATACCAGGCCAACTAGTCATGGAACTACCCTTTTATTTGCTTAAGCATTAGCAAGGAAGCTATACCACTACCATTTCTTACGACTTTGGAATGTTGCGGCCAGGGATTGAACCTGTGACCTCCCGTACCTGGAGCCGACGCTCTACCGATTGCGCTACCAGGTCGGGTCTTTAAATATATACTGGGTATCTAGCAGTGTAAGAAAGCTTCAAACAAAGACTTGTTAAAAGTACCATGGGCTGTTACAAGTTGAGCCTGAAGCGAAAGCAGCCTCTGTCCTCCGGAATTCTGAGACGAGCTCCATCCTGTGTTCAAGGTCATCTGTCCTTCATTGTACTTTGGGTACCCTGTGGGTCAAAGAAACATTTAAACATGTCCAACAAAATTTATATAAACATATAACACAAAACCAAAATCCATTTTTTTAAATACTGGACTTGGTTGTGTAATTTGTAAAGGATTGGCACCAGGCATGGGAGGTCCCGGATTCAATTCCAGACTGCAACATACCAAAGTTGTTAACAATAGGGCCATGATGGCCCTTCATCGCTCACCTGATGACACAGGTTTTAAGTAGGCGCAAATCTGGCATTAAGTAATTAAGAGTTATTTACTTAAGAAATCTTTAGTGAAGATTGGACCATTAGTGTGGCCACTGGGTTGATAACATTTTCAAGAATTTTACCAAGTAACCTACTGAATCCACATTACTCACTTAAAAACATATGTAAGATTTCATCCTGGCAAACATGATGGTCAAGTTTGGTGAAGACTGGGCCATCAATGTAGCCTCTTGGGTGTTTTCACAAGGTTTTTCTAAAATGTAACCTAGTGACCTACTTTTTGACCCGACATGACCCAATAACGAACTCATCCAGGATTTTATGTAGACAAACATTCCGACCAAGTTTAATGAAGATTGGCCAATAGATGTGGCCTCTAGTGTGTTCACAAGCTTTTTCTAAGATTTGACCTTGTGACCTACTTTGTGACCCCACGTGACCAAGTTGTGAACTCATCCAAGATTTCATGTAGACAAACATTCTGACCAAGTTTGGTGAAGATTGAGCTATAAATGTAGTCTCAAGTGTGTTCACAAGCTTTTTCTAAGATTTGACCTAGTGACCTACTTTTTGACCCCACGTGACCCAGTTACAAACTCATCCAAGATTTCATGTAGACAAACCTTCTGACTAAGTTTGGTGAAGATTGGGCTATAAATGTGGTCTCTAGTATGTTCACAAGCTTTTTCTAAGATTTGGCCTAGTGACCTACTTTTAGACCCCACGTGACGCAGTTACGAACTCATTCAAGATTTCATGCAGACAAACATTCTGACCAAGTTTGGTGAAGATTAGGCTATTAATGTGGCCTCTAGTGTGTTCACAATCTGTTTTTAAGATTTGACCTAGTGACCTACTTTTTTACCCCACGTGACCCAGTTACGAACTCATCGAAGATTTCATGCAAACAAACAAACATTCTGACCAAGTTTGGTGAAGATTGGGCTATAAATGTGGTCTCTAGTGTGTTTCCTAAAATTTGACCTCGTGACCTACTTTTGACCCCACATGACCCAATAATAAACTCATCCAAGATTTCATGCAGACAAACATTCTGACCAAGTTTGATGAAGATTGGATAAAAATTGTGGCCTCTAGTGTGTTCACAAGGTAAAATGTTGACGACGAACAACGAACGCCGGACGAAGCGGCATCACAAAAGCTTCCTTTGAGCACATTGTGCTCAGGTGAGCTAAAAATGGTAGTGGTATAGCTCCCCTTGGTAACATTCAAGCAAATTTTAGGGTAGTTCCACGACTGGTTGGCCCACTGACAGGACAGAATTACTGTCTTTAACAGTCAAAAAATTCTCTCTAAGAAAATGTGTTCCAAATTTACTGATATTCGTTAACATGTCATTCATCAGCAATAATTATTATAATGTTTTTTTGTGTGTAAGTAATAAGGTATGAAACAGGAACCATGGTGATGAGGGGCTGAGTAGTTAGACATCAGTGACTAATCACTTGGACATTGTCCCAATCAGGTCCCCTCAACCATCTCTCAGTCCCCAACCCTCCCTCAGCCCGCCACCCTCATCTCTCCACCCTCCCTCAGCCACCTCTCCCTCCCTCAGAACCCCAAGCCCTCCCTCATCCCCCCACCCTCCCTCAGCCACACCTCCCTCATCCCCCCTCCCTCACCCCCCACCCTCTCTCAGCCACCACTCCCTCATCCCCCACCCTCAGCCACCCTTCTCTCATCCCTGCACCAGTAATTTTCTTTTAAGCTTCTACCATTTATATGCCATTAATAAAACATTTTGTAGAACAGTTTCACTTCATCGTTTCTAACATCTGTTAACATTTTTCATAATTATGGCACTAAACATCATTTGATACATACACGGTGAACATATGCCGCCTACAGCAGCCCTCCTCTCTGAAGCGATGTAAGCAAGCCCCAATACTCCATCCCTGAACGCTCTGTAGGTGAAGAGATGGGCAAGGCAGAAGTTGTGGAAGTACTTGTCCATGCTGAAAGACTGGAACAAAACAGGAATTTTGATAAGCATTGCTTTCATTTCCATCCTTTTTGCTTTCATTTCTATCTTTTTTTTTTGCTTTCATTTCTATCCTTTTATGCATTTATTTCTATCCTTTTTGCTTTCATTTCTATCCTTTTTGCTTTCATTTTTATCTTTTTACTTTCATTTCTATCTTTGTTGCTTTCATATTTTTCTTTTTTGCTTTCATGGCTTTCATGTTTATCTTTTTTCCTTTCATTGCTTTCATTTCTTTTTTATCTTTTATGCTTTAGTTTCTTTCCATTTTGGTTTCATTTCTATCCTTTTTGCTTTAATTTCTATCCTTTTTGCTTTAATTTCTATCCATTTTGCTATCATTTCTATCCTTTTTGCTCTGCATTATTTCATCACTCATCATCATCATTGCATCATGATAATAATAAATCTTGTAATTAAATTTAAAAGAATTGTCTGATTTTAACAACATTTTCAACAAAAACTGATTTAAAAACATTTTCAACAAAAGCTGATTTTAATAACATTTTCAACAAAAGCTGATTTTAAAAACATTTTCAACAAAAGCTGATGTTAATAACATTTTCAACAAAAGCTGACTTTAATAACATTTTCAACAAAAGCTGATTTTAATAACATTTTAAACAAAAGCTGATTTTAACAACATTTTTAACAAAAGCTGATTTTAATAACATTTTCAACAAAAGCTGATTTTAATAATATTTTCAACAAAAGCTGATATTAATAACATTTTCAACAAAAGCTGATATTAATAACATTTTCAACAAAAGCTGATTTTAACAACATTTTTAACAAAAGCTGATTTTAATAACATTTTCAACAAAAGCTGATTTTAATAATATTTTCAACAAAAGCTGATATTAATAACATTTTCAACAAAAGCTGATATTAATAACATTTTCAACAAAAGCTGATTTTAACAACATTTTCAACAAAAGCTGATTTTAACAACATTTTCAACAAAAGCTGATTTTAATAACATTTTCAACAAAAGCTGATTTTAATAACATTTTCAACAAGATCTAATATTAATAACATTTTCAACAAAATACCAACATGCTGCATTATGAGACCACCTGTCTTAAGAGACCATTTTTTTTAAATCCCGTCCAATAGGTGGTCTGTTAATACATGTTCGATGTAATATGTTTCATCTTGAAATATACAAAATGAAAAATAAAAATAGAATAAATAATCAAATTTTAATAAAATATGAAAAGGTGGGCACCATTTTAAATTTCTATATAACATAAATATAATATATACAATATAATATAAATGATGTTTATATGTGATTTTGTTTATTTTATGCTGTCATTGTTATGATATTGTGGCAGAAATGTTTACTATATATTATTAATTAATTACCTCCCTTTATGATCTACCTGATTGATGGTCATTTTACAAATAATATTTGATTAGCTTGAGGGGCACTTTCAGTACAGATAAACACAGACATACAGACACACACTTCACCTCAACTATTTGGTCATTGGCAATCAAAGGTAAATCTTACCTCCTGTCTTGATCAAGTTACACTTTTCTTACTTTCACTTAACATGCTCTCACTCTCTCTTGTCAATATTGCTCTTTTGTTAACCTTAGGATAAATGATTATTGATGTTACTCTTAGGATAAAACATTAAGTTTGATACTACTGGCTTTTTATTTCTTTCCCAAACACTTTGAGATAAATTGACTCCCTTCAGGTAAAATAGTATAAAAAGTAGTAATGGTGAATCCAGGGAAACAGGATTAGTACTGTTACAATATAATAATGATTGGTGTGGTGATATCAAGTCTTTAGCTGTTTAGGAACATCCAAGATTAACACCTGGTGATCTGAAAGAGCTTTTCATATATCTGTTATCTTGATTAGGAATTGAACCATTATATTCATAGCAATGCTTCCTAAATTTTTCAAAGACGTCAGGGGTTCAAGTCCTGGCAGTGGTGGTAAATTTTTAAAGTTGATTTTGAAATTGTCATTACTTTAATTGACTTATGATTTTGTGACATGAAACTTTTTTTGTTTTTCCTTAAGATATACATCTCAGTAACACAATGTTTTGGTGTAAAAAGATCTGAGAAAAAAGTTTGGGTTGAACCACCGTCACACAACAGGTCAACAAGATAAACAATCTTCAAATTTTATTCATGGCCCAGATCGGAACAAAACCACTACGTGACAGGTAAAGAAATCAGAAGAGTCACAATTCAGCGTATCTTACTCTCGACCACGGGTGCCACGTAAGATATTAAAAATCACAGCAGAATGGGGTGTCTTTTCTTATAAGGCATATATTTGAATTGACGTTGAATCTAACTATTAAGAAAAATAATAGGCACTATCTATAAAACATATGCATAGCACTCAATCGAAATGAGTTGTTTTACAACTGGCTGATGTATCCAGCTATTGATCAAATTCCCAATCTGTTTCCATAGCAACACATAAGCCCCTCACCACATAGGTTTGAATCCAAGTTGGGGCAAGAACGTTAATGTGGGAAGGTATTCTAGCGGACCTGCAGTGAGACGGTGGTTCTACCCAGACATACATATAGGACCTGCCTCCACCAATAACTAGCTGGATGCCACTAAGACATATTATCAATTGAATTTATTTTTAAATTAGAGGTTTCATATACAATTTTAGATCCGATTTATTTCATGCTCACACATTGAGATTGATAATTAACTAGTAATTTCTTCTTAATTGGATCCATTGTAATGACTGTAATTGTGTCATTGCGATGACTGTAACTGGGTCATTGCGATGACCGCAATGACTGTAACTGGGTCATTGTGATGACTGCAATGACTGTAATTGGGTTATTGCGATGACTGTAATTGGGTCATTGTGATGACTGCAATGACTGTAATTGTGTCATTGTGATGACTGTAATTGGGTCATTGCGATGACTGCAATGACTGTAATTGGGTAATTGCGATGACTGTAATTGGGTCATTGTGATGACTGTAACTGGGTCATTGTGATGACTGCAATGACTGTAACTGTGTCATTGTGATGACTGTAATTGGGTCATTGTGATGACTGCAATGACTGTAACTGGGTCATTGTGATGACTGTAATTGGGTCATTGTGATGACTGCAATGACTGTAACTGGGTCATTGTGATGACTGTAATTGGGTCATTGTGATGACTGTAATTGGGTCATTGTGATGATTGCAGTGACTGTAATTAGGTCATTGTGATGACTGTAATTGGGTCATTGTGATTATTGCAGTGACTGTAATTAGGTCATTGTGATGACTGTAATTGGGTCATTGTGATGACCACAATGACTGTAACTGGGTCATTGTGGTGACTGTAATTGGGTCATTGTGATGACTGCAATGACTGTAATTGGGTCATTGTGATGACGGCAATGACTGTAATTGGGTCATTGTGATGACTGTAATTGGGTCATTGTGATGACTGCAATGACTGTAATTGGGTCATTGTGATGACCGCAATGACTGTAATTGGGTCATTGTGATGACTGCAATGACTGTAACTGGGTCATTGTGATGACTGCAATTGGGTCATTGTGATGACTGCAATGATTGTAATTGGGTCATTGTGATGACTGCAATGACTGTAATTGGGTCATTGTGATGACTGCAATGACTATAATTGGGTCATTGTGATGACCGCAATGACTGTAACTGGGTCATTGTGATGACTGTAATTGGGTCATTGTGATGACTGTAATTGGGTCATTGTGATGACCGCAATGACTGTAATTGGGCCATTGTATTGACTGTAATTGGGTCATTTAGATGACTGTAATTGGGTCATTGTGATGACTGTAATTGGGTCATTGCGATGACTGCAATGACTGTAATTGGGTCATTGTGATGAATGCAATGACTGTAATTGGGTCATTGTGATGACCGCAATGACTGTAATTGGGTCATTGTGATGACCGCAATGACTGTAACTGGGTCATTGTGATGACCGCAATGACTGTAACTGGGTCATTGCGATGACTGCAATGACTGTAATTGGGTCATTGCGATGACTGTAACTGGGTCATTGCGATGACTGCAATGACTGTAATTTGGTCATTGTGATGACCGCAATGACTGTAATTGGGTCATTGCGATGACTGTAACTGGGTCATTGCGATGACTGCAATGACTGTAATTGGGTCATTGTGATGACTGCAATGACTGTAACTGGGTCATTGTGATGACCGCAATGACTGTAACTAGGTAATTGTGATGACCGCAATGACTGTAATTGGGTCATTGTGATGACTACAATGACTGTAACTGGGTCATTGTGATGACCGCAATGACTGTAACTAGGTCATTGTGATGACCGCAATGACTGTAACTGGGTCATTGCGATGACTGCAATGACTATAATTGGGTCATTGCAATGATTGTAACTGAGTCATTGTGATGCAAGAAATAAACAAAAAAATCATCAAAGAAGCCAACTCTCTCTCCTACCTCCAGCAGATCTTTGGTGTCCCAGGCCCTGGCCTGGTTGTAGTGGGGCAGACCCTGAAGTTTGGAATCCAGAGGGTGGGACTCATTGTGGATCCGCATCTGTAATTAGTGATTTTTTTTAAAACATTTAAATAGGATTCAATTATTGATTTTTGATTATAGCACTGAATTATGGATTTTTAAATATAGCATGAATTACTGATTTTTAAGGATAGCTTCGAATTATTTATTTTTTAAGTTTAGAATTTAATTATTTATTTTTAAGTTTGACATGAAATAACTGAATTTTATGTATAACATTAAATGAATAAATTTTAGGCATAACATTGAATTTTTTATATTTTTTTAATATTAATATTATAACATTGATTTTTTTTAAATAGAACACTGAATTATTGATTTTAAGAACACCAGTTAATAACTGATTTTTAAAGTAAACCATTGAAGTTAAAGTAACACATTGATTTTTTTTGGTGGGGGTTGGGGGGGTCAATATAGCATTGAATAATTGATTTTTCAGACATCATAACATCAAGAAATTGAACTTAAGTATGACATAGAATTTTTGATTTTTAGAGGTCAAATATTAATACATGTTGTAATTCCCACTCGGCATTACAATAAATTTCCTATTTCCATAAATTGTCTTCCTTGGTCTGATTTTTGCTACTTATCTCAATCGTTAAACAAACGGTAAAAACAGATCTCAGACAACGTTACCTCGCCAATCTCAAATCCTACACCAGTCATTTCCTGGGTGCTGGCATCGAAGTCCGTGCTTCGATAGATACTGCTTACGATCTGTATCACATTTATCTGCAGAAAAAAAATCAACGCGCATACATAAAATTCAAATACCAAAAAGCAAAATTTAGCCATTGTCCTTGTCACTCTGTAAATATTATTCCCATAAGGAATTTTTTTCCCCAAAAAGGGTCTCTTTAAACTCCTTATTGACGTTTCGGCCCAGAAGGCATTTTTCAAAATATGAAGACCTCTACATTTTGCTGCTCTCTTTTACAAACCAACAAAAGAATTAGGACTTACCAACATCAACAATCATAAACAATGCTATTTTTAGTTCACCTTGTTGGAAAACCATCATCAACGGACGCCTCCATATTTTTGTTAAAATAACATATCTCTATTAAGTATTTCAATGAAATTTAAGTATTAAGTAAAAGACTGTTAAGTATAAAACTGAAGTATTGATTTTTTTTAGGAAAACATAGAATTATTGATTTTTTAAGTATAGCATTTAATTATTTATTTTTAAGTCTAAAATCAAATAATTGAATTTTAAGTATAACATTATTTTTTTTTAATTTTTAGGCATAACATTAAATTATTTATATATTTTTTAAGATTACAACATTGATTTAAGAACAGCATGAATTACAATGTGCATACATAAAATTCAAATAAACAATGCCATTTTTAGTTCACCTTGTTGGAAAACTATCATCAATGGACACCTCCATTTTCTTGTTAAAATAACATATCCTTTGAACGTATGTAAATTATGAAAAGGGTGGTATAAATATGGAATAATAATAATAATCTCTATTAAGTATTTCAATGAATTTTATGCAAAAGTTAGAAATTTCACAGTCAGTAATTGCACCATCTGCAAAAGAACCATTGGTAAAGTCCCAAGAATTCCAACTCAAATAGCCTACCTTCTTTTTGGAATACCTCGGATATTATCTAACAAGGGAGACAATTCCCATTTCACCAATGTACCCCATTTAGTCAAAACATATCAAGGTGGAGCAAATGTTGTGCTGCACCTCCAACTAAAGAGTACCAAAATTAGGGTTAAAATGCTTCAAAACTGGGGGTTGAGGGTTCAAATCCTGGTATGGACAGGAATGGTAAACTTTTTTTTTTCTACTTTTTCACTTTAAGAATTATTTCTGCATCATTCTACCAGATTAAGATGGAAACATGTATATTTTTTTTATTTTTATAAATGAATTTTAATTGTTTGATTTGTGCAAAATTTGATGACAAATTAGTATATTCAATTTCTAAAACAATCAAAACCATGTGGCGAAATTATTTTTTTTATTTTGCAGCATCAACAAAATAACTTTATAGAACATTTTGGGTGGCTTCAGTCAAACCAATCAAGTAACATGTTTGGTTTGTTTTGACTAATGCTATATCTTGTTCCCAAATTACACTCAATAGCAATTCACTTCTCCTAAAGAGGATATAACATAATATTTGGAGTTTGCTTATTTCTAAAAAGGAGACACATTTAACCCTTTAGCTCATGCAGACGACATTTTACACCATTCTATAGCATTCACATTCCTTTTAACTTCAGCAGCATCAACACAACTAAAGATTTAATTGTAGACTAGTTTAATCTAGGTTATATAATTATTACTGAAAATGAATTTGTTTAAAAATATTATAAACTATTTCAAAGAAAATCAACAAATTCAAGTGAATTTTTAAAACTCTATACATTCAGTATGAATGAAAGGGTTAATACCAATTGTAGAACACAAAAATATCCATAAATCCAATATAGGTCAGAGAATTTTCCAGGCTTTCAAGTGACCACAAAGAAAAAAGTAGGGATAGAAGTAGGGATTTTTTCCTAAAAAAGTAGGGAAAAGTAGGGATTTTCATAGCCAAAAAGTAGGGATAATAGGGCTGTCTACTTACCTTTCAGCTGCGAAAAAACACCTACTAACATGTTCATGGCACCTGTAAAGTGGTCTTCAGTGTCTCAACAGGGATTCCACAAGGATGAGTTGGGCGATAAACCTTGTCTGGCTTAATGTCTTGTCAGCTCCAACCATCCTCATAATGGAATCTCCCTGCACCACTGAAGACCAACTACTGGTACCATCCTTTGTGTCCTTGAAATATACTAGCAACTAGTTTTTAAAAGAAAAATGCAGAAAAATGTATTAACTTTTATTTTAAAACAAATTTATATTCATGTAAGATTATGTAAAAAAATTAAATATGACTTTTTTTCTCAAAAAGTAGGGATAGTAGGGCTCTAAAAAAAAAGTAGGGAAAAGTAGGGCCAAACCCAAAAAAGTAGGGAAAAGTAGGAAAAGTAGGGCCCGCTTGAAAGCCTGATTTTCTTAAAATTTGGTATACACGTTTACATTAACTTATTTAACCCATCTGTGTTGATTTTCAGATTATGTATATTTTCTATTACGTTACCTCAAGATAATGATCATTCCTTTCAGCATTCTAATATGTAAGTGGCATTTATAAAGTTCATTTCTCAATAAAAGTACCATTATTACATCAATTAATTTATGAATTAAAGTTATAATATTACGTTGTTTTATTCTGTTTAAGTCTAAACAACTTGTCACTTCATTGGTCATTTCGCGCCTAGATTACTGCAATGCACTATTGTATGGAGTACCTCAAACCATAATCAACAAACTGCAGATTGTTCGAAATACAGCTGCCCGCATCATCTCCAGAACTTCGAGGTACGATCATATATTACACCTGTACTTAAAGAATTACATTGGCTTCTGGTGCAATACAGAATCCAGTTCAAAATTTTAAAACATACCTACAAAGCTTTAAACGGAAAATCGCCGCAATATTTGGAAGAAATGCTATGTGTTTACAAACCACGAAGGAATCTACCATCTCAGAACAAAGCACTTACTTTAGTGATACCAACAAGTAAATCTGTAACCTATGGCGACCGATGATTGGAATATGCAGCTCCGAAACTGTGGAACGCTCTGCCGTCTGGTGTGACAGACTCAAGCTCATTGTGTTCTTTTAAACGTGCACTTTTAACGCACTATTTCAAACAAGCCTTTGAATAGTATTTTTATCGTGAATAATCTGAGACAGTGATTTTAGAAAACTGTGTGACTACTGTGTGATATCAACCATAATTTTACAATTTGTTTTAATTCTGCTCTTTTAGGACAGTTACAAGTACTTAAGATGTTGATTATAAAATACATTATTTTTAATTTCGTGTCTTACATCTTTCGCTAGAATATTTTAATCGTATGATGTCGATATTCAATTATTTTAATTTCAAACGACTAGGTTAATACCACATTTTAATTGATTGTCTCATATTCTTGTTCTTAGTATATTGTAGATTTATTATTGAATGCTGTTTTAGTATTTTAATTGTATTGCTGTAATTAGTTATTAGTTTATATCATTTTAAAACGCCTTTGAACGTGTATATGAAAAGGGCGCTATATAAATTTGGTAATTAATAATAAATAATAAAAAAAGTCAGCCTTTAACCTACCATATAGATAGCTGTGTGTGAAGTTGATCCAGCACCCATGTGATGGAAAAAGGTAGAGTCAGCGACTACCATTATCTGACAAGACGTGCGGGCGCCCAAGTACGGGGATGGGGCACGTCGAAAACGTAAGCCACCTGAAAATCATAACCCTTTATTTATTTGTGTTAATAATTTCTCAACTCAAAATAAAAAGTCTTACTACTGAAAACCAAAACAAAACCATGGTCAAAACAAGAATTTGGCAAGAAAGGTTAAAAAAAACAACAATACCATAACAACTAAGCTAAAGAGTTGTCTCCCTTTGGCAGTTGTCAAGTATTAGTTGTAAACATTGGAGTAAAGAAGGCTGTAACGGAAAGTGAAAAACACTGGTTGTTAAATCACTATAGGGATGGGATAGGATTAGCGGGCATTTTTGCAGGTACAGTGCAGTGACATTTCTATCATTATATCACAGGGGCACCTATGAGGTGCCCAGGGACTGAACCCGGCCGGTCCATTATACTGTCACCAACGAGTCAGGCGTAATGCTGTTCCCTTAGCCCTTGATTGTTAGGAGGGAAGCCACTACTTCCAAGTTTAAAGTCTTTGGTTTGACCAGGCCGGGGTTTGAACCCAGGACCTTCCCATTCGCAATCTGATGCTCTACCAATTGAGCTATTGCTGCCGGTATGTTCAATCTGGTACAGTATAACAGAATATCGTAATGGTCTCACCATTTTTATTCACAATTGGGACTTCCACTTTTCCATGTAACTCCGGATCTTTTTCCCCCTCCTTTATACCACAGGTGCTGTGCCTGAAACCAACATTTAGAATTTAAAAGATAAATACTTGTTTTAAGGTATTTAAATCAACATCATATTCTTAATATTCCCTGTCTGTGTTTTAAAAAAACATTGTTTATATAATTCCATTATCAAAAGGTATTTTTTATATCTTTTATACAGGCATTTAAACAGAACCAAGACTGACTTCCCCATTCTTTGTATTTTGGGGTGTTACGGCACACAAACAATAGGTCATACAGTGCTGAATGTTTGTTTTGTTTTTTGTTACATCGCATCGACACATTTTGGGTCATATTGCAAACGACCAGCTAGTTATTGGTGATGGAAGACCCCGGACTAATGCCTGGGTAGAATCACCACAGGTTAGCTGGAAAACCTCCCCACAAGAAAGTTCTTGCCCCGACTGGGACTGGAGCCCATACAGCAAGGGGATGAGAAGTTTCAAGTCTGTGACTCTAACCTCTCGGCAATGGACACCCCTCACGGTGTTAAGTATGATAAGGTTTAACGTAAAGAAAGTATCACTAGGTTAAAAATAAAATACATAAGTAGAAAAAAGGAGTCTGTAACGTTATAGTTGATATTATTAAGAATAAGTTAGAGTAGGACATTTTAAAGCACCGGACCTGGTAGCGCAATCAATAGAGTGTCGGCTCCAGGTACGGGAGGCCCCGTGTTCGATCCCGGGCCGCGACATACCAAAGTCGTTAAAAATGGTAGTGGTATAGCTCCCTTGCTAACGCTCAAGCAAATATAAGGGTAGTTCGACGACTGGTTGGCCCGGTGTCAGGATAATGTGACTGGGTGTGGTATCATGCCAGGTGTTCACGGCATACTATACACAGTGAAGGCAGCACTATATCTGCTTCAAGTGGACATCGTCTCCAGATAACTGAAATACTGTTGGTGGGACGATAAACCCAATAAACAAACATTTTAAAGCAAGGTAGGTGAACACTATTGCCCTATGCTGGTTACATCACACAAATCCCGTTCCACTAGATGCTGTGTTACTATGCACCTGGTAGATCATTTAGTGTTGCATTTTATAATGCAGTCTTTGACAAAACCTGGTGGAGTCATGGCCAGAGTCCACCAAAATCTCTGTCAGTCTATTTTATAAGATAAATGGACAAACGATCCACCAGAATTTTTAGCCATGTAATTTTCAAAATTCTGCATCATTATGAAAACATATATAATAAACTAAACTAATTAACACTCTACAGCCTTTTACTGAACCCAACCACTTATAACACTACGGTTAGCTTACCAACCTTTTGTGTCAAAATGCCAAAATCATACTGGTCTACTAAAATTTGGTCCAGTCCAGTATATACCGCCAGCTTGGTGGACTGAATGTGCAGCATTTTCAAATTTCTTTTATGACAACAGATAATGATATATGCATCTTTGCTATACCAATTTAAACACTTGCTAATTTTGTGCTACTAGAGGATTTTAACTCTAGAACAATGCCTTGCATTTTACATCCAATCAGGGAAATATATAGTACTACTTTTTTGTTGCACCGGAGACAAGAATAATTGTAACACTATACCACAGTGAGTACAAAAAAAGAAAATATTAACGTTCATGCATATGCCATTTTATGCCTTAGGAAAGTATCAAACCAGTTATCATTCTGTTCTTTAGTAGGACTTTCAAAATTTAAGTGTTTATTTTTAACCTGGTTTGTCTTATCACTGGTTGAGGTTTATCATTGCACCAACAGTATTTTAGTTATCTGAGACGGTATCCACTTGAAGCAGATATAGTGCTGCCTACACTGTGTATAGCATGTTTTTGTTTATTGGGTTTATTGTCCCACTAACTGCATTTCAGTTATCTGGAGACTGTGTCCACCTAAAGCAGATATAGTGCTGCCTTCGCTGTGTATAGCATGCCATGAACATCTGGCAAGATACCACACCTAGTCACATTATCCTGACACAGGGCCAACAAGTCATGGAACTACCCTTATATTTGCTTGAGCGCTTGCAAGGGGGGTTAGACCACTACCATCTTTAAAGACTTTGGTATGTTGAGAACTGGGATCTAACCTTGGGGCCTTCCGATTGTGTTACCAGGTCCAGTGACTTTTTTTGCAAACTATGATTAAAAGATATTATTAAAAATGTTTTAGACCGAAGAAATCAACAGTAAAAAATAAGATGATGGTTTAAAATTGTATACATGTGCTATAAACAAAAGGATTAAGAGATACTAAGAAAAAACTTGGAATGGACGTGTGCATGTGAAAGTATTGACAATGACTGAAAACAATAATAAGAATATTTGACAAAGTCCTATGAGCATTGCAACAAATACCAAAATTTGAAAAGGCACAGGAAAAAAGGTATTCACATGCAAGCCAAATGTAAAAGAACAAATATGTGATGAGTCATTTAACAAAAAGAGCAAACCCAACAGTTACTGCCTTGGTATATGGACCGACTGGGGTGCTAAAAACGGTGTTACAGAGCTCTAACCTCGCACATTCTGATGATTTTCTCAAATGCAAGCAATGAAAAGACAACTGATCTATTTGAATAAAAAATGGCCAAGCACCGACATTTTCTTTGATAAGTTATGAGGAAAGTAGTGATGTCACTGAAAAATAATGTCCATATAATGTTTAGAAGAGAGAGGGGTATTATTTTGATTAGAAGAACTAAACAAAAATTGCAGATTTTAAATGAAAATAACTTATTGAATGTAAAAAATGACCAGAGAAGAATAAATAGATGTTACATCCTGTTCATGTGAAAAAGTAATTGAGCAACCAAAGTTACAAATGTAAGTTACATGAACAAATGACATACACTTTCTGTCCGGTATCTGGGTTCTCCAGCTTCATGTCCGATCGTCTGTATGAGATCATGGTATGATTGTCAGAAGAATCTAGCAGTCGCCATGACGGCTGTGAAAGAAAGAGAAGGAACAAATTAAAACAGGAAATATTGCTGAGGAATCTGGCAGTAGATGGCTGGGAGAGAATTAGGAGATTAAAAGAGGAAATATTGGACCCACAATGCTGTGATTTTTTTTAATAATTACCTTTATTTGTCTCTTGGTTATTGAAATAATAAACAACAGGTCTACATCAAATCTCATTAATACTAGAAAATTACAAAATCTTTAAGAAAATAATATAACTAAAAAAGTGTACAGTTTAAAATAAAAAAATATATTTTTGTATTTTGTATTTTGTATTTTGTGTTTTACGGTACACTGAAACTTGATAAGTCATATGAAAAATATATTTTTTAAAATTTAAACATGTAAAGTCATTTTAGAAAAAAAAAACTAGTGAGGACAAAAGTAATAAATTAAATAATTAATTTATATGCATGTCTTATCAAGTTCAAAGAAAACGCATAAAATTCTTTAAAAAAATGTTTGAGTAAAACAAAACATTCACATAAAAATATATTTTTTATCGCGTACCTCTATAACATATGTATCATCATTAGTTTTTATATTTGCCAGGATATTGCCATTTTCTTCGTAGTTCAAGTTCACGACTGCATTTTTGTCATCGGCCAGTCTGCCTGACAGTAGAGCACTTTGGTCAACTTGAAGCGACTCACTGTGGCCATTCGCTCGAACAACACTGGCCTTAAACCCTCTGGATAAAATCTGGGAAGGCTTCAAGTAGAGGTGAAATGATCTGTAATTTATAAAAAAGGAATGACCAAATGAATGAAAAAAATTTACACAGTTGTTCTTCACTGGCTCAAAATTTGTGAAAATTGATGAGAATTTAAATACGATTGGACAATAATTAGTGAAAAAATGTCTATTGTCCTTGTAATACTATATCTTGGATATTTATTTCATGATATCAGATTTTTTTATAACTCAAATAAAACAAATTATGAGATGATAACTTAGACCATAAAATACTCAGAATCAATCATTTTATTTAAAATTATTACTTATTTAAAATATATTTTTATTCTATTTACATCTTTCTTACTTTCTTACTTTCTGACACATATTTATTAAATGTAACCACTTTCTTTAACCTGGTTATAACCAATGTTTCCGGGGTGATGTTTTGTCCTAATGCCGTCAAACATTTATTATGAAATATCAATAATTACCTGAAGGATGGTAAACACAACACAACAAACACATGATTTCATTTCTTAAGCCATTCAAATGACCATTATAATGTGATCTTAAATCTTTGTACATTCAATTTTATGGAAAAAATTGTTATAAAGTAACAATTGCAATAACAATACATAAACAAGGAAACAACCCGGTTTAAGAACAAAATTGAGACAAAACCTAAAACACCAGTCTCCAAGGTAACATGACAATAATTATTATATTTTAAATTGTAAATACAAGTATATACCAGAGGGGATATCTAGACAGAGTTCCAAATTATGCTATTGTGATAGTGCAGGGCTGGAAAAATATGGTAGCCGGACGTCCAGGGCAGTTTCGGGCTACTGGGCATTGATCATTAAATTAGTCCTGGATGAGCCATAAATCGGCAGTCAGACAAGTGACAAATACTCCGCGGTTTCTAATTAGCGAATAAGACAATCAATTACACGCCAATAGCATTTACCAACAACATGTAAAGGCGGTACATGTACAATGCACACACCTTTAAAAAACAGTCAACCACGACGCGCAAAACATAAATGCTTCTAGACAAAAAATAAAAGAAACAACTTGTTGTTAGACCTTTGTTTGTTAGTTGCAGATATGAAAAATGTGTTTTTGTGTTTGTTAATTGAAAATGATGCAAATTTTCTGACAAGTCATTTTTGTCCAAGTACTAGTCAGGAACTAGTCATTAAAAAGAAAAATTTTCCAGCCCTGGACAGGGTCGATAATTTGTCCTCCATACATTGCAAACAAAGTTAAACTTTGAATAACCTTAACCCAGACCTCCAAGCAAGTTACTTGCATGAAGGCTCAACTTACTAAAAATAAAGACTTTTTGGTGGAACTTTTCATACAAAAGGGGGAAAAAAGTTGTGCCGTGCCTGTACAGGATTTTGAAATAGAATAAATACATTATCATGGCAGAAAAATTAACCATTTAATGAAGATTTTTTTAATTAATTTATTGAAAAAAGGTATAATTATTTATTTACATGTATTTGCTTATCCATAACATGATTTTATCTGAAAGAATCCCACTAGTTGAATACACAGAAAAAAAATCTAGGCGTACAGACATGTTATCTCTCCAACTGTTAGAGGGAGACTCCTTTTAGAGGGAAAAAAAGTCTTGACAGAATTCACCGCTTTTTGTTTTTTTTTAAGTTAACCATATGACCAGGCTGCGAATGAGATCCATGTTATATACCTGGGACAACTCCAGCTATGTGGATTTGAGTCACAGTCAGGGCAGGAACTTTAAGGCGGAACGGTTGTCCATTTAACCTGCTGAGAGTCAGTGCGACTTATTGTTATTAATAGCTGCATATCAGTGTATTTAAAAGAGAGAAAAAATGACACACCTGCCCAAGGTATTTATCTTAACCTCTGTGATGTGACTGCTTGGATCGAGATCCGTGGAACGCTTGGTTCGATGATGAATGTCTGAGATCTTCAGGGTCTCAAAGTACCGCAGGTGGTCATGAATGCTGGCACATGCTAGTAAGAAATATTATTCAAATATTTATACTGCATATGTATTAAGAATAGAACTCTCTTGGGCATCAAATTATATCACAGTGATAACAGCTAAAAATCAGTTCAAATATAGTTCAAAGTAAACTTAAGGTAGAATTTGAAAAGAACAAGATAAGACCATTAAATATATATTAATAAATATCAAATTAATAAAAAAATAAATATGATCTTAAAACTTAGGATATAAGATATAGGTAACGGTCACTTCAGTAAATTACCACTTCGGTAAATTGATCTAATATAGGGATTAGTCTGGTCATTTCAGTAAATAGGTAAACATTTAGTACAATAACTGATTGAGACGGAGAATTTGGTACGTCCACATATGAAAAGATTTGCACATATCTACTTGGTTATAACAATTTGGATGTTTGTTAATACTACTTGTCATAGGGTATATATAGAACCTATAAATAAATAAATGTGAACACTTTTATTCTCACTTTTTATTTTTCCTTCATAACAGGTATAAAAACACACACACAAACAGTTAGGTCGAGGAAATATTTCAGTTCAACAAATGCGGGAAATAACAATATTACATAATTATACACCTTCTAATTTTAATATTACAGATACGATTGATCATAATAATAAATAAATGAATAAATGATTAAATTATCTGTCTCGGGTTGAGGTGTGAAAATCTATTTTTCACACATGGTCATACCAAATTCTCCGTCTCTGTGTTATACTATATATGTTTACCTATTTACCGAAACGACCAGACTTATCCCAATATAAGATCAATAACAATTTACCGAAGTGACCGTAAACCTAAGATATTATATCCAATCTTTACACTTCTATCTTTTTTTTTTCTTTTTTTTTTTAATCATAAAAATAATTGACATTTGACCGGTAAATTTTTATGTGTTTGTGCGACTTCTAGTCTAAATCAACAGTAAATAAGGAAAAGTTTACATTTTAGACCAGCTGAAGAGAAAATACATTATACTTGTATAGCATAGATGATGGAAATTTGAATAAGAAAATATTAACACATGCATTAAAATTTGAGGGATATACTTGTGTGAAAGTAAATCTGATTCACTAGACAATTATGACGCGGAGTTAGTTACTCCGATTATTAATGTTGTTTTTATACCCAAATGGCGCTATTTATAGAGGTGAAATAATTTTACATGAAAATATAAATTTACCTTGCAAACCGAAAGTTTACACTTACCGATGTCAATGAAAATGCCAATGATAAAAAACGAATACAAATTTATTAACGTCATTTCGATGAATAAACAATTTTAAATGACACTGAGTTGTCTTCAACGAGAAATCATTAATAATAACTCAAATCTATCCGAAAAATCAAAACAGTAAAACAACACGGAAGTCTACTAAGGACGCTGAGGGCCATTTGCGAGGATTCCGAATACAGCTCGTTAATTTTGCGGAACCGAAACCAGGACGCAGAAACAAATACGGTTATTGGTTTTGACTGGTTCCATATTCTACCACAATAAACTTTACGTACAGATATACAGAAATAAATATTCAAATCCCTTTGTCGACATTTACTGCGGAAATTGTATTTTTTTACCTGACACAACCAGAAATTGTTGTACCTCTATGCAAATGTACCCAAAACGTCTACAGAATTGCTGAATGCCAAACGGACATTATGGCCCCATTAGCAGAATATTTTGAGAAAAACATCAAAAATATCATTATCAGAAGTTGTTTTTTTTGTGTTTGTCAATATTGACCATAGTCTTGAGGGTCAAATCTAAAGTACGTCACTAAGTTAAAAGAATTCATAATTGAAATGTGTACTTATATAAGAAAAACTATATGTAAAAAACAAAACAACAACAACAAAACACACCAGAAAACAACAACAACAACAAAAACGCCATAAGTAATGCCATGGGGGCTGTATGACTGAAAAAGCCTTATCTTTCTGACTTTCTGAACCATTTTTACGCAGCATTGTAAAGCTGCAAGTTTAGAACTCAACATTAACACTGAAAGTCGATTTGAAAGATAGTAAATGTATTTCTACAATTCATATCAAACTAATAAGATGACACAGTTAAAATATTTAACTGCCAATATATAGACAGTTTAAACAGAGAATTGATTTTTCTAATTAATGTTTTATAAAAAAAAAAAATACAAAAAGTTAAAATAATATATACGGCTTAAAAATTAATATAACAAAGATATTTATGGATTGTTGTTGTTATTACCATCAAAGTCAGTGTAAACAATGCTTCAAAAGTATATTATATGATATATATTATAATTACTATTCATCCATAGATATTTATATTATTTCAATTGAGTAAAAAACAAAAGATATTCACAAAATTGGTAAAAGATTTCAACACTGCCCAGACATATATCTTTAAAAAAAAGAAGAGTTTTCTAGAATCCCAAAATGTTTAAGTTGCTTACAAAAGGATGAACAGAACACTGAAGAGCATTTTTAATTTCATTCCAAGACCTGCATTGACATGTTTATTTCTCAAAATACTGATGCATTATCTGCATTTTGAAACCATAACTCATATAACAATGTGCTGTATGTTATACACATGTATGTACTTCAGTTCTTAAGCCATGTTATATATATATATATGTATTCAGTTCTTACACCATGTTATACACATGTATGTATTCAGTTCTTAAGCCATGTTATACACATGTATGTATTCAGTTCTTACACCATGTTATACACATGTATGTATTCAGTTCTTACACCATGTTATATACATGTATGTACTCAGTTCTTACACCATGTTATATAGATGTATGTAGTTCTTACACCATGTTATATACATGTATGTATTCAGTTCTTACACCATGTTATATACATGTATGTAGTTCTTACACCATGTTATATACATGTATGTATTCAGTTCTTACACCATGTTATACACATGTATGTATTCAGTTCTTACACCATGTTATACACATGTATGTATTCAGTTCTTACACCATGTTATATACATGTATGTAGTTCTTACACCATGTTATATACATGTATGTATTCAGTTCTTACACCATGTTACATACATGTATGTATTCAGTTCTTACACCATGTTATATACATGTTTGTATTCAGTTCTTACACCATGTTATACACATGTATGTATTCAGTTCTTACACCATGTTATACACATGTATGTATTCAGTTCTTACACCATGTTATATACATGTATGTGGTTTTTACACCATGTTATACACATGTATGTAGTTCTTACACCATGTTATATACATGTATGTATTCAGTTCTTACACCATGTTACATACATGTATGTATTCAGTTCTTACACCATGTTATATACATGTTTGTATTCAGTTCTTACACCATGTTATACACATGTATGTATTCAGTTCTTACACCATGTTATACACATGTATGTATTCAGTTCTTACACCATGTTATATACATGTATGTATTCAGTTCTTACACCATGTTATACACATGTATGTATTCAGTTCTTACACCATGTTATATACATGTATGTATTCAGTTCTTACACCATGTTATACACATGTATGTATTCAGTTCTTACACCATGTTATACACATGTATGTATTCAGTTCTTACACCATGTTATACACATGTATGTATTCACTTCTTACACCATGTTATACTCATGTATGTATTCAGTTCTTACACCATGTTATATACATGTATGTATTCAGTTCTTACACCATGTTATATACATGTATGTATTCAGTTCTTACACCATGTTAAACACATGTATGTACTCAGTTCTTACACCATGTTATATACATGTATGTATTCAGTTCTTACACCATGTTATATACATGTATGTACCCAGTTCTTACACCATGTTATACACATCTATGTACTCAGTTCTTACACCATGTTATATACATGTATGTATTCAGTTCTTACACCATGTTATATACATGTATGTATTCAGTTCTTACACCATGTTATACACATGTATGTATTCAGTTCTAACACCATGTTATACACATGTATGTATTCAGTTCTTACACCATGTTATATACATGTATGTAGTTCTGTTCTTACACCATGTTATACACATGTATGTACTTCAGTTCTTACACCATGTAATACACATGTATGTACTCAGTTCTTACACCATGTTATATACATGTATGTACTTCAGTCCTTACACCATGTTATATCCATGTATGTACTTCAGTTCTCACACCATGTTATATACATGTATGTACTTCAGTTCTTACACCATGTTATACACATGTATGTATTCAGTTCTTACACACTGTTATATACATGTATGTATTCAGTTCTTACACCATGTTATATACATGTATGTATTCAGTTCTTACACCATGTTATATACATGTATGTACTTCAGTCCTTACACCATGTTATATACATGAATGTACTTCAGTTCTTACACCATGTTATATACATGTATGTACTTCTGTTCTTACACCATGTTATATACATCTATGTTCTTCAGTTCTTACACCATGTTATATACATGTATGTATTTCTGTTCTTACACCATGTTATATACATCTATGTACTTCAGTTCTTACACCATGTTATATACATGTATGTATTTCTGTTCTTACACCATGTTATATACATCTATGTACTTCAGTTCTTACACCATGTTATATACATGTATGTATTTCTGTTCTTACACCATGTTATATACATCTATGTACTTCAGTTCTTACACCATGTTATACACATGTATGTACTTCTGTTCTTACACCATGTTATATACATGTACTTACTTCTGTTCTTACGCCATGTTATATACATGTATGTAGTTCAGTTCTTACACCATGTTATATACATGTATGTGCTTCTGTTCTTACACCATGTTAAATACATGTATGTAGTTCTTACACCATGTTATGCACATGTATGTACTTCAGTTCTTACACCATGTTATATACATGTACTTACTTCTGTTCTTACACCATGTTATATACATGTATGTGCTTCTGTTCTTACACCATGTTATATACATGTATGTACTTCAGTTCTTACACCATGTTATATACATGTATGTATTTCAGTTCTTACACCATGTTATACACATGTATGTACTTCAGTTCTTACACCATGTTATATACATGTATGTACTTCAGTTCTTACACCATGTTATATACATCTATGTACTTCAGTTCTTACACCATGTTATATACATGTATTTACTTCAGTTCTTACACCATGTTATATACATGTATGTACCTTAGTTCTTACACCATGTTATATACATGTTTATACTTCAGTTCTTACACAATGTTATATACATGTATGTACTTCAGTTCTTACACCATGTTATATACATGTATGTAGTTCTTACACCATGTTATACACATCTATGTACTTCAGTTCTTACACACTGTTATATACATGTATGTACTTCAGTTCTTACACCATGTTATATACATGTTTATACTTCAGTTCTTACACAATGTTATATACATGTATGTACTTCAGTTCTTACACCATGTTATATACATGTATGTAGTTCTTACACCATGTTATACACATCTATGTACTTCAGTTCTTACACACTGTTATATACATGTATGTACTTCAGTTCTTACACCATGTTATACACATGTATGTGCTTCAGTTCTTACACCATGTTATATACATGTATGTACTTCAGTTCTTACATGTACACTGTTATACACATGTATGTACTTCAGCTCTTACACCATGTTATATACATGTGTGTAGTTCTTACACCATGTTATATACATATATGTACTTCAGTTCTTACACACTGTTATATACATGTATGTACTTCAGTTCTTACACACTGTTATATACATATATGTACTTCAGTTCTTACACACTGTTATATACATGTATGTACTTCAGTTCTTACACACTGTTATATACATGTATGTACTTCAGTTCTTTCACCATGTTATATACACGTATGTACTTCAGTTCTTACACCATGTTATATACATGTATGTACTTCAGTTCTTACACCATGTTATATACATGTATATATTTCAGTTCTTACACCATGTTATATACATGTATGTACTTCAGTTCTTACACCATGTTATATACATGTATATATTTCAGTTCTTACACCATGTTATATACATGTATGTACTTCAGTTCTTACACCATGTTATATACATGTATGTAGTTCTTACACCATGTTATACACATCTATGTACTTCAGTTCTTACACACTGTTATATACATGTATGTACTTCAGTTCTTACACCATGTTATATACATGTATGTACTTCAGTTCTTACACACTGTTATATACATGTTTATATTTCAGTTCTTACACCATGTTATATACATGTATGTATTCAGTTCTTACATCATGTTATATACATGTACGTACTTCAGTTCTTACACCATGTTACATAGGTACATGTTTGTACTTCAGTTCTTAAACCATGTTATATACATGTGTGTAGTTCTTACACCATGTTATGTTTCTGATATAAAGTAATGTAATCATTTTATAAGCCTCCTAAAGTCTAAGCCCCTACGTCCCAGTTCGTAGGAGGTGGAAACGGGTAAAGCCGGCCAAAAGGGCTATGCCTGCAGCAAGGGGCCAGTCACCCCTTCTGCGGAATCCAACGACTACAGAAACTGAAACGCAGAAAACCCAAACTCTTGGGACCTCAGCGGGTGACATCGAGAACAAAAGTATGACGTCTAGTGATAGACCGAGAAGTTACCTTCTGAATCCTAAACACACCATCAACATAGCTGCATAGAACGTGCGGATTATGTATAGAAGCAGCAAAGCAGCACAGATAGCAAAAGAGATGAGATATGACATCAAAATCCTGGGAATTAGCAAAGTTAGATTGACTGGAAATAGGAAAATCAGATGCAGTACAGGTGAAACCATCATTTACTCTGGTAAAGAAAGTGAACATCAAAGTGGTGTAGCTATCATGATCAACAAGAAAACAGCAAAATCACTAATTGAATGGTACCCAGTAAATGATAGACTTATGTATGCTAGAATTGACTCCAAGCATATAAAACTAAGCATCATACAATGTTACTCACCAACCAATGAAATAAATGATGAGGAAAAAGACACTTTTTATATCAACTTACAGTGCATTATCCATAGAACACCAAAACACGATATGGTCATAGTCATGGGAGACATGAATGCCAAAGTTAAAAATAATAATACAGACAGAGAAACCAGCCTTGGTAAGCATGGTCTTGAAGAGATGAATGAGAACGGCGAAAGAATGATGGACTTCTGTGAAATGAATGGTCTTGTAGTCTGCAACACTTTATTTCCACATAAAGATATACACAAGTACACATGGATATCACCAGACAAAAGAACAAAAAATCAGATAGATTACATAATGGTAAACAGACGATGGAGAAGATCAGTAATCGATGCTAGAACATACAGAGGGGCAGATGTTAATAGCGACCATGTCCTGCTACAAGCAAAGATCAAGCTGAAACTAAAAGCAACAAAGAAAACAAACACTAGACGGAAATTTGCTGTACATAAACTGAAACAACCAGAAGTAATAAATGGGTTCACACTTAAGTTACGTAACAGATTCTCAGCCCTAGAAACAGAAGATTAAACAATACCAGAAAAGTGGAATAACATTACCACAACGTTCATATCTGCAGCAGAGGAAATGATAGGCTATAGAAAAAATGCTAAAGAAGAATGGTTATCAAATGAAACTTGGAAATTAATAGCAGACAGAAGAACCATCAGAGGAAAGATTCATGACAGTAATAATGAGAATCGTAAAGAACAGCTTTCAAAATCATCTAGAGAAAAAGATAAAGACGTAAAGAGAAGTGCTAGAAAAGACAAGCGAACAAGAATGGAGAAAAATGCAACAAAGGCAGAGGAGGCAGCAAGGAGGGGAGATATGCGGGAACTTTACAAGATCACAAAGTTAATGGCAGGAAAGTTGATCAACAACAACACCGTAAATGTAAAAGACAAAGATGGACAATTACTGTCAAAGGAGAACAACATACTGAAGAGATGGGCGGAACACTTTAAATCAGTTTTAAACCGTGCAGACCCAGATAGTCCACCTAACATAAACCTCGACAACAACGACGTGCCAGAGCTCGACATTGATATAGAAAAAGAATATATGACAAAGTCCTATGAGTATTGCAACGTATACCAAACTCCGAAAAGGCACAGAACAAAGATATTTCACATGCAAGCCAAGCGAAAAGTAAGAACAAATTTGTGATGAGTCATTTAAGGAAAAGAGCAAACCCGACAGTTACCGCCTTGGAACGGTCAGTCGGCAATATGGACCGACTGGGGTGCTTAAACCGGTTTTACAGAGCTCTAACCTCGCACTTCTTGACGAGTTTCTCAAATGCACAGAAAAACGATCTATTTGAAAACAAAAGGTCCATGCGCTGATATTTTCTATACGTTATGACGAAAGTAGTGACGTCATCGAAAAATAATGTCCACATAGTGTTCAGAAAAGGAATATGGTAGTATTTCGATTTGAAAAACAACACAAAAATGGTTGACCACAAATAAAATTAACTTTCTGAATCATGAACAAACAACATGACCAGAGTCATAGAAAAGAATAGACGTTATAGGTAAAGAAGAAATAGAGAAAGCTATAAGGTGTTTGAAAAACAACAAGGCAGCAGGTGTAGATAATATTCCAGCAGAATTACTTAAAGCAGACTTAGAAACATCAGTCAACGAAATCCACTCGCTATTTCTTAACATATGGCAAACAAACTGTATACCTGAAGATTTGAAAAAGGACTCATAGTAAAACTGCCAAAAAAAGGAGATCATGCAGAATGTAACAACTGGCGTGGAATAACTTTATTACCAACAATCAGCAAAATCTTCACAAAAGTCCTTTTAGAAAGAATAAAAGATCAAATTGACAGTAAACTTCGACAGGAACAAGCTGGATTCGAAGAGGCAAGTCATGCTGTGACCAGATATTTGTATTACGCAACATTATAGAACAGTCTATAGAATGGCAATCCACCTTATATTTGAACTTTGTCGATTTTGAAAAAGCTTTCGACAGCGTGCACCGAGTTAGCCTATGGAAACTCCTCAGACTGTATGGCTTACCAACCAAGATCATAGAAATCATAAAAGCTCTACACGAAGGATTTGAAAGTAGTGTCATTCTTGGTAACAACATCACTGAATGGTTTCCAGTAACATCAGAACTTAAGCAAGACTGCCTCATGTCTGGGCCAATATAAAACGCAGCTTTTAACGCAGGCTGCGTAATGCATGCTGCGTTTTTCGTGTATAAAACGCAGCTGCGCAGTCTGTATAGATATATAGGGAAAACGCAGCTTTTTTCTAAATATATTACTAGACAATATGTTGTGTTTATAAAAAAAAGAAGTATTCACTGTTCTTTACAGTAATTTCATTAAAATATCGTTATATTTTTATGATATAGTATTGTGTGTTTACCAAATAAGTGAAAATATTTATTTATTATGTTGAGGTAATTTTCTGAATTACCTATAGATTTTCTTTACGTCCGAATCACTTGCAAAAAGATACATCTATATCCGAATTTTCTTTTAATTTTGTTATAAATTGTAAAGTAATGTAATACTTTATCCTGACTTTTTGTCCCATATAACATTCGAATTATGTAGGATGCGATTTAAGGATATACAACGGAGCAACGCAGCCATTATAAATAAAACGCAGGGAAATTGCAGCTTTTTAAACATACGGGAATCGTTAGAAACAATAAAAATATACAAAAAATGTAGTGTTTTTCTGTCTGCAATGTTTTTAAATCAATGTAAATTGGAGTGATGGTAAGGTCCATATTTAGAGATATGTTTTAAAAGTTTATTTATTAAGCTCGATAATTGTTGTTAAGTGTCATGATACAGAGTTTTTTTATCTTAAGGATTTCTATGAACGTATGCGCTACAAACAAATACGTTGTTTGTTTAATAATTCCACATACAGATATTAATTATTTATTCTTACTCCTTTATGTCGGTAACTTGAAAGATACCTTATGCCTTTTAAAAAGCGCATCAATGGAAATTGAGTTTTTTGTTAATTATTACAGAAATTATTTTTTGTCGAGTTCTATTGTTATTGAACAAAATTGTCATCACTCAATAATTCAAAAATTGACTTTGTTATATATTTTCAATGTTATGTTTTAGTCATTCTGCTTGCAAACTTGCTTACAAACAGTCATTCAGGCTATATTCCATAATATTTGTTTTATTGTTTATTTGCTCTATGTTCGCAAATTTTCGTTTCAAACGGATATATCTAGATTTAGTTTATAAACAGTTGAGATTTTGTGTTAATTAGTGTTCACTTTTCATATAAATATATCTACTTTATTTTGTGTTTGTGTTGGAATAAAAATGGCTTTAGTTTTTGGACATAGCCAAGTGAAGTACTTGCATGAGTACATTGACTCTGAAAATATTGTCACTTTGTGCTATCCAGGATACAAAGTCAAAGACTTTTTGGATCTGGACATTGTGTTCCAAGTGGTTCCTTCAGTGTCGGTAAGTGTGTTTTATACTGATATAATCATATCACTGTCCTTTTCTAATAACGTGAAATATTGGCGATGACACTAACAGTTTATTCGATAAATATATTGTATCTTACGATAATATGATATGAAAAGGATAATGTTGGATTATATGAAGATATAAAGTGCGCATACTATAATTAAAAGAGATACATTCAAGTTAACAAAATAAAATTATGATGTCTGTCCGTCTGTCTGTAATATTACATGAAATATTTATATTTTTGAAATTTGAATATTTCTGAGTAGAATTGCAAAAAAAAAATAAAATAATTTGTTAATGTTGTTTATAACTTGTAACGATAAGCGCAAGAAAGAAATGGTATAAACGGTTATTTATAATTAAAAACAAAAACAGCAAACTGGTTCATGATAAGAAAAAATACGAAATTTGATTTATTAATAAATATTTGTTTCTCCGGTGATATGAATGTTCATTTTTGTTTTGTTCATAAATTTAATAAAAATTTAACGGCAAGACGATATCCTTCTTGTTGCATGTCACACTGTTAATGGGCGTGTCTTGTGACACCTAAATTAATTGACCGTGCTCTTATCATCCAATCAATGATACGAAATCAACAACGATACGAACATGTTTATTGCCACAGTGACACGTTGTAATTGTACAATTGTGCCGGAGGCAGCTTGTCGCTGACCACGTCCTCGTTATCTTGCAATAAACAAGAAATCTGCTACTGTGCACAATTATACAAGCCAATTAAATACAATTAACCAATGTTCTAGCTACACCGAGCGTATTTTCTTAATTTCTTAATATCTCAGCGTGGATTTGAAGTATGCACTTCAATCTTGAAACATATTTAGATACACCATTTTCACTTCTTTTTAAATGAAATTTTCATAAAAAGGAGTAAAAATGATGTATCTTATAATGTTTTAATTTTGAAGAGTGTACTCCACTTCCATGCGGAGTATTGAAATTTTAACATTCGGTGTAGTTAGAACATTGGTTAAGTGTATAATGAATGGTTTCCAGTAACATCAGGACTTAAGCAAGACTGCCTCATGTCTTCCCTTCTCTTTCTGGTTGCCATAGACTGGGTTATGAGAGAAACCACCAAAGATGAAAGCAATGGCATTAGATGGAAAATGGACACCAAGTTAGATGATCAAGATTACGCAGATGACCTTTGTCTCATATCACCTTCACATCAGAACATCTGTAACAAAACTGAGAAACTCCACGAAAAAGCTGCACATATGGGTCTAAACATCAATCTGAAGAAAACCAAAGTTATAAGAATTAATGCACGGAATAACAACCCTGTACAAGTTAACACCAGTAATCTTGAGATGTCCTTAGCTTCACTTGCCTATGTAGTATTGTCACAACTGGAGGAACTGACGAGGATATTACGAATCAACAAAGCTCGTTACACCTTCTCCTTACTTAAGCCTGTTTGGAACTCTTTCCAGCTGTCAACCAACACCAAAATTAAGATCTTTAACAGTAACGTGAAATCTGTGCTACTATATAGATCAGAATGTTGGATGATAAGAAAAGATCTTGCACACAAACTCAGAGTGTTTATAAATAGATGTCTAAGGACCATTTACAAGATCAGATGGCCAAGAGTAATTTCCAACAAAGCTCTAATGGAAAAAGCAAGACAACAAGACATCATGGTAGAAATAGCAAAACGAAAATGGAGGTGGATAGGCCATGTATTTAGGAAAGACCAAAATGATATAACCAGAGAAGCCATCTTCTGGACTGCTGATGGGAAGAGAAAACTTGGACGACCAAAAATGACATGGCGAAGAACAGCAGAAAAAGAGCTAAAAGAACTTGGTCTGACATGGAGACTGGCAGAAGCTAAGGCGGAGACCGGGCAGAATGGAGGGGCTGCGTGGATGCCTTAAGCGCCTGCTGGCGCGAAGAGGACTAAGTAAGTAAGTAATCATTTTATAATGGCACTATGTGGGCGAATAACTAATATCCATGGCCGTATTGCTTAAACTCTTTTATTGATGCAAGAGTATGTGTTAACTATATGAGTAACAGTAGGGTACTGAATGGATATAGATAGACTGATAGGTAGAGAGATAGTGGGTGGACCTTAGAGAGGCTGCATAGCACTTACTGCAGATTAGCTACTAGTACAAGTACCAATCGGAACTCCTCGGGTAATTCCGTCCTCGGGACGATCCAATCGGAACTCCTCGGGTAATTCCGTCCTCGGGACGATCATCCCTCGGATGTATCTGGTGCAATGATACTTGAAGAAATCAAGATCGTTTTGTTCACCGGAAGTCGGAAGAATATGCCTAAAATGTAGTTCGCACAAAACATAAATAATGGCGTCGTTTGACAGTTGTGTGTTTGTTGCGCTGGGAAAATTAAACTTGGATGATTTGAATTTGAAGTAGCCACAAATTAAAATTTTACCGAGCTGTCATCCTTGTTTTGACGTCTGTCACAAAAGTAGCCCCATTTATGGAAATGGCCGAGGTGATCTGACTACCTACATACAGCCGAGAGCAATCGGAACTCCTCGGGTAATTCCGTCCTCAGGATGATTCGTGATTTATCCGAGGTGTTCCGATTGATCCGAGAGATGATTCGTGAACTATCCGAGGTGTTCCAATTGGTGCAAGTACATGATACTATATACAAGTCCAGCAGGAAATATCCAGTTCAGTAACATTCAATAATCAGCAGCGATGTTTATTCTTCACTAACGACTAAAAATTTAAATTCTGGTACTTTTATGATAATTCCAAACTAGAGTTTCTAATCGACCGTGATTTCAAGGTTTTTATCTTACTGTTGTTTTTTTTTACACCACTGGTAAGGAATGAAGGAATTGTGAGATCTGTATTGTTTCTTTGAACATCGGCAAACATGTGAACTCTCCAGATTTTGGAGGGAGACTCCATCGTTTAAAGTTCAAAATCACTGAAAAAATGAGGGATGTTTTACACATTTTCAGAAATCTCTCTACTTGGAAACAGATAACATCCTTCTTTGTTTATGTAAAAATAAAAAATCTCACACTTAGAAAGTGAATATCTCACACTTTGGCCTCAGAAAAAGTTCACATGTATGCATCAGCGCAACAAAATACTTGAACTTTTAAATCCAACATTAGAGGAGTGATAGTATTTCATTTAAGTCCATATATAACTTTAATAATTTTATGTGTGTGTGTTTTGTCCACGTGTCTTGTATGTGTGTTGTCAAAGTAGAAAAAATTCTTGGGTGTAAAAACACCTAGAAAAATTTCTTTAGTGTGTTTTGTCAACCTAAACGATTTTATGGGGGTGTTATGTCCATCTAGAAAAAATTAGGGGGGGGGGGGGGGGGGGGAGGGATGTTGTCCACCTGAAATATCTCTTCGGGGTGCTTTGTCCCTAAAAAATTCTCGTGGGTGTTACGAGTGGGTGTGATTTGTCCACATATAAAAGTTTCATGGGTGTGTCTTTTCCACCTAGAAAAAATTCTTGGGTGTGTTTTGTCCACGTAGAAAAATTCCTTGGGTGTGCTTTGTCCAAGTAGAAAAATGTCTTGGGTGTGCTTTGTCCACCTAAAAAAAATTCTTGGGGGTGTTTTGTCCATGTAGAAAAACTTCATGGGTGTGTTTTATCGATGTAGAAAGATTGCATGGGGGTGTTTTGGCCATGTTGAAAAAATTCATGGGGGTGTTATGTCCATGTAGAAAAACTTCATGGGTGTGTTTTATCGATGTAGAAAAACTTCATGGGTGTGTTTTGTCCATGTTGAAAAAATTCATGGGGGTGTTATGTCCATGTAGAAAAACTTCATGGCTGTGTTTTGTCCATGTTAAAAAACTTCATGCGGGTGATTTGTCCATGTTAAAAAACTTCATGGGGGTGATTTGTCCATGTAGAAAAACTTCATGGGTGTGTTTTGTCCATGTTAAAAAACTTCATGGGGGTGATTTGTCCATGTAGAAAAGCTTCATGGGTGTGTTTTGTCCATGTAGAAAAACTTCATGGGTGTGTTTTGTCCATGTAGATAAAATGCATGGGTGTGTGTTTTCCACCTAGAAAAAAATCTTGGGTGTGTTTTGTCCACGTTTCTTGGAAGTGTCTTGTCAACGTAGAAAAAAAAAATGGGTGTAAAACACCTAGAAAAATCCTTTGGTGTGTTTTGTACACGTAGAAAAAAATTTCTTGGGTGTGTTTTGTACACGTAGAAAAAATTCTTGGGTGTTTTTTGTACACGTAGAAAAAATTTCTTGGGTGTGCTTTGTCCATGTAGAAAAAATGCATGGATGTGTTGTCCATGTAGAAAAATTTCTTGGGTGTGTTTTGTCCACGTTTCTTGGATATGTCTTGTCAACGTAGAAAAAAAATCTTGGGTGTAAAACACACACAAAAAATAATTTGGGTGTAAAACACACACAAAACAAATCTTGGGTGTAAAACACGTCCATGTAGAAAAACTTCATGGGTGTGTTTTGTCCATGTTAAAAAACTTCATGGGGGTGATTTGTCCATGTAGAAAAGCTTCATGGGTGTGTTTTGTCCATGCAGAAAAGCTTCATGGGTGTGTTTTGTCCATGTTAAAAAACTTCATGGGGGTGATTTGTCCATGTAGAAAAGCTTCATGGGTGTGTTTTGTCCATGTAGAAAAACTTCATGGGTGTGTTTTGTCCATTTAGAAAAACTTCATGGGTGTGTTTTGTCCATGTAGATAAAATGCATGGGTGTGTTTTGTCCACCTAGAAAAAAATCTTGGGTGTCATCCTAGAAAAATTTCATTGAGGTGCTTTGTCGACGTAGAGAAAATTCTTGGGGATGTTTTGCCCACCTAGAAAAAATTCTTGGGAGTTCTTTGTCCACATAGAAAAAATCTTGGGTGTGCTTTGTCCATCTAGAAAAAATCTTAGGGGTGTTTTGTCTACACAGAAATATTGCTTGGGGGTGTTTTCTCCACGTATAAAAATTTCATGGGGGTGTTTTGTCCATTTAGAAAGATTTCATGGGGGTGTTTTGTCCATGTAGAAAAAACTTCATGGGTGTGTTCTGTTCATGTAGAAAAACTTCATGGGTGTGTTTTGTCCATGTAGAAAAGCTTCATGGGTGTGTTTTGTCCATGTAGAAAAGCTTCATGGGTGTGTTTTGTCCATGTAGAAAAACTTCATGGGTGTGTTGTCCATGTATAAACATTTCATTGGTGTGTCTTGTCCACCTAGAAAAAAATTATTGGGTGTGTTTTTGCTCGTAGAAAAAATGTCTTGGGGGTGTTTTGTCCATCTAGAAAAAATCTTAGGAGCGTTTTGTCCACCTAGAAAAAATATTGGGAGTCCACCTTGAAAAATTTCATGGGGATACTTTGTCCACATAGAAAAATTTCTTGGGGGTGTTTTGTCCAACTATAACAATTTCATGGGGGTGTTTTGTCCAACTATAACAATTTCATGGGGGTGTTTTGTCCAACTATAACAATTTCATGGGGGTGTTTTGTCCAACTATAACAATTTCATGGGGGTGTTTTATTCACTAGAAAAAATTATTGCTGCGTGTTTTGTCCAACTATAACAATTTCATGGGGGTGTTTTGTCCAACTATAACAATTTCATTGGGGTGTTTTGTCCAACTATAACAATTTCATGGGGGCGTTTTGTCCAACTATAACAATTTCATGGGGGCGTTTTGTCCAACTATAACAATTTCATGGGGGTGTTTTGTCCAACTATAACAATTTCATGGGGGTGTTTTGTCCAACTATAACAATTTCATGGGGGTGTTTTGTCCAACTATAACAATTTCATGGGGGTGTTTTGTTTAACTATAACAATTTCATGGGGGTGTTTTGTCCAACTATAACAATTTCATGGGGGTGTTTTGTCCAACTATAACAATTTCATGGGGGTGTTTTGTCCAACTATAACAATTTCATGGGGGTGTTTTGTCCAACTATAACAATTTCATGGGGGTGTTTTGTCCAACTATAACAATTTCATGGGGGTGTTTTGTCCAACTATAACAATTTCATGGGGGTGTTTTGTCCAACTATAACAATTTCATGGGGGTGTTTTGTCCAACTATAACAATTTCATGGGGGCGTTTTATTCACTAGAAAAAATTATTGCTGCGTGTTTTGTCCAACTATAACAATTTCATGGGGGCGTTTTGTCCAACTATAACAATTTCATGGGGGTGTTTTGTCCAACTATAACAATTTCATGGGGGTGTTTTGTCCAACTATAACAATTTCATGGGGGTGTTTTGTCCAACTATAACAATTTCATGGGGGTGTTTTATTCACTAGAAAAAAATATTGCTGCGTGTTTTGTCCAACTATAACAATTTCATGGGGGTGTTTTGTCCAACTATAACAATTTCATGGGGGTGTTTTGTCTAACTATAACAATTTCATGGGGGTGTTTTGTCCAACTATAACAATTTCATGGGGGTGTTTTGTCCAACTATAACAATTTCATGGGGGTGTTTTGTCCAACTATAACAATTTCATGGGGGTGTTTTGTCCAACTATAACAATTTCATGGGGGTGTTTTGTCCAACTATAACAATTTCATGGGGGTGTTTTGTCCAACTATAACAATTTCATGGGGGTGTTTTGTCCAACTATAACAATTTCATGGGGGTGTTTTGTCCAACATGGGGGTGTTTTGTCCAACTATAACAATTTCATGGGGGTGTTTTGTCCAACTATAACAATTTCATGGGGGTGTTTTGTCCAACTATAACAATTTCATGGGGGTGTTTTGTCCAACTATAACAATTTCATGGGGGTGTTTTGTCCAACTATAACAATTTCATGGGGGTGTTTTGTCCAACTATAACAATTTCATGGGGGTGTTTTGTCCAACTATAACAATTTCATGGGGGTGTTTTGTCCAACTATAACAATTTCATGGGGGTGTTTTGTCCAACTATAACAATTTCATGGGGGTGTTTTGTCCAACTATAACAATTTCATGGGGGTGTTTTGTCCAACTATAACAATTTCATGGGGGTGTTTTGTCCAACTATAACAATTTCATGGGGGTGTTTTGTCCAACTATAACAATTTCATGGGGGTGTTTTGTCCAACTATAACAATTTCATGGGGGCGTTTTGTCCAACTATAACAATTTCATGGGGGCGTTTTGTCCAACTATAACAATTTCATGGGGGCGTTTTGTCCAACTATAACAATTTCATGGGGGTGTTTTGTCCAACTATAACAATTTCATGGGGGCGTTTTGTCCAACTATAACAATTTCATGGGGGTGTTTTGTCCAACTATAACAATTTCATAGGGGTGTTTTGTCCAACTATAACAATTTCATGGGGGTGTTTTGTCCAACTGTAACAATTTCATGGGGGCGTTTTGTCCAACTATAACAATTTCTTGGGGGTGTTTTGTCCAACTATAACAATTTCATGGGGGCGTTTTGTCCAACTATAACAATTTCATGGGGGTGTTTTGTTCAACTATAACAATTTCATGGGGGTGTTTTATTCACTAGAAAAAATTTTTGCTGCGTGTTTTGTCCAACTATAACAATTTCATGGGGGTGTTTTGTCCAACTATAACAATTTCATGGGGGTGTTTTGTCCAACTATAACAATTTCATGGGGGTGTTTTGTCCAACTATAACAATTTCATGGGGGTGTTTTGTCCAACTATAACAATTTCATGGGGGTGTTTTGTCCAACTATAACAATTTCATGGGGGCGTTTTGTCCAACTATAACAATTTCATGGGGGTGTTTTGTCCAACTATAACAATTTCATGGGGGTGTTTTGTCCAACTATAACAATTTCATGGGGGCGTTTTGTCCAACTATAACAATTTCATGGGGCGTTTTGTCCAACTATAACAATTTCATGGGGCGTTTTGTCCAACTATAACAATTTCATGGGGGTGTTTTGTCCAACTATAACAATTTCATGGGGGCGTTTTGTCCAACTATAACAATTTCATGGGGGTGTTTTGTCCAACTATAACAATTTCATGGGGGTGTTTTGTCCAACTATAACAATTTCATGGGGGTGTTTTGTCCAACTATAACAATTTCATGGGGGTGTTTTGTCCAACTATAACAATTTCATGGGGGTGTTTTGTCCAACTATAACAATTTCATGGGGGTGTTTTATTCACTAGAAAAAATTATTGCTGCGTGTTTTGTCCAACTATAACAATTTCATGGGGGTGTTTTGTCCAACTATAACAATTTCATGGGGGTGTTTTGTCCAACTATAACAATTTCATGGGGGCGTTTTGTCCAACTATAACAATTTCATGGGGGTGTTTTGTCCAACTATAACAATTTCATGGGGGCGTTTTGTCCAACTATAACAATTTCATGGGGGTGTTTTGTCCAACTATAACAATTTCATGGGGGTGTTTTGTCCAACTATAACAATTTCATGGGGGTGTTTTGTCCAACTATAACAATTTCATGGGGGTGTTTTATTCACTAGAAAAAATTATTGCTGCGTGTTTTGTCCAACTATAACAATTTCATGGGGGTGTTTTGTCCAACTATAACAATTTCATGGGGGTGTTTTGTCCAACTATAACAATTTCATGGGGGCGTTTTGTCCAACTATAACAATTTCATGGGGGCGTTTTGTCCAACTATAACAATTTCATGGGGGTGTTTTGTCCAACTATAACAATTTCATGGGGGTGTTTTATTCACTAGAAAAAATTATTGCTGCGTGTTTTGTCCAACTATAACAATTTCATGGGGGTGTTTTGTCCAACTATAACAATTTCATGGGGGTGTTTTGTCCAACTATAACAATTTCATGGGGGTGTTTTGTCCAACTATAACAATTTCATGGGGGTGTTTTGTCCAACTATAACAATTTCATGGGGGTGTTTTGTCCAACTATAACAATTTCATGGGGGTGTTTTGTCCAACTATAACAATTTCCTGGGGGTGTTTTGTCCAACTATAACAATTTCATGGGGGCGTTTTGTCCAACTATAACAATTTCATGGGGGTGTTTTGTCCAACTATAACAATTTTATGGGGGTGTTTTGTCCAACTATAACAATTTCATGGGGGTGTTTTGTCCAACTATCACAATTTCATGGGGGTGTTTTGTCCAACTATAACAATTTCATGGGGGTGTTTTGTCCAACTATAACAATTTCATGGGGGTGTTTTGTCCAACTATAACAATTTCATGGGGGTGTTTTGTCCAACTATAACAATTTCTTGGGGGTGTTTTGTCCAACTATAACAATTTCATGGGGGTGTTTTGTCCAACTATAACAATTTCTTGGGGGTGTTTTGTCCAACTATAACAATTTCATGGGGGTGTTTTGTCCAACTATAACAATTTCATGGGGGTGTTTTGTCCAACTATAACAATTTCATGGGGGTGTTTTGTCCAACTATAACAATTTCATGGGGGTGTTTTGTCCAACTATAACAATTTCATGGGGGTGTTTTGTCCAACTATAACAATTTCATGGGGGCGTTTTATTCACTAGAAAAAATTATTGCTGCGTGTTTTGTCCAACTATAACAATTTCATGGGGGCGTTTTGTCCAACTATAACAATTTCATGGGGGTGTTTTGTCCAACTATAACAATTTCATGGGGGCGTTTTGTCCAACTACAACAATTTCATGGGGGTGTTTTGTCCAACTATAACAATTTCATGGGGGTGTTTTGTCCAACTATAACAATTTCATGGGGGTGTTTTGTCCAACTATAACAATTTCATGGGGGTGTTTTGTCCAACTATAACAATTTCATGGGGGTGTTTTGTCCAACTATAACAATTTCATGGGGGTGTTTTGTCCAACTATAACAATTTCCTGGGGGTGTTTTGTCCAACTATAACAATTTCATGGGGGTGTTTTGTCCAACTATAACAATTTCATGGGGGTGTTTTGTCCAACTATAACAATTTCATGGGGGTGTTTTGTCCAACTATAACAATTTCATGGGGGTGTTTTGTCCAACTATAACAATTTCATGGGGGTGTTTTGTCCAACTATAACAATTTCATGGGGGTGTTTTGTCCAACTATAACAATTTCATGGGGGCGTTTTATTCACTAGAAAAAATTATTGCTGCGTGTTTTGTCCAACTATAACAATTTCATGGGGGTGTTTTGTCCAACTATAACAATTTCATGGGGGCGTTTTATTCACTAGAAAAAATTATTGCTGCGTGTTTTGTCCAACTATAACAATTTCATGGGGGCGTTTTGTCCAACTATAACAATTTCATGGGGGTGTTTTGTCCAACTATAACAATTTCATGGGGGTGTTTTGTCCAACTATAACAATTTCATGGGGGTGTTTTGTCCAACTATAACAATTTCATGGGGGTGTTTTGTCCAACTATAACAATTTCCTGGGGGTGTTTTGTCCAACTATAACAATTTCATGGGGGTGTTTTGTCCAACTATAACAATTTCATGGGGGTGTTTTGTCCAACTATAACAATTTCATGGGGGTGTTTTGTCCAACTATAACAATTTCATGGGGGTGTTTTGTCCAACTATAACAATTTCATGGGGGTGTTTTGTCCAACTATAACAATTTCATGGGGGTGTTTTGTCCAACTATAACAATTTCATGGGGGCGTTTTATTCACTAGAAAAAATTATTGCTGCGTGTTTTGTCCATGTAGAAGAATTTTTTGGAGGTGTTCTGTCCACCTAAAAAGATCTTGGGGGTGTTTCGTCCACCTAAAAAAATCTTGGGGGTGTTTCGTCCACCTAAAAAAATCTTGTGGGTGTTTTTTTCCATATACCGTCAAACATATATTGTGATATTTCAATAATCATCTGCATGATGGTAAACAAAACACAACAATAAAGATTTCAATTCTTAAGCCATTTAAATGACCATTATAATGTGATCTCAAATCTTTGTAGATACAATTTTATGGGAAAAGAAATTTAAAGCAACAATTGCAAAAAGTAATACATAAAAAGTATGTAACCCGGTTTTTAACAAAATTGAGGCAAAAGCTAAAACACAAGTCTCCATGGTAACAATGACAACAATGACAATTATATTTTAGATTGTAAATATATGTATATACCAGAGGGGATATCTAGACAGAGTTTCCCTTATACTACTGTGGTATCATTTAATTTCGCTGGCACGAAATTTCGCGCAATCGCGGAAAAAGGCTGTTTCGCGCGGACGTAAATTCGCGCAAATAAAAATAAAATTATAATCAATAAATGACTGACCCGCTATCAATATTGCTTTTTTTTAACACTCCAGCAAATCATGTGTCAGTTGGCCCCTATCAGTTACCACTTCCTTTGTTACTAGTAGTCAATTATCGGACCGCTGTTTATTCGGAGCCGCTAATTGGACAGTTGGACCATTTATATCATACTTTAACTGGCATGTAATTGGCATGTATATTGGTGTACCCGTTATATAGGTAAACAAGAGCGGCTCCCTTCTCCCACCGCAGCTGATCTACACAGAAAACAGAAATGTCACTGCCCAAAGGTGTGAAATTCCCGGATGATTGGGACGTGACACAAACTGAATCCCACTGGTCGAATGAAACATGTCGGTCTTCCCGTAGTAGAGTAGATACCCACTGATAAGTTTACTTACAGCTTTAATCACCCTTTTGTTCGTGTAAACGGCTTAGGTCAGCAAAAAAAATTTCCTTTACCTAAACATAACTCCTTCCATTTTGTTGTTGTTGACCTTTGTCCCTCATCTGATCATATCTTTGAAGCAGAGTTTTAACACTAACCGCAAGGGAGCCTTTTATCTTTTTTTACTGTGAACAATTCTCCAAATTTCTCCCAGTACACTCGCTTACTGTGACGTAGATCAAAAGAAATCTTAAAACTGACAGCCGGGATGTTGAAATGTGCTAATTTCACTGGTCCCAATTTCACTGTCATACATTTCATAGCTCTTGGCAAATTGAAACAATAGACCAACAAATATTAACACAGTAATTGGATGTGTTACGAATTCTTAAAAAAGGTAAGCTTTATACATAATAATGAACAGAAAAGACTCAAAAAGTTTAACAGCTTTACAGCAAATGATATTTTGTTTTATTCATATGAAATACTTCAAATTTTTATCAAATAGCGATACGGACAACTAAATACAAAGTGTAGGATCATTCGGACATTAGCACGTTTCGGATACGTATGTTGAACTATATGGTTGAATATTAGCTTAGGTTTTAAATTCGCGCACTGGCCCGAGCGCGAAATACGCGAAAATTAAGCCATCGCTAAATAAAATGATACCACAGTATTGTGATAGCAGGGCTGGAAAAATACGGTAGCCTGACGTCCCGGACAAGTCAAAACACAGTTTCGGGTTATTTGTCATTGACCATTAAATTAGTCCAGGACAAGTCATAAATCGGCAATCGGACAAGTGACAAATAAACAGCGGTTTCTAATTAGCGATAAAGACAATCAATTTCTCACCAGGAGCATAAATTTATCAACACGTAAAGGCAGTACATGTACAATGCACGCACCTTCTTAAATGCTTCTAGACAAAAATAAAGAAACAACATGTTGTTATACCTTGTTTGTTAGTTGCAAATATGACAAATGTGTTGTTGTGTTCGTTAATTGAAAACAACGCAACTTTTTAGACAAGTCATTTTTGTCCAGGTTACTAGTCCGGGACTTCTAATAAAAAAAAATTCCAGCCCTGCTATGATAGGGTAGAGAATTTGTCCTACATTGTAAACTAGATTAAACTTTGAATAAGATAAGCCCAAACCTCCAAGCAAGTTACTTGCATAAAGGCTCAAAATACTCAAAATAAAGCCTTTTTGGTAGAATTTTTCATAACAAAAAGGGGGAAAAAGCTGTGTTTGTACAGGATTCTGAAAAAGAATAAATACATCATCATGGCAGTTATTATGTTAACAAATTTTATAGAGATTTATTTTATTAATTTATCGAAAAAGGTATAATTATTTATTTACATGTATTTGCTTATACATGACATAATTCTATCTGAAAAACTCCACTAGTTGAATACTTAACAGAAAAAAATATCTAGGCGTAAATACATGTGAACTCACACACTTTTGGAGGGAAAATATGAAAATAACAAATCTCCCACTTTAACTTAAGAAAAAGTTCAAATGTATGGGCGTATAAAAAATATCTAAGCTTATTAGAGCAAAACTGCTAAAACTGTCAAATATGCTTTGCATATACTAGTCATTATGATGCAACCCCGCAAAAAAAAAAACAACAGGCTGTTCACTGTGAACTGCATACACATACATGTAAACTTTTTCTGAGGCCAAAGTGGGAGGTTTTTGCTTTCAAAGTGGGAGATTTGTTATTCTCATATAAACACAAATACATCTACATACAAGTGAACTCTCCCACTTTTGGAGGGAGACTCCCATTTTTGGAGGGAGACTCCCACTTTTGGAGGGACACTCCCACTTTTGGAGGGAGACTCCCATTTTTGGAGGGAGACGCCCATTTTTTAAGGTTCAAAATTATTTGAAAATGAGGGGTGTTTTAAACATTTTCAGAAATCCCCCTACTTGGAAACAGATATTTTCCATCTTTGTTTATATGAAAATAACAAATCTCGCATTTTGCAAGTGAAAATCTTCCACTTTGGCATAAGAAAAAGTTCACATGTATGGGCGTATAAAAATATCTAAGCTTATTAGACCAAAACTGCTAAAACAGTCAAATATGCTTTGCACATACTAGTCAGTATGATTCAACCCCGCAAGCAAAAAGACACAACAGGCTGTTCAGGTGTTTCTTTAATAAGGACTGCTCACTGCATACACATACATGTAAACTTTTTCTGAGGCCAAAGTGGGAGGTTTTTGCTTGCAAAGTGGGAGATTTGATATTCTCATATAAACACAAATACATCTACATACAAGTGAACTCTCCCACTTTTGGAGGGAGACTCCCACTTTTAAGGTTCAAAATTATTTGAACATGATGGGTGTTTTACACATTCTCGAAAATCTCCCTTCTTGGAAACAGATAATTTCCATCTTTGTTTATATTAAAATAACAAATCTCCCATTTTGCAAGTGAAAACCTTCCACTTTGGCCTCAGAAAAGGTCCACATGTATGCATCTAGAAGAACCGAGAAATTCATCCAATACCCTTGTTTATTACAATGATGATGATAAAAATACATCAATCTTTTGGCAGAAATAAATGCTAAGCTTACAGTTAAGCCAAATTGTATAAATCTTAACAAACTTTGAGATTTCTTCAACAAAATGTGTATATATATATATATATATGTTTGTTTTTTTAATTTTTGACATTCATTGCAGCGACCATTTATGATCACTATTGCAACGTCCAGCTTTTTGGTGGAGGAAGACCCCAGGCACATTCTGGGTAGAACCACCGGTGCACTGAAAGTTAGCTGGAAGACCCTCTCATGTTAAGTCCTTTGCCCCGAACGGGACTCGAACCCACGCGGTGAAAGGCTACTAAGCTGTCAGAGGAGTTTCAAATCGGCGACTCTACCTCTACGCCACGAACGCCCTTGTGTGTGTGTGTGTTCGTGTGTGTGTGTGTGAGAGAGAGAGAGAGAGAGAGAGAGAGAGAGAGAGAGAGAGAGAGAGAGAGAGAGAGAGAGAGAGAGAGAGAGAGAGAGTTTCACTAAAAGGAAAGATCTGATTAACAAACAATATAAAAAGCAGAACTGCAACGGTGTGCAATCTTGGTATATTCTTAATTTTTTAAGTAGATACCTTTTTTGAGAGTCATTCAACGACTTTGTGAACATTTTTAGCTTTGAAACTGAAAATTAACACTATTTCTGTTTTGTTTTTAATTTTAAAATAAATAAAAAAATTTTTTTAAAGGTTTTACTATTTTACTAGTAGTCCTGGTAAACTTGATTCAATTCCTTAAGGAAAAAAATAGGTCTAACTGGTCAAAGAGACAACAAAGGTAAAAATGTTCAGCAAAATGCAGAAAATTATGATTACGAATCTGTGTGACCCAACGAATTATGTGCACACAAGATCAAAAAAGTTTTATGGAAAGGAATATGAGTCAAGTAAAATAAAAGACATTAATAAGAACATTTAGTCATCCCATTTACAATATGATGTTTAGTTTCGATTGCATATAACTTGTAATACAGTTATTATGTGCATTGATAAATAAATCCTGAGAAAAAAAACAAACACCACAAGATTATGATTTGAGACAGATATGTAATACTAAATGATAAAATACGTGAAACAATACAATTATTATAAATAACAATTAAACATTTTACAAACTTATATCCCATTTGAATATATATATATATATATATATATATATATATATATATATATATATATATATATATATATATATATATATATATATATATATATTTATACATACATACATCCATCGGATACGTTGCTTCCACAGAATGTTCCCATAGGAAATTACGTCCAATTTTTTGGTGTTATTATATCCCAATTGTTTATACAGTATATACATTATATCTTGGGGTGCCCATGGCCAAGCAATGAGAGTCTTTTTGTATTGTTTAATACATGGCAGCGACCAATTATAATTATTATAGCGACATCCAGCTATTTTGGTGAAGGAAGACTTCCGACAAATGTCTGGGTAGAACTACTGGCACATCGCAGGTCAGCTGGAAGACCTTCCCACATTAAGTACTGAATGGGACTCGAACCCATGCGTTGAGAGGCTAAGCAGTCAGGAGATACAAGTCGGCAACACAACCACTGCACCACGGGCGCTCCTTAAAAAATTTAACAACGTACAAGACTTTTATGTTATACGAGGGTTGTTCAGAAAGTTTTCAGACACATCTATATATACCGGTAAGTATTTTCACATCACCTGCCTACCCACCAGATGATATATTGGAAACCCACCAATGTCCAAACATAATTACTACTTTTTGAAGTGATTATTTTTTAATGATAGTTTAAAATTCCATTAGTATTATCACTACAATTTAAATTTAACAGAAGAGTGAAAAAAAAGATTTCTGTGTGTTGATAAAAATGGCAACAAAAATAAACAAATACTGTGAAGTCCTTGTAGTAGAGCCAAGATCATGAATAACAACACAAATATTTAATACCGTAGACACTCAAGTACCATAGGCATCTTTTCAATTTTTTATGACCCCAAAATTTAGCAAGTACACTGTTTATGATAATGTAAAAAAGAAACATAACAAAAACAAATACAATGCTACACAAAAATTTAATAACATGGAGATTTAAGTATTGTATGCATCTTTACAACTTTTTTGAGGGTTTCAAAAGTTAATACCGTAGACACTCAATAATTCCATAGATACTTAAGTATAATATATACTTAAGTATAATATGCACTTTTTTAAACATTTTTATTATCTCAAAATATAGCATGCACACTGCAAAGGGGAAAATAAAAAACAGAAACATACCAAAAATAACTACATTTCTACACAAACATTTAATACCGTAGACACTCAAGTAATGTATGCACGTTTTTAACTTTCTTTATGACCTTAAAATTTAGCATGCTCACTATATATGAGAATGTAAAGGAAGACTTATTTGACCTTCCAAACCAAAGCTACGATAACTGCCAATATAATAAGTTCGCACACATTCAGATTTCAGTATCAAGAAACTCACCCCCTCCCTCCAGTGCTTTTCCATATTTATTGTAACTATAACACAGTAAACTTTCTATGCGTTAATGAATTTAAAACAGCATATTCTGACTGTTCTGCATCTGATGCAACATTCTGAAAGACCACACCCCCATTATCAGAGTCCTGATGATCAAACATCACTGACTGATTGGACAAGGTTTGCGGCAGAGAGGGATCATCTCTAATTGAAAAATATGATGAACTTTTTGCACTATCCGAACTTGGTACTGTGGAATAAGGCATGGTGTCACACATAGATGGGTAAGACAGTGTGTTGTTTCTTTCTTGACTTGACATCGATGAAGAAGGCAGGAATTTATCATTGGTGTCGTCAGTGGACATTGAAAATAATGAAGTCTCCCTGTTGGATGTATCAGCGCGCAATAAGGTTTTCAACGTCTTAGGTCTCCCATGAATCGGTGCAGTTAACGGGTAAACATTTGTAAAATTGGCAGGAATGCTAGTAGATGTCATAGGATCGAGCTGCATCGAGTTGCGTGAATCTGTGGTCAATGGGTCATGTGATGTGTTGGTTACATCTTGATTAATCGTTCCAAAGTCTTGGCCATAAAAGGGCGTGATTTCATGAGCAGATATCTTGGTGCTGACCGATTCTTTGAAGTGCTGTTGGAGTGACCCCCCTTGGGTATTCTTCGTTGTGGAAGGAGTGATAACAGCAGCTGAAAAAGTATTGTAAACTTTTTAAATGTTTTATTAAAGTAGGTTTGTAAATAACATCTTTCTTGAATACATTAAATAAATAAATAAATAAGAAGTTCTTTGTAAAGAGAAAAATAGAAAGCAATCTTATTTAGATTCAATGTTTTGAACATGTGACTTATTCTTTTCTTCATTAAATCAATAGTTCTCATGTGTTTTGTTTGTTTTAAAAAATAGTTTTCGATTATTCACAAGCTGTGAAATTGGAGATGGGTCGACACTGCCTTCCTCAGGTTGCAATGGTTTCACAGAAAGTGTGGGGGTTTGTTAGTTACTAACAGTAAGCCCATGTGCATCAATTATGACAAATTAATTTATAACCTCTGCCCCTTTGACCTTCCTGTGTATAGAATACAATTTACATGTTTTCCAACCCTATCAGATCTGATCTCAAAACATGGTGTTAGCTTCGGGGTGGGAAGGCTGTCAAGAATGCCTTTTAACATTCTCCAACAAAAGAACTAAGTGTTTATGCTTCTTTATGTTTATTGGGTTTATGTCCCACCAACAGTGTTTCAGTTATCTGAAGATGGTGTCCACTTGTAGAAGATATAGTTTCCACATCAGTGAAGATCCCTTATCTTGGCCGCCATCTTTGATGGCAACTTCTAGGGATTTTCGGATGAATTGTAAAGAAACGTTAACTTTCTTTTCTTGTAATTTCTTCATTTAAGGTCCAAAAATGAAAAGCCCTACACCATAAGAAAGCTATTGAAATTCATTTTTAAATGCAAATTTTTTAAACTTGATTAATGAACAAAGAATTAATACACAGAAATTAAACAAATTATTGGCTCAATCTTAAACAAAATGGACAGTGTAACATGTTTTTTTTCTCGTTTTTTTATCTTTTAAACTATCAAAATATAGTTTTGACATTTAAAATACTTCATAAAAGCTTTAAAATTCATTAAAATAGACTGAAAATTTTAAACACAGTGGTGAGTTAAATACAGCTCATATTTCCAGTTTTCGGCCTGCATTTGCTTCTGCCTTCAAAGATGGCTGCCTTAAACTGTCTTATAAGTGCCTATGACATCACATAGGAACTATCTATAGTGCTGCCTTCACCGTGAACACTGCATGATACCACACCCAGTCACATTATCCTGACATCGAGCCAACCAGTCGTTAAACTACCCTTATATTTACTTGAGTGTTAGCAATGGAGATATAAATAACACTACCATTTTAATGACTTTGGTACGTCGCAACCAGGGATCAAACCTTGAGACAATGTTCTACTGATTGTACTACCAGGTAGAATCACTGGCTCAGCACAGGTTAGCTGTAAAAGCTTCCTACATGAAAGTTCCCACCCCAACTGGGACTCGAACCAATGTTGTGAGGGGTTGTCAGATCCTGTTACTTAGCAACGTAACAAACATAATAGTTATAGAAAGTTTGTGTTTTTCTGCTACTTATTTTGGTATAGCATGTAACAGGTTCTGTTGATCATGCAATGTCAGGCAATATCACCTCCCTTGGTTCTGGGAATATCACCCCGTTGGTTCCAGGGTTTCTTTACCTTGTTTCTGACTCTCTACATTGCCTGTTCCTGAAGATTCATCCCGGTCACTGTTCAAGGCTGGTCCCACCACCGCAGTGTGTCCTTGTGACGGGGTGGAATGATCGGCGTCCATACTCAGGTTATGAATTCTCTTCATGTGTCTTCGAAGCTCCTTTTTCTCCACAAAGTCCGATTTACACTGACTGCATTTGTATGGACGGATACCTTAATAGAAATTAGAAAATATTAAAGTTTTATTTGGTTGTTTGGTTTATCGTCTCAGCAACGGTATTTTAGTAATTTGGAAACAGTGTCCTCTAGAAGCAGATATAGTGCTGCCTTCACTGTGAATGCCTAGCAAGATATCACACCCGCATTATCACTGGGTCAACACGTCATAGAACTACCCTTGTATTTTCTTGAGCGTAAGCAATGGAGCGATACCACTACAATTTTTAATGACTTTGGTATGTCGCGGTCCAAGATCGAACTCGGGGCCTCCTCTACCGACGCTCTACTGATTGCGCTACCAGGTCCGATGGAGACGTGTTTATTTATTAATTAGGAATTTCATTTAGTGTTGCATTCTATCATCTTACTTGCAGCTATTTTAAACATGCAGGCTATACTAATTTGATTATTTTGTGCTGCTACAGGATTCTGACCATGTGACAGCCTTTCAATTCACACCATATCATAGAAATATGAAGAACTACTTTTTGTTGCGCAAGAGACAGAAAGAGTCCAAAGTTGTTAGGTCTGCAGCTTTCTGATGGGTGTTTTTTTCTCTCGTAAGATGCATTAAAGTGAAAAATTATGACCATTTTAGCAATATCTAGCTATTTGGTTGGAGGAAGACCCCAGAAAAATATCTAAGTAGAACCACTGGCACACCGCAAGTCAGCTGGAAGACCTTCCCAAATTAAGTCTATCACTCAGAATAGCACTTGAAGCAAAGCAGTAAGAGGTTAAGCAGTCCGAGAAGTTTGGCAACTCAACCACAGCGCCATAGGTCAAATCCTATTTTAATAATACAGATATACATGCTTTGGTTACTTTTAAACAGCATTTCTAAATAGAAATACTTCTTTACACCACAGTTGCCCCTCTTCCAGCAACACTTAATGCAGTGAATGCAAAAAGCAATGATCTCAGTTCTTACGGACCACTCTCGTATATCAAGAATACAATACAGACAATTATTAACTAAAGTATTAAAGTTTCCTGGAAACACCATTAGGTTGGGGTATGTGTTATATGAATGGGGTAAATGGTGTTTTTAGTAAACACCATTGGGCGGGGGGAATGTTTTATGTTCATGGTGATGGTGTTTCCAGTAAATACCATTAGAGTGGCAGTTTGTGTTATGTCAATGGGCTGAAAGGTATTTTCAGTAAACACCACTTGGGGGGGGGGGATGTTTTATATTAATGGTGATGAATGGATTTTCCAGTAAAAACCATTAGAGTGGCAGTTTGTGTTATGTCAATGGGCTGAAAGGTATTTTCAGTAAACACCACTTGGGGGGGGGGATGTTTTATATTAATGGTGATGAATGGATTTTCCAGTAAATACCATTAGAGTGGCAGTATGTGTCATTTGTGTTATGTTAATGTGGTGAATGGCAGTTTTTAGGTTGGAGGTATATCTTTATGTAAACGGAGAGGATGTTGTGTTTAATTATCAAGGTAGAACCCATTTCATTGTACACCTGCGTCTGGGGCATGGCATGTCAGTTGGAAGACGTTCCATTATGGAGGTTCTTTGTACTAGCGGGTACATAAACACTCAAAGATCGAGGATTGTGGAGAGACTAAAGAAATTATTTTGATTTTCTTTATGCTAGCGGGAACATGAACACTCAGAGATCGAGGGGTGTGGAGAGACTAAAGAAATTATTTTGATTTTCTTTGTACTAGCGGGTACATGAACACTCAGAGATCAAGGATTGTGGAGAGACTAAAGAAATTATTTTGATTTTCTTTATGCTAGCGGGTACATAAACACTCAAACATCGAGGATTGTGGAGAGACTAAAGAAATTATTTTACTTTTCTTTGTTCTAGTGGGTACATGAACACTCAGAGATCGAGGGGTGTGGAGAGACTAAAGAAATTATTTTGCTTTTCTTTGAACTAGCGGGTACATGAACACTCAGAGATCGAGAGGTGTGGAGAGACTAAAAAAATTATTTTACTTTTCTTTGTACTAGCGGGTACATGAACACTCAGAGATCGAAGGGTGTGGACAGACTGAAAAAAATTATTGTACTTTTCTTTGTACTAGCGGGTACATGAACACTCAGAGATCGAGGGGTGTGGAGAGACTAAAGAAATTATTTTACTTTTCTTTGTACTAGCGGGTACATGAACACTCAGAGATGGGGTGTGGAGAGACTAAAGAAATTATTTTGATTTTCTTTATGCTAGCGGGTACATAAACACTCAAAGATCGAGGATTGTGGAGAGACTAAAGAAATTATTTTGATTTTCTTTATGCTAGCGGGTACATAAACACTCAAACATCGAGGATTGTGGAGAGACTAAAGAAATTATTTTACTTTTCTTTGTTCTAGTGGGTACATGAACACTCAGAGATCGAGGGGTGTGGAGAGACTAAAGAAATTATTTTGCTTTTCTTTGAACTAGCGGGTACATGAACACTCAGAGATCGAGAGGTGTGGAGAGACTAAAAAAATTATTTTACTTTTCTTTGTACTAGCGGGTACATGAACACTCAGAGATCGAAGGGTGTGGACAGACTGAAAAAAATTATTGTACTTTTCTTTGTACTAGCGGGTACATGAACACTCAGAGATCGAGGGGTGTGGAGAGACTAAAGAAATTATTTTACTTTTCTTTGTACTAGCGGGTACATGAACACTCAGAGATGGGGTGTGGAGAGACTAAAGAAATTATTTTACTTTTCTTTGTACTAGCGGGTACATGAACACTCAGAGATCGAGGGGTGTGGAGAGACTAAAGAAATTATTTTACTTTTCTTTGTACCAGCGGGTACATGAACACTCAGAGATCGAGGGGTGCGGAGAGACTGAAGAAATTATTTTACTTTTCTTTGTACTAGCGGGTACATGAACACTCAGAGATCGAGGGGTGCGGAGAGACTAAAGAAATTATTTTACTTTTCTTTGTACCAGCGGGTACATGAACACTCAGAGATCGAGGGGTGCGGAGAGACTGAAGAAATTATTTTACTTTTCTTTGTACTAGCGGGTACATGAACACATACAGAGATCGAGGGGTGCGGAGAGACTTAAGAAATTATTTTACTTTTCTTTGTACTAGCGGGTACATGAACACTCAGAGATCGAGGGGTGTGGAGAGGCTAAAGAAATTATTTTACTTTTCTTTGTACTAGCGGGTACATGAACACTCAGAGATCGAGGGGTGTGGAGAGACTGAAGAAATTATTTTGCTTTTCTTTGTACTAGCGGGTACATGAACACTCAGAGATCGAGGGGTGTGGAGAGACTAAAGAAATTATTTTACTTTTCTTTGTACTAGCGGGTACATGAACACTCAGAGATCGAGGGGTGCGGAGAGACTAAAGAAATGATTTTACTTTTCTTTGTACCAGCGGGTACATGAACACTCAGAGATCGAGGGGTGCGGAGAGACTGAAGAAATTATTTTACTTTTCTTTGTACTAGCGGGTACATGAACACTCAGAGATCGAGGGGTGCGGAGAGACTAAAGAAATTATTTTACTTTTCTTTGTACCAGCGGGTACATGAACACTCAGAGATCGAGGGGTGTGGAGAGACTAAAGAAATTATTTTGCTTTTCTTTGTACTAGCGGGTACATGAACACTCAGAGATCGAGGGGTGTGGAGAGACTAAAGAAATTTTTTTACTTTTCTTTGTACCAGCGGGTACATAAACACTCAGAGATCGAGGGGTGTGGAGAGACTAAAGAAATTATTTTACTTTTCTTTGTACTAGCGGGTACATAAAACACTCAGAGATCAAGGGTTGTGGAGATACTAAAGAAATTATTTTACTTTTCTTTGTACTGGCGGGGACATGAACACTCAGAGATCGAGGGGTGTGGAGAGACTAAAGAAATTATTTTACTTTTCTTTGTACTAGCGGGTACATGAACACTCAGAGATCGAGGGGTGTGGAGAGACTAAAGAAATTATTTTACTTTTCTTTGTACTAGCGGGTCACTGAACACTCAGAGATCGAGGGGTGTGGAGAGACTGAAGAAATTATTTTACTTTTCTTTGTACTAGCGGGTACATGAACACTCAGAGATCGAGGGTTGTGGAGAGACTGAAGAAATTATTTTACTTATCTTTGTACTAGCGGGTGCATGAACACTCAGAGATCAAGGGGTGTGGAGAGACTGAAGAAATTATTTTACTTTTTTTTGTACTAGCGGGTACATGAACACTCAGAGATCAAGGGGTGTGGAGAGACTGAAGAAATTATTTTACTTTTCTTTGTACTAGCGGGTACATGAACACGCAGAGATCGAGGGATGTGGCGAGAAACAAAAGAAATTATTTTACTTTTCTTTGTACTAGCGGGTACATAAACACTCAGAGATCGAGGGGTGTGGAGAGGCTAAAGAAATTATTTTACATTTCTTTGTACTAGCGGGTACATGAACTCTCAGAGATCGAGGGGTGTGGACAGGCTGAAGAAATTTTTTTACTTTTCTTTGTATTAGCGGGTACATGAACACTCAGAGATCGAGGGGTGTGGAGAGACTGAAGAAATTATTTTACTTTTCTTTGTACTAGTGGGTTCATGAACACTCAGAGATCGAGGGGTGTGGAGAGACTGAAGAAATTATTTTACTTTTCTTTGTACTAGTGGGTACATGAACACTCAGAGATCGAGGGTTGTGGGGAGACTAAAGAAATTATTTTACTTTTCTTTGTACTAGCGGGTACATGAACACTCAGAGATCGAGGGGTGCGGAGAGACTAAAGAAATTATTTTACTTTTCTTTGTACTAGCGGGTACATGAACACTCAGAGATCGAGGGGTGCGGAGAGACTAAAGAAATTATTTTACTTTTCTTTGTACTAGCGGGTACATGAACACTCAGAGATCGAGGGGTGTGGAGAGACTAAAGAAATTATTTTACTTTTCTTTGTACCAGCGGGTACATGAACACTCAGAGATCGAGGGGTGTGGAGAGACTAAAGAAATTATTTTACTTTTCTTTGTACTAGCGGGTACATGAACACTCAGAGATCGAGGGGTGCGGAGAGACTAAAGAAATTATTTTACTTTTCTTTGTACCAGCGGGTACATGAACACTCAGAGATCGAGGGGTGTGGAGAGACTAAAGAAATTATTTTACTTTTCTTTGTACCAGCGGGTACATGAACACTCAGAGATCGAGGGGTGTGGAGAGACTAAAGAAATTATTTTACTTTTCTTTGTACCAGCGGGTACATGAACACTCAGAGATCGAGGGGTGTGGAGAGACTAAAGAAATTATTTTACTTTTCTTTGTACTAGCGGGTACATGAACACTCAGAGATCGAGGGGTGCGGAGAGACTAAAGAAATTATTTTACTTTTCTTTGTACTAGCGGTTACATGAACACTCAGAGATCGAGGGGTGTGGAGAGACTGAAGAAATTATTTTACTTTTCTTTGTACCAGCGGGTACATAAACACTCAGAGATCGAGGGGTGTGGAGAGACTTAAGAAATTATTTTACTTTTCTTTGTACTAGCGGGTACATGAACACTCAGAGATCAAGGGGTGCGGAGAGACTAAAGAAATTATTTTACTTTTCTTTGTACTAGCGGGTACATGAACACTCAGAGATCGAGGGGTGTGGAGAGACTAAAAGAAATTATTTTACTTTTCTTTGTACTAACGGGTACATGAACACTCAGAGATCAAAGGTGTGGAGAGACTAAAGAAATTATTTTACTTTTCTTTGTACTAGCGGGTACATGAACACTCAGAGATCAAGGGGTGTGGAGAGACTTAAGAAATTATTTTACATTTCTTTGTACTAGCGGGTACATGAACACTCAGAGATCGAGGGGTGTGGAGAGGCTAAAGAAATTATTTTACTTATCTTTGTACTAGCGGGTACATGAACACTCAGAGAGCGAGGGGTGTGGAGAGGCTAAAGAAATTATTTTACATTTCTTTGTACTAGCAGGTAGATGAACACTCAGAGATCGAGGGGTGTGGAGAGACTGACGAAATTATTTTACTTTTCTTTGTACTAGCGGGTACATGAACACTCAGAGATCGAGGGGTGTGGAGAGACTGACGAAATTATTTTACTTTTCTTTGTACTAGCAGGTACATGAACACTCAGAGATCGAGGGGTGTGGAGAGACTGACGAAATTATTTTACTTTTCTTTGTACTAGCGGGTACATGAACACTCAGAGATCGAGGGGTGTGGAGAGACTGAAGAAATTATTTTACTTTTCTTTGTACCAGCGGGTACATAAACACTCAGAGATCGAGGGGTGTGGAGAGACTTTAGAAATTATTTAATTTTTCTTTGTACTAGCGGGTACATGAACACTCAGAGATCGAGGGTTGTGGCGAGACTAAAGAAATTATTTTACTTTTCTTTGTACTAGCGGGTACATGAACACTCAGAGATCAAGGGTTGTGGAGAGACTGAAGAAATTATTTTACTTTTCTTTGTACTAGCGGGTACATGAACATTCAGAGATCGAGAGGTGTGGACAGACTGAAGAAATTATTTTACTTTTCTTTGTACTATCGGGTACATGAACACTCAGAGATCGAGGGGTGAGGAGAGACTAAAGAAACTATTTTACTTTTCTTTGTACTAGCGGGTACATGAACACTCAGAGATCGAGGGGTGTGGAGAGACTAAAGAAATTATTTTACTTTTCTTTGTACTAGCGGGTACATGAACACTCAGAGATCAAGGGGTGTGGAGAGACTTAAGAAATTATTTTACTTTTCTTTGTACCAGCGGGTACATGAACACTCAGAGATCGAGGGGTGTGGAGAGACTAAAGAAATTATTTTACGTTTCTTTGTACTAGCGGGTACATGAACACTCAGAGATCGAGGGGTGTGGAGAGACAAAATAAATTATTTTACTTTTCTTTGTACTAGCGGGTACATGAACACTCAGAGATCGAGGGGTGTGGAGAGACTAAATAAATTATTTTACTTTTCTTTGTACTAGCGGGTACATGAACACTCAGAGAGCGAGGGTGTGGAGAGACTGAAGAAATTATTTTACTTTTCTTTGTACTAGCGGGTACATGAACACTCAGAGAGCGAGGGGTGTGGAGAGGCTAAAGAAATTATTTTACTTTTCTTTGTACTAGCGGGTACATGAACACTCAGAGATCGAGGGGTGTGGAGAGACTAAAGAAATTATTTTACTTTTCTTTGTACCAGCGGGTACATGAACACTCAGAGATCGAGGGATGTGGAGAGACTTAAGGAATTATTTTACTTTTCTTTGTACTAGCGGGTACATGAACACTCAGAGATCAAGGGTTGTGGAGAGACTAAAGAAATTATTTTACTTTTCTTTGTACTAGCGGGTACATGAACACTCAGAGATCGAGGGGTGTGGAGAGACTAAAGAAATTATTTTACTTTTCTTTGTACTAGCGGGTACATGAACACTCAGAGATCGAGGGATGTGGAGAGACTTAAGGAATTATTTTACTTTTCTTTGTACTAGCGGGTACATGAACACTCAGAGATCAAGGGTTGTGGAGAGACTAAAGAAATTATTTTACTTTTCTTTGTACCAGCGGGTACATAAACACTCAGAGATCGAGGGATGTGGAGAGACTGAAGAAATTATTTTACTTTTCTTTGTACTAGCGGGTACATGAACACTCAGAGATCAAGGGTGTGGCGAGACTAAAGAAATTATTTTACATTTCTTTGTACTAGCGGGTACATGAACACTCAGAGATCGAGGGGTGTGGAGAGACTTAAGAAATTATTTTACTTTTCTTTGTACTAACGGGTACATGAACACTCAGCGATCGAGGGGTGTGGAGAGACTAAAGAAATTATTTTACTTTTCTTTGTACTAGCGGGTACATGAACACTCAGAGATCGAGGTGTGTGGAGAGACTAAAGAAATTATTTTACTTTTCTTTGTACTAGTGGGTACATGAACACTCAGAGATCGAGGGATGTGGAGAGACTTAAGGAATTATTTTACTTTTCTTTGTACTAGCAGGTACATAAACACTCAGAGATCGAGGGGTGTGGCGAGACTAAAGAAATTATTTTACTTTTCTTTGTACTAGCGGGTACTTGAACACTCAGAGATCGAGGGGTGTGGAGAGACTAAATAAATTATTTTACTTTTCTTTGTACTAGCGGATACATGAACACACAGAGATCGAGGGGTGTGGAGAGACTAAAGAAAGTATTTAACTTTTCTTTGTACTAGCGGGTACATGAACACTCAGAGATCGAGGGGTGTGGAGAGAAACTAAAAAAATTATTTTACTTTTATTTGTACTAGCGGGTACATGAACACTCAGAGATCAAGGGGTGTGGAGAGACTAAAGAAATTATTTTGCTTTTCTTTGTACTTGCGGGTACATGAACACTCAGAGATCGAGGGGTGTGGAGAAACTAAAGAAATTATTTTAGTTTTCTTTGTACTTGCGGGTACATGAACACTCAGAGATCGAGGGGTGCGGAGAGACTAAAGAAATTATTTTACTTTTGTTTGTACTAGCGGGTACATGAACACTCAGAGATCGAGGGGTGCGGAGAGACTAAAGAAATTATTTTACTTCTCTTTGTACTTGCGGGTACATGAACACTCAGAGATCAAGGGGTGTGAAGAGACTAAAGAAATTATTTTACATTTCTTTGTACTAGCGGGTACATGAACACTCAGAGATCGAGGGGTGTGGAGAGACTAAAGAAATTATTTTACATTTCTTTGTACTAGCGGGTACATGAACACTCAGAGATCGAGGGGTGTGGAGAGACTAAAGAAATTATTTTACATTTCTTTGTACTAGCAGGTACATGAACATTCAGAGATCGAGGGGTGTGAAGAGACTAAAGAAATTATTTTACATTTCTTTGTACTAGCGGGTACATGAACACACTCAGAGATCAAGGGGTGCGGAGAGACTAAAGATATTATTTTACTTTTCTTTGTAATCGCTAGTACATGAACACTCAGAGATCGAGGGGTGTGGAGAGGCTGAAGAAATTATTTTACTTTTGTTTGTACTAGCGGGTACATGAACACTCAGAGATCGAGGGATGTGGAGAGGCTGAAGAAATTATTATACTTTTGTTTGTACTAGCGGGTACATGAACACTCAGAGATCGAGGGGTGTCGAGAGACTGAAGAAAGTATTTTACTTTTCTTTGTACTAGCGGGTACATGAACACTCAGAGATCGAGGGGTGTGGAGAGACTAAAGAAATTATTTTACTTTTCTTTGTACTAGCGGGTACATGAACACTCAGAGATCGAGGGGTGTGGAGAGACTAAAGAAATTATTTTACTTTTCTTTGTACTAGCGGGTACATGAACACTCAGAGATCGAGGGGTGTGGAGAGACTAAAGAAATTATTTTACATTTCTTTGTACTAGCGGGTACATGAACACTCAGAGATCGAGGGGTGTGGAGAGACTAAAGAAATTATTTTACTTTTCTTTGTACTAGCGGGTACATGAACACTCAGAGATCGCGGGGTGTGGAGAGACTAAAGAAATTATTTTACTTTTCTTTGTACTAGCGGGTACATGAACACTCAGAGATCGAGGGGTGTGGAGAGACTTAAGAAATTATTTTACTTTTCTTTGTACTAGCGGGTACATGAACACTCAGAGATCGAGGGGTGTGGAGAGACTAAAGAAATTATTTTACATTTCTTTGTACTAGCGGGTACATGAACACTCAGAGATCGAGGGGTGTGGAGAGACTTAAGAAATTATTTTACTTTTCTTTGTACTAGCGGGTACATGAACACTCAGAGATCGAGGGTTGTGGAGAGACTTAAGAAATTATTTTACTTTTCTTTGTACTAGCGGGTACATGAACTTTCAGAGATCGAGAGTTGTGGAGAGACTAAAGAAATTATTTTACATTTCTTTGTACTTGCGGGTACATGAACACTCAGAGATCGAGGGGTGTGGAGAGACTAAAGAAATTATTTTACATTTCTTTGTACTAGCGGGTACATGAACACTCAGAGATCGAGGGGTGTGGAGAGACTAAAGAAATTATTTTGATTTTCTTTGTACTAGCGGGTACATGAACACTCAGAGATCAAGGGGTGTGGAGAGACTTAAGAAATTATTTTACTTTTCTTTGTACTTGCGGGTACATGAACACTCAGAGATCGAGAGTTGTGGAGAGACTAAAGAAATTATTTTACTTTTCTTTGTACTAGCGGGTACATGAACACTCAGAGATCGAGAGTTGTGGAGAGGCTAAAGAAATCATTTTGATTTTCTTTGTACTAGCGGGTACATAAACATTCAGAGACCGAGGGGTGTGGAGAGACTAAAGAAAGTATTTTACTTTTCTTTGTACTAGCGGGTACATGAACACTCAGAGATCGAGGGGTGTGGAGAGACTAAAGAAATTATTTTACTTTTCTTTGTACTAGCGGGTACATGAACACTCAGAGATCGAGGGGTGTGGAGAGACTTAAGAAATTATTTTACTTTTCTTTGTACTAGCGGGTACATGAACATTCAGAGATCGAGGGGTGTGGAGAGACTAAAGAAATTATTTTACATTTCTTTGTACTAGCGGGTACATGAACACTCAGAGATCGAGGGGTGTGGAGAGACTTAAGAAATTATTTTACTTTTCTTTGTACTAGCGGGTACATGAACACTCAGAAATCGAGGGGTGTGGAGAGACTAAAGAAATTAATTTACTTTTCTTTGTACCAGCGGGTACATGAACACTCAGAGATCGAGAGTTGTGGAGAGACTAAAGAAATTATTTTACTTTTCTTTGTACTAGCGGGTACATGAACACTCAGAGATCGAGGGGTGTGGAGAGACTTAAGAAATGATTTTACTTTTCTTTGTACTAGCGGGTACATGAACACTCAGAGATCGAGGGGTGTGGAGAGACTTAAGAAATTAATTTACTTTTCTTTGTACTAGCGGGTACATGAACACTCAGAGATCGAGGGATGCGGAGAGACTTAAGAAATTATTTTACTTTTCTTTGTACTAGCGGGTACATGAACACTCAGAGATCAAGGGGTGTGGAGAGACTAAAGAAATTATTTTACTTTTCTTTGTACTAGCGGGTACATGAACACTCAGAGATCGAGGGGTGCGGAGAGACTTAAGAAATTATTTTACTTTTCTTTGTACTAGCGGGTACATGAATACTCAGAGATCGAGGGGTGTGGAGAGACTTAAGAAATTATTTTACATTTCTTTGTACTAGCGGGTACATTAACACTCAGAGATCAAGGGGTGTGGAGAGACTTAAGAAATTATTTTACTTTTCTTTGTACTAGCGGGTACATGAACACTCAGAGATCGAGGGGTGCGGAGAGACTTAAGAAATTATTTTACTTTTCTTTGTACTAGCGGGTACATGAACACTCAGAGATCAAGGGGTGTGGAGAGACTAAAGAAATTATTTTACTTTTCTTTGTACTAGCGGGTACATGAACACTCAGAGATCGAGGGGTGCGGAGAGACTAAAGAAATTATTTTACTTTTCTTTGTACTAGCGGGTACATGAACACTCAGAAATCAAGGGGTGTGGAGAGACTTAAGAAATTATTTTACTTTTCTTTGTACTTGCGGGTACATGAACACTCAGAGATCGAGGGGTGTGGAGAGACTAAAGAAATTATTTTACATTTCTTTGTACTAGCAGGTACATGAACATTCAGAGATCGAGGGGTGTGAAGAGACTAAAGAAATTATTTTACATTTCTTTGTACTAGCGGGTACATGAACACTCAGAGATCGAGGGGTGTGGAGAGACTAAAGAAATTATTTTACATTTCTTTGTACTAGCAGGTACATGAACATTCAGAGATCGAGGGGTGTGGAGAGACTAAAGAAATTATTTTACATTTCTTTGTACTAGCAGGTACATGAACATTCAGAGATCAAGGGGTGCGGAGAGACTAAAGAAATTATTTTACTTTTCTTTGTACTAGCGGGTACATGAACACTCAGAGATCGAGGGGTGTGGAGAGACTTAAGGAATTATTTTACTTTTCTTTGTACTTGCGGGTACATGAACACTCAGTGATCGAGGGGTGTGAAGAGACTAAAGAAATTATTTTACATTTCTTTGTACTAGCAGGTACATGAACATTCAGAGATCGAGGGGTGTGAAGAGACTAAAGAAATTATTTTACATTTCTTTGTACTAGCGGGTACATGAACACTCAGAGATCGAGGGGTGTGGAGAGACTAAAGAAATTATTTTACATTTCTTTGTACTAGCGGGTACATGAACACTCAGAGATCGAGGGGTGTGGAGAGACTAAAGAAATTATTTTACATTTCTTTGTACTAGCAGGTACATGAACATTCAGAGATCGAGGGGTGTGAAGAGACTAAAGAAATTATTTTACATTTCTTTGTACTAGCGGGTACATGAACACACTCAGAGATCAAGGGGTGCGGAGAGACTAAAGATATTATTTTACTTTTCTTTGTACTCGCTAGTACATGAACACTCAGAGATCGAGGGGTGTGGAGAGGCTGAAGAAATTATTTTACTTTTGTTTGTACTAGCGGGTACATGAACACTCAGAGATCGAGGGATGTGGAGAGGCTGAAGAAATTATTATACTTTTGTTTGTACTAGCGGGTACATGAATTCCAGAGATCGAGGGGTGTGGAGAGACTGAAGAAATTATTTTACTTTTCTTTGTACTAGCGGGTACATGAACACTCAGAGATCAAGGGGTGTGGAGAGACTAAAGAAATTATTTTACTTTTCTTTGTACTAGCGGGTACATGAACACTCAGAGATCGAGGGGTGTGGAGAGACTAAAGAAATTATTTTACTTTTCTTTGTACTAGCGGGTACATGAACACTCAGAGATCGAGGGGTGTGGAGAGACTAAAGAAATTATTTTACATTTCTTTGTACTAGCGGGTACATGAACACTCAGAGATCGAGGGGTGTGGAGAGACTAAAGAAATTATTTTACTTTTCTTTGTACTAGCGGGTACATGAACACTCAGAGATCGCGGGGTGTGGAGAGACTAAAGAAATTATTTTACTTTTCTTTGTACTAGCGGGTACATGAACACTCAGAGATCGAGGGGTGTGGAGAGACTTAAGAAATTATTTTACTTTTCTTTGTACTAGCGGGTACATGAACACTCAGAGATCGAGGGGTGTGGAGAGACTAAAGAAATTATTTTACATTTCTTTGTACTAGCGGGTACATGAACACTCAGAGATCGAGGGGTGTGGAGAGACTTAAGAAATTATTTTACTTTTCTTTGTACTAGCGGGTACATGAACACTCAGAGATCGAGGGTTGTGGGGAGACTAAAGAAACTATTTTACTTTTCTTTGTACTAGCGGGTACATGAACACTCAGAGATAGAGGGGTGTGAAGAGACTTAAGAAATTATTTTACTTTTCTTTGTACTAGCGGGTACATGAACTTTCAGAGATCGAGGGGTGTGGAGAGACTAAAGAAATTATTTTACATTTCTTTGTACTTGCGGGTACATGAACACTCAGAGATCGAGGGGTGTGGAGAGACTAAAGAAATTATTTTACATTTCTTTGTACTAGCGGGTACATGAACACTCAGAGATCGAGGGGTGTGGAGAGACTAAAGAAATTATTTTACTTTTCTTTGTACTAGCGGGTACATGAACACTCAGAGATCGAGGGGTGTGGAGAGACTAAAGAAATTATTTTAATTTTCTTTGTACTAGCGGGTACATGATCACTCAGAGATCGCGGGGTGTGGAGAGACTAAAGAAATTATTTTACGTTTCTTTGTACTTGCAGGTACATGAACACTCAGAGATCGAGAGGTGCGGAGAGACTAAAGAAATTATTTTACTTTTCTTTGTACTAGCGGGTACATGAACACTCAGAGATCGAGGGGTGTGGAGAGACTAAAGAAATTATTTTACATTTCTTTGTACTAGCGGGTACATTAACACTCAGAGATTGGGGGTTGTGGAGAGACTAAAGAAATTATTTTACTTTTCTTTGTACTAGCGGGTACATGAACACTCAGAGATCGAGGGGTGTGGAGAGACTAAAGAAATTATTTTGATTTTCTTTGTACTAGCGGGTACATGAACACTCAGAGATCAAGGGGTGTGGAGAGACTAAAGAAATTATTTTACTTTTCTTTGTACTAGCGGGTACATGAACACTCAGAGATCAAGGGGTGTGGAGAGACTAAAGAAATTATTTTGATTTTCTTTGTACTAGCGGGTACATGAACACTCAGAGATCGCGGGGTGTGGAGAGACTAAAGAAATTATTTTACTTTTCTTTGTACTTGCAGGTACATAAACACTCAGAGATCGAGGGGTGCGGAGAGACTAAAGAAATTATTTTACTTTTCTTTGTACTAGCGGGTACATGAACACTCAGAGATCGAGGGTTGTGGAGAGACTGAAGAAATTATTTTACTTTTCTTTGTACTAGCGGGTACATGAACACTCAGAGATCGAGGGTTGTGGAGAGACTGAAGAAATTATTTTACTCTTCTTTGAACTAGTGGGTACATGAACAGAGAGATCGAGGGGTGTGGAGAGATTAAAGAAATTATTTTGCTTTTCTTTGAACTAGTGGGTACATGAACAGAGAGATCGAGGGGTGTGGAGAGATTAAAGAAATTATTTTGCTTTTCTTTGTACTAGCGGGTACATGAACACTCAGAGATCAAGGCGTGCGGAGAGACTAAAGAAATTATTTTGCTTTTCTTTGTACTAGCGGGTACATGAACACTCAGAGATCGAGGGGTGTGGAGAGACTAAAGAAATTATTTTACATTTCTTTGTACTAGCGGGTACATGAACACTCAGAGATCGAGAGTTGTGGAGAGGCTAAAGAAAGTATTTTGCTTTTATTTGTACTATCGGGAGCATGAACACTCAGAGATCGAGTGATCTGGAGAGACTGAAGAAGTTATTTTGCTTTTCTTTGTACTCGCTAGTACACTCAGAGAACGAGGGGTGCGGAGAGACTGGGTACATGAACACTCAGAGATCGAGGGCTGCGGAGAGACCATAAAGAAATCATTTTGCTTTTCAGTGTATTTTTAATGAATACAGAAACATGGATATTAAGAATATGATACAAAAATACAACTAATATAAAAAGAACGTAATCAGGAACATTTAAGTCACATCCCTATTTTTAGTGTTACTTCTTTCGTAATTGAAATACATTGCAACGGTCAATTATTATCAACGAAGGGCAGATCAGCTGGAAGACCTTCCCACATTAAGGCCTTCCCCCCAAATGGGACTCGAACCCACGTGGTGGAAGACTAAACAGTGACTGGGGTTACAAGTCTGCAATTCCGCCACTATGTGATTGGCGCCAAATCCCATTTTGTTATACATGCCTCCATTACTTTCAAGTTACATTTCTGATGAAAATCTCTTTCGACAATGGTTAAAAATGTCAATGATTTGCAGTTTAGTGTTAATTTACGATTGAAAACAAAGTCAACAAACATGCAAGCAAATTGATTTACAAATTATTGTTATTATTATCAGCTAAAATTGTCAACTAAAAAAAAACTTGTATTTTTGCAGTCTGGTGGAAATAAATAAAAAGTCATAAACTTTCCGTGCATTTCTTTGACAAGACCAGATATAACAGAAATAAAATTGTCATATGAAATCGAGTATGTAATGAATATGTAGTCAAATATGTAATGAATATAAAATCGAATATGTAATGAATATGAAATAGAATATGTATTGAATATGAAATCGAATATGTATTGAATATTAAATCGAATATGTATTGAAAATGAAATTGAATATGTATTGAATATGAAATCGAATATGTATTGAATATGAGACTGAATGTGAAATGGAATATAAAATGAAATATGTAATGAATATAAAGTTGAATATGTAATGAATATAAAATCGAATACTAGTATATAATGAATGAGAAATCGAAAATTTAAAAAATATGTAATGAATATGAAATTGAATATGTAATGAATATGAAATCGAATATGTAATAAATATGAAATCGAATATGTTATGCATATAAAAATCAAATATGTAATGAATATGAAATCAAATGATGAATATAAAAATTAAATAATGAATATGAAAGTGAATATGTAATGAATATGAAATTGAATATGTAATAAGTATGAAATCAAAAAATGATTATGAAATCGAATATGTAATGAATATATAATTGAATACGTATTGAAAATGAAATTGAATATGTAATGAATATGAAAGTGAACCTACAGAATTGTCATATCATCATAATTGTCAAAATAAATCAGAAAAACATGATAACAGTAAAAAAATACCTTACTAAGGAAGCACTTGCAATTCAATCAGAAAATTAAAAATTGCACTTCATCTTGTTTCTATGGTATCATTTTTAATAAATTGGGCAATTTTATAATTAAATGAGAGAACATATTTATAGCTATTGTTGAGTCACATGCTTTACTCATTATGTATATGCTTCTATCAGAAACTCTTTTTATTACATTTTTTTTCCACACAAATTTTTTACAAAAAAATTTTTCAATGTAGACAAATCTGCATGTTTTACACAAGTTTTTTTTTTTTTTATCAATTCCCTAAAAAGTTTTTTTTTCACCATTTTATTCTCAATGTCACTGTCAAATCAATCATCATCCCCATCACCACTACCATCATTAATGATCATCATCAGCTGCTGCTGCAGCATCCTTTGGAGAAGCTGTTGAAATTTGCATAATGCCATTTTGAATTTCTCCACTCATCTCTGTTGACAGCCAGGGAGATGCAGTTTGTTTGAGCTCCTTTTTAATGCTGTTTCCATGGCTCCAGTAAAGTTGCTATGGTTGCATACACAATTCACATCCCATGGCTGCCAGGTTTTCACTCAGTTAACGCTGCTATGTTCTCCTCATGCCCAAACAATCTACTGTTCTTTCTTATTTGTGTTGTTTTTTGTTACATTGCACCAACAAAATTATGGTCTTGTTGCCTACAACTGTAAATATTGGTGGAAGAAATACCAAAAACATGTGTCTAGCATCGGCTTGCGGATCGGGAGGTCGTGGGTTCGAACCCCAGCCGGGACTTTAAAGTTGGTAGTAGTGGCTTCCCTCCTAACGCTCGGGGCTAAGGGGACAGCATTACGCCTGATTTGTCGGTGTCAGTATAATGGACCGGCCGGGTTCAGTCCCTGGGGACCTCATAAGTGCCCCTGTGCTATAATGATAGAAATGTTGTTGCGCAGTATCGGCAAAAATGCCAGCTAATCCCATCCCTTCCCATGTGTCTAGGTAGAACCACAGCTTTACCACAAGTCAGCCGGAAAACCTCCACACATGAAAGTTCTTACACCAACCAAGACTTGAACCCAGGAATTGATGGGTAAAAAAATAACATGTTTGCAACTCAAACGGCTTGGCCAAGGGCGCCCCTGCACATCTATGTTGGCTAAATGTCATGACAGATGGGAAAGCTCAGTCATGTTTAAGTTCAGCATCCGAATTTGTTCTGTGCTTTGTTAAATATTGATTAGCTTATCTGGCCTGATGTCCATCTTAATAACTTTTCATGTTATATCTTCATCTTGGTTTTTTTCATCGTGTTGTGCCGAGATTTCAATTTCAGGATCTGGTTCTGAAAATAGAAACATGATGGCTTTTATTTGGGCATCCCAGATGGGTTTTTTTGCTAAGAATTATTAGCATTAATAACATTGTTTAAAAAGGTTTTTAAGATGTTTTGTTGTTGTTGTTGTTGTTTATTTTGCTTCATCGAACCAACACAATTATTGTCATGTTAGCGATGTCCAGTTAATTATTGGTGGAGGTAGACTACAAACTAACGTCTGGGTAGAACCACCGGCGCACCACAGGTTAGCTGGAAAACCCTCCCCACACGTGAAAGTTCTTGCCCAGACCGAGACTTGAACCCACTAGATAAAGGGCTGCGGAGTTTCAAGGCAGCGACTCTTAACCACCTGACCATGGGCATCCCCCTTTTTGTTAAGAATTATTAGCATGAACAACATTGTTGAACAAAAAGTAATTAAGGTTCAATATAACAAATATAATTAATAATGTTCTTATTAATAAAATTTAATTAAAGAAATATAATTTTTCATGACTCATTTGAGATCACGACATTATAAGTACCTATAACGTACATGTTTCTGCATATCAACTTTATTGATTTTGTGCAAAATTATTTAAAATATTCCTTCCAGCTGTTGAAAAGTAAAGGCATGGAAACAACAAATGGTGATGTGACCTTCTACCCCCATGAGTGCAACCTTGACCTTGAAACTACATTGCTGGAACATAGGTTCTGCAAGTGGCCTTGATACAAGGCACATTTGCACAAAATGATTTGAAAATTTTAGTTTGACGAATAACAGTATATTGTGTCAGGACACAAGACACATCCATGTAGCTATTAATACTAACAAGAAATATTGATCTTGAGAATATATAAGTATTTTTTCATAGCATGTTTGAAATTTTCCATTTTAACTTTACTTTTTTAAATCATTCTAGTAGAGGGTCGGCTCTAGGTAGGGGAGGCCCCAGGTTCAATCCCTTGCCGCGGCATACCAAAGTTGTTAAAAATGGTAGTGGTATAGCCCCCTTGCTAACGCTCAAACAAACATAAGGGTAGTTCTATGACTGGTTGTGCCAGTGTCAGGATAATTTGACTGACAGCAGGCCGATCAGTCGTGGAACTTATATTATAATGTTAATGTTTATTGGCTTCATCGTCCCACCAACAGTATTTCAGTTATCTGAAGACGGTGTCTACTTGAAGCAGATGTAGTGCTGCCTACACTATGTATAGCATGTTTGTTTATTGGGTTTATCGTCCCACCAGCAATATTTCAGTTATCTGGAGACGGTATTCACTTGAAACAGATACAGTGCTGCCTTCACTGTATATAGCATACCGTGAATGCTGGCGTGATACCACACCCAGTCGCATTATCCTGACACTGGGCCAACCATTCGTGGAACTACCCTTATATTTGCTCGAGCGTTAGAAAGGTAGCTATACCACTACCATTTTTAATGACTTTGCTATGTCGTGGCTGGGGACCTACAGTAACTGGAGCAGGCGCTCTTCCCAAATAAAAACTGAAAGGTTAACTCATGAACATGTAACATAATACTCGCTTTAGTGACCACTACAGTTTTCTCATTAAAAATTTTGACAGAACAAAATTTGATGCAAGCATCAGCATGAAGCCCCAGAGAGCTTTGCAGAACTCTTTCCACATACTCACAGAGCCAACCACAAATTAATCAGAAAAGAGCTATTTTGTTCAATTGACACAAGTATGACTTTGCTTTATTTTTCATTTCAGAAAATGCAAAGTCAGCTGTATACAATCAACAATCCTTACGTCTGTTGGAACAACATAACTGTGCAGAAAATAAATTTTAAAGATCCTTTCATCCAAACCAGTCCGGAAAAGGTTCAGGTATATTTGATGTGACCGGTATTGATTTTGAAAGGTCAAGGTGTCAGCTCATGTCCATTTGTAAATGAAAAAGGAAGTGAAAAATAAATAATTGTGTCTTACCAGCAAGCTCAACCTTGATCCACTCCAAAGGTTCAGACATGTCAATGTAAGGTATCATTGGGGCTTGTGTTGTCATGTCCTGACACTGTGCACATGTGGAAACCTATTAAAGGTAAAAAGTCACAATGTCATAGCAGTTACATTTATTTGTATATTGTATAATGTACTATTACCTCTTTTCTAACATTCTTACTTATTTGGTATATACCGCAAAAAACTTTCCACTTCTTAAACTTTTGTAGGGAAGGGATGGGAGGGGATTTGCCTGCATTTTGCCGATACTGTGCAGCGACATTTCTATCATTATAGCACATGGGCACTTATGAAGTGCCCAGGGACTGAACCCGGCCGGTCCATTATACTGACACTGGCGAGTAAGGTGTAATGCTGTCCCCTTAGCCCCGAGCTTTAGAAGGGAAGCCACTACTACCAACTTTAAAGTCTTTAGTTTGACCTGACCGGGGTTCGAACGCGATGCGCAAGCTGACGCTCTACTAATTGAGCTATTGTCGCCAGTGTTAGCAATGTTCTGTAAAGAAAGATAATTTACTTACATATTCTAGGACGTCACTTTTCATGCCATTCCAGCAATAATTTCTGCTGATTTTGTCTAGGGTGGCATTTTTTCCTCTGCACCCTGTCGGAGAGGAGTGATAGAGCTTGAGAATATGCTGGACAGCACCGACATCCGTTACTACTTGTCGGGCTCCCCTCTTCTTGTCTCCCACATATTTTATTATCTTACCTGTAATAAGAATGTTATTAATACGGTAATATCAAAAATAGAGTAATTTGACAAAATTTAATATTTCTACGGAAACACTTAAAATTAAATTTTATATTTGAATACACTTGGTCTTTGTCTCATTCCTCACTTGGCTTGTTACACAAGAGTGGTAGCAGAAAAGGAATAGCGTTTTCGTATCCACTTTTACATTTAAGTTAGTCATATCGTGAAATGGTAGCTACTGAAAAAGCATCATCTTTTTATAGTATTATAAGTCGGCCTTGACATGTATAGTTCAGTTGGGGAGAATCGGCACAAAAAAGTTCCACTCTTTACTTCACCATTTTCCATAAAAAGGGAACGGATACATGACATGACTAAAATGCTTTTTTTAATAAAAATGAAATTGTCCAACAAAATGATTAAAATTGCAACAACAAAGTGATCAGGAAATGGCAAATACACTTCACGTACTAAATGACGTCACACTATGACAACTTACAAAAGTGTTACCAAAAATAAGGCTAGAGTGTTAACTCATGCACGCGTGGAAAGTTATGTGACAATTAGGGTTTAACAACAGAAAACACAAAGAGAAAATGAACTCATAGGCTTTCTGATGAATAAGTATTTTACATGGAGGTTGTTGGAGACCAAGACTTGATCAGAATGTGTCAAGAGTGACTTGAAAATGTGCAATCTGTCCAGCACTGACCTGGTGAACAGAGTTGCATGGGGAACTGGTGTAAGACACTCTACCCGCCTGCTGCCTACCCCAGAAACTTGGACAAAGACAGCATTTAACTAAAATCTGAATCAGACATCAGACAGAATGGAAAAAAAGAAGTCTGTTATTGTCTACTTTCTGGCCAGTGCTGTTCAGCCATGTTTACAGTTATTGTTTTACCCCCTGGATATTCCTTCTTTTATAAAGGGATGTTACTCTAAATATTCAAATGACACTTTGTTACCTCCCCTGTGGGTAAGTATTTTGTTTAAAGTTACTGTACACAAAATATTATCATTGCAGTTTTTTAACTATTGAGAACTCAATAACAAAGAACTATCACAAAGAACCATAACAAATAACCATAACAAAGATTCATTACAAAGAACCATAACAAAGAACTACAACAAAGAACCATAACAAAGAACCATAAGAAGGAACTATAACAAAGAACTATAACAAAGAACTATAAGAAAGAACTACAACAAAGATCTATAACAAAGAACCATGACAAAGATCCATGACAAAGAACCATAAGAAGGAACTATAACAAAGAACCCTAACAAAGAACTATAACAAAGAACCATAACAAAGAATCATAACAAAGAACCATAACAAAGACTCATTTCAAAGAACCATAACAAAGAACCATAACAAAGAACTATAACAAAGAACCATAACAAAGAACCATAAGAAGGAACTATAACAAAGAACTATAACAAAGAACCATAAGAAGGAACTATAACAAAGAACTATAAGAAAGAACTATAAGAAAGAACTACAACAAAGATCTATAACAAAGAACCATGACAAAGATCCATGACAAAGAACCATAAGAAGGAACTATAACAAAGAACCCTAACAAAGAACCATAACAAAGAATCATAACAAAGAACCATAACAAAGAACTATAACAAAGAACCATAACAAAGAACCATAAGAAGGAACTACAACAAAGAACCATAACAAAGAACCATAAGAAGGAACTATAACAAAGAACTATAAGAAAGAACTACAACAAAGATCTATAACAAAGAACCATGACAAAGATCCATGACAAAGAACCATAAGAAGGAACTATAACAAAGAACCCTAACAAAGAACTATAACAAAGAACCATAACAAAGAATCATAACAAAGAACCATAACAAAGACTCTTTTCAAAGAACCATAACAAAGAACCATAACAAAGAACTATAACAAAGAACCATAACAAAGAACCATAAGAAGGAACTATAACAAAGAACCATAACAAAGAACCATAAGAAGGAACTATAACAAAGAACTATAAGAAAGAACTACAACAAAGATCTATAACAAAGAACCATGACAAAGATCCATGACAAAGAACCATAAGAAGGAACTATAACAAAGAACCCTAACAAAGAACCATAACAAAGAATCATAACAAAGAACCATAACAAAGACTCATTTCAAAGAACCATAACAAAGAACCATAACAAAGAACTATAACAAAGAACCATAACAAAGATCTATAACAAAGAACTATAACAAAGATCTATAACAAAGAACTATAACAAAGAACTATAACAAAGAACCATAACAAAGAACTATAACAAAGAATCATAACAAAGAACCATAACAAAGAACCATAATAAAGAACTATAACAAGGAACCATAACAAAGAACTATAACAAAGAACCATATGGAGAACCATAACAAAGAACCATAACAAAGAACTATAACAAAGAACCATAACAAAGAACTATAACAAAGAACCATATGGAGAACTATAACAAAGAACCATAACAAAGAACCATAACAAGGAACCATAACAAAGAACCCAAACACAGAACTATAACAAAGAACCACAACAAAGAACCACAACAAAGAACTATAACAAAGATCTATAACATAGAACTATAACAAAAAACTATAAAACAAAGAACCATAACAAAGAACCATATCAAGGAACTATAACACAGAACCATAACAAAGAACTAAGACAAAGAACTATAACAAAGAACTATAACAAAGAACCATAACAAAGAACCATAACAAAGAACCATACAATCCATAACAAAGAATCAAAATCAAGCCAGTAAGGACATGCAAAACATAGCTGCAACTTGGTATTGTTATCAAGAAATAGTGCGGGCAAACCCCAACTACAAACTGACAGACGTAAAAGGTATAATAAAGCCTCCATTTATGTAGTATTCTGCTGTATAATTACTTGTAGAACAATTACCTTCGAGGACATGAGTTTTGGCCAAATTTCTTATTGTCCTTTTTATGTTCACTGACGTTTGTGGATGATAAGTACCCTTGTTAAGGTATTCCTTCACTGCTGCTATTTTCTCCCTGTACTGACACAATCTGTGCTCCAAGGCTAGAGGTAAAAAAAGTGAGACATTGGTTTAAATAACGTATTAGCAAAATTATATGAACAGTTAACCACAGGCAAAGGAATTATAGCACCATTTACCATCCCACCCCAACCCTCTGATTTGCTGTTTTCTCGGTATACATGTATCTACATCCAAAATATTGCTTAAGGGGCAATTACTCTAGCAAATTTTATCTGATCATCACAAAAATATCAGTTGCGCAGTTTCTCCACTAAAAATAATATATTTGTGAAGTGTTTTGAGGAGAAACTATTGTAGACGAAACCCAGACAAAATTCTGCGAACAGACAGTCTGACAGACAGATGGAAAACCATCGTCGGATACCCACGGTTGATTCTATTACGTTACTCTCCATTCATCACCCGTGGGCAAATTGCTACTCATTTCGTCGTTCTGTTTGAATAGAACAGAACAGACATTATCCAATCAGATGATAGGTTACAAAATTAAATACTCTTCAATCGGAAGATCAATACGGTGGCCTGAGAACGTAAACATGGCGACCGGTACAGCGCATCGCAAGTGTAAAATATGTCTGTTATCGATCCGCGACAAATGTTCTTACAGATCTCTGGGCACTCCAGCAAGTATTGAAAAATACACGTCGGCTTTAAACGAAATCGGTATCCTTGCCCATGAAGACAGTGACGTTGCTTGTAATTTGTGCGTAGTAAACTTACGACAATGCTATCGAAGTGGTATGAAAGCGTAAACTTGATTGGTTGGCAGATTTGCTGGATGGTCTCAGCAAACCAATCGGATTGCGGCATTTCATAGTAAACAAAGCGACAAAATGAGTAGCAATTTGCCCACGGGTGATGAATGAGGAGTAACGTAATAGAATCAACCGTGGGTATCCGACGATGATGGAAAACTTGATTTCAGTATATCGCCCCCAAACTGCATATGCAGACAGTGCAGCTCTATACTGGCCTGTGCTTCAATTAAGTCAAACTTAAATGAAAAACACTATCTACTAATTGGTACAAATTGGATCATATTAAGTTATCAGAAAAAATAGCTTTCAGTTAAGACTGTGTAGATATTTAAGCTACTTTTGAGAAACAGATGACATCAAGACAAAAGACAATAAAACCACAAACAAAATTAATCCAAATGAAAAGTTTGCTATATTTTGTTTTAATCTGGTTTGTGAATTATAATTATCCAGGAGAAACGTATAGGTACATTAACAGTTTCAGCAAATAATATTAACCCTTTCCAGCATGTATATGCCATTTTACGCCTTTATAAACCACCCACAATCATATTCCATTTTATGCCTTTACAAACCATTCACAATTATATGCCATTTTACACCTTTACAAACCATTCACAATTATATGCCATTTTACACCTTTACAAACCATTCACAATTATATGCCATTTAACACCTTTACAAACCATTCACAATTATATGCCATTTAACACCTTTACAAACCATTCACAATTATATGCCATTTTACACCTTTACAAACCATTCACAATTATATGCCATTTAACACCTTTACAAACCATTCACAATTATATGCCATTTAACACCTTTGCAAACCATTCACAATTATATGCCATTTAACACCTTTACAAACCATTCACAATTATATACCATTTTACACCTTAACAAACCACTCACAATTATATGCCATTTTACACCTTAACAAACCACTCACAATTATATGCCATTTTACACCTTTACAAATCATTGACAATCATTAGCAGAACATGAATAACAAAAGATTTATGTGTAGACTGGTTCAGCCTTAAATCTATTATTACAAGTTGAACATATATTTATTAAAATCCTTTTATCTCTTTTAAAGAAAAACAACAAAGCCAAGTGAATTTTCAAAATTATAGATGAACTATGAATGAAATAACTGGCCCCTGTTTCATCAGCCAATTTTTTATAGACATTTTGAAATACGAAAATATGAAACATGGACCGTTGTATCATTAAATTAAGAGTAAAAATAATACTGTCCCTAGCAGGCCTATCTGTCAACTTCTACACTAATTATCTAGGACAATATGAATATATTTAATGTTGGAAATCTGATATCTGAAGGCTGTATCAGACCACCTTTACATGGGCTGACGTTTCCATCCGGTCTGTCTTTCTATATACTTTATATAATTTGGATATAACTAGGGCAGTCATTGATCATTGCTACAAACAATATTGATGTATCGACAATAATTGTTTGCCGATCGATTATCGATACATGCTATCAAATATGGTTCTTTTGAAAGAAAAACAAATGATAAGAAAATAATTTTCAAATTTGGCAACATACTTGTGGGTGGAAACGAATTTTTATATAACACTTTGACCAAAAAAAAAATTAAACTGTGCTTGGTTGTAGCTAGGTGTAGGTGACCTATCAGAAATTTCTTACATGAATTAAAATAATTTTGATCATAAAGGTTACAAAAAATGAAAATAAGAAAATAATGAAAAAGAGACAAGCTAAATACAGTTCTATCAACTCAAAACTTGCCTCTTCGATAACCTCATAAAGCTAATCAGAACTAACAGTGAACCTTTATTTGACATGTGTAAGTACCATCACTACCGTAAACGCTGATGCAATGTGCGCACCCTACTTTAACTACCAGTGCAGTTTTAGTTGTAAGTACTTAAACTATCAGGTTCACACAATGGAAATTTTAAGATTATGATGAAATAGAGACAAGCTAATTATATCAACTCCAACCTCGCCTAAAAGATAATGATTTTAATAGGGTACATGGGGGTGAAATGGAAATTGTCTCCCTTGTTAGTTAATATCCGAGGTATTCCAAACCGAAGGTAGGTCCTTTTAGTTGGAAGTTTTAGACTTTATCGTCTGTTCTTTTGTAGCTATTACAATTACAAACAGTGACATTTATTACTTTTGAATAATTATAAGCTTAAAATTCATTTTAATAAATATAGAGATGTTATTTAAAATAAGAAAATGAAAGTGTTTGTTGGTGATGGTTAACCTGGGTATCACAAGAAAGGCAGAAAGGTCAACATACACTCCATAGAGCACAACCATAAAAACCAAGTAAAACAAATGAAAGGACCTACTTGCACTCAGAGATTATTCAGGGGAGACTATTCATTAATGTCCCTTTCTTTTTTGGAGAAATAGTAGCTGTGCTGTTACATGATATTTTCACTTTATTAACTTTACAAATTAAACATGTTACTGGCATATGATTTGGAATTTGTCTTTCAAAACAAATTATTAGAAGTATGTTTAGATTGTAAATTAAACAAAATAAACACACATCATTTACTAGTACTAGTCTTTTGAAAATAGTTACTGTCTTTCTGATGACAAATAAATAAAGTTTAATCATTTTAAATCTTTATTTCTTTAAGAGTAAACTGAACAAAATTATCTCATAAATTTAACTATTTGCAATATAAAATACACCAAACAAGCCGAAGAAGTCTTAGCAATATCTTTATAATTTGGAAGTGAGTTTGTATCAATATATCAACGATATATGTCTTTAAATATATCAATATTGTTGAAATGCAAAAAGTTAAATTAATGACAGCCCTAGATATAACACATATATTTGTTTTTTGTTACATCGCATTGACAGAATTATTGGCAATGTCATCCAGCTAATTATTGGTGGAGGAAGGCCCAAGATTTATGTTTGGTGAGAAACTCCGGTGTCCCACAGGTTAACTGGAAAACTTCATCACATGGGAGTTCTTGCCCCAACTGGGACTTGAACCCATGCAGTGAGAGGCTGAGCAGACAGAGGGGTTACATGTCAGAGACTCTACCACTATGCCATGGGTGCCATCGGAAATCTGAGCTCAGATGGAGACTGCAGTCCACCTATACATAGGCTGTTTTTCTGTTTTTCCATCAACTATACGTAATTTGAAAACACCAGATACGGTAGCGCAATTGATAAAGCATCGGCTCCAAGTATGTTAAAAATGGTAGTGGTATAGCTCCCTTGCTAACGCTAAAGCAAATATAAGGGTTGGCCAGGTGTCAGGACAATGTAACGGGGTGTGGTATCATGCCAGGTGTTCTCAGTATGCATGGTATGCTATGCACAGCGTTCAAATTAACACCATTTCCAAACAAATGAAATACTGCTTGATAGACAATAAACCCCAAAAAATAAACTAATTCGGATATTACACAAATACATCACGCTTTGATGGAAACCTGAGCCCGAGGGGAAATCTTAACCTAGATAGGTTGATGTTTCTATCGTAAAGAACTAATGACAAATAAACAGGAGTGTAAGAAAATTTTTTACTATTAACCTTCTCAGAAGTAAAATGAATAATATTTGTCTAATACATTAAAAAATATTAAATAAACTTAACATGCAGTAAAGGTACAAGGAAATAGCTGGAAATTATTTAAATTAAGTACAAATAAATTTATATATATAGATATATTGACGATATTTGTCTCTCGATATATTAATATCGTCAATAAGCAAATAGCAATAACAGCCCTAATACATTTAATGTTTTTTCTTTTTTGACAAAATTTTTCCAACATTCTATTGTCCTAACAGGTATAATCAGAACAAATTTATTACTCTCAAAACTTTTTTTTTTCCATTAAAATCCGATGTTAATCTACAATTTGTTGCTTAACATGGGCCAAAATTCTTCAAACTTAAATTTATTTATTGTTTATGTCTGGTTATAACAATGTTTTTCATATTTTTTTAAATAAAAAAAAAACACACAATATTTACTGAATATAAGAAAAATATAATAATTAAGCAAGACTCACCTGAAAAGAGACGGTTGATCATAATTTCATCCAACGGATATAACCGTCATATTAAATAAATATCATAATACCGTCCTTTTTTCGTGTTTTCACAAAATTCCTGAATACCACATGAAATCTGTCTATTTCAAACCATGTGCTGTTTTTTTCGTTTGTGTGCGTGTTGTTTTTTGGTTACATCGCAGACATGTCATAGGACAACAATATTTTAAAGGTGCCTAATGCTAAGAAAATGTTGTGTTGTTATTATTTGTATATGCTAGTCTAATAGGATACATAAAAATATCCCATCCCCTTTAAATCCAAGTTAGTGGCCTTTTTAACACAACCATCCGTTCATTTGCAGAAATTGAAACTTACCCTTGCATTTAATTCATAACTACTAACTTGTGACCCGCACTAACCAATGTTAACGCTTTGCATTGTTTCATCACACAACAATTTGTAACATCATGTGAAGATGCTTGTTTGTTGGCTTCATAAATAAACCCGTTTTTCCTTTATTTCGAAAGCGTATCTGGGCTATTTTTGAAGTTATTCCGCCTTTGTAGTAATAGTTTTAAATATATCTGGTTCTTTTCTAACAGTTAAATGCGGATATGCGAGGAACCTAACGCAAAACATGAACTTCTACAATCATGACGTGTATAAGTTTAATCATTTGAAAACTTTTCAACTTGATTGGTGTAGTTATACAATTTTATAACATAGAAATTATGGAAATAAAAATATATCATTCCTAACCCGGGTTAGGCATCGACTTTCTCAGTGTTTTTTGATTGGATTGGATTGGATTCTGCTGACATTTCTATCTAGCGACATTATAGCACAGGGGCACTTATGAGGTACCCAGGGACTGAACCTGGCCAGTCCATTATACTGACACCAACGAGTCAGGCATAATGCTGTCCCCTTAGCCCCAAGTGTTTGGAGGGAAGCCACTACTACCAACTTTAAAGTATTTGGTTTGACCCAGCCGGGGTTAAAACCTGCGACCTCTCGACCGACAAGCCGATGCTCTACCGCTTGAGCTTTTGTGTCCGGAAGTGTTTTTGGTACCTTTAGATTTTTTATTTTTCGAACGGAGGTTACGCACCTGCATAAAGTGCGTAATTGCAGAAATGCTCTATTTGACACATTTACAGCACAACAGCGTATTAAATACATTAAAACTGTTGTCCAGCAGTAATAAATAGCCTGCTCAAACAAGCAACCTGAGACAGACACAATGAGAGACATTAGTGAATAGTCTCCCCTGAATAATCCCTCAATGAAAGTAGGTCCATTCATTTGTTTTACTTGGTTTTTATGGTTGTGCTGTTTGGACTGCATGATGAATTGTCTGCCTTTCTTATGATACCCAGGTAAACCATCATCAACAAACACTTCCATTTCCTTTTTTAAATAACAAATCTCTATAAGTATGTAAATGAATTTTAAGATAATATTTACACAAAAGTAAGAAATTTCACTGTTTGTTATTGCAATATCTACAAAAGAACAGGCGATAAAGTCCAAGAATTTCAACTAAAAGGACCTACCGGTACCTACTTTTTGGAATACCTGGGATACTATCAAGGGAGACAATTTCCATTTTACCAAGGTACCCCATTATGGTCATTTTTGGAGAAGTCCAGCTAATTATTGCTTGAAGGTTGTTATATATACATACATAAAATATATGTTTATGTAAAATATGCTTTCACATGCTTGTAGAGAATTTCCCATTTTCAAAATGAAATTATTTTTTTTAATTAACTCCCTTGTTGGAAGGTATTTTCATACACTTTTATGTACGGTAAGAAATATGATAAATTTTATTTTTAAAAATGTCATTGCTGTGTCATTGACTTAAATAATTCTTATAGTATGAATTAAATGTGACTGCTATGGCATCAAATTTTATCATTTCTTATGATATTACCAATTTTCAAAATTAAGGAAATGTTTTAGTTATCTCCCTTTTGAGAGGGTACTTTATATATGAAATATTTTATTGTTTATTTGTTTGTTTATTGGGTTTATCGTCCCACCAACAGTATTTCGGTTATCTCGAGACGGTGTCCACTTGAAGCAGATATAGTGCTGCCTTCACTGTGTATAGCATGTTTGTTTATTGGGTTTATCGTCCCACCAGCAGTATTTCAGTTATCTGGAGATGGTGTCGACATGAAGCAGATATAGTGCTGCCTTCACTGTGTATAGCATGCCATGAACACCTGGCATGATACCACACCCAGTCACATTATCCTGACACCGGGCCAACCAGTCTTGAAACTACCCTTATTTTTGCTTGAGCGTTAGCAAGGGAGCTATACCACTACCATTTTTAATGACTTTGGTATGTCGTGGCCCGGGATCGAACCCGGGGCCTCTCGTACCTGCAGCCGACGCTCTACCGATTGCACTACCAGGTCCGGTCGAAATATTTTCAATTTTGTTATTAATTTGCTTATTTATTTTTTTTATAAAGCACTCAAGCATTTTAATAAATTCTTATCACAATCAATAAGATTCCATTTTATGCCCATGCTTCAGTCATTAAGTGTTTTCAAAAGTTTAAAAAAGTTTTCTGCAGTAACTTTAAACCAAACACCTACCCACAAGGGAGGTAAGAATGTAGTATTTTAAATTGTAAAAATTAGGTCCCTTTACATAAGTAAAGAGGGCACAGACATGGAAACTTCAGCCCAGTGGAAATCTCAGCCCATGAAATATTCACCTTTATGTTCTGCCGGGGATTTAAAAAGGATAGGACAATTATTTCGCCAAGGAAAATTTTTTCGATATTATGCGACCACAAATTAATGGGTAGTCAAAGAACAACCTGAAAGTTTGTTTCTTGGACTGTAATCAGCAAATCTTTAAACGCGACATCGAGCACAACGTTAGCAATTATCATGCGACATTCTTAAATTGTGTATTCATAGCCTTGGCAAAACACTGGTCCCAAATATATAAAACTTGAGCTTTAGACAGAGACCAACCTCTTGCATCTGATTGGACACTGTTTAAATTTGAATCAAAATCTGACCAATCAGCCACTTCAGAACAATGATCCAACAATCTCACAATCCCAAGCTCAAAGTTTTATAACCTTGGGCCCAGTTCACCAAATGGTATCAAATCTGCCACCTTGTGACGTACCTGCATGTTTCATAGTGTGACACGTGAGTTGATAATTGGTGAAGAATGTCTTGTCACATTGGTTACAGCTGAAACGCCTTTCTTGCTTATGGACGAGGGCCACGTGCTGCACGAGGGTTTCCTTACTGGCTAATTGGACACCACATAAGTCACATTGCATCTTCTTCACACCTGGAAAAAATATTTATTCTATTTATTGTTATTTTCATTAATATCTTCTCGATGAATCAAAAAATACCTTGTAAGGAAGGGCGGAGGGGGGATTTGCTGGCATTTTTGCCGATACTGTGCAGCGACATTTCTATCATTATAGCACAGGGGCACTTATGAGATGCCTAGGGAATGAACCCGGCCGGTCCATTATACTGACACTGACGAGTCAGGCGTAATGCTGTCCCCTTAGCCCCGAGCGTTAGAAGGGAAGCCACTTCTACCATCTTTAATGTCTTTGGTTTGAACCCACAACCTCTGATCCACAAGCCGATGCTCTACCACCTAAGCTATTGCGGCCGGTAGCTTGTAAGGAAGAGAAAGTTTGATTCTAACTTCATCCAACATATACCATATTTTGCGGATTATAACCCCCTTGGTGCATAACGAGCTAAGCCTTTTTTTTCGTGATTGTTATAAATTTTGGTAATAAATACTCCCCAACGATATATATACCCTGCAACATATTTGCCAAAAACTTATGTGCAAAGAAGTCATATCCTCAGGTCAAACACACGTCAATCGCAGGATATATTACCCAAAATTCTGTAAACTGTAGTGTTGGAAAATTGGGTGCAAATCATAAACGATCATCGGTTGGAATCGGTTGCCACTTCCAGTGCGATTTTACAGATTATAATCGGTTTCTTAATCTACACAGTGCTACGTTCACAAATGGTGTTTGATTAGTAGCATACATAAATTACTTGATACTATAGTGTAATTACTGCCATTTTCTACAAAACATTTGGTGTTTCAAGGACAAAATACAAATTTTTCACTTGCTTTCTATTCTTATATGCTTGTAAATCTCACGGGCCGCCATTTTCATTTTCAGAGTGATTTCCCTAAATGGCCGCATAAGTGTAAAAGCGGTAACCTATACCTTCAATTTTGAGTGTGTTCGCACTCTTCTGTTAACTGATTATGAGAGAATGACATAGAGAAACTTTTACACGCTGCTAATCAATATCTTCTGATTATCAGCACATCACTAGTAAATTGCCTTACTTTTGACATCAATCTGACCTCTGCATGGTCTTAACACTAACACATCTCTCGGCACATTAATATCATTATCTTCAGCAGCAACAGCATCAGCAACAGCATCAGCAACAGTACCTGCTTCTAACCCAAGCTGCAGTATCCTATATGACTTACTGTTGCTATCAATGTCATCATCAAAACTAGGTAAAAGCTCTCAGCACATCAAACATCAGCTTCATCGCTTCTTAATGCGGAAATTCTTAACATAAATCAAGTAAAAGATCACTGTTAGTACTTACTACAAGCTTTTTTGTGTTTAGTTTATTACCTTAACCAACAATCGTCCGATTTTCTGGAGAATGTATTTCGATCCGTCAGTTAAGGGATGATAATAAGTTTTAAATAAAAGAATGTGTGTTGCTGGCATTTTTGCCGATACTGTGCAGCAACATTTCTATCATAATAGTACAGAGCAACTTATGAGGTGCCTAGGGACTGACCCTGGCCAGTCAATTAAACCGACACCGACGAGTCAGGTGTAATACTGTCCCCTTAGCCCCGAGCATTAGGAGGGAAGCCACTAAAACCAACTTGAAAGTATTTTGTTTGACCCGACCGGGGTTTGAACCCACGACCTCCAGATCCGCAAGTCGGCGCTCTAAAAACCTGAGCTATTGCAGCCTGTCCAACAGTTAAGTGGACGGAGTTTGCCCACACAATTTCTTAATAAATGTTGGCCTGCCTCTGCCGTGAAAGTTGTGCACTGGACTGGGCAGTGAATTAAGCTTAATCCTTTATATGCTGGAAACACTATCAGAGTCAGGTATAGCGTTTCCAGCTAGAAAAAGGATTTGAGACTGTGTGAAGCAATAAAGTTACGCCAAAACAATTTTTACTAATTTTGAAATGTTGATTAAGTGTAGACCTTCCACACATGGATTTGACATTGCTACTACTGCACATTCCAGGGTTCATCACCTAATTGTTGAAAAATATTAGGACAGAAAATGACTAAGTGTAGGCAACCTAACTGCATCCTGACGTAAAGTTCTTATTCTAATTAAGGATGTTAAATATAAGATATGAATCCAGTCATACAAGTTTTTATCCTAATTTAGCTTGTTAAAACAATTTAAGATATTAAACAGCCACCTGTGGGGGACGCATGTGGCGTAGTGGCAAAGCCACCGACTAGTACCATTAACTTCTTTTGACTGTTTTGCCCGCTCACCACGTGTCTTCGAGCCAAGTTCGGCCCTTCGGACTCAATTTGGGAAAGCTTTTTCGGCTGACCTGCGATGAGCCGGTGTTTCTACCCAGACATTTGTTTGTGGTCGTCCGCCACCAATATAGCTGGATGTCGCTATAATGATTATAATTGGTTGATGCGATGCATTTTAAAATTAGGAAAAGCGAAACCCCTACCTGTATGCATCTGCATATGCCTCTGCAGTTTGTAGCGGGTGACAAAGCCCGTGCCACACTCTTCACACTCAAATGGGCGCTTGTCGGCATGCATCATTACGTGCCTCTTCAATCTAGGGTTGGAACAGAAATATACCAGTGTTTTTATATAGTCAATTAATCTTGATTATTAGTTTTGTTTCTTCTTATAATTATGTTATATTATTATATTATATATGTGTACATATAAAGTCCTGCAAGACATATTCAAACATGTTATGAATTTCTTATACTATTAATTAATGTTTTTTGTTACAATGCATTGGTCAACACAATGGGGTATATTAGTGAACTGGAAGTTATCTCCCTTGTTAGTTAATATCCGAGGTATTCCAAACAGTAGGTAGGTCCTTGAAGTTAAAATTCTTGGATTTTATCGCCAGTTCTTTTGTAGATATTGCAACTTTAAACAGTGAAATTTCTTACTTTTGCATACATATAAGCTTAAAATTAATTTAAATACTTATAGAGATGTCTTTTAAAAAAGGAAAATGAACTTGTTTATTGATGATGGTTAACCTGGGTACCAACAGAAAGGCAGAAAAGTCAACATACACTCCAAAGAGCACAAGCATAAAAACCGAATAAAACAAATGAAAGGAACTTGCATTGACTTGAGGCATTATCCAGGGGAGACTATTCATTAATGTCTCTCATTATGCTCGTATAAGTGATGTGCGGCTAATTATTGGTGGAGGAACATGCCAGACATGTGTCTGGGTAGAACCACGGGTAAATATGCAGATTACCTGGAAAACCTCCCATGAAAAGTTCTCGCCCTAACTGGGACTCAATCCCACGTGGTGAAGAGTTACAAGTGGGCGATTCTAAATGATTCAACCGACTCAAACCGAAGAGGCGGGGCTCTAAGAAATTACAAGTTGGTAACTGTAACCACTTGACAACAGGCACCTCTGGCGATACTGAGAGATCTGAGATATGCCTGCATTTTTGTCGATACTGTGCAGCGACATTTCAATCATTATCGCACAGGGGCACTTATGAGGTGCCCAGGGATTGAACCCAGCCGGTCCATTATACTGACACCGACGAGTCAGGCGTAATGCTGTCCCCTTAGCCCCGAGCGTTGGGAGGGAAGCCACTACTACCAACTTTAAAGTCTTTGGTTTGACCTGGTCGTGGTTTGAACCCTTGACCTCCCAGCCGACGCTTTACCACTTGAGCTATTGCGACATTGTGCAATATTGATGTATCTCCTATACTTACATGTAGTACAAACAGGTCAATTATCAATACTAATTTGAAAATATAAACAGTTAAGGCTGGAAATAAAGAAAAAAAAAAGATCAAAATTAAAATACTACATAGTGTAACAGTTGAGTAGAATTAAAATTTTATCAAAAGTGATGGTTTATTATATTTTGATCTTTTACAGTGAAGGAAACAAAATGGTACAAACAACAGAGACAATTTTTTTTAACACTAAAATATACTCTTTCGCAAATTCACACATATGCATAAACAAAAATGTCATGACATGTATGCACATACTGATGAATACACACACTTACATACATGCACACACAAACTCACATACACACAAACACACATACAAAAAAGTCATTTTCCTACCTGTTCGCATCGATAAATCCCTGTCCGCACACTTCGCAGTAGAAAGGCAACACCTGATCATGTGATTTAAGATGTAGTACCAAATGTTCACGATATTTATAAGTCTTTGAACATTTATCACACTTGAATGGTCGATCATTGGAATGGCTTATAGCATGTACTTTCATTTTACATTTCTTCAAAGTCTTCCCACAAATTGTACACTTTACTAAGGTGAGGTGATTTGGTCCGCGCTTTTTTTTGACGTCTGGCGTTGCCTCAGTAAAAGTATTAATTTCACTCTCCTTTAATGACGTTTTCGACGTTTTTGACATCTCTGAGTTGCCAGTGCGCTTAATGGAATTCGTCTCGGCCTCAGTTGCACTTTGCGTCAGAGAAATATCACTTTTACCGAAAAGTTTGATTTTCTTGCTTTTATTATATCGATTTTCCTCACATTGAACACTATCGTCGTCACTTAGTGTTTCTGTTTTTACGACTACTTCTACTTTATCAAATGAATTTACCGCACTTTTAACTCTCTTCGACAATATTCTATTTCTCAAGCAACGTTTCAAAGCTGATGACCCTTTCACTTGTCTCTTTGATGACCTCTGTCCTTCCCTTGATTGATTTATTAATGCATTTTTCGAGTGTGGTTTCATACTACCATTTTCAGGAACATTATCACTAACACTTTCATTTTCTGATTTGTCTTTATCCGATTTGTCTTTATACATATCATCTTCTTTTAATAAATCAGTTTGGTCTTCTTCAAGTGCTTTACTAACTGGTAAACATTCAGACTGGCGTAGAAGTTCGTCCATTTGAGCAAATAATGAAATAAAGGATGACTGGAGATCAGACTTCATATTTTCTTGACCTCCCTCTTCATGATCAATGACAAGTCTCCTATCGCTATTTTTTATATGATAGGCCGCATTTTTTTCTCCGCTGAAGAAATACGAATTAGCCATGGCTTCGTTCTGTATGTGGTCATGCAGAAAACAAAAACAAGTAAACGTTTTATCGCAGGACCTACACATTACGACCTTGTTTAGAATCTTCGTCTTCAGATTACACACATGAATGTCAGTAGTTAATGTTTTATCATGAGACATCACATGATGATAATAATCCACAAACTGAGCATGCTGATCCCCGCATATCCCACATATAAATGGATATGTGGTGTTTCGTTCTTTGTCAAGCTCCATTTTCAAATTTGAAAACCTGGTTAAGGTTTAAAAATAGATACAGTGCATTAGATTTGGATGGCAGTTCATCTTCAAGATGGAAACACAAGCATCAAACAGTGGGTAGATGGTGGTAAAATTCTGCAATGGTGTCTGAGAGTCTGGTAAGTTGGCTAGAAAATCCGATAATGGAAAATGTAATTGACCACTGGTCCGTTAACAGCCGACCAAGGTACTGAGGTCATATAGAAGTATAGTTGCTCATCTGTTAAAAGCACAGGAGTATCTGAAAATTGAAAATGTAATGTTCTTGTTTATATACAGACCCTTAATACAATAGCCGCGGGCTTATCAGCCAGTGGGCCAGCTTGGCCGAAAGCAACAACAAATGGTAAATATATAATGAGATCAAGCATTTAGATTTCAAAGGTTACTCTACTAACATAGTCTAAATCAAGAATCTAAATTTAAAGTACTTAAAAACAACAATTATTGGGAGGGGGCATATTTGGTCCAGTTATCCTCCACAAAACTATACATTGACTAAAACATGTCTTTATTTGTTATATCACATACCCTATGAAATGAAAGCGTATTGATACAAGATAGCGTGATACTTCACTATTTGCGGATCCAATTTGTTCAACGCTCATTTCCTCAAAGTCTGTTCGCTCATTTTTTCCTCAAAAGACAATCAAGAAAAGCAGTCATTGATACCAAGGTTGCACTTTCCGTTCTTTGTTGATGATATATCTCCCTCTAAATGTTAGCAAAATTCATGAGACGCACAAACTGTTGATTTCTGTTACCAGACGCCATTTTATTGTTGCAAAAGTACGAGTAAAAAGAACACGATCTTCAGTGTCATGTTCTCTGTGCTCAAGTGAAAACATTCTCGAGTCAATATCACTTTATAATGATTCGCACGTGACCAATACTCGACCAATCAAAACGCTTTAAATGCAAAGAGTATGTGATACAAAAGTATGTATTTTTTCCCCTTTTAAACAACTTAATTCCCTAAATTAAAATAAAAAATAACAGCTTTATTTAATCATATATGCAGTTAAATCAGGGAGAAAATACTAGTAAATCGGATATATAATAAATAAATATATAAATACATAAATAATTAATGTCTAAATGTTCCCCTAGTTAGCTCTGAACATGGCAAGGATAAAAAAAGAACTCATGGGTTAAACGGATGCATTAGATAAGTGACATTTCTATGGACAAAAAAGAGCAAAATAGATAGTTTCCACATCAATGAAGATCCCTTATTTTGGCAGCTATTTTTGATGGCAACTTCAATGGACTTTCAGATGAATTTTATTGAAGTGTAAATTTCATTTTCTTGTTATTTCTTCATTTGTGGTCTTAAAATTGAAAGTTATACACCATTGGAAAGCTCGTGAAATACGTATTTTTAAAAAATAATATTTTTAAAATTGATAAATGCACAAAGAATTAATACAAAGAAATAAATAAAATTATTGGCTAATCCTTAAAACAAAATGAACATTGTATCATATTTTGTCACTTTAACCTTTAAAACTATCAAAATATAGTTTTGATATTTAAAGTTCTTCAAAAAAGCTGTAAAATTTGTTATAAAATTCAGTTAAATAGACTGAAAAATAAAAACACAGTGGCGAGTTCAATACAGCACAAATTTCCAGATTTCGGCCTGAATTAGCTTCAGCCTTCAAAGATGGCTGCCTTAAACTGTCTTATCAGTGTCTATGACATCACAGGGAAACTATCTATAGTGGAATAAAAATATCTCAATACTTTTATTATTTATTTATTTATTAGGGTTTTACAGCACAATAATTTTATTAACTTTTATAGTGAAATATATGCTTTAAATGCTCATTTTTTTCTAAATCAATTTTTAAGTATGATGAGGATTTCTGCTATAAATAGAAATCAATGTCAGAAATCATTTCCCAAATGATCCTATCTCGTGACCACAAAAGTAAATTGTAATGGTTTTCAGGTAACAATAATTAATTTGGTTATGCGAGATAAAAAAAAAATGGAGCAAACTGTCAAATGCAAAGTTAACAGATTGTACACACTAAAAGGTGGTATCCGAAAGTTTGGACCAAAAATATTTTCAATATACATCTTAGTAAACCATTGGTATATGAACAGATCTCGTAAAATGCTGTTATTGATGTCTTACACCTTTTCAATCGTCATTATAAACATGTGTTTCCTGTTAGCTATTTTTAAACCAAGAAAACCATGTGACCACTAATGTTTTAGTTCATCTATGTCATCTGATGTGACTTCGATGTCTATTTTGGGGCAGGAATCCCAATCATTCTTATTTACTGATATTGTTACATATATAAGACGTAGGCAAACTGTCGGATACCACCTTTAAGCACATGCTGCTTTTTTTAGTACCAGACCGACTTAAAAGTCCAGATACAATTTAACTATTGAGAAAGCATTATACAATGGAAGAAACCAGATCGACCTGGTTAAATTGACATGATCAGGAGGTTGTGGGTTCGAACCGAGTCCTTGGCAAGTCTGTTTATGCACTTAGGCTTACTGCCTTGAAAATAATTGCAATTCAGCGCAGGCTGTTTTTGAAGTTACGCACAATTACAAGGGAAATAACCTTTGTAGTAATACTTTTGAATATATTCGGTTCTTTTCTAATGAAAAACAGGTAAAGCGGACATGCGGCGAACTTAACGCAATATATGAACGACTTAACTCCTGACATGTATAAGTTTTATCATTTTGAACCATTTCAACTTGATTGGTGTGGTAATAAGAATTTATAACATAGAAACTACGGAAATAAAATATGTCATTCCTAACACGGGTTAGGCATCGACTTTCTTAATGTTTTTGGTACTTTTAGATTTTCGAATTTTTGAACGGAGGTTACACACGTGCGTAAAGTGCGTAATGGTAGAAACGCGCCTGATTCAGCGTGCCAGTTTGCAGCTGGTTAGAGCGCAAACAGTCTAGAAACTTGTGGTTTTGTCCAGATGGTGACTAAGTAAAATAAAAAAGGAAGTCTTAAAGGCCAGGTATGCTTCTCAGTAGAGCACCGGAACCTAAAGCAGGGGGTCATGATGTTGAACCCTGCCCTGGGCGAAATGCATTTTTGGAGCTATGTTTAAATCAACTTTACATGTCTGTCCAAAAAAAGTTTTCAGCAAATACATCGGTAGTTAAGGAAAAGGTATCCCAATGCAGTAATGCAACTTTATGACAATACATATACCCATGGATATATTTTTTATTTAGTTTTTAATGTAAATCATTTCTACGTCTATAATCGTGAATGACTTAGTTCCACCAAGCTTATTTATTATTTAAACTATATTACTGTCCGAAATGCAAACATCCGAAAACGATGCCACTTACTTAATTGATCACGCAAAGTATGATTATCCTTCCAAAACTTTGCAATTATGACAAACACGTTATTAGTGAAAAAATGCCACATTATTTTCTTAAGTGTTCATCTTATGACCGTTGTACATACATTATTTCTTATTTTTAACACTGTTTAGTTATAAATATTCTATTCGTTACCAGTGTGCGTCTATTCTGCGGCTACAAAGGATACATACTAAAATTATTCGTGAACTGAAAATACACAGAAATTAAACTAATATAAATTCAGCCTGGTATCAGGTTTTATGTTGTTGCTGTTTCGTGTTTTGTTGTTGTTTTGTTTTTGTATGTTGATGTTTTCTTGTTGTTGTTTTTTGTAAATAATTTTATTTACGCAAAAAGAAACGTTTAAGTATTGCATTGATGTCAAACTTTTAATGAGAAAAGGAAACGTATTAACAAGGTTTATGCTTATTAATGTTGAAGTTGTATAAAAATTCAACTTTAGAAGAAGACAAAAAGGAAATGTCTTCTCGAAAGTTGATAATGCAAACTGAGTAAGGTAGTCTGGCTGAAAATGTCAACTACGCATTATTTATTCATTAAGCTCTTTAACAACTCTTTAAAATTAGAATTAGGGACATCCCGGACCAGCAGACAACCCGGACCAGACAACCCGGACCATATTTAGGGACATCCCGGACCATGTATAAGGACGTCCCGGACCATGTTTGAGGATATCCCGGACCACTCTAGGAATATAAAAATAATAATAAAAATACTAAAAATTATGTATATTGAACAAATCATATTGTTGTTGTTGTTTTATTTCCATCTTAAGCGAGTGTTTATTAATGATTAAGGGCTGCGCATTCCATTTTGGACAGTCTTTGTGGAGAAAAGCACAAGAATTAGGATTGCAGGTAATTGTCTATTTGTCTAAATAATTATCAGTGAATTTGTTGCATTTCATTTATCACATTCAGTGACTTATTATCGTGTAAATTTACAAAGTCATATATTTTAATAACCATTTAAATCTGTTGTTTTTTTTTTCAGACTGCCTATGCTGAACGGGATGAAGTATATCGATTACTTAGAAAAGTATTTGCTCTACCGCTCCTCCGCTTAATATTACCATTTCTGTATTCTTGTATATTTCGTTTCGATAAGGATGCAGTTTGTGTGAACAATTTTGAAATTTTATTTGCAAAATAAGTTGCTCATTTGAAGCAATTGATCATTTCAATTGATAATTAGGTTTGTACACTTGAGGAATTTGACAGTTTTTCAGCGCTCACAGGAATTTCACAGGTATTTTTCACAGGAATTTGACTGGAATTTATGAAGTTTTCATCACTAGTATATTTGGATTATAAAACAGAAGTATGAATTTTTAATAAGAATATTAATAAGAAATTTAAATTAAATATTTAAGTTTTACGTCTTCTTTTTGACAATGAATTATGTTGGATATACTAAACAATTAAGGTTTATATATAAGTTTCGTAAGTTTATTTCATAAACATCGATTCGTTTCCTAGTTAATACTCTTGAGGATTTACAGAACTGCATTATTCCAAAAAGGACTGGAAAATAATAACATTGGCTTATTTTCAAAAGTCTGTACATTATTAAATTTATAAATCATCAATGTAAAAATTGCCTTACAAATTTTTGTTTAAGTTCTTTTTACAACTCCTGTTCATCTAAAATATGCCCATGTTAAGATTATAAAATTTCTATACAAGTTAGTTATAGTTAGTTATACTCTTAAATTATCTTCAAACCACTGCAATTTGTGAAAATAACATTATCCCATTTGTTATAAAGATTGTCCGGGTTGTCTCATAATGTGGTCCGGGATGTCCTGAAATATGGTCCGGGTTGTCTGGTCCGGGATGTCCGCTGGTCCGGGTTGTCCGTATACCTAAAATTAATATGGGCTATATTTGTGTCACACAATTACGTATATACTTAAAATGTTTCTAATATTGAATGTCACACAAACAACACGAGCTTGATAAATACGATTTATTCTGCACAACCCCCATGCTAGTCTCATTAATACTAATTTGAATGGTTAATGGGAATATATATATATATATATATATATATATATATATATATATATATATATATATATATATATATATATATATATATCTTTTCACGTACACGAATATATATAAACAACCTTTCTCCAATTAAAGGCGATGCAGTGTTATAATCAACTTTTACTTAAAGTAAAGTATGAGCTTATGCAGTAACTATGTTCCAATTCCCCAGAACAGGGGTAAGATGAAAATGTTGCATGCATAAGATATGGGCAAACTTTTGGATAACACGTTTAAAGCAAATATATATCACAAAATCAAATTCTAGTCGTTGTGTTATTTTTCAAGTCACTAATTCCGACTATATTAAACTAAATACCGCTTTTCGAAAATTTCAGAACGAGGCGAGACGCGCATACTGCACGTTGTTGGCGGGAAATAATTATCCTTTATAAAACAACAATACGAAGAATAGTGATGCGACTTCGACACCGCAATTTATTTTTCTCTTATATACTCATGTTGTAATGATATAATTTTGAAATAGAAGAAGTCGATCTCAATCAGTACCTCGGTTGACTGTTGCGATTGACCACACTTCAGATCGGGTGCAAGTCAATCCGGCCACAAACAAATCCGGCCACAAGTTAATCCGGCCACAAAATAAGTCAATCCGGCCACAAAAAAGTCAATCCGGCCTCACTGCCCTGGGAAAGCGGTCAAACCGGCCACATTTTAGATATATCCTCATAATGAACAAATATTTATGCTTTGATTTTGTGTTTTATTTAAATCTTTTCGTATATATTATCAACATTAAATATGTTAATAAGTATAAATATTTGTATAACGTCGTTTAAATTTCATCTTGTATTTTATGCTGTTTTTGTTTGTCTAATAAATGATTAATTGTATCATAATAAAAAGATTGAATATTGTTTTTCGCAATGTTTTTATTTCATTTCCATTGTAAACTGTCGGCATATTTTGTGCGTGTTTTTAATTTTGATATGGCCTTTAAAGATATCTATATGATTGCGCACGCGTAATTACTTAATTACTAGCGTGTTTCTATGATGTCGTTTGGTGCAGTAATTATGGTTTTAACGCCTCTAATCAAACCCCTGCCAACTTATTCTTCGTAATTGCCAAACTTGCATCAGTAATTAAAATTGCTAATGTGTTAATCAGATGAAGATGTAGCAGTTTGTTTAACCAAACAATAGTACAAAGAACGAAGAATTAAAAAGTTTAGCAGTTTGTATTTAAAATGGGTATATAAGTATTAACGGACGAAAAATGGTACAACAAATCACCATGAGCGAGGCGTGCGTACACTGTTTACAGCTAGTTGCGGAGACTGATGAAGCTGTCTCCTGTGATCGTTGTGAGGGATGGCAACACAGGGCGTGTGACACAGGTAAATACTTTAAAGCCTGATATAAAGCAATTTTCAATATTAATAAATAGAGAGACGAACGTATGCAATGCCACTCGATTACCGACATCTGCAGTGAGTAGGTGTTCAAATTAATGGAGATTAAGAATGTAAAAAGTAAATATATGTGTGTTTAAAACTTCTCCTATGTATAAATCTTATTAATATTTTATAGAGAGAGAGAAAGAGAGAGAGAGTGATAATTTTAAACCATAGTATTACTTAATAAGTCTTATTGCATTCAATTTGGTTACATTTCACAGGGATAACCCGACAGCATTATAGAAGAGCTGTTCGGACGGGTGCAGATATACAGTTCACGTGTGGTGCCTGTAGTGGATTACCTCAGGATGTAAGTTGTAACTAGTTTATGTAAATGAAATACGTAATTTGGATAAAGATGATTTAATAAGCTATGCTCAACAAAAAGACAGCGTCAACTTAAATTTTAAATTTAGTTTTTTAATTTTTAATAACCTTAACAATATTTAACTATCCATGAAAATGTATAATCACAAAAAGGTTTTTACTAATATGAACTTCAATTTCAGAATGGAGAGTTACTGTCTGATGCGGAAGATGTGTTGTCGTCCACCAGGATGGATGCTGAACAGTCAGTAGTCCTGGACATACCATACAACGAGCCTGTACAAGTGAATGAAAGGTAATTGGTTATTTCTGTGTTGAATTGCTAAAGTTATGCACGTAAATGCGTTAAAATGTTTAAATGAGTGGTTATATTATCTTTTGGTATTTACAGGTCTATCGTGGAAGTTCCTGTAACAGATGTTCCAATAGAGGACAGGCCGCTTACCTTTGAACTTATTGCGAAGGGATCACAGCAGGGTCGGGACATGCTGGTTGATTCACATGGGTACTCGTATGTTATCAAGGTAAATTAAATTTTAAATAAAATATATATGAAAAAGTCCTATGACATAGTACTATATCCAACATTCCACAGTGTTTAGAAAAATAAGTTGTATTATTTCGATAAGAAAAAAAAAACTAAGCTACTGCCCTTTTATTTATTTTGTGTATATTACGTGCTTTGTTTCAGGCTAAAGAGTTAGCAGCGAATGATCACCGCCGACCAGCAACAGTCCTTATCGAGGAGGCAACAACGGCTGTTGAGGAAGTGCCTGTTTTCCGTAAAGACTACGTGGCACGTGTTGTGAACCGTTTCAGACAGGACCAGCGGCCAAAGGAACCAAAAGATATGACATTTGTGGTGAGTGTAAAGATGTCTTGTTTAAGATTATAAAGGTAGACTTATAAACAAGGTGAAGCTCAAACATTTACACATACAATTATGTTAAATTGTAATTGTTATTTTAATTTCGTTTGCTGCAGGATGTTTATATTCATTGCAGCTTGATGAACGCTCTGTGCCAGAAGGTTTCTACAGGACGGAGGTAGAAGTGGGCGAGAAGCGACATTTGGTGTTCGCCACTAACGCGCAACTGGAGATACTCGGCCAGGCCCGTAGATGGTACATCGACGGAACGTTCAAGGTAAGGATTTCTACAGTTTACATGTCTCGATTGTCTGTAAAGTATAACTAATAAAATGGTTTCAACCTGTTTAGATGTTGATGATTTAAGAACTAATTTGTTTTATTTAGAATATATTTTAACTTTTTATTTCAGGTTATGAGACCGCCATTCACCATGCTGTTCTCAATTCACGCGTTTGTCCGCCGTGGTGATTGCGCTAAGCAGGTGCCTTTGATGTTTTCCACGATGTCAGGGAAATCCGCAGCAGACTACGGAGCTGTTCTCCGTGTAAGTTAATACAATCCATTATATAAAATGTAATTTTATTTGAATATTTGGTAAAAAATAAAGGCAATACAATAAATGTACATTGAAAAAAATTAAACATAAAGTTAATATACGCTTCTTGAATATCTTCAGGCGTTAGTCGAGCTTTTGCCTTCAAACGATGTCGAGGAGGTCGTCTGCAACTTCGAAGCAGCGATCTGGATAATTTTAAATATGATCCTTTGATATCTGCTTTCAGGCTGGCATCGTCGGCTAAACATCCGTGCCGGAGCAGGACCGCCTTTCTATACCTTGCTGACCCTGCTCCACAACGAGGCCAAAGACGTTGCAGCTCAGCGACAGTTGGTCTGTGAGATGGCCCTGCGGAGTCTGCAGCGCAAAGAGTACAGACGGATGCAGGGTCAGATCTTTGCCGCATGGGATAGGTTAGTATAGAACTACATAGCAGCTGTATTATACTAAAAATATTTAAGTGATACAATCAGTGAATCATTTAATAATTACGTGGCGACAACTAATCTACGTCTATTATCAATTTCAGTTACAGGACAAATGGCTTGTCAGCGACCGGCCTACTGAAGAAGGTATCCTGCATGTATCGTCCAGCCCTGTTGAGAGTTGCACCCGATGAAGTGGCGGTTGACTCCTAAATGAGATGACCAATCAGCAAGTCTCACTTAAGTGAAAAGAACTGAAAAGAGAACTGCTCACTTGTTACTACCACCATTTTAAACTGTTAATAATATGATATTTTAATTATTATTTTTGAATAAATGTTCCTTATGCATATGTGTATGTTTTTTCTTTGTAAAATACATGATATAACAACAACAATAACTACTACTACACAAACACCAACTGGTGATGATGATAATGAATAGTAATAGTAATAATAATAATAATAATAATATAAATAATGTTAACAATAATAAAAATAAATAAATAAATATAAATAAATAAATAATAGTATAAGTCATGACGCAAACGTAATAAAAATAACCAATCCTATGATTATCGTACTTTTTCCTACAACAACAACACAAAATAATAATGCAAATCTCAAAATAATTACGCTATTGTTAACAAAAACATGCTAACAAAAGTTAGTTTATAAATGTGGCCGGTTTGACCGATTTCCAAGGGCATTGTGGCCGGATTGACTTTTTTGTGGCCGGATTGACTTGTGGCCGGATTTGTTTGTGGCCGGATTGACTGTAACCCTTCAGATCCACATGCCCCTGTGGGTTTCACTGTTTACATGTACCACGTGACTGGCGCATGAATATTTGTAATGTCTCATATTCACGTGATGGTGTAGTCACTATAAATTTCCATGCGAGGCAGGTCATAGGTATATAACAAGCAAAGAAGAAACGGTGGACACTGTTTTAAGTGTTTTTTTCTTACTGTGATTTACTAGGGATACAGTGACTTTCTGTTTTAACGTTGTATTAGTGAAAAGTATAGCAGAACTACATTGTTTTGACCACAATTCGCGGAAGAATATCCAATTGTATATTCGTCAGATAACTAAATTTTCGCCATATTCATTTTGCTCAAACCAGAGCGGATTTTTCTGTTTTATTCACGAACAACAACAAAGACAAGATGGTTGAAGGTGGAATGAAATGTGTGAAAATACTCCTATTTATATTTAACCTTATTTTTGTGGTAAGTTTACTCGGTTTTCCTTTTATTTCTGCTATACGAACAATTACTGACACGTTAATTAGGGAACACATACTGATAGTAAACACGTAGCATTCGTTTATATGTAGCTTCCTTTTATTGTCATCTTGTCATGTACATGAAATATCACATTTCTATTACGCCTTTTTCGGAAGAATGAATTTGACGTAATTGAAGACCTTTAATTGGTTTCGGTTGCAAATGCATTCAGTGAATATATGATTGTATCGTATTTCTGCGAGTGCAGTACGTATCGGACTATTGCCATAGCGTACCACTGCATAAATGTCTTAACGGTACCAACTTAAGAGTCGAATAAACACTTGCTATATGTTTAATATATATGTGTGTGTATGTGTGTTTAATACTGTTGGATACCCCTTTAAGGGTTGATTTGGGTCAAATGCTTGTTATATATATTACAGGAAATACCACTTTTACCACTTGGCAATATTAGTACTACTAATAGTAGCCACTTGTCAGGATAGCATGATACGATCCATATTAATAATATTTTATCCACAATTCTACATCACATTTATGGGTTCAGTCCCTGGGCACCTCATAAGTGCCCCTGTGCAATGATAGAAATGTCTCTGCACGGTATCGGCAAAAATGCTGGCAAATCCCAATCCCAAATATGGAATGACTTAGTGGTTATCTTTGGTGTAAAGGTGAGGTAGAGGAGTAAGAGGGGGCTTCTGGAGGTGAACATTATTTTGTTCAAAGGCCATTTAAGGGGAATATTTTAAAAATTTGTATTTAATGTAACCTCTCTTTGTAGAAAGGTGGAATAAACCAAATCTTCATAGATTTTAAGAGTTCCTATATAAGGGTATGGTTTGTAACCTGAAATTAACAAATATAATCAAGAACTTCTAGCATATATAAATATAAAGACTCGACAATTCATTACAATACAACAATTCATGATATAGCAAAGGTTATGTTATTTTTTCAGTACAAATTACAATAGATCACTACAATAAATAAATATATATTTACATACCAGCCATCCTATAACTAAATCTTGTAAAAGATTTAATGTGAATCTGTAAAAGATATGTGTTCCTTCTAATTCTAAGTTCTGCCAGGGAATGAATTGGTAGAGGAAAGGGATAAAGAAAACGGGAAAATTATTGTTAGTTAAAACTGCTCACACACTAGTAAAACCGGTTTAAAATCAACTCACTCACTGGACATGAGACTTTAACGGTACTTATATACAAAACGCCACAGGGTAGTACGATGTACACGGACAACATCAAATGAGCGGACAGATACAACACAATAACACAAACACACTCTGGTTACATAAATACTTCCTCCATCGGAATAACAGGATGTCACTCTTCTGATCATTATTGGTTGCTGTTAAGTACTTAAAAAAACAACAGTAAAAAACACTCCACTAACCCAAATACCTTTTCTTTAACAAGCCGATATTGTTTACTTGAATGCTGAGTAAGGCAGATCTGACATCAATCTCAACAAATTAAAAATGAAATGTCCTCCCAAATTTTGATGGCTTAGGGTAAAATAGAGAACTTCCAACCTTCTTACAAAATCTCACTCACAAGAACACATACATGGACGGATATTACAAATAGCGGCTTGACGGGACAAAGTCAACCACTCCCACTTGCACTGACCTGATAGAAACAACATAAGACAATCAGCTGTCTAACACTAGCAAAATGGATATGAAGAGAACAAACTATGACACAACTTGACAGCGCACATGTACTTTTCCTGCCTCTTTATTGTATATAGTTCTTCATGTTGTATACTTTGTATTACTGGAAAGAATAAAGATTTTGTTATGATCAACATTTTATGAAGCATGACTATGAGTGACACTCTAGGAAAAATATCTCCATACATCATTAATTTTATTTGTACAACAAAATGTTCTGACTATGTTCATTTGGAAGCTGATGAAAACTATATCGATGGTCATAATTTAATAATTAAAGAATTTTTTTTTCATTAAAGTGGATGTGTTTTTAATTAATTATTGACATTTAGCATGTGAGAGTGGTATTAAAGAAAATAATGTTTAATTTTGCTTTATATCTACAACATAAAATTCGTAACATGGTATCTGTTCACGGAGATTGGAGGTGGTATGGATTTAAACTAGTAACTTCAATTTGTATCAATGTAGTGGTAGAGTCGCCCATTTGTAACTCCTCGGACTGTGGTGGGGGGACATTTCGTTTCACTAGATTATCATAGTCCAGTTCACTCCATTTTTTTAAATTTATGGGAGGGGAATCTTCATTTTTTGGGGGAAAGAACATGGCTTATTTTCTGAGGGGAAGGTGACTTTAAGGGGGCCCCTTCTATGTAAGATTGTAGGTAAAAATGTAGATACTGATCAGAAACCCCCAGCAGGAATCAGGATCCTCAATATTTGCTTCCCCACAGCAACAGGGTTTTTGTCGTTATTTTGGGAACATGACCCGACCCCCAGAATTTGGGAATTTAGATAAAATTAGGAAAAACTCTATTGGTATTATATACATCAAATAAAACAACAACAATAAAATTTTGTTTATTGAACTCCTTTTATATTTCACTCATTTATTTATTATAACTATTTCTCTTGCGAATGAAGTAGTCATTAGTTTGACCAGCGATGAAAAAAAACGATCGTTTCGTTCTTTGAATTGGGAATTTTCTCCATGAAATTAGAAAAAAAAACCCCATACATTTTGCCATTGGGAACAAGACCGAATATCAATCTTCAAAATGAGCACACACACACAAAAAACCTCTGAGCAAGCTTAGGGTTAAGGTAGCATGTTTGCCAAACAACATTAAGGTGGACTGTTCATTCCCAAAAGATACTAAATACACCTGGTCGTGTGTACATGTATCTATACAGTTTATTCCTATGATCAATATTGGGTTTAGATATTATGTTCTTGTATTATGCCCGGAGCACAGAAAGCTAAATGGCAGATATACATGGAGCCAATATTGATCCTGTTCAATGAAAATAAAATACATACCAACATTTTTAGTACAGTAGGAAGCAAGTTTTATCCGGGTATAGGAAGCATCTATTTTAACCCTTTCCTGCATGTATACGCCATTTTATGCCTTTACAAGACATTTACAATCATATTCCATTTTACACTTTTACAAACCATTTGCACACATATTCCATTTTATGCCTTTAAAAACCATTCACAATCATATTCCATTTTACGCCTTTACAAACCATTCACAATCATATTCCATTTTACACTTTTACAAACCATTTGCACACATATTCCATTTTATGCCTTTACACACATACTCCATTTTAGGCCTTTACAAACCTTTCACACTTATATTCCATTTTACGCCTTAACAAACAATTCACAATCATATGCCATTTTACGCCTTTACAAACCTTTCACACTTGTATTCCATTTGACGCCTTTACAAAAAAACCTTTCACAATCATATTCCATTTTACACCTTTACAAACCATTCAAACACATATTCCATTTTACACCTTTACAAACCATTCACACACATTCCATTTTACACTTTTACATACCATTCACAATCATAAGCAGAATCTGCAGGACAAAGGGTTTATGTGTAGACTGGTTCAGCCTTAAATCTGTAATTACAAGTTGTACATACATTTATTATTATCTTTTTATCTCTTTTAAAGAAAAACAGCAAAATCAAGTGAATTTTCAAAATTATACATGAACTATGAATGAATGGGTAAAAGGTAGTATCTGATATTACATACTTCTTGTTGTCAAAAAACCAAATAAGGAATTGTAACCTGAAAATGTCCCATGAAACACTGTTTCCTTTAATCTGGATAAAAATAAGGCAGTATATAATTTAAAACATGATGCATAAATAGGTCAGCCATATCTCTACCTAGGCTGCATAGTTAGCTATTTTTAGACCCACTGGTGCTTGACAAACAATTTTTAGAGCAAAGGGCTGTGATGTTGGTATCTGAAATTAGCAGAAATTCCCGTCATTATTTTAGATCTCTCGATCTAAAGTTTTATAATTATAGATATGTAAAGATAAATAGTGTAGTGTCGTATCAGACATCTTTCCAGAACTGCTTTACCCTGAGCTTGCTACATTTTATTGAAAACCTATGCTTAACAAAGAGGTTTTTTGCTTTAATTTTTTCAGGCAGCAATAATTTATTTTGACCAGACCTGGTAGCGCAGTCGGTAGAGCGTCGGCTCCAGGTACGGGAGGCCCCGGGTTCGATCCCAGGCCGCGACATACCAAAAGTCGTTAAAAATGGTAGTGGTATAGCTCCCTTGCTAACACTTAAGCAAATATAAGGGTAGTTCCACAACTGGTTGGCCCGGTGTCAGGATAATGTGACTGGGTGTGGTATCATGCCTGGTGTTCACGGCATGCTATACACAGTGAAGGCAGAACTATATCTGCTTCAAGTGTACACCGTCTCCAGATAACTGAAATAATGTTGGTGGGACGATAAACCCAATAAACAAACAATAATTTATTTGGTTCTGTGAGAGAACAAAAAATGGTCCAAACTGTCTGATATCACCTTTAAAACAGGTGTAATAGACAATATACAGAATTTGAAAATTAACACAACTAAATGTCAAACCTAAGTATTTCCATAAAAGGCAGGTCATTACTTAAGTTTCCTTAACCCTTAGCTTGCTACCTTTTGTTGAAAACCCATGCTAAAATCTCAGGGCTTTTTATTTAATGTTAAATATGTTCCATGTTGGGGTTGATATACTTACAAACTGAGACTGAGTGGCAAATAGTGTAGATCCTGGTCAGACAGCTCCCAGCAGGGATATATATATATGTTACATGTCAGGGTTGATATACTTATAAACAGAGACTGAGCAGCAAATAGAGTAGATTCTGGTCAGACAGCTCCCAGCAGGGATATATATATGTTACATGTCAAGGTTGATATACTTATAAACAGAGACTAAGCAGCAAATAGTGTAGATCCTGATCAGACAGCTCCCAGCAGGGATATATATGTTACATGTCAAGGTTGATATACTTATAAACTGAGACTGAGCAGCAAATAGTGTAGATCCTGATAGGACAGCTCCCAGCAGGGATATATGTATAACACATGTCAGGGTTTATATACTTAAAAACAGACTGAGAAGCAAATAGAGTAGATCCTGATCAGACAACTCCCAGCAGGGATATATATATGTTACATGTCAGGGTTTATATACTTAAAAACAGAGACTGAGCGGCAAATAGTGTAGATCCTGATCAGAGAGCTCCTTCACTGATCTAAACCAATTGCCCAAGCCTTATAAATAGGCAAATAACAGGTTAAGCCTTAAAGCTATGGTCTAAAAGTGTGTTTACTGGTTCCCATTTTCTGAGAATGTAGACCTTTAAATCTGTTCGAGACGGGTACCAAGTTCTAGTTCCATACCAGCTTTTAAAAATATTAACCTGTCATAATACTAGTGACAAAGTGTCACTTGTCTAGACATTTTTATCAGGTGACATTTTATATCAATATAAACATTCACCTTTGTGACAGTAGCCCATGTTTATCATCAGGTGTCATTCCAGTAAATACAAGTCATTTCTTTATGACATAAGCAACGTACATATTTCTGTCTCTCGCAGCGTCTACTTTATTATACTTGGATGACAAGTCTATGCCCTTGGGTCATGCATAATTCATTAGACCAGTCTGAAAGAAATTTAAATACACTGGACCTTCAGTTTACCATGCTGGCAATATCAACAGGACTGGACCAAATTTTACTGCAAGGCTTTCTTTCACAGCCAAGGGAAGGGGAATAATATAATTTTGGGGAAAATGGCATGATTTCTTCCGTAAAGGAGAATGAAAACAACCTGATGTAAAGTTACTTTTTGGGGAAAACTGCAGGATTTTAAAGAAATTGTCTGAGGGGAAGGTGCCTGTAAATGACTCCTACTTAAGAAGGAAAAAAGGCTCTGTACCTTATCAGTATGATTCTAGAATTTTGACACAAACTGTTAGTAAGGTAACCGAGGTGTTAGGAGTGGTTGGGTTCAGTAAAAGGCTATAAGGCATTGTTAAGTTTAGTATATATGTTTTAATAATAATTCAGAATTTTGAATGTTAAGCTGTGTTTAGTTTAATATGTCTATGTTTTCATAATTCAGAATTATGAAAAATGAAGTGGCTGAAAATTCTGATGGACCTATTATAACTTAATAAATTTATAATTTAATAAACAGAGATTTTGGTGGATTCTGGCCGAAGCCTACAGGTTTTTGTCGAAGACTGTTAGACTATCTTCTAGCTATGTTCACAACCTGGGTATTTTATTTAGGCCATATATTGGCAGGTTACAAATAGAGGTCACTGCAAAGGGGAAAATTATATCCCATAATTCTCATCTGAACTCTGCATTGTTGGTACACGTTAAAATCGTCCCATTGAAGTGTATATATAGGGTTTAGAAAAGAAATAGATGATTTAGCATTTTTTTGTCACCCAAACCTTGACTGGACCTGGTAGTGCAAATGTTAGATTCCAGGCCACAATGTACCTAATTCGTTAAAAATGGTAGGCATATATAATGGTTAATCAGGTTGACCCAGAGTGACTGGGTGTGTTATGCCGGCCGTTCACGGCATGCTATACATTATGAATGCCGTACTATATCTGCTTCAAGTGAACACCGTCTCTGGAAAACTAAAATACTGTTGGTGGGACAATAAACCCAGTAAACAAACATGCTATACACAGTGAAGGCAGCACTATATCTGCTTCAAGTGGACACCGTCTCCAGCTAACTGAAATACTGTTGGTGGGATGATAAACCCAGTAAACAAACATGATATACACAGTGAAGGCAGCACTATATCCGCTTCAAGTGGGCACCGTCTCCAGCTAACTGAAATATTGTTGGAGGGTTGATAAACCCAATAAACAAACATGCTATACACAGTGAAGGCAGCACTATATCCGCTTCAAGTGGGCACCATCTCCAGCTAACTGAAATATTGTTGGAGGGTCAATAAACCCAGTAAACAAACTTGCTATATACACAGTGAAGGCAGCATTATATCTGCTTCAAGTGGACACCCTCTCCAGATAACTGAAATACTGTTGGTGGGACAGTAAACCCAATAAACAAACATGCTATACACAGTGCAGGCAGCATTATATCTGCTTCAAGTGGACACCGTCTCCAGATAACTGAAGTACTGTTGGTGGGACAGTAAACCCAATAAACAAACATGCTATACACAGTGAAGGCAGCACTATATCTGCTTCAAGTGAACACCGTCTCTGGAAAACTAAAATACTGTTGGTGGGACAATAAACCCAATAAACAAACATGCTATACACAGTGAAGGCAGCACTATATTTGCTTCAAGTGAACACCGTCTCTGGAAAACTAAAAAACTGTTGGTGGGACAATAAACCCAGTTAACAAACATGATATACACAGTGAAGGCAGCACTATATCTGCTTCAAGTGGACACTGTCTCCAGCTAACTGAAATGCTGTTAGAGGAACGATTAACCCAGTAAACAAACATGCTATACACAGTGAAGGCAGCACTATATCTGCTTGAAGTGGACACAGTCTCCAGCTAACTGGAGTACTGTCGGTGGGACGATAAACCCAGTAAACAAACAAAACAATTTGAAACACATTGAAATCATCTCATTGAGGAAGTTCTAATGGTCAACATGTATATTGGGTTTGGATTAGAGAGGATAATTAGATTAGGAGGATAAAAAATGAAACCAGTCTGTGCCAGTGTAAACGTCCATTTTCTAGTGTCCCAGTCTGGCTAAAAAATTACAGATGTAAATCCAACTGACAGTTTTCATCATATTCATGAAGCATAACATAATTTGTACATAAAAGTTTTCTATAAAGGTACAAACATGTATATAGATCCTGTTTACCTGAAGTTTGATATTATCTTTAGTGTTCAGGGTAAAAAAAAATTCTGAAAGTACACGTAATGGGTTTTGTTAGAATGCAATATCCTGCATAAACATTTACATGGGTAAAACATGGTCTGAGGTTGCCAAATGAGACAGGATCAATAAAATAGACCAAGATAGATTGTATTGTGCATTATTTTCCAATGTGTGCATGGCAAAACCGATTACAAAACTTTATTTTTAACCTATTAGCTCATACATATGCCATTTTACACTTTTGTCAGGCATTCACAATTATTATACCCCCACCACAAAATGTGGGGTGGGGGAGGGGGGCTATGAAGGATTCGCTTTGTCCGTCCGTCTGTCCGTCCGTCTCCATTGTCGTGTCCGCACTATAAATCCTATACCAATTGAAGAATTTTCTTCAAACTTAGCTGAAATGTTCACCTCAACAAGGGGATGTGCAGAACCCATGTTGCCCATTTGTCAGCTCAAGGTCAAGGTCACAGTTGAAGGTCAAATATCAAACAATCAAATATTAGACATTATGTCGTGTCCGCTCTGTAAGTCCTACACTTATTGAACGATTTTCTTTAATCTAGGGTTTATTTGTAGCCTATAATTATATAACCTAAATTAAACTAGTCTACAAATAAACTTATGTTGATGCAGCTGAAGATAAAAGGAACTAGAACTATCGCTGAATGCGATTCATACGCCCACCAATGTCCTTGACAAAGCTGGTACAAGGGTAAGATGAGTTCTGCACACGTGTAGAACAAAAATGCATGTGTTGAAAAATGTTAAAAACTGTTTCAGAGAAAATCTTTAAAATCTAGTGAATTTTTAAAATCCTGTACATTTACTATGAATGAAAGGGTTATGTTAAATTTTTCAGCTGTCCACTTGATAAGGTCACACATCAGTGTCTATTTTCCTTTGAAATCCACATCATGCTAATTTATAGATTTGGAAATAATTCACATTCTCTAGTTAAACTGTCTTCAAATAAGATGTAGTGTTATAAACAGGCTTTAAACTTAAACTAAAATATGAGTTGATAGCAATTCTTTCACCACGAGGGTTCGTGTCCCGGTCGGTGTGAAGGACTTTATGTTGCTATTTATAGATTAAACACTGATACTGTAGACTGGCCAATCAGAAACTCTGTTTCATTGCACTGTAGGGGTGTGAATTCTGTGCAGATCTACAAATAAAACAGCAATCAAAACACAAGTATGTTTTGACAGCTGTGTCAGCCATTTTGACAACTCTGTGGCATGTGATGTAAAGTACATGTGACAATCGCAACTGGGTTCCCAGTGCTTAGCGAGGACTTTCAGAATCTAGTAAGCAAGGCTCTGATTGGCTGAATGAAAGGTCTCCAGAAGATGACCTGTAATGCGTCGGTATCAGACCCCATCGTAGCAGATCGTGGGCTTTAGTCGGGATTTATTTTACCCCCTGATATAAGTTACATACCAGTATTTCTCTTGATAATTTTTACACTGTTGACCCGTTGCTCTAAATCAGCTTTTCAATGTTCACTTAGTATGACTTTCTATATCCCATAATTCTCAACCAAACCTTATAGTGTGGCTACTCATAGACATTGTCATATCGAGACGATTCTAATGAGTACCAAGTATAAAGGGTTTAGAGAAGAAATAAAGGAGTTGTAATCCTCTGTAATGAATCTCAGTAAGTTACATACCAGTATTTCTCTTAATAATTTTTTTACGCTGTTGACCCGTTGCTATGAGTAAGTTTTCCAATGTTCACTTTGTTTCTTTCAGGCGGTGGGTATCGCCTTGGTAGCATGTGGTGCCTACGTACAGGTGGCGCTCAAAGACTACTTCGAGCTTATAGAAGGATCGTTTAGTTCAGCGGCAGCGCTCCTGATCGCCGTCGGAGTCCTCATCTTCCTCATCGCTTTCTTCGGATGCTGCGGCGCATACAAGGAGAATCATCTGTGTGTGATGATCGTAAGTGATTGATAGTTTAAGATAGATTTTTTTTTAAAACATAATGCCTTGGAACAGTCAGTCGGGCAAAAGGACCGACTGGGGTGCTTAAACCTGGTTTGTGGAGTGCTCCAACCTCACACTTCCTGAAGATTTTTCTATCAACATTGTAAATAGAAATATCCCGCCAAAGTGACACAACAGTGAAATTGAGTAAGGAACCAGCATCCTTAGTATAGACAACACAAATTTGATGATAACGAGGCTACGACAAAAATTTAATAATAACGAAGCTCAATTAGAAGCATCGTCTGTGCAAAATCCAACCATTTTCTTTCTGAACTTACTTTCCAGATCCAGAAGAGAGAAAGAAATTACCCAAAGAGCGGCCAACTTTTTCAAATTCATGCGTCTGCTCTTAAATTTAGTCCCCACAGGCGATCGGATGTGTGTTAATTTCGATGACTGCTACATTGAAGCAGAACTTACTTTTGGAGGCTTATAGCATCTCAAGCTTCTTACAGCATTTCGGAACTTGCATCTAAAGCCCCTTTAAACGTTTCCTAGACTTTATATTCAAGAAATAATTGATGCTAAAAGCCGAAACCTGAGGGCCTAAATTTTATAGCATATTATTCGAGGTAAATATTTATGTTCTTTCATTTCTGAATCAAATTTTTTTGTTTTTTCAGTATGCTGTTCTTCTAGTGATCATTTTCATCCTAGAGATATCTGGTGGGATTGCAGGATTTGTGCTTAAAGACAAGGTAAGTCATAGGTTTAACGGTGGTATCCGACTGTTTGCTCTGTTTGTCATAACGTAATACAAGACACACGGTCTGATTAGGCAAACATGTATTATTCAAGCCACTTAGAGAATAATAAGCACCCGGCGCAAAAACCAATTTACGGAACAATTGGAACATGTACCTTAGAGTCAAATCAAGCTATTAGGCGACGCAGGATTTGCTTCAATGGTGGCTGGCTGGATTAGTGAATAGGGGATGCGTCTTGTCTTGAGAATTTGCTTTTTTCCTTGACTCTAGACCTCCAAGAGGGGGTGCGTTTTATCTTTGTGTGCATCTTATCAATAAGACATTACGGTATGTCTAATACATGTAACAATATCTGACCTCTGTTTGGGGTATTTGTGCATAATGTCAGTAGAAGAAAACAAATACTTTCTTAGCTTTGACGATTTTCTACAGTATCTAAATTTTAGGGCAGTACAACTCTTTAATTAAAGCTTAAAATGTTCGTACATTTCAAATCTATAAATATGAGCAATCAGGATTCCTGCTAAAAATAGACATTGATGTCACTGCAGTTGACGTGAATAAGCTATAACATAAGTGTTCACATGATTTTCTTAGTTTAAAAAAATCTAACTGTGCAGCGTGGCTCAGATAGGAAATATATGTTTCTAATGACGATTGTGGCATTATGGTTCACTGTTCAGACAGGTGTAGGACATTAATAAACAGCATTTTGCAAGATCAGTCCAGGTTACAATAGTCTACCGGACCTGGTACTGCAGTCGGTAGAGCGTCGGCTCCAGGTACGGGATTCCCCATGTTTGATCCAGACCGCGACATACCAGTCTGAAAAAATGGAAGTGGTATAGCTCCTTTGTTAACGCTCAAGCAAATATAAGGGTAGTTCCACGACTGGTTGGCCCGGTGTCAGGATAATGTGACTGGGTGTGGTATCATGTCAGGTGTTCATGGCATGCTATACACAGTGAAGACAGCCATTTTTCTGCTTCAAGTGGACACCTGAAGATAACTGAATTACTGTTAGTGGGACTGTTAACTGAAATACTGTTAGTGGGACTGTTAGTGGGATGATAGACCCAATAAACATGAACATAAAACATATTTATCATTTTTAGTAATAGAGTTATTATTACTGTTTATATTATAATATTTATATGAAAATAGAAAACACCTATTACTCCAATGGTATCTATTCACCATGGCGTAGTTGTTGAGTCACAGATTGTAACTCTGCTGACTGCCTAGCCTCTCACCGCATGCGTTCGACTTCTGTTCGGGGCGAAGGACTTAATTTTGGAAGGTCTTCCAGCTGACTTGAGGTGCACCAGTGGTTCTACCAAGGCATTTGTCAGGTGTTGTAATACATTAAAAGCAACACTGAAAGCAACATGGAAAGCAACACTGACAGCGACATGGAAAGTAAACTGAATGTGACATGGAAAGCAATATTGAAAGCAACATTGGAGCAACACTAATTTCAATAAGTTGCACATGAGCGACATTGATCCAAGATACCAAAACTAACCTATGACCGCTATCATGCAATACACAATCTTATTTATTTTCTATTATCTATGCATTGATCATAAAGATGTCTTGATGTGGGAAGGTCTTCCAGCTGACTTGCGGTGCGCCGGTGGCTCTACCAAGACATCTGTCTGGCGTCTTCCTCCACCTAATAGATGGACGTCGCTAAAATGATCATAATTGGTCACTGTGATGTATTTTAAGAAACTAACTTCCTTTTCAGGCCACGGGCATGGTTAAGGAATACATGGAAAAGAGTCTGAAAAACGACAACAAGGTCTGGGACGAGGTCCAGAAGGACTTCACCTGTTGCGGAGTTGATGGCCCCAAAGATTGGGAGGCAAATCCTAAATACAACACTACGCTGCCCAAGTCATGCTGTGCTAGTCTGCTTGCTAATCAGACATGTACTGAAGGTTTGGCATACACACAAGGCTGTTTGACAAAGTTCTCCAACTTTGTTGAAGATAAGATCTACATCATTGGAGCGGTCGGCATTGCATTCGCCTTCATCCAGGTAAGGGATTTTCTTTTTTGTAAGGTTACCCAGGGTTTGAAATGCCTTCATTGTTATAACTAATCAGTCAACTGCATTATGTGTTATAATATTTGAACCCTTGGTTTACAGTCTAAGTCAGTGGGAAAAATGTGTTTTATACCCTTAAATAGGAATTATCCATGTGATGTTAAGAGACCACCTGTCTTAGGAGACTATTTGAGTCCTGTCCCCAGAGACCACACATTTAAGGAGAAATTTAAGTCCTTATCCCAAGAGGCCACCTGACTTAGGAGACTTTTTGAGTCCTGTCCCAAGAGGCCAACTGACTTAGGAGACCATTTTAGTCCTGTCCCAAGGGACCACCTGTCTAGGGAGACCATTCTAGTCCTGTCTCAAGAGACCACCTGTCTTAAGAGACCATTTGAGTCCTGTCCCAAAAGACCACACATTTTAGGAGACAATTTTAGTTCTGTCCCAAGAGGCCAACTGACTTAGGAGACCATTTTAGTCCTGTCCCAAGGGACCACCTATATTGGGAGACCATTTTCGTCCTGTCCCAAGGGACCACACATTTTTGGAGAAATTCTAGTCCTGTCCCAAGAGGCCACTTGACTTAAAGAGACCATTTTAGTCATGTCCCAAGAGACCACCTGTCTTAGGAGCCAAGATACCACCTGTCTTAGAAGACCATTCTAGTCCTGTCTCAGTAGACCACCTGTCTTAGAAGACCATTCTAGTGTCTTAGGAGACCATTCTAGTCCTGTCCCAAGATACCACTTGTCATAGGAGACCATTTTAACCCTGTCCGAAGGGACCATCTGTCTTAGGAGACCATTTTAGTCCTATTACAATGGACCACCTGTCGTAGGAGATAATTCTAGTCCTGTCCCAAGAGACCACCTGTCTATCAAACTATGTTTTGATTGTTTAAAAGATAAAAAAAAATCAACCAAAAAAGATACTCAGGTCAATTTGTTTAAGGATGAGCCAATAATTTTATTTATTTATATGTTTTAATTCTTTGTGCATTTAACAATTTAAAAAATATTGTATTGGAAAAATATGAATTTTAAGAGCTTTCCAATGGTGTAAAGACTTTATTTTTTGGGCCACAAATGAAGAAATTACAGTAAAATAAAATTTATGCTTGTATACAATTCATCTGAAAATCCCTTGATATTGCCATCAAAGACGGCTGCCAAGATAGGTAATTTTACTGATGTGGGGTCTATCTATTGTCCTTCAGCTTCACTAGGGACTGTCTGGGACCAAGCGATTAGAGTCACTGACCACTTGTTACTTTGCAGTCCCTCACTGCCGGCATTCAAGTATCGTTCAGGGCGAGAACTTCCATTTAGGGATGTTTTCCTGCTAACCTGCTGTGTGCCTGTGGTTCTATCCTGGCATAAGTCTGGGGTCTTTCTTAACCAATTATAAGCGGACCTGGTAGCGCAATCGGTAGAGAGTCGGCTCCAGGTACGGGAGGCCCAGGGTTCGATCCCGGACCGCGACATACCAAAGTCGTTAAAAATGGTAGTGGTATAGCTCTCTTGCTAACGCTCAAGCAAATATAAGGGTAGTTCCACGACTGGTTGGCCCGGTGTCAGGATGATGTGACTGGGTGTGGTATCATGCTAGGTGTTCACGGCATGCTGTACACAGTGGAGGCAGCACTATATCTGCTTCAAGTGGACACCGTCTCCAGATAACTGAAATACTGTCGGTGGGACGATAAACCCAATAAACAAACAAACACACAACTAATTATAAGCTGGACATAGCCAATATGACTAAAATTGCGTTAGTATGATGTAACAAAAAACAAAACAAAAGCAACAAAAAACAGAGTGCCCGTGGCGTAGTTGTTGAGTCGCCGATTTGTAACTCCTCTCACTGCTTAGCCTCTTACTGCGTGGGTTCGACTCCCGTTCAGGGTGAGGGACTTAATGTGAGAAAGTCTTCCAGCTGACTTGCGGTGCGCCGGTGGTTTTACCCAGGCATGTGTCTGGGGTCTTCCTCCACCAGAAAGCTGCACGTTGCTATAATGATCATAAATGGTCCCTGCAATTAATGTCCAAAACAAAACAAAAAACAATCAGTTTTATAAGGCTCAAAGGTCAACAACAAGTATTTATTTCCATTTCAGATGATCGGCATTGTGTTCGCTTGCTGCCTTGCTCGGGCCATCCGACGGGAGTACGAAGTAGTGTAAGCCCATCAGGCAATCTACACGTCGCGTCACAATCCGTGTCTCGTTTGGAAGAATTGAGGAACAACAACAACAGGACTTGTGTAGAAAAGAAAGCAGACTGTCGTACTTAAAATTGTTTTGAAAAAAAAAAAAACTTACACAAAAAGATTGTTAGTGGTGATTAAACTTTTCTTTGTGACGAATTAACACCTAATATTACACTTGTGGTCTGTTACTTTTGAATTTGTCTTTTGTCATGTCATTATTTTGTAGACTGGTTTTAAAAAAAATCGGGGCAGGGGTAATCATAGTATTTGAAGACGTATTAGTTTTATTTCTGTTTTGCGGGCTTTAGATTTTAATAAATTTGATTTTACATTGAATGCAAATTTACCAAAGATCAAGGCTTGGTAGTGTTGTATGTAACCTGCTATTATCTAAATAATCCAATAAAAATCCGATAAAAATGCTTGGAAGGATATATATGGATTAAAGACCTTTACTCACACAATTATTGGATGCTGGGTGCCGTAATATGGAATCACGCTTCAAACATACCCCCCACTACCGCATATATTCCATGTGAAATCATTGCGATGCGTATTCACTTAGCAACTATTTTTGTGTGGTGGATCGATCGTTTAGTTGGTTTAACCTTAAACTAGAAAGTAGTACAGCAACAAAGTGTATGGTAGTATTGACGAGAAATTGATCCTCAAAATATTTATTTTTTTACCACAAGACGCTAGGTTTCAGCTGGCAATTATACGTAATTTTTCGAATTGATTTAACTTTTGCAGCTGGGTTTTCATAGTTTAAAGTACAGTGCTTATTTTCTTAATTTTTTAACGGTGGTACATGTGTGTACTGATTTTTTTTTTTTTTTAAATATTTTGTATGGATATTGTGTTGCTATGGTTACTTGGATAATTATTGTTCATGTTTATGTATCATTTTAATTTACTTCATAACATCACTGCATACACGTTTACTTTGATCATTGAGTTTTTGACGGGCCTAATAAGGCGGGAATTGTTGCTTTTTATTATTGTAGAAACATCTTAACACTCGTATGCAAACCATTTTGAAGTGCTCGGAAATTTATTTTTTTTTAAAACTACTTGCGATAGCGGTTTGATTATTAACATATTTTGCCAATTTTCAAACTGCGGAACAATAAAATAGAATTGAGTTTTGCGTTGTTGTTATTTTAATAACTTTTGTGGGGAAAAAATGAAAAGTTGACATTGCAAATGTTTGAAGTACAACATAAGAGATGGTACAAAAATACCTTTATTTGTGTTTTACAATCCAACAGGAAGTTGAAATAAAGTTCTGCGTGGATATTTATTGTTCATATTCTTGTACAGGTGCAGGGTTGTCATTAGGAGGCGGCTGGCGGCCGATTTGACCGCCTCAAATGGAAATCGGGCCGCCTCAAATTTGGAAAAAAAAATGACTCGCATAGCCTAGCCTCCTCAAAATTTAATTGAGCCTGCTCAAAATATTTCTAGTGACAACCCTTCAGGTGTGATTGGTTGGCAGTTCTTGCTGTTTTGGTGAAGAAAATACACCTTTTCCTTAAAAATTCATGATTTATTATTAAATTATGAGTTTTTTAACATTTATTATTGATGTTAGGGTAGATACAAATATACTGATTAGAAATTATTGTTTGTCAGAGGGCCTTAATTAGATAAAAACAACAACAAACAACTGATGCGTACAATGTTAAAGTGACAAAATATATGTTCGTCCAAAGTTAGAGAATTGTTTCTACAATTATTTAAAATTTGTAAAACTTTATACAAATACCGTATGTAAATTATGAATTTTAAGTATTTAGGTAAATCAGCATTTCTTGGTGCGCTTGGTATTTTTTTTTTTTTTCTCTACATGACAAATTTACCACAAATTAACTTTTTCACTTCATTTCGGGAAGTTATTCATGCAAAAAAAACAATGAAGGAATAAGGATATTAACAATATAAACGGATAAAATAAACCGCCATAAAATGTATAATGCATCCTATTGGATTAATGAATAACATAAAAGTAAAACTTAATGGGCTTAAGCCTTGAGGTTTTGGGTTGTTGATTACAGACTTCAAAGGTGGTTTCGGACAGTTTACCTTTATAAAATTCATGTAATAATATGTGGTGCATGTTTGGGGGTAATATGTGCATTAAAGCTACATAAACCCATACTATAATCTAAGCAAAGACAATATTGAATACTACTTTGATTGTTAGACTGTGCAAATCACGAAAACATCGCTTTAAATCTTCATGCTTTCCAAATCTATAAATAAGCACGTTGAGGATTTCTGCTAAAAATAGATATCGACGTCACAGCGAATTAGCCTTATGGTTATATAACGTGATATCACCAGTCAGTCATCATGTTGTTTTCTTCATTTAAAAAAAGCTAACTGTGCAACGTGGCTCAGATAAAAAAAATTGTAATGATCAGTGTTGTGCTGTGCTTCGCATTTCACTTACATGTAGGGCATCAATAAACAGCGTTCCGAGGGATCTGTTCATGTAACGATAATTTACTCGGGGTTTTGAGAGAAAAAAATTTGGTCTAAACTGTCCGATACTACCTATGACAGTGGTATTTGTGAATATTATTGTTTAAACAGTAAATTTGACTTCCACAGTTGAGGATGTAAAACTGATAAACCCCATGGCAGAATTTTTCCTCATTTAATTAGAATAATTTCAAATTTCATAATATTCTTAATCAATACTTTTATAACTGGCCTTCATATAATAATAGTCTGAGGCATGTTTTAGATAAAATTTACTAAAATTTTGATGTTGTAAATAATAACCTTAATATTGCCTGTGTAAAATATACTTTGCTGGGTATTGTAAATTTTTTCTGTCCTCTGTTTTTTTCGTTGATGTCATGTCTTGACATATTAGTCTTGAGCAATGTTTCTGATTTTCCAAATCTTTAATTAGTCTGTTGATGTCCTGACTGGTTGGTCTAAAGCAATGTTACTTATTTCTAAATCTTTAATCTAACAAATGGTGTACAAATTTTTATGTCGGGCACTTAATTCATCTATCTTTCCTTCCCAAAAAAAAAACAAATTGATATCATTCATTATTCTGTTTCACTTCATCATAACTGGGGGTCTTTTTGTCCCAAATATCTATATATTTTTTAAAAATTTATATTTAAATAAAGACACCTTATATATCTGAGCACCTTCCTTTTAACAAAAAAAAATCTTCCATTTACAAAGTATTTACGTGAAGCTTTACACTATTTTCGGCAATTCTGACCCAATTAAGATTGTATATTTTCGTATTTACCTTTTTCTTATCTATTGTATGTTGTAGATGGTAAATTCTATTTTTTATAACTGTTTCCTCTTTAAACACATATAGGGCTCGGATCATGTGAAATAATAAAAATATATGAAAAAGAATTGAAAGTTTGTAAATGATTTATGCATAATGATGTTATGTTCATATACTTATCATTAAAAAAAATGATCAATTGAAAAAAGAATGGGAAATCTTTCATGATTTATGCATAATGAATTTACTTGCTTATATACATAACATTTTTGTTGTCATGGCCTTAAAATATTTTTTTATAAATTGGCCTGAAACTGTAAAAACGTCATTGCAAACGTCAGCATATGGAATTGATTTTTTTTAAATGTTAATGTTTTTTTATGTGGAAAACAAAATGTTTAAATCAACACACACCTTGAAATGGGATTTAAAAAATAATTTATTAAGTTTGTTCAAAGATCAGGGCTTTTTTTATTTTCTTACACTACTATTATTGATACATATAACATATTTATAGGTTTATGTTTTTGTTTATTATCGACTACCAATCATTGGTGTAACATCCCTCATTATGCTCTATACTGTTGCTTTGTAGAAACATATATTTTGTTGTTAAACTTATAAATTAAAAACAATTTAACATCTGAATATTTGTTTGTTTGTTTGTTTATTGGGTTTATCGTCCCACCAACAGTATTTCAGTTCATTGGAGATGGTGTCCACTTGAAGCAGTTATAGTGCTGCCTTCACTGTGTATAGCATGCCGTGAACACCTGGCATGATACCACACCCAGTCACCTTAATCTGACATTTGGCCAACCAGTCGTGGAACTACCCTTATATTTGCTTAAGTGTAAGCAAGGGAGCTATACCACTACCATTTTTTACGACTTTGGTATGTCGTGGCCCAGGATCAAACCCGGGCCCTCCCGTACCGAATATTTGTAGTTTTTACTCTTTTTTTTTACCTCAACCATGGATTTTTATTTAAAAGTATTTACACCGTTCCTAGCGAAAAAGTTATTTTTAGAACAATGTTTTTAACAATTAAAGTTGGTATCCGACAGTTTGCCAACATTTTATATATGTAACAATAACTGTAAATAAGAACGATTGGAATACCTGCTAAAAATAGACATCGACGTCACAGCGGATGACGTAGAGGAATTTAAACGTTAGTGGTCACATGGTTTTCTTGATTTAAAAATAGCTATCTGTGCAGCGTGGCTCGGATAGGAAATGTTTGTAATGACGAGTGTGGCGTTATAGTTCACTTTTCAGACAGGTGTAGGACACCAATGAACAGCATTTTACGAGATCTGTTCATATAACTATGGTTTATTATGATGTATGATGAAAATATTTTTGGTCCTAACTTTTGGGTACCACCTGTAACAGGTGTAAATATCAATCGGAACACCTCGGATAATACACGAATCATCTCTCGGATGTATGTAGGTATCCGGATCACATCGGCCATTTCCCTAAATGGGACTACTTTTGTGACAGAAGTCAAAACAAAAATAAGACAGCTCGGATGACAGCTCACTACAGTACGATGCCTTTAAAACTTCAATGTGTGGTGGCTTCAAATTTAAATCATCCATTTTTTATTCACCCAGCGCAGCAGACAGGCAGCTGTCAAACGATGGCATTGTTTATGTTTTGTCCGTACTACTTTTTTGACGTTCTTCTTCCAGCGAACAAAACGATCATGATTTCTGTAAGTATCATTGCACCAGATACATCCGAGGTATGATTGTCCCGAGGACGGAATTAACCGAGGAGATCCGATTAGGGTAAATATTAATCGGATATTTCAAACGATGTCGTATTTAAAGCTGGTATCTGACTGTATGTCTTTATATCAATTACATGTGACAATATCTTAGCACTGTTTTGAATCATTTGAGCATAATTTCTGCAAAACTCCTACTTGAGTCTAAATTTAGACAATTTCAAACACTACCCATACTGTTAGAAGTGCATTTCGCGAAACAAACATCTTTATGTTTATCCTTTCAAAATCTATAAATAACCACCATGGCGATCCCTGCTAAATATAGTTGTCGACGTCAGAGCGGATTATCTGGATGACGAGACATAACGTGATCTCGACAGGAAGTTGTTACGTGGTAGTTTAAAAATAGCTGTCTCTGCTACGTGGCTCAGATAGGAAATACCTCTTTGTTAGACGAGCCACTGTTTTCACAGATCTAGTGTATCAATGAACAGCATTTTGTAGAACCTTTTCAGGAAACAATGGCTTATTTTGTTATTTGAGAAAAAATACATTTGGTCTAAACTGTCGGATACCAACTTTAAATCCTATAATTTTCTTATATAGATTTATAATCAAAAAGTCCCTGAACATAGAGATAGTTTCCACATCAGTGAAGATCCCTTATCGTGGCAGCCATCTTTGATGGCAACTACAAGGAATGTTGTATTTTTTTTACCTTTTAAACTATCAAAATATAGTTTGGATATCTAAAATACTTCATAAAAGCTGTTTAATTTGATATAAAATTTAGTAAAATAGACTGAAAAATAAAAACACAGTGGTGAGTTTAATACAGCACATATTTCCAGATTTCGGTCTGCATTAGCTTCTGCCTTCAAAGATGGCTGCCTTAAACTGTCTAACCAGTGCCTATGACATCACATGAAAACTATTCTGATCTATTATATTAGAAGGAACAAGTTGTTTTTATATAAATACATTATTTCGTGTCTATTTCCCAGCATACGGTGCGCAGAGGAGCACAAATATTCTGACGTAGTTAATACATCTTTAACCCACTAATCAATCCTCTGACTAGTTCATTTCTTCTCACCGCGTGGGTTCGAGTCCTGTTTGGGGTCGATGGTCTCGATGTTGGAAGGTCTTTCAGCTGACCTGCGGCGTGCCAGTGGTTCTACCCAGACCTTTGTCTTAGCTTCCTCTAACAAATAATTGCAAGGCCTCGCTATAGTGATGATAGTAGGCCCTATTTGTCGCTGCGATGTACTTCCAAAATCAAAGCACACACACATATAAGCATGGTCGTAGAACATATGAAAGAAAGAGCAAGTTTTATTAAATGCAACATTTCATGGGATTGGGCATCGTCGGATACCCCCGTACGTATGTAATAGAATCAACCGGGGGTATCCGACGATGGGGATTGGGATTTGCCGGCATTTTTGCCGATGCAATGCAGCGACATTTCTATCATTATAGCACAGGGGCACTTATGAGGTGCCCAGGGACAGAAACCGGCCGGTCCATTGTACTGACACCGACGAGTCAGGCATAATGCTGTCCCCGTAGCCCCGAATACAGGAGGGAAGCCACTGTTACCAAATTGAAAGTCTTTAGTCAGACTCAGCCGGGGTTTAAAACCCGCGACCTCCAGATCCGCAAGCCAACGCCCTACCACTTGAGCTATTCTAGCCTGTGCACTATTTTATGTATACACAGCAGCCGAAACGTTGGTGCGTGTATGTGGTCTGAATCTAGTTCATTCTCATGAATTTGATAAAAGCAGACACCAACAAGTTAACATGGCGCCAAAGGAATGTTGCCGCGTGCTGATCCGGATAAAGCCGACCACTCCCGTACACACCTCTCGGAAATCCTCGGGTAAATCCGTCATCGACTAGTTTTTTCCGATAGAAACACACTCCTGTTGATAAGAGGTATATCGTTGCGCATTTCAAGTAACACAACGATCAAGTTTAAGTGGATTTAAAAATAACATCTTGATATAATGGTATTGTTTTCACTGAGAAAATTACATTGAATTGTACGATACCAATGACGGATTCAGAAAATTTTGGTGGTGATGTGTGTGTGTGTGTATTTGTGTGTGTACGTGTGTGTTTGTGTGTGTATGTGTGTGTATATGTGTGTGTGTGTGTGTATGTGTGTGTGTGTATTTGTGTGTGTGTATGTATATGTGTGTGTGTGTGTTTGTATGCGTGTGTGTGTATGTGTGTGTGTATGTATGTGTGTGTGTGTATGTATGTGTGTGTATGTGTGTGTGTGTGTGTGTATGTGTGTGTATGTATGTATGTGTGTGTGTGTATGCGTGTGTTTGTGTGTGTGTGTGTGTGGGGGGGATATGAATCAAGATCCATTCAACTTTATCGCAGTTAATACATATACATATTCACACACAGTAAGGGACACTAACTTCGACCTAAGCAGTCAAAATTTACATTAAAAGCTAAGTATTTCTTTAAGCTGACATATACACTGATTATTTTAAAAGTGAGTGGTCACGTATTTTTCTAAGTTTAAAAAAGCTATCTCTGCGGCGTGGTTCAGATAGGAAACACCTGTTTGCAATGACGAGTGGATATATATCCTTGATTGTTCACAAACATCTTTGGCATCAATGAACAGCATTTTTGAAAGACCTTTTCAGGTACCGATGACATATTTGGTTGTTTGAGAAAAAAATTGGACCAAACTGTCGGATACCACCTTTAAAAGTTGACGAGTTTTTGAGCAAGATGAAACAACAGAGATAGATTCTTGTAATTGTGCAAGCAAGATTTCACATTCTAAATGAAGAATTTGTATGACTTTCTTGACTGTTTCTTGACTGTTGTCTGAAGACAGCCAAGAAGCCAGTTTATCCTTTAATCAATCTCAAATTGACTGGACCCGATAGCGTAATCGGTAGATCGTCGGCTCCAGGTAGAGGAGGCCCCGGGTTCAATCCCGGATCACGACAAACCAGATACAACTCAGGTACAACATTCTACAATGAAATGGCCTGCTAGCGCAATCAGTACAGCGTCAGGTTTGATCCCGGGCCGCGACATACCAAAGTCATTAAAAAAACAGTAGTGGTGTAGCTCTCTTGCTAACGCTCAAGCAAATATAAGGGTAGTTCTACGACTGGTTGGCCAGGTGTCAGGATAATGTGACTGGGTGTGGTATCATGCAAGGTGTTTACGGTATGCTATACACTGTGAAGGCAGCACTATATCTGCTTCAAGTGGACACCGTCTCCAAATAACTGTAATTCCGTTGGTGCGACGATAAACCCAACAAACAAACAATATCATATTGGGCGAAACTGGGATTTACAACTTGTGACAAACTTTTTGATAATGTTTTGTTTTCCCCTCTGTTTTATACAGCTGATTCGAATGATCGTGCTTCTTCCTACGTAATATATAATTTGAAAAATATCTACGAAAGGGCAATAATTGAAGAAAGTCTATGGACAGTGGAAAGTAAGGACAAACAAAACATCAGCAAATATACAGTGGAAATATATTGAAATAAAAATATATTTTGAAAGAAAATGTTGACCATCTTTTACTCAATGGGATATATCTACTAATACACATAGGCTGAAATGAATCTAAGGGGGAAAAACATGAATGAGTGCGTTTTGTCCATGACCCGCAAATAATCGAAGTCAGGAAAAGTCGTACATAAACTTTCTGCATGTACACGTATGTACTAAAGTCCGCCTCCTGCACATTTTAATCTACGGCTATTGAACAACAGACTATGTATTATTGAATGGGTCAGCGCTTGGTCATCTTTTATGCAAATGTATCGGTTTTATTTTCATTGCTTGCATTTGAGAAACCCATCAGGAAAGCACTGTTAAACCGGGTTTAGCACCCTAGTCGGTCCATATTGCCGACTGACCGTTCCAAGGAGGTAACTTTTGGGCTTGCTCTTTTTGTTAAATGACTCATCACAAATTTGTTCTTACTGTAAGATTTGGCTTTCATGTGAATACCTGAGCCTTTTTCAAATTTTGGTATATGTTGCAATGCTCATTGGAATTTGCCATATATTCTTATTTAAATCTTTAACAAGTCGCAACATTACACTCCTACATGTACTCTATTTATAGCGCCACGTCTCATAGACATAACAGCAGGGTGGGCTACCTGCCAAGTTTCATGTCTTTGATAAGGGTATTTTGCAACCGTCTCGCGAATCCACACGGACACGAGGCCATTTAAACCACTGGACTCTACAACACCATTCGCACTATCTTCGGCCCTTTCCGTACACGTTCGGAAAATAACGTAAACCAAGGGGTTCCGAATACTACAATGCACAGGGCCGGATCCAGACCCTAAATTTGACCTATTCACAGTTACAGAGGGGAATCGTGTAGCCAGTCCTATGCCCCATTCAAGTATAAAAATGTTTCATTGTAAAGAGAACCCAACTACTGTTCAAATGACATACTTTGTTTCCAAATGTAGCAAAATACACGAGAAACATATGCACACACAACCCCATTTGATGAAACAACATTATATATGTGTGTGTGTGTGTGTGTGTGCGTGCGTGCGTGCGTGCGCGCGCGCGCGCGTGTGTGTGTATGCCTAGCTAATTTGCTTAGCAGTGGTTGTGGTCAGGGCGTGAAACCAATTTTTTGAGGCCTTTGAAAAATTAGCGTCAGGAATTTTGACTGTTTCACGTGAAACGTTGTGAACTGGTATGGAACCGCGGCTTGCATGAAAACCATGGTTATTGTAATGGCGAAACGAGAAATATCTTCAAAATAGGCGTATACGGTGGATGGTATTGCTACGATAAAAGAAAAGTAAGAATATATGAAAGGAAGACTATCTTTACTTACACTTGATTAGTAATAATTGACACTTTGGAAACTTAATAATTGACCATTTTGAATACCAACACCTACTTTGGTATATAAAAACTACATTTGTTAAAAAAAATAAAATGACACTTTGTAGAATAACCAACAAAAAAGTTTTGCAAATACTTGTAAAAGGTGGTATTCGACAGTTTGCCTACATCTTATGTATGTAAAAATATCAGTAAATAAGAACGATTGGGATTCCTGCTTAAAATAGATATCGACGTCACAGCGGATGACGTGGATGAACTAAAACATTAGTGGTCTCTTGGTTTTCTTGGTTTAAAAATAGCTAACTGTGCAGCGTGGCACAGATAGGAAATACATGTTTGTAATGACAATTGTGGCGTTATGGTTAACTTTTCAGACAGGTATAGGACATCAATAAACAACATTTTGCGGAATCTGTTAAGCTAACAATAGTTTACTTCGATGTTTAATGAAAATGTTTTGGTCCAAACTGTCGGATACCACCTTTAAGCTTTTTGTTATCACTGGTTAACAAAACCTAGTAAAATCACCTGTAAAAACTATTTGTAATAAAAATATGCTTAATAGTTACACCATTGGTTACCATTGCAAAAATAATACAGTCACACTCCGGTTGCTCGAACTCCCATGGGAATGAGTTACATTAATGGTGACCATTGCAAAAATAATACAGTCAAACCCCAGTCGCTCGAACAACCCGTGGATGAGTTACATTAATGGTGACCATTGCAAAAATAATACAGTCACAACCCAGTCACTTGAACACCCATGGGGATGAGTAACATTATTGGTGACCATTGCAAAAATAATACAGTCAAACCCCAGTCGCTCGAACAACCCGTGGATGAGTTACATTAATGGTGACCATTGCAAAAATAATACAGTCACAACCCAGTCACTTGAACACCCATGGGGATGAGTAACATTAATGGTGACCATTGCAAAAATAATACAGTCACAACCCAGTCACGCTGAACACCCATGGGGATGAGTAACATTAATGGTGACCATTGCAAAAATAATACAGTCACAACCCAGTCACGCTGAACACCCATGGGGATGAGTAACATTACTGGTGACCATTGCAAAAATAATACAGTCACACCCCAGTCACTCGAACATCCACGGGGATGAGTAACATTAATGGTGACCATTGCAAAATAATACAGTCACACCCCAGTCACTCGAACACCCACGTGGATGAGTAACATTACTGGTGACCATTGCAAAAATAACATAGTCACACCCCGGTCGCTCGAACAAACACCCACGGGGATGAGTAACATTACTGGTGACCATTGCAAAAATAATACAGTCACACCCCGGTCACTCGAACACCCACGGGGATGAGTAACATTACTGGTGACCATTGCAAAAATAATACAGTCACATCCCAGTCACTCGAACACCCACGGGGATGAGTAACATTACTGGTGACCATTGCAAAAATAATACAGTCACATTCCAGTCGCTCGAACACCCATGGGAATGAGTTACATTAATGGTGACCATTGCAAAAATAATACAGTCACACCCCGGTCACTCGAACACCCACGGGGATGAGTAACATTACTGGTGACCATTTCAAAAATAATACAGTCACATTCCAGTCGCTCGAACACCCATGGGAATGAGTTACATTAATGGTGACCATTGCAAAAATAATACAGTCACACCCCGGTCACTCGAACACCCACGGGGATGAGTAACATTACTGGTGACCATTGCAAAAATAATACAGTCACACTCCAGTCACTCGAACACCCACGGGGATGAGTAACATTACTGGTGACCATTTCAAAAATAATACAGTCACATTCCAGTCGCTCGAACACCCATGGGAATGAGTTACATTAATGGTGACCATTGCAAAAATAATACAGTCACACACCGGTCGCTTATTCTATTTTTCTTGCAAATGATACTCCTCGTCCTAACTTTTACTTAAAATTTCCCTTTTTCATAATTGAAGCATTGTACCGTTTTATTCTAACCGTGTATATTGATTGCCTATTGTTACTAACACCAGATTTACTTTCGTGTATATTGAATACCTGTTATTACTTACACCTCATTTACTTTCGTGTATATTGAGTGCCTGTTGTTACTTTACTAACACCTCATTTACTTTTGTGCATATTGACAGCCTGTTGTTACTAACACCTCATTTACTTTCGTGCATATTGACAGCCTGTTGTTACTAACACCTCATTTACTTTCGTGTATATTTAATGCCTAATGTAACTAACACCTCATTTACTTTCTTGCATATTGAATGCCTGTTGTTACTAACACCTCATTTACTTTCGTGTATATTGACAGCCTATTGTTACTAACACCTCATTTACTTTCGTGTATATTGATTGCCTGTTGTTACTAACATCTCATTTACTTTCGTGCATATTGAATGCCTGTTGTTACTAACACCTCATTTACTTTCGTGCATATTGAATGCCTGTTGTTGCTAACATCTCATTTACTTTCGTGCATATTGAATGCCTGTTGTTGCTAACACCTCATTTACTTTCGTGTATATTGAATGCCTGTTGTTACTAACACCTCATTTACTTTCATGCATATTGATTGCCTGTTGTTACTAACATCTCATTTACTTTCGTGCATATTGATTGCCTATTGTTACTTTACTAGCACCTCATTTACTTTCGTGTATATTGATTGCCTATTGTTACTAACACCTCATTTACTTTCGTGTATATTGAATGCCTGTTGTTACGAACACCTCATTTACTGTCGTGCATATTGATTGCCTGTTGTTACTACAACTCATTTACTTTAGTGCATATTGAATGCCTGTTGTTACTAACACCTCATTTACTTTCGTGTATATTGAATGCCTGTAGTTACTTACACCTCATTTACTTTCTTGCATATTTGAATGCCTGTAGTTACTTACACCTCATTTACTTTTGTGTTTACTGAATGCCTGTTGTTACTAACACCTCATTTACTTTCGTGCCTATTGATTGCCTGTTTTTACTAACACCTCATTTACTTTCGTGTTTATTGAATGCCTGTTGTGTGTTCCCCCTCATCACTCTGTCTGTTACTTCTATTGCTCCCCCCTCCCCGTTTTTGTTGCTCCCTCCTCTTTACTCTGTCTTTTCTTTACCCATTTTGTATTCAGATACATTATTCTTTTTGGACTGGAACTAACAGTTATGTATCAATATTGGAATGATATAACTTGCCTCATGTTGAACAATGTTGTTTGTTTGTTTATTTGATCTATCGTCCCACCAACAATATTTCAGTTATCTGGAGACGATGTCCACTTGAAGCAGATATAGTGCTGCCTTCACTGTGTATAGCATGCTGTGAACACCTGGCATGATACCACACCCAGTCACATTATCCTGACACCGGGCCAACCAGTCATGGAACTACCCTTATATTTGCTTGAACGTTAGCAAGGAAGCTATACCACTACTATTTTTAATGACTGATACGTCACGGCCCGGGATCGAACCCGACGCTGTACTGATTGCGCTAGTAGGCCATTTCATTGTAGAATGTTGTACCTGAGACATAATAATTGTATTGTCTGTCTGTCTGCATGCTATATCTATTTTAATAAATCCTCAAAACTGATATGTCTTGATACATTTTGTTAAAATTTAAAATAAAAATAAATGAGATATATTTTTAAGAAACGGGTTCCAAAACAATACAACAATAATGGTATGTTTCTTTTTTTATTTTTTCCTGTTTTTAAAATCACATCCTACAGTAAATAATCTAGGAATAAATTTTCTGAAAAATAACTTGAAAAACTAAATATAAAATAACAGAAAAAATATAGATGTATGCACATTATAATATCACAGTAATAAAAATGGATGGAATCATTAATTATTGGGCTTTGATACACATATGGAATCATTAATTATTAGGCTTTGATGTACATATATCAATTAGTATGTCAATTAATTCACCGTTAGAGACAAATAGTTTTTTATAAAGAACACATTTTAATGTAAAGATATGACATGTAAAATTATTGCTAACAGAGTTGACATAAATGAAATCTTCCAAATTTCCACTCCATGAAAAAAATTCAGTCTGTGTACAAAATGGCCGATTGAAGAAATGTACACAATAAGTTGATCACTTTAAAAACAACAACTGTTGGTGATAATTTATTTTTCTTCTCTTCATTCAAAATGTTTCATAACTTCATGTTAATTTTCTTATCTTCATTAAAAATATTTTAAAAGTTCAAATTGTCCAATGAGAAAGTTTGTTACAAGAGATTATAACACAATCATCCAATCAGAATCCATGTTAGGCATATTTGGCTTTTTCATTGGCTAGAGCAAGTCTTCTGATATTTCCTATGCAACCAGCTGCAGCTTCCTGCAAATCCTCGTCCTGAGAGCCAACCATTTTCATCAGTGGCTGAAAATAAAAATGTAAATATTTAAAACAATGTGCAATCCCTGGAAGGGTATTCATTAAAAATCAGGGGTGTTCATTAAAAATCAGGGTTGTTCATTAAAAATCAACAGCGCATGAACAATTTTATAACATCCCCCCCCCCCCCCCCGCCCCTAATTTCCTGGCACTTAAAGTCAATTTATTTGGCAGAACCTGTACTCTCAGAGTAGCTTCTAGAGCAATATGTAGTAAATATTCTTTTATATGGACTTATATAACAACGTCTGGTTTGAGGATTGAACTCGAAGCCCTTTGATCATGAGTCCAGACCTATTATCATCATTTTGAAGACTGCAACTTACCTGAACAACGCCTGCCTCATGCATGGTAATACAATTCTCTGGGTGTTTAGACAGCTGGAACAATGCTCTGGCAGTGGATCGATGAACGTTTTCATCGCTAGATTTGAGATACCGCACAAGTGGCGCCACCGCACCTTCTCGACCAAACGCCACACGGTTGTTACCCCAGTTACAACATCGAGCTATGGCCTCTGCAAGGTGACGCCGAAGTTTGTCATCCGTCTGAAAATAGGTAAAAGGAGAAATCTGGTGTTATTTGCACTGTTGATATTTCTTTCTACTGTTTTTCTTATATCTAAAACAATGATAAAGATAACCTTGACATTCTAATGTTGGTAATTCATATTTCTTTAAGAGAAAGTTCTTTAAAGATATCACAATTGTGGCAACAAGCAGTTTTGGAAGATGACCAGTCTACTGGACTGGGTAACAAGCGAACAGTTTTGGGAGATGACCAGTCTACTGGACTGGGTAACAAGCAAACAGTTTTGGGAGAACACCAGTCTACTGGACTGGGCCACAAACAAACGGTTTTGGGTGATGACCAGTCTATTGGATTGGGCAACAAGCAAACAGTTTGGGAGATGACCAGTCTACTGGACTGGGTAACAAGCGAACAGTTTTGGGAGATGACCAGTCTACTGGACTGGGCAACAAGCAAACTGTTTTGGGAGAACACCAGTCTACTGGACTGGTCAGTCTCTCTCATAAGATGACAACTGACATGGTAGAAACTTATAAAGAAATTATCAGAATTGTGTTGAGGATCTGACGAATTCTTTCTTTCACATAAAATTTGAAATAAAACATGACATAGTGATAATTAAAACTTGAAGCAAATGCATTTATACATCTACCGGTAGTTTTGTTTTGGTGACATTGAAAATTAATAATGTTTTATAAAATCATTCACCATCATGTAGCCACCTATCTTGATAATTTATTACTACCTTCAGACCTTAGAACCAGACACAGCAGGATTTACAGATACCGACATATTGTGTAACTTCTAAAGACACATACAAATATTATTTTATCCAAGAACCATAAGCCAGTGGAACATAGTTGCCCATCGCTGCATATGAAGCAGCCATAGAACAAGTATTTAAAACAATTGTCACTATGCCTGTTATCTTCTCATCCCTCCATATCTACATCCGCAACCAATGTACAAAGTTTTATTGTATGCACCCTGTAAAGCCCTTATTTTAAATCCCACAATGTATAAAATATAAATCGTAAAAGCACTCTATCTGTTTTTAAACCAGCGCCTGCACGAAATCCTTACAATTAAGGGAGTGCAATATTGAGAAGAAGAAAAAGAAGAAGGAAAGGAGAAGAGAAGAAGAAGAAGAAGAAGAAGAAGAGAAGAAGAAGAAGAAGAGAAGCAGAAGAAGAAAAAGAGAAGAAGAAGAAGAAATTTCAAGTGATGAATGTAAAAACAATGTATATACATGTAATGTGAAGAAGCTATGTTTATGTTTTTACAGTTATTCTTAAGGTAATATTTGTTATGTGTTTGAAAAATCTTTTCCTTATGAAAAATTATAAATAAAACGTGATATATTGATAATTCAAACATGAAACTTTTCTTTTACATCTTATTTTGATTTGAGAAATGACACTTTAGTTAAATAAATGATAAATATGTTAAAAATGCATTTCAGAGCCATTTGATAAACACAGCCCTATAGATTGTATATTGATACTTCAAATTTTGAATAAGAAAATATGACACAGTCCCATGAGCATTGCAACATATACCAAAATTTGAAAAAAGCACAGAACAAAGGTATTCACATGCCAGCCAAATGTAAAAGTAAGAACAAATCTGTGATAAGTAATTTAACAAAAAGAGCAAATCCAACAGTTACCGCCTTGGAACGGTCAGTCGGCAAAAGGGACCGACTAAGAGGCTTAAACCAGTTTTACAGAGCTCTAATCTATCACTTCCTTAGGGGTTTCTCAAATGCAAGCAATGAAAATAATAATGATAATAAATTGAAGAATAATTACATTCAGTTTCGTTTTGACAATACATATAATTCTTGAGTTTAGTGATAAATATGATAATCAATGTACATGTATGTACCATTAATGTGGTAGATAAATTTGATTTTGTATTTCACAGTTTATATTCCAATCTAGACAAGCCAGACATTTGCTTTTCCGATTCTTCAAAAATACTTTCTATCAACAGGATGTTAAACAAAAAATTATGAACGATGAGGAAATTATAAAATAAAAATCTCCAACCACAATCACCCTACCCCACCCCTCTTAATACTGTGACTCCAAACACATGAATATAAAACTCTATACTTTATGGCGAGTCTGACTATACCATAATATGATTAATGTATAAATGCAAAAGAGATGATACATGTATTAAAATCACCCCTCCCCACAAACCCCAGCTCAGGAAATGGACACAGCAGGAGCGGAACCAGAGCCTAAATTTGACCTATTCACAGTTACAGAGGGGAATCATGTAGCCAGTCCTAGGTCCCATTCAAGTATAAAAAAAAAAATGTTTTATTGTAAAAAGAACACACCTACTGTTCAAATGACATACTTTGTTTCAAATGTAGCAAAATACACGAGAAACATATCCACACACAACCACATTTGATGAAACAACATTATATATGTGTGTGTGTGTGCGTGCGAGTGTATGTGTGTGTGTGGTGTGGTGTGTGTGTGTGGTGTGTGTGGTGTGGTGTGTATGTGTGCGCGCCTAGCTAATATGCTTAGCAGTGGTTGTGTTCAGGGCGTGAAACGAATTATTTGGCACCTTTGAAAAATTAGCTGCAGGAATTTTGACCATTTCTCTTGAACAGGTATGGGTCCGTGCCTGCACAAACACCCATACAGGAACATCAAAGTTTAACCACACGAACAGAAGCCCTGTTGACTTGACCAACCCACAAACACTTTCAATTACAGGATCAAAAGGAATTCCCGACATTTGTCATTCCTTTTTTTATTTATGCTTTTCTACCATCGTGCCACAGCAACATATTGTGAAATCATGACAGGATCAAAACCATCTATATGACCAGTTCTGACAATAGACAAACCTGGCTGGACAAAGACCACCAGAAGTAACATCTGGTTACATTGAACTATAACTCCCAAACCTGCTGAACATGAAGAAATCGAAACAAGACCAAAAAGTGCAGATCTTGATACGTCAGCACTTTGTTTAAGAATCCACACTTCCCGCTACGAGGTCTTTATAATTCTGACGATTCGGTAAATTAAGAAACAAGACACGGGAATAAAGCTATTGAGCAATAAGAAGACGACACTGTATTGACAAAAAATGTGGCAGAGTAGGATATACTAGCAAAGGATTGATAGGATTAAAATCTTCTCGTGAAATGATAGAGAGAAATTACTATTTGAGCTCTCTGGCATAGTCTTATCTATTGTGCGACAGCTGTGTGGTCGTGGCAGTCATTGTCCATACAGTTATGACTGAGATCCGATACGTGACAAAATGTGCTGAATATCAGAATGATGTAATATTTACAAGCATAGATACAATTTATCATCATTTTCACTTGAGTTTTTGGGGGGTTAGCATTTTTAAATCATCATTATTAAAAGAATGATAATAATCATCATCACAACCATCATTATTCCCATCATCACAACCAAAATCATCATCATCACAACCAACATCATCATGCCCATCATCACAACCACCATTATTAAGATCATCATCAAAACCACCATCATCATTACCATCAACACAACCAATATCATCATCCCCATCATCACAACAAACATCATCATGCCCATCATCACAACCACCATTATCAAGATCATCATCAAAACCACCATCATCATTACCATCATCACAACCACCATCATCATCCCCATCATCACAACCAACATCATCATCCCCATCATCACAACAAACATCATCATGCCCATCATCACAACCACCATTATCAAGATCATCATCAAAACCACCATCATCATTACCTTCATCACAACCAATATCATCATCCCCATCATCACAACAAACATCATCATGCCCATCATCACAACCACCATTATCAAGATCATCATCAAAACCACCATCATCATTACCTTTATTACAACCAATATCATCATCCCCATCATCACAACAAACATCATCATGCCCATCATCACAACCACCATTATCAAGATCATCATCAAAACCACCATCATCATTACCATCATCACAACCATCTTCACAACCACCATCATCATCACCATCTTCACAACCACCATCATCAAAACCACCATCATCACAACCACCATCATCACACCATCTTCACAACCAACATCATCGTACTCATCATCTCAATGATCATCATCATCAACATCATCAACAACCAACATCATCATCACCATCATCAACAACCAACATCATCATCATCAACAACCAACATCATCATCACTATCATCATCACTATCATCATCATCAACAACATCATCATCACCATCCTCATCATCATCATTATCAACATCATCATCATTATTAACATCATCATCATCATTATTATCATCATCATCATCATCATCATCATCATCATCATCATCATCATCATCATCATCATCATCATCATCATCATCATCTTCATAATCAACATCAGTGCTATTGTCTTTTGGATTATCCCCATTATCACAACCAACATCATCATTACAATTATCATAAAAATCATCACCAAAACTGGTCCATATATTGACCAATCACAATGAGTGTATCAGACATGTGAACATGACAAAGTCCAAGCTCTGTACTATAGCATTGTCAACACACAATTATAGACAATGAGTCATTAAAGAGAGTTGATTGCTATTAGTGGACAGGATACTGACTTGTTTGTTTGTTTGAATATTGGGTTTATCATCACACCAACAGTATTTCAGTTATCTGGAGACGGTGTCCACTTGAGGCAGATATAGTGCTGCCTTCACTGTGTATATCATGTTTGTTTATTGGGTTTATCATCACACCAACAGTATTTCAGTTATCTGGAGACGGTGTCCACTTGAGGCAGATATAGTGCTGCCTTCACTGTGTATATCATGTTTGTTTATTGGGTTTATCATCACACCAACAGTATTTCAGTTATCTGGAGACGGTGTTCACTTGAGGCAGATATAGTGCTGCCTTCACTGTGTGTAGCATGCCGTGAACACCTGGCATGATACCACACCCAGTCACATTATCCTGACACCGGGCCAACCAGTTGTGGAACTACCCTTATATTTGCTTGAGCGATAGCAAGGGAGCTATACCACTACCATTTTCTTATATTTGCTTGAGCGATAGCAAGGGAGCTATACCACTACCATTTTTAACGACTTTGGTGTGTCGCAGCCCGGGATTGAACCTGGGGCCTCCCGTACCTGGAATACTGACTTGTTAATAAGTGTCCCTTTCATCTATATGAATTATCCATTGTGTTACCTTTTTAATTACAACTGCAAAATTTGTTCTGTTTTTCACATCACACAACATAATGACAATCATTGTGGCAAAGTTGAGCTATTTTGGTGGTCAAAATTGCAGTTAAAAGTCTGGGTAGAACCAGTGGTACAGTTGAAATCAGCTGGAAGACTAACATCAAATCCTGCGCCTTGATTGGGACTCGAACTCCTGGGGTCAGAGGTCAATGAGTCAGAGATGTTACAAGTCTGGGAGTCCACCACTTCAGCAAGTTTTATCATTCTACTTAAAAACTATGTTTTCGTGTCTGTATGAGGTTTCTTTGAAAATGAAGATATGGCAGTGGTGTCATAATGTCCCATAAAAGTGGGAAAATTACCTCTGCCTGCCTTCAAGCACACCAGGGGGAAACAAAGCAATGTTTTAAATTAACCCTTTGCTTCCTGGACACACCTTTACAGTGGGATATGTTTTTATGAGGGATTGGGATTTGCCGGCATTTTTGCCGATACTGTCCAGCGACATTTCTATCATTATAGCACAGGGGCACTTATGAGGTGCCCAGGGACTGAACCCGACCGGTCCATTATACTGACGCTGACGAGTCAGTCGTAATGTTGTCCTCTTAGCCCCGAGCGTTAGGAGGGAAGCCACTACTACCAACTTTAAAGTCTTTGGTTTGACCCAGCCGGGGTGTGAACCCATGACCTCCCGATCCGCAAGCTGACGCTCTACCACCTGAACTATTGTGGCCAGTCTGTTTTCATGAATGGTGTTCCCCAAAGTTAAAAGGTTAAAGATATAACAAATTTTACTATCTGTTCAGCTTCTTATTCGGTTAGTCGACACTTAATAATTTTTATCTCTGTAACCGACTCATATCACATGACTGATACGAGGACAACAAACTAATAAACAAGGTTGCAATCTAGTCCTTCCGCTCACGTCACATGACAGTGTATGTTGTTTATTGGATATATAGTCCCACCAACAATATTTCAGTTACCTGGATACAATGTCCACTTGAAGCAGATATACTTCTGCCTTCACTGTGTATAGCATGTTTGTTTATTAGGTTTATTGACCCAACAACAATATTTCAGTTATCTGGAAATGGTGTCCATTTGAAGCAGATATAGTGCTGCTTTCACTGTGTATAGCATGTTTGTTTATTGGGTTTATCGTCCCACCAACAGTATTTCAGTTATCTGGTGACCATGTCCACCTGAAGCAGATATAGTGCTGCCTTCACTGTGTATAGCATGCCATGAACACCTGGCATGATACCACACCCAGTCACATTATCCTGACACCGAGCCAACCAGTCATGGACCTACCCTTATATTTGCTTTTTTCACTGTGTATAACAATGAAAAAATAAACTTTATCATTAAACTGAAATCTTAATCAGATTATGAAGCCACCAATGAAATATCTTAACTAGAATAGGCGAAAAGAAAACTAAATATCCCATGGGCAATGAATGGAGAGTAACGAAATGGATTGGTAGTGAGGGTCCGACGATGAAAATGTAATAATCCATTTTTTACACATTTTTTTATTTTTCAAACACTGTATCTGGATGTATGAAACCCAGGAAGACCCTTTCACACAGTGCACCTTACACATGTTAAATAATTCAAAGACATGTTATAGTGGGACCACAGCCCAGTGAAGAGACGATGCTTGTAAATTAAAGTAATTATATATGCATCGACATGAGGACACTTTATTTTCAACAAGGCTGTGAATGTAAAATGTCAGATAAACCCATGACAAGTTATTTGCACTACTTTTCCAGTAGCTGGCGCTATTTTTAAACTTCCTGCAAAAAATTAAACCCAAAATGCATGGTTATGAGGAAACTATTTTATACAGGGTTATGAGTGTAAAATCTGTGATAAAGTCATGACACATTATTTGCATCTCCTTTCCAGCAGGTGCGCTATCTCCCAACTTCCTGGAAAAAGTAACCAATTTGTAACTCTGAATGCTTAGCCTCCAACTGCTTGAGTTTGAGTCTGTTCAGGGCAACAAAGTTAATGTGGGAAGGTCTTCCAGCTGACCTGCGGTGCGCTGGTGGTTCTACCCAGAGATTTATCTGGGGTCTTCCTCCACCGAAACTGCTGGACGTCGCTATAATGATTATAATTTGTCACTGCGAAGCATTTAAAAAAAAAAGAAAAGCTACCATTGCAGTCACTAGTCTGCATCAATATGTTCAATTTCCATATTTTGGCAATGAATTTTATCAGAGGGGAATTTTCAATATAAAAAAAACCCAACCCTGTTACTCTATACTATCTACAACTATGAATATATTAGAAGACTGACATGCAAATGTACATGTTACCATGGTAACCAATGTATATACAAGAGAAGGTTGTTTTTAAATCCATCAATGCTGGATGAAAGCTTATCAATAATGATTTTTTGTGTGTTTTTTTACTAAATTTCCATTCCGGTTCATTTTTTATGCACTTAACCTTTCGGTCTTTAGTTTTCTATTTGGAAGTTTCTATTTTGTATTGGTTGCTATTGAAGGGAATTCAAAAACGTGTAAAATATACCTTTTGAAATATTTTAAAATAAAAACAAAAACTATGCTGTGAAAAAATGCAAAAACATCACTTTTAATTGTTTAATTTTAATGTTTAATATTTAATATTTTTTATGAATACTTAATAACTTTATAAGGTAAAATACACAGAAACATATATTTTTTTTTACCCATAAATGTATGTTTACAATTTTTGTCCTAAAAGAGAGCTTTAACAAAATACTACAACTAATTCTATGGGCACGTTGACAAACTAGTAACATATATTTTAAGAAAATATTTATATGTAAAAAAAATTTCTACAATTAAAGTTAACAAATTTCCATGCAAAAAAAAAGTTTATTAAATGTTCAAAGTTGTTGCTTTTTTCCCCATTTATTTTAACAATTACTAGTATTACAAAAAGTTAACTCTTGTAGATTTAATTAAAAATATTAAAATTGTATTCGCAGATTTGCAAATTTCAATAAGAATGAATATATCTACTTTCTAAAAAAAAAACTACAAGTCTTACTTATTTAAAATTTGCTAATTTATATAAAAAAAAAGACAAAAAAAAGAAAACCATCAACCAAAATAAATCATAGGTGAGAAGAGATGATAAAGGTACAATAACCCTTGCAGATTCATTTCTTATATTCTTCAAGTATAACATGAACATTTAAAATAGTTTTAAATGGTAATTATGTGGATTGAAAATATTTCTAGAAAACTTGTTGATAAAATAAGAAGTTGTACCAAACCAGTGAACAAGGAAGACAAAAACACTAAATTTTATATTAGTGGAAAAAAATGTTATTTTTCTGTGAGTGAGGCATTCTAACCATGAAACCCGTCGTAGAGCAATCCGTTTCTCTATCAACTGAGGCACAGAGAGCAGAGAATAAATGTTTTTTTAATGTAGTCTTATTATGGATTGGGATTTGACAGCACTTTTGCTGATACTGTGCAGCCACATTTCTATTATAGCACAGGGGCTCTTGTGAGGTGCCCAGGGACTGAACCAGGCCAGTCCATTATACTGACACCGACGAGTCAGGCGTAATGCTGTCTCCTTAGCCCCGAGCGTTAGGAGGGAAGCCAATACTACCAACTTTAAAGTCTTTAGCTTGACCTGGACGGGGTTTAAACTTGCGATCACCCGATCTGCTAGCCGACGCTCTACCACTTCAGCTATAGCGGCTGGTGTTGTCTTACTATTATTATATTGTAGCAACTTCCATACTACTGACACACAGCTTTCAACTTAATCTGTGTTATACCGGCCGCAATAGCTTAGGTGGTAGAGTGTCGGCAGGTCGCGGGTTCAAACCCCAGCTGGGTCATAACAAAGACTTTAAAGTTGGTAGTAGAGGCTTCCCTCCTAACGCTCGGGACTAAGGGGACAGATCCCAGACTTATGTCTGGGTAGAATCACCGTCGCACCGCAGGTTAGCTGAAAAATCACCATATGAAAGTTCTCACGCCGAACTAGTCTCGAACCGACATCGTGAAGGGCTGAGGAGTTACAAGTAAGCGCCTCTAACCTCTTGACTTATGTATAATTATCTAAAGATTACTGCACTATCTGGGTATTGTTATGAAAATGAGTGGGATGGTATGGCATAATGTCAATAGCAATGTAGAATCTCATAACAACTCCAGCTGTTGCTTTTACCTGCACCCCAAATGTACAAGAAAGAATGAAATAAATAAAAAACTAGATTATACCAACATAGCAAACTGGCCTAAACAGGCCCACAACCATGAAAAGATGGGTGTTTCTAGGAAACATATGTTGTAAATATGCTGCTTCTTATCTTCTGTAGTGCAACCATAGCCATTGTATACTATTGAATACCATTATATACCATTACATTCTACAGGGAGAACTCCAGATAAGGGGAGTAACTCTAGTTGACAGAAGCAATGTATCCCATAATTCTCAACCAAGCCCTATACTGTGGGTACTCATTGAAATTGTCACGATGAGACTATTCTAATGAGTACCTGGTATAAAGGGTTTGGAGGAGAAATAAAGGAGTTAGCAGCTGTATAGCCCATAATTCTCAACCAAGCCCTATATTGTGGGTACTCATTGAAATTGTCACATTGAGACGATTCCAATGAGTACCTGGTTTATTGGGTTAGGACGTGAAATGAGGGATTTAGTATCGATAAATTCCAAACTTCTCAAGCAAACTCTTCATTTGTGGAACTTAATGAAATTGTCTCATTCAAATGTTTCTAATGATTACCAGATAAATAGAATGTAAAATCTGAAGGAAAAATAAGAGATTTATCAGCCATATATCAAGTTCTTCTCAACAAAACCCTATATTGTTGTTATTCATTGTAATTTTCACATTATGACGATTCAAATAAATACCAGGGATCAAGGTTAAAAAGAGCTAGAGTCTGTCATTGGTCTCAAGCATTTGATTGGTCAAAAATTGAATATGTGTCAACATCTGACCAATCAGATGCTTAAGAATGATCTGAGTCTCAAACTTAAATTTTGGTAATTTGGATCAAGTTTTTCCTTCAACTTTGACAAATAAATAAAGGCATTTGATTGGTCAAAATTTGAATCAATTTAAAAGGTTTGACCAATCAGATGCTTGAGAATGACCTCAGACTATTAGAATCTCAACTGAGAAAGGATTCATTAAGTGGGGCCAGGTATATTCAGTTTGAAAGAGAAATATGGGATTCAATCAGAGAAATACTCCCTAATCAGTAGCCTCCTCGAGAATTACATTCTTACAAACCCTTACACCGTGTATAAATAAGGGAAAAACTAGCATAAACCATTGATGTATCGGACGTGATAGCGCAATCAGTAGAGCGTCATCTCCAGGTATGAGTTCTCCCAAGTTTGATCCCAGGTCAAGACATACCGAAGTAATTAAAAAATGGTAGTGGTATAGCTCCCTTGCTAATGCTCAAGCAAATAAAAGGGTAGTTCAACAACTGGTTGGCCCAGTGTCAGGATAATGTGACTGGGTGTTGTATCATGCCAGGTGTTCATGGCACGGTATACACAGTGAAGGCAGCACTATATTGGCTTCAAATGGACAACGACTAAAAAAACACCTGTTTTACATTTGGCAATGATGATTAACCCAATTAAAAATTACCGGTAATTATTAGTTTGTTTTTTTTTTATCGTTTATGCTAGTTTTTGCTTAAAAACCTGGGGTGTATAATATTGAAAATAAATTGGTTCTGATTGTAGCTCACCAGGGTAAACGGTACTCCACGTTCTGGCAATAACTAGGTTTATAAAAATAAATAATTACAAAATAAATAAAACCTCTCATCAATACATTTCAATAAAATGGTGCTTAAATCGATGTATAATTTAATCATTTACTGAAAACACCATTAAGGCAGGTATGTTAACAGTGAAAATGGTGTTTCCAGCAGGTAAATAAGTTGTTATAAAAAACAAAACAAAAGAAAATTGATGACACTCATAATTTTGTTGAATAAAACCAATAAAAATAGTTTAAAAAAAATCAAAGTGATGAAAGTGAAAATCTTCCTAAATCTACTGAATAAGAACAAATTCTACACGTAATATCTATTGCTGTGAAAATGACAACTAGGACACCTGAATTAACCCTTTGCTTTTCTAGAAACACCATTTGGGGTTTGTTTTATGTTAATGTTGCAAAAGGGGATTCCAGCAAGTAAAGAGTTAAAGCTTAACAAACCATACACTTAGTCGCCTTGCACTGAAAACATAACGTCTAAGCTAAAATGTCTAAGTTAAAATGCCTAAGCTAAAATGTCTAAAATGTCTAAATATGTCACTCATCAAAACTTTTTGTAACTACATAAATTACAGATTTGAGAGAAAATAAGTCTAATCACAATAATTGCTAGAAAATGAGTATTTAAATGAGTATGTAAATGAATATGCAAATGAATATGTAAATGAATATGCAAATGAATATGTAAATGAGTTAGTAAATGAAAAGGTTAATGAATATGTAAATGAATACGTTAATGAGAATGAATATGCAAATGAATATGTAAATGTGTATGCAAATTAATTTGCAAATAATTTAAATAGAAAATTCAATACACATGTGCTGGAAAACAACAAGTCTAAACTAATTACAACCTCTAAATTGACACACTGCTTAGAAATATCAACAATATGGCTGAAAAAAAAAAAAATGTCTTAAATGTCTAAAATGTCTAAAACATCACACAAATCTACTTGTACCTCATGGATAAAAACAACAACAACAAAAAGGTGATAAAATGCTACAAAATATGTCAACACTCTCATTGTACAATCACAGGTAATGTGACATCAAAAAATTAACTTATGATCCCGTTAGCTGCAACAACGTGTTTATAATATCATATCTATTAGGTATGGAAGACACACTTGGGATATATTAAAAGTGAATTAAAATCAATTAATGAAAAGGCAATCAAGAATAAAATTTGCTTAAAACCATCAGTCTTTTGTTTACTCTGGCAGGGGTTATTAAACATTGCATCCCAATTTAAATGCATTTTTTCATATTTGTTAAAGAGAAAATAGGATGCATCAATATCTTTCTGATTTTATTACCATACATTTTAAACATTTGTCAAAGTAAGTCATATTGAAGTTAAGATTAAAGAAGCCATTTTGGATTAAAGTTTTCAAAAAATGTAACTTTTTTTGTTCTTCTTTTATTTCCTCCCATCGACACAGTTACGGTCATATTGTCGATGTCGAGTTATGTAAGTCTGGGTAAAACCACCGATGCACCACAGGTCAGCTGGAAAACCCTTCGAACATAAAAGTTCGGACCCGGCAGGCACAGACACAGTTAGTGGCTGAGGCGGTATAATTTTACGAGTTTGCCATGGATGCCTCTAAACTTGAGTGACATTGTACACTTTGGTTTGTTAGAAACTAAATTGTTGACCTATACAGTTGAAATTACATTCAACAAACCATGTTGATGGAATAATGAAGAGTGAGTTTTTCTAGTAAAAAAAATCATCAAAAATGTAAATAATAATTTATTTTTAAAACATGATATTGAAATTTTCTTGGAATAATAACAAGATGACTTAACCCTTTTATTTATGATACTTGAATATGAATTCGAAACTTTGTTTTATTTTCTTTCAAACAGTTCAAAGTATTGTATGTTTTATCATTTAATATTAAAACAATGGACAAACCAGTCAAGACATAAACACTTACTAATGCAGTTTCTACTAAAGATAACACTGATCATTGTGATTCCTTCAAAAAGGCGTAATATGACATATGCGTAAGGGAAAGAGTGTCACCAAATAAACCATAAGTAATGCAGATTCTTCTTAAGATACGACTGATGATTGTGAATTGTTGCACAAAGGCGTAAAATGGCCAATGCATGAGAAAATGGGTTAATTGTTAATATTTTTGGTTCTTTTTTGTTTGTTTTGTCTACAAAAATAAAATTTCTAAAAGTGGAAATCGGTGGAGCACAGTGCAGGAATATCAACACTCAAATAGAACAGGGGCGGTGTATACCTTTTTGGTTGTTTTCCCATACTATTGTTAAACACAAAATACCAAATAAACATCAGAGATTTTTTTGTGAATGTAAATGTCATACAATATTTCAAGCTACAGGCACATATACAAAAATAATAATTGTTATCAAAAACGTAATTAAAAACATTAAGGATCAAAGAAGTAGACAACAGATAAGACAGTTATGGAAAAGACATTTGAAATAGTTTCTCTACTTGATTCAGAGGAACATACATTATATATAAGCGAACAAAACATCATTTTATAAGAAAATTTGAAAATTACAAACTTTAATATATAGAGTAACATGTTCAGGACCACATTCATATTCAGATTAGGAATAATCTTGTAAAACAATTAGCATCAGAAACACACAGACAGAACACAAAGACAGACACACAGACAGACAGACACACAGACAGACAGAACACACAGAACACACAGACAGACACACACACAGACACACACACAGACACATAGACAGAACACAAAAACAGACACACTGACAGACACACAGACAGACAGACACACAGATTGACAGACAGATAGACAGACAGACACAGAACACACAGACAGACACACAGACAGACAGACACACAGAACACACAGACAAACACAGACAGACACACAGACAGACACACAGACAGACACACAGACAGACTGACACACAGACAGACACACAAACAGACAGACACACAAACAGACACACAGACAGAGAGACAGACTGACTGACAAACAGACAGACACACAGACAGACACACACAGACAAACACACAGACAAAAAAAACATTTTCACAACCACATGTATCTTCGATTGGAAGTTGTCTCACAAAACAGTTCCAATCAACAACACAGTGAGACATATTAAGCGACATATCACAACCGTAAAGATATCCAGATAAGATATTACGTCATAAAACAATTAGAATCAAAGACAGACACACAAACACACAATCATAAAATACCTTTTATGGCTAAAACATGCACAAGAAACACTGGCAGTACAAATTGAACACATAATTAACAGATACATTCACGATAAAACAAGACAGTGTCAGTTTTTCTAATGTCAATGTCTTATTTCTGACAGACATTTTACATGGTTTGCAAAACAGATGTTTTTTCAGCGGATCTGCAGTGCACTACTGGTTCTACCAAGACATAAATTATGTCCACTGTCTTTCTCCAACAATAAAGAGCTTGATTTTTCGCCAATATGCCCTTAATTTTTGTTGGTGGAGTATAACACAAAACAGATCTTCATACAATCATTAAAAAAAAAATATTTCATCACATAATGAAAAATATATGTAGACATTGAGAATGTTTGATTGTTTGTTTATTGGGTTTATTTTCCCTCCAACAATATTTCCGTTATCTGGAGACAGTGTCCACTTGAAGCAGATGCCCTGCCATCACTGTGCACAGCATGATAATGTTTATTGGGTTTATCGTGCCACCAACAGTATTTCAGTTATATGGAGACGGTGTCCACTTGAAGCAGATATAGTGCTGACTTAACTGTCTATAGCATGTTTATTGGGTTTATTTCTCACCAACAGTATTTCAGTTTTCCTGAGACGGTGCCAACTTGAAGCAGATATAGTGCTGCCTTAACTGTCTATAGCATGTCGTGAACATCTGCCATGATACCACACCCAGTCACATTATCCTGACACCGGGTCAACTAGAGCAATAGCAAGGGAGCTACACAACTATCATTTTTAATGACTGATATGTTGAGGCCTAGTATCGAACTCTGGGCCTCCCATACTTGGAGCCGACGCTCTACCAATTGCGCTAAAAGGTGTGGTCACATTGAGAATGTGTAAAATTCTTATAATTATAATAAAATTATTATATACACAGCCAGGAACATAAAAACAAAACAATGCATTTCCTTTATCAATAATAACTAGAAAGTTAATGCCAAACATCCAACAATAGCATACAATGTAAGCAGCTAAAGGTTGTTGAAAAAAAAAAATAGAAGAAAAAGAAAGAAGGAAAGAATGTAGGAAGGAAGAGAGATGAGGAAAACATTGTTCAAAGAGACGAGGAAAGAGAATGAAGACAGATCTAGAGAGGAAAGTGATGAGACAGAATAAAGTGAGATGCTAGATCGATAAAACAGAGTAAAGAAAGAAGAGATTTAGTGAGAGAAGAAGAATAAGAACAAAGACAGGAGATATAAAAAAAGACAGACAAGACAGAAGAGAGAAATAGTGGAGAAAAACAGAGGAGGTGACAAATGGAATGAAAGAGAGAAAGGGATAAAAAATGGGGAGAGAGAATGATGTGAGAATTTAGATCAATATATAAGAGTGGCGATAAAAGAAAGATAGTACTAGGTAATAGAAAGAAAAAATTAAATAGTAATAGAAAGAGGAGATATAAAAATGAGAGGCAGAAAGAAGAGAGAAAGAGTTGAGAAAGACAGAAAAAATGATAACGAAAGAGATAGATAGTGTGCCTAAAGCAGAACACACAGTGACAAAAAAATCATTTTTCGTCTGGCCGCATCCCTGGTACATTGATAATATAATTATCTGTTTTCCATATTAACCCTGCAGGCTTTAGTAGAGCAGACAGCTTGCAATTCATGACAGACAGGAGTAAAAGGATAGCATGTCCCTTGCGGCAAAAATCCAGCGAAGTTGTATAAGGTTTACTCCTTAAACTGCTGTATTTGTGAAATACCTTAATTCTTAGATTTTTTTTTTCTTGCGTTACATCACACTGACATAATTGTGGTAATATTGGCAACATGTAGGTAAGTGACTGGGAGAGAATGTGTCAGCCGTCCGGTTAGCTCAGTTGGTAGAGCATTTGCCCTGTTAGTGAAGGGACCCAGGTTTGAGCCCCAGACTGGTTGCACATTTTTCTCCCTATGTTACAAACATCTAGCTAATTATTGGATGAGGAAGTCCCTGGAAGACCCAAATGTCTGGGTAGAACCACTGGCACACCGCAGATTAGCTGGAAAATCTTTCCATATGTTCAGTTCTCGCCACGGCCTGGACTCAAACCAATGCGGTGAGGGTCTGATGAAGAATTCCGGTATTAAATATTACTACTTTTATTTAAAATAAAATAAGAATAATTCTAATACCAATATTATATATTCCCTCTTTTAAAAAAAATAAAATTAAGAATATTTCTTTTACCAATATTATGTATTCCCTCTGTTTTTTCAAATAAAATTAAGAATATTTCTTATTCTGGTATTAAATATTTCCACTGTTATTTAAAATAATATTAAGAATATTTCTTATGCCGGTATTATAACATAATAACAACTCGGCGACTCTACCAGCTCAGCCACAGGTACTCCGCCCACCCACCACAAATCACAAGCACCAAACATTGAAGATCCTGAGCAACCAACTTCCTGAATTAATAGTCAGCTAATATGGATGCAGAATATCACCATTGTTAATACTAGTTAAATTTTTTCTTGTTGTGACAAATTCCACAAGAACTATAAATTTAATTTCATTCATAGAACATGTATATGATTTTGAAATTCACCAAATTATATTTCCTTTAGGCCTTCGTAGTAAATGCATTGGGTTTTAAAAAGACACTTGATTTTGTTGATTTTCTTTGAAACAGTTTTAAATATTTTTAAACACAAACATTTTTAGCATATGATAATATAGCCTAGATTGAACCAGTCTACAAATAAACACTTAGTTGTGTTGATGCAGCTGAAGATAAAAGAAATCATTGTGAAAGCTTTACAAAGGTGTAAAATGGCGTATGCATGAGCTAAAGGGCTAAAATAGAGGAAAATATTTTTTGAATACCTATATGTTCAACATTAAACCTATTCAGCATTTACAATTACAGATCCTTGGCTGTACAGTCAAATAAACAAAACCCCTTTATATACTGTGCATGTGTTGCAAAAGAGTAAAAAAGCATAAGCATGCAGAATAGTGTTAAGATCTGATTAAGACGCATAGGGTGTGCGCTAATTTCGTTATTTTTACTCAAAATTATATATTGCAGGTACTCAATAGAAACATGATAATATGTCAAAGATAATGAGAACTAGTAACCCTTTCATTTATAGTTCATCTAAAATTTTGATAATTCACTTGACTTTGTTATTTTTCTTTAAAAGAGATAAAAGGATTTTAATAAATGTATGTTCAACTTGTAATAATAGATTTAAGGCTGAACAAGTCTATACATAAACCCTTAGTCATGCAGATTCTGCTTATGATTGTGAATGATTTTTAAAAGTGTAAAATGGAATATGTGTGTGAATGGTTTGTAAAGGTGTAAAATTGAATATGTGTGTGAATGGTTTGTAAAAGCGTAAAATGGAATGTGTGTGAATGGTTTGTAAAGGCGTAAAATGGAATATGTGTGTGAATGGTTTGTAAAGGCGTAAAATGGAATATGTGTGTGAATGGTTTGTAAAGGCATAGAATGGAATATGACTGTGAATGATATTATGTATGTAAATAAGTTCATTGTATCTGTTTTAACTTCTGATGCAGGTGCTTACTGTTAGTTGTTTCACTTTGACAGGATATTTTTATTTACACTGTTTGATAGAAAAACCTTCAGAAACCAGGTTTAAGCACCCCAGTCGGCCCTTTTGCCGACTGACCGTTCCAAGGCGGTAACTGATGGTTTTTCTTTTTGTGTGTTATGTCTCGTCTCTGTGTTTTTTGTCACATTTACATCTACCTTGTTTGCCTTTGTCTATTGGTAGATAAAATTTCAATATCTGTGAAAAATTTGATAGGACCTTTTCTTACTTACCTATTGTAAAGGCATAAAATGAAATATTATTGTGAATGGTTTGTAAAGGCGAAAATAGCATATACAAGCAGGAAATGGTTAATTTAAAATCTGGTTAAGGATTTTAGGATTTGGTTATTTCTTTATTTCTTCTCGGAAATATAGGATACTGGTTCTCAGAACGATCATTTTGACAAATGAATAAGAATCACAAATTTTAGATCTAGTTTGAGAATTTTTGAATTGTCAGCTAAAGATGTGAATGAATTGAGAACACTAAATCTGGTTGAGAATTATCCGAAATGCTTATTCCTTCGTTTCTACCCGAAATTATATATTTCTGGTCCTCATTAGAATTGTCTTGTTGTGAAAATTTTAATGGGAATCATCAATTTTACATCTGGTGTGGAGATAATGAGATCTTCTGGTCCAATGATTTTTTTTATCAGCTGCCATTATCTATAGCAGTGTGTGATTCAGTCAGTCTGTCGCCAATGGTCAATACAGTGCCATGGCAAGATGCCCGTAACTGAGAAATGTCAACAAGTAGTAAATGCGATATAATTGTGCAAGCTGTAAATGTCAGCTGATTGCACCATACTGCAAACTGTGATATTTCTAAATCCCTGATAACATTGTCATGTAAGTGAGAAATAACATATGTAGCTATGAAATGAAAAATGTTGAGTAAGGGTTTCACAGAAAATCCTTGATGTATTTTCTGATAGCAAGATAGAGATATTATAGAAGAGTATGATAGAAAGATGGTTAGGAGAAACAAAGAAGAAGAAGAAAAAAGTAAAGAGAGATAAGAGAATGCAGATAAAGATGACAGACACTTTACAATAAATTAAAAATTTGGATGGCAGATTGAAGGATGGACAGACAGACCAACAGGCAAGCAGAAAAACAGAGAAAAAGAAACAGAAAGAGAAAAGGAAAGAGGGAGACAAATAGACAGAGAGTCACACACTCAGAGAGAGAGAGAGAAGGGGAGAGAGAGAGAGAGAGAAAGAGAGAGAAAGAGAATAAGAGAGAGAGAGAAAGAGAGAGAGAAAGCAAAGAGACAAAGGGGAGAGAGATTAAGCAACAGACAGACAGACAGACCAGACCAGACAGAGAGACCAGATGGATGGATAGACAGATGGAGAGAAGGACAGACACACAGACAGACCAGACCAGACAGACAGACCAGATGGGTGGATGGACAGATGGAAGGATGGATGGACAGACAGACAGACAGACCAGACAGATAGACAGACAGACAAACAAACAGACAGACGGACCAGACAGACTGACAGGACAGACAGACCATATGGATGGATGGACAGATGGATGGATAGACAGACAGACAGACCAGACAGACAGACAGACCAGATGGATGGATGGACAGATGGATGGATAGACAGACAGACAGACCAGACAGACCAGACAGATAGACAGACAGACAAACAAACAGACAGACAGACAGACCAGACAGACAGACAGACAGACTGACAGACAGAAAAGAATTGAAAGAAGATCAAATCTGGCATCCAGAAATAGTTTTCTCCATACTCTCATTGGAGTTCTATAAATAATGCATCCATTTTTACTCAAGTCCTACCCTGCTTAATGCATTAAATCAAGCCTGAACTATCAGTATAGATCTAGATCAGCAAGCTATGAGACTGGAGTTGTTTGTTCAAGATCTGTATGTTTCTGTGGTCGATTTTCCAGTTAATACCTGCTTTCATTTACACATGGTTGTCGGCAAAATACCAGAAAACAGCAAGAGCTATTAACAAATTAAGCCTGTGATGGGTCAATCATGAAATGTCTATAAAACGTTGGCGGCCAGACAACTTTACCAGCATGGTGATGATTATTGGGAGAAAGGGAGCAATCACTAGATTAAGGTAATAAAGTTAACGATTACACCATCTATTGATTGTGGGTAATTATATCAGATTTTTTTTTCTCTGTCATGAAATCAGGTTGTAAATTGCCGAGAAGCAGTTTGAAGATGAAAGTTTAAATGTTAGGAGTATTAACTGTTCAGACAGTGCAGTAGATTTAGCGCGGGCCATGAACACATGGCATGATACCACACCCAGTCACATTATCCTGACACCGGGCCAACCAGTTGTGGAACTACCCTTATATTTGCTTGAGCGTTAGCAAGGGAGCTATACCACTACCATTTTTAATGACTTTGGGCTTGAGAATTAGCAAGGGAGCTCTGCCACTACCATTTTTAATGACTTTGATATGTCGCAGCCAAGGATCGAGCCCAGGACCTCCCATACCTGGAGCTGGCGCTCTACTGATTGTGCTACCAGGACCGGCTGATACATTCAGCTAAAGGTTATTGGGAAGTTGTCCCAATCAGGATTATGTTTTATGTGACTTTCTGACACAGACATCGTCAAATCAGCGATTTTTGTCTGGGTAGAACTACTGGCGCATGTCAGGTTAGCTGGAAAACCTCCACACATAATGGATCTTACTCTAATCACAACTCAAACCCACGAGGTGCTTGGTTGACGAGTAAAATTGACTTCTCTTAATTGCTCCACCCAGGGCCTCCGATCTGGCAGCATTATATGACTTAACATAATATAATGCCAAGTTAGCAGAGCATTCTATCGTAGGGAAGGCAGCACTAAATCTGATTCAAGTGATCCCCCTTCCAAACAAAACAAGGAATCAAAAACTGCTCGAATTTCTGACCTAGTGAGGAATTACTCGTAAACATAAAACACTTCACCTCACAAGTGGATAACAATTATTTGTATTAGTAATTTCTGCATATAAAAGAATCAATGATCAATGACTACAGCTAATTTAGTACAGTAATTAATAAGAAATATACAATGACTTTTTGAAGAGGAAAACAATAGAACACAATGTGATGTATCGTCTTTTATTTCTTCTATGAACAGCTAAAAAACAATGGCCCAATGACAACTCCACGCTCTGCTTCTTTAAGCTTGTTTATATTGGTTATCTAATATGGTATGTTGCCATGGTGATACAATAGCAACACCACGATCACTGTTTATATTTATTGGTTATGTAACAGTCTTCACAAAAGAAATTTAAAAACACTGGACATTCGGTCCACCAAGAAGGCAAAATCTACTGGACTGGACTAAATTTTACCGGACCAGTATGATTTTGGCATTTTGACACAAAATGTTGGTAAGCTAACCAAGGTGTTACGAGTGGTTGGATTCAGTAAAAGTCTATAATGCGTTATTTAGTTTAGTTTAGTATATATGTTTCAATAATGATTCAGAATTTTGAAAATGATGTGACTGAAAATTGTGGCGGACCATCGGTCCATTTAACTTATAAGATTGAATGGACCGACAGAGATTTTGGGTGGACTCGGGCAACGGTTCACCGGGCATTGTCAAAGACTGATCTAATACGGAATATTGCCATGGTAACAAAATAGTACCAGCACTATCACTGTTTATATTTATTGGTTTTGTAGCCTTTAAATTGAACCAGTACATCAGTATAACAGACTCAAAGACTTACGAATGACAAAGTGATTGTAACGATCAATATATTTTGATGACCAAAGTAGTGAAGAATAAATCCCCACTTGTCTTTTTGCAAACTGCTATATCCTATCTGAGCCACGCTGCAGAGATAGTTATTTTTTTAAACTAAAAAAAAACATGTGACAACTTCTTTTTAGGTCACATATCATATTTTACCATTTTTAGAAAAAAGAGCTAGGATATAAATAATTTTGTATTTACATTGTTCGACTGTCATAGTAATATAGGTATTAGGGAACGCACTTTGTGGCCCAACAAGCTTTATATTAGACTTAAATTTAGGCAACAAATTGCGATGACAGATAACATTTATATGTTGATATTTATTTGAGTACAGCTATTAATATATAAATCTTATTTAGTTCTGCCATAAATATATAAATCTCTCTGAGTACTGCCATAAATATATAAATCTCTCTGAGTACTGCCATAAAAATATAAATCTCTCTGAGTACTGCCATAAATATATAAATCTCTCTGGGTACTGCCATAAATATATAAATCTCTCTGGGTACTGCCATAAATATATAAATCTCTCTGAGTACTGCCATAAAAATATAAATCTCTCTGAGTACTGCCATAAATATATAAATCTCTCTGGGTACTGCCATAAATATATAAATCTCTCTGAGTACTGCCATAAATATGTACTGCCATAAATATATAAATCTCTCTGAGTACTGCCATAAAAATATAAATCTCTCTGAGTACTGCCATTAATATATAAATGTCATTGTGTAATGCCTTAAATATATAAATCTCTCTGAGAACTGCCATAAATATATAAATCTCTCTGGGTACTGCCATAAATATATAAATCTCTCTGGGTACTGCCATAAATATATAAATCTCTCTGAGTACTGCCATAAAAATATAAATCTCTCTGAGTACTGCCATAAATATATAAATCTCTCTGGGTACTGCCATAAATATATAAATATCTCTGAGTACTGCCATAAATATGTACTGCCATAAATATATAAATCTCTCTGAGTACTGCCATAAAAATATAAATCTCTCTGAGTACTGCCATAAATATATAAATCTCTCTGAGTACTGCCATAAATATATAAATCTCTCTGGGTACTGCCATAAATATATAAATCTCTCTGAGTACTGCCATAAATATATAAATCTCTCTGAGTACTGCCATAAATATATAAATTTCTCTGAGTACTGCCATTAATATATAAATGTCATTGTGTAATGCCTTAAATATATAAATCTCTCTGAGAACTGCCATAAATATATAAATCTCATTGTGAACTGCCATAAATATATAAATCTCTCTGAGTACTGCCATAAATATATAAATCTCATTGTGTACTGCCATAAATATATAAATATCATTGTGTGCTGCCATAAAAATATAAATCTCTCTGAGTACTGCCATAAATATATAAATTTCTCTGAGTACTGCCATTAATATATAAATGTCATTGTGTAATGCCTTAAATATATAAATCTCTCTGAGAACTGCCATAAATATATAAATCTCATTGTGAACTGCCATAAATATATAAATCTCTCTGAGTACTGCCATAAATATATAAATCTCATTGTGTACTGCCATAAATATATAAATATCATTGTGAACTGCCATAAATATATAAATCTCTCTGAGTACTGCCATAAATATATAAATCTCTCTGAGTACTGCCATAAATATATAAATCTCATTGTGTACTGCCATAAATATATAAATATCATTGTGTGCTGCCATAAAAATATAAATCTCTCTGAGTACTGCCATAAATATATAAATCTCTCTGAGTACTGCCATAAATATATAAATCTCATTGTGAACTGCCATAAATATATAAATCTCTCTGAGTACTGCCATTAATATATAAATGTCTCTGAGTACTGCCATAAATATATAAATCTCTCTGAGTACTGCCATTAATATATAAATGTCTCTGAGTACTGCCATAAATATGCAACAATGATTATTTTAAACACCAACAAGCAAACAGTAACAACAGACTACTTAATTATGGTAATTTATGGAAAATTGTTTAATGTTACCAAGGTTACAGCACCACTGTTATGGAGCAAGTCCTAGACACACTTCAGTAAAAGTTGTACTAATTGAGACTATTATTATTAATTGCTAGATCTGGCCAATTTTGTGGTCTGTAGTTGGGATTGAGAATTATGGTATATCTTCCATGGTATTCGAAATATACCGCCTTTTATGTAGACTTCTATCTGTTGCATGCACGGGAAATTGCTTTCAGTGGTCCCCAGTTATTATCAATTAACGCAATTAAGTCCTGCATTAGCGAGAAGGATAATTTCAGATATCTGACACCCAGTTGTCAGTATCCTTTGACAGCACTGAAATATTATAACTGTTCTGGGCAAAGGACTTAAAAGTGGGGGAGGTATCTCATCGGACCTGCGGTGTGCCAGCGGTTTAACCTTTCCTCTTCCATAAAACCTGGTTTGATTTGATTTTGTTTTTTTGAAATTCATTGCAGCGACCATTTATGATCATTAAAGCAACATCCAGCTTTTGGTGGAGGAAGACCCCAAACATGTCTGAGTAGAACCACCAGCACACCGCAAGTCAGCTGGAAGACCTTCTCACATTAGGTCTTTTGCCCCGAACAGGACTCGAACCTATGTGGTGAGAGGTGAAGCAGTCAGAGGTGTTACAAATCGGCGACTCTACCACTACACCATGGGCGCACCTCCCCCTCCCCCCCCCCCCCCATAAAACAAGGACATGATTAAAATAACCATAATTTTGTCACTAGGATGTACTCCTAAAATCAACACCCCCAAAACAACACATTTTCTTTATATTCCCAAACTACATCAGCAAGCAGGCACAGGGTGGCACACACCATTATAGTGTCATGAAAATAAAAACCCTTTGAAATAAATTTCCAAAACCATCCATCATGCATTAATCCATAACAGTCCCATTATTTGTTCTGTTGAGTTGGTATAGATTTTTCAAGCAGCTCTTCATGGCTTGCTAGCCTGCCATTATATATTTTAAAGGAGGTCTCCAACAGTTTGGACCAAAATTTTTTTTTCTCCAGAAAACCAAATAATGATGTTTCATTCTTACCTGAAAAGATCCTACAAAATGCTTCTCATTAATGCCCTAGATCAGTGTGAACAGTGAAACATAAATCCCCATTCCACATTGCAAACAGGTATTTCTTATCTGAGTCATTCTGCAGAGATAGCTATTTTTAACTAAGAAAACCATGTGACGACTCACATTTGAGATTAAGTTATATCATCATCTGGGTAATTTGCTCCGACATCGATATATATTTTTAGCAGAGATCGCTATCGCGATTATTTATAGATTTGGAATGTTTGAACTTTCAGAATGTTTTAATACCGATGTGTACCATCTAACAATATAGTCAGTGTTTAAAGCTGTCTTTACTTTATGGCTCTTTTTCAGAGAACTGGAAAAAATAATGGCCATTACATTTTTATGCTTAGTTTCAAATTTGTTTGCATAAATTGTATTATTAAGTTATTTTTATTTCATATTAACTTCAATGATGTTATAATTGAAAGAAGTGCATTGCTTTGTGTTGCTTGTCATGACTTGGGTCATTAGTACTTTATTGTCAAAAATGTCAAAACTTTAAAGTTTGTAATTATTGACAAAAAAATAAATGTTTTGTCAAAGAACACATGGTAATATAAAATACATTTCAATTATGATTTATTTTTATTAAATATGAAATAAACACAACCAAATCATTGAGTTTATGCAACCAGATTTGAAACTAAGCAAAAACAAATAATATTTAGTCAAGGAACACATGGTAATATAAAATACATTTAAATTATAATTTATTTTTATTAAATATGAAATAATTACAACCAAATCATTGAGTTTATGCAACCAGATTTGAAACTAAGCAAAAAAAAAAAAATATTTAGACAAGGAACACATGGTAATATAAAATACATTTTAATTATAATTTATTTTCATTAACTATGAAATAAATACAAATCATTGAGTGTATGCAACCAGATTTGAAACTTTGCACACAAAAAAAGGGATGGCCGTTATTTTTCCATTTATCTAAAAAAAAATCTCAGAAAAAGCCAGATACATAATACATCTATTTGTAGAGACCCAGCAGAAAGAAGAGCATATCCCGATATGACACCTCTCATTGGATCTACTTGTATGCTATTTGCGTATTCTCAATCAATCCGGGCTAAACAATTTAAGAGGTATCCTGTTATGCTTTGGCAGAGATGTGAAATATTTATTAAACAAACCATGTGAAAATTGACAATCAAACATAGCAATTGATTGGTTTCCCAAGCTAATGACTAAAATGCTGCTGTTTGTATTGATCTTTTGCGATAAGCAAACTTTTTTTTTTTTTTTTTTCAAAAGGGTTGGAGTGAAAGAGTAAGGGGTGAATTTGTAAAGTTTAATGTTACGTCATTAGAAATATTGCATTGGACCGTTGTACACAAATAATTTTAAGTGAAAAGAATGATTTACTTACAAGATTTAATTTTATATTAATTTAAATTAACAGTTACACAAGGCAGATAACTGGGGGAGCATGTGGCGTAGTGGATGAGTCATCGATATATAACTCCTTTGACTGCTTAGCCACTAACCGCATGGGTTCGCGTCCCGTTCCGGACGAAGGACTTAATGTGGGAAGCTTTTCCAGATGACAATCAGTACACTGCTGGTTCTACCCAGACATTTGTCTGTGATCTTCCATCACCAAAACTGGACAACTGAACATCGTTATAATGATCATAACTGGTCACTGCAACATATTTAAAAAACAACAAAAACAAGGAAGAGCCTATCTGTCTCAACATATGTTCCAGAATGCTATTCACATACAAATAACCCTCAGGCAACTTGTGCAGATCCTGACCAATCAGTATTTTACAAGAGTTGTCTGCCCAGGAACTACACTATCTGCTGCATGGGGTGTTTCACAAACCAAGGCAGTATATGTTGTTTTTTTCGTTTTGTGTGTGTCATATGTCTTGTCTCTGTGTTTTGGTCACATTTACTCTGTATGCCTTTGTCTAATGCTAGTGATATCATCATTTGCAATTCTGATAGGAAATTTTCTTATTTTCTTTACTTGTATGCTAATAAATACATCTTAAATATTTATTAGGATAATATTTTGTTTTTGAGTTAATAGACAAAATCCTTTTAAACAGGGAGGGATGCAGGGAGGCACGTTGGTGTTTTTCCCTAACACAGTTATTACCATCCTTGAGTTGTCTCTATTTATTGCTTGGGGCATTTCACAAACCAGGTTTAAGCACCCCAGTTAGTCCTTTTTGCTTCCTGACCATTCCAAGGCAAAAACTTTTGGTTTTTCTTTTTATGTGTAATGTCTCGTCTGTGTGTTTATTGTTACTTTAACATTTAATCTATTTGCCTTTGACATGAGGTAGTACAGATTTAAATTATAGGATATTTTCCAAGTTTCCTTGTTCTCTAAAGATATGTCCTGTCACAGCACATAAAGTTGCAAGCACATAATGAACAAAAAGTATGGGTTAATTTCAAAGTACAAAACTGTGTGGAGGTTTTCCACTAAACCTGTAGTGTGCCAGTGGTTCTACCCAGACTTAAGTCTGGGGGTCTCCCTCCACCAATAATTAGCTGGATGTCTCCAATATGACCATAACTGTGTCACTGCAATTTAAAAAAAACACAACAAACAACCCAATAATGGCCTCGGATAGGATAAGCCGGCATTTTTGCCGATACTGTGCAGCTACATTTCTATCATTATAGCACAGGGGAACTTATGAGGTGCCCAGGGACTGAACCCGGCTGGTCCATTATACTGACACTGACGAGTCAGGCGTAATGCTGTCCCCTTAGCCCCGAACGTTAGGAAGGAAGCCACTACTACAAACTTTAAAGTCTTTGCTTTGAACCGGCTAGGGTTCGAACCCACGACCTCCTGATCCGCAAGCCGACGCTCTACCACCTGAATATTGGTTTAAAAGAAAATAAATAAAAGAAACAGCAGCAGGCTGAGATAGCAACCAAAACATGTGAGACTGCTTTTAGATCAATCTAAATTCAGCTACAGGCCTGTCCAGTCATTCATGTGATAAGGCTTGTTCAGGAAACAGATAAAAAAAAAAAATACAACATATTGCATAAAATGTGCATTTAGCTTGTTTAGCATTATCAAAATACCATTTGTTGCCATAGTAATATCAATGCACACTTTACAAGAACAGCATCCGCATTTGCTTTTAAAGTTGGTATCTGACAGTTTGGACCAAATATTTTTTTTTTCTCATATCACAAAACAAGTCATTGTTACCTGAAAAGACCCTGCAAAATGCTGTTTATTAATGCCCTATATCTGTGTGAACAGTGAAGCATAAATCCCCACTCGTCATTCAAAACAGGTATTTCCTATCTGAGCTACTCTGCAAAGATAGCTATTTTTAAACTAACAACACCATGTGTGAGAACTTCCTTTTGATATCACATTATATCATCATCCAGGTAGTCTGCTGATATCTATTTTTAGCAGAGATCATTATTGTCATCCAGATTGTCCGCCAATATCTATTTTTAGCAGAGATCATTATCGTCATCCAGGTAGTCTGCCGATATCTATTTTTAGCAGTGATCATTATCGTTATCCAGATAGTCTGCTGAAATCTATTTTTAGCAGTGATCATAATCGTCATCCAGGTAGTCCACTGGTATCTATTTTTAGCAGCGATTATTACCGTCATCCAGGTAGTCCACTGTTATCTATTTTTAGCAGCGAATATTATCATGTATTTAGATTTGATTTGAAACGAGTGAAGATTCAGACCAATTATTTTCACAATGTGTACTGTCTGAAAATAAAGATAGTGTTCAAAATCATCTTTACTCAGACTTAAGTATGATTTTTATTCAGAAATTATGGCCAAACTGTTGAAAAATGTTATTATATGCATTTGATATAGGTCGGTTGAACAATGTTATTTTATGCATTTGATATAGGTCTGTTGAGAAATATTATTATATGCATTTGATATGGGTCTGTTGAGAAATATTATTATATGCATTTGATATGGGTCTGTTGAGAAATATTATTATATGCATTTGATATGGGTCTGTTGAGAAATGTTATTATATGCATTTGATATAGGTCTGTTGAGAAATATTATTATATGGATTTGATATAGGTCTGTTGAGAAATATTATTATATGGATTTGATATAGGCCTGTTGAAAAATATTATTATATGGATTTGATATAGGTCTGTTGAGAAATATTATTATATGGATTTGATATAGGTCTGTTGAGAAATATTATTATATGGATTTGATATAGGTCTGTTGAGAAATATTATTATATGGATTTGATATAGGCCTGTTGAACAATGTTATTATATGGATTTGATATTGGTAAACTGTTGGGTACCACATTTAAATTTGCCTAGATCTCATTGGTCTGATGTTGGCATTTTTTGTTATTTTATTTTGTATGAAAAAAAAACAACTAATAAGCATAAAAATATTAAAGTACAATGAATAATGGATTAAAACTGATCATTACAGATAATTTGTGAAAATGTGAAAATTCTATAAAAAAAAACAGCACACACTAAAAAAATGTCTTTTAATTAGCTATAAGTGCCACATATTAATAAATGAATAAATTACTATGTAGAAATGTCATCACGACACAAACATGTCAGGTCTGATCGATGCTGTTCTGGTTTTCATCTCCCGATGCCAGACTTCATTTTATAATTCATTTAGTTTATGACCTGCAAGGCTTTGTGAGTTTACTATTCATAATTGCGAAAGAAGAAACTATTATGTTTAGAGCTGTATCAAACAAAATCTTCAGAAGGCAAGCAAGCCATGGAAGAACTACTATAAAAACAATTAACTATTGATAATTAGTACTTAAAAGACAATTAACGCCTAGCCTGCCTAAGCCTGAATAGGGTATATTGGTGAAATGGAAATTATCTCCCTTGGTATTTAATATCTAAGGTATTCCAAACAGTAGGTAGGTCCTTTTAGTTGGAATTCTTGGACTTCATTGCCATTTATGTACACATTGCAAATACAAACTGTGAAATTTATTACTTTTGCATAAATATAAGCTTAAAATCCATTTAATATTTATAAAGATTTATTTAAAAAAAAACATGGAAGTGTTTGTTGATGATGGTTATCCTGGGTATTACAAGAAAGGCAGAAATGTCAACATACACTCCATAGAGCACAACCATAAAAACCGAGTAAAACAAATTAAAGGACCTACTTGCATTTAGAGATAATTCAGGGGAGACTATTCATTAATGTCTCTCATTGATTATGGTTAAAGATGGTATCAAACAGTTTTAAGCAATATTTTTTTTTTCCTCTGATCAGGATATACACTATTTGCTAGGTGGTAACCTACAAAATGTTTTGATATTGCATAAAAAGTAGGCAAAAAAGCAAATAGTGTATGGCAAGATGTGACAGCTAGAAATTGTTTGATCAGGATCTACACTATTTGCTTGTTGGTAACCTACTAAATGTTTTGATATTATGTAAAATTAAGGCAAAAAGCAAATAATGTAAGCCAACGTGAGAGAGCTAGGAACAGTCTGATCAGGATCTACTATTTGCTAGTTTATAACCTACTAAATATGTTTTGATATTGCATAAAATGAAGGCAAAAAAAATTAATGTGTGTTTTTCAGAAGTGAAGCTATCAAAGACATATACATGTGATATGGAAGAAAATGGTAATGATACACGTGTTTAGAGTGTACTTAGAGAAGGTGACATTGCCATATTTGTTTGTTTATTGGGTTTTATCATCCCACCAACAGTGTTTCAGCTATCTGGAGACGGTGTCCACTTGTAGCAGATATAGTGCTGCCTTTAATGTGTATAGCATGTTTGTTTATTGGGTTTTGTCATCCCACCAACAGTATTCAATTTATCTGGAGATGGTGTCCACTTAAAGTAGATATAGTGCTGCCTTCACTGTGTATAGCATGTTTGTTTATTAGGTTTATTGTCCCACCAACAGTATTTCAGTTATCTGGAGACGATGTCCACTTGAAGTAGATATTATGCTGCCTTCACTGTGTATAGCATGTTTGTTTATTGGGTTTATCGTCCCACCAACAGTATTTCAGTTATCTGGAGACGGTGTCCATTTGAAGCAGATATACTGCTGCCTTCACTGTGTATAGCATGTTTGTTTATTGGGGTTATTGTCCCACCAACAGCATTTCAGTTATCTGGAGACGGTGTCCATTTGAAGCAGATATACTGCTGCCTTCACTGTGTATAGCATGTTTGTTTATTGGGGTTATTGTCCCACCAACAGCATTTCAGTTATCTGGAGAGGGTGTCCACTTGAAGCAGATATACTGCTGCCTTCACTGTGCATAGCATGTTTGTTTATTGGGTTTATCGTCCAACCAACAGTATTTCAGTTATCTGGAGAGGGTGTCCACTTAAAGCAGATATACTGCTGCCTTCACTGTGTAAAGCATGTTTGTTTATTGGGTTTATCGTCCCACCAACAGTATTTCAGTTATCTGGAGACGGTGTCCACTTGAAGCAGATATACTGCTGCCTTCACTGTGTATACCATGCCACGAACACCTGGCATGATACGACACCCAGTCACATTAACCTGGCAATGATTTGATGTGCCATAAAAACTGTTATAATATGCAGTTATAAAATAAAGGTAAAAAAATAAATTAATTAATAAAAATAAATATATGTATTTATAAAAGGTCAGATTTTCCATGTAATTTGTTCATCAAATATAATTATGGAATATTACATTGTTGCATAGCAACAATAGTCAATGTACATACATTTCTACCTCATGATTTATTTCATAGACTAGAAAAGTAAAGTGAGAAAAAATTTCAGATAAGTTATGTAGATAGAATAAATTCACAAACAAATGGTAGGATAAAAGTTACATTTTAATTGCTTAGTTTAAATCCATTTTTTCTTATATGATTGGGAAATTAGTTCATTAACATTACTCAAAATGGAAAATGGAATCATTCACTCAACATATATTAATCCATCTTGTCTGACCACTTTCCTGGCACCGGCCGCAATAGCTCAGGTGGTAGAACATCAGCTTGCGGATCGGGAGGTCATGGGTTCAAACCCCGGCTGGGTCAAACCAAGGACTTTAAAGTTGGTAGTAGAGGCTTTTCTCCTAACGCTTGGTGATAAGGGGACAGCATTACGCCCGACTCGTCGGTGTCAGTATAATGGACCGACTGGGTTTAGTTCCTGGGCACCTCATAAGTGCCCCTGTGCTATAATGATAGAAATGTGGCTGCACAGTATCGGCAAAAATGCCGGAAAATCCCATCCCATCCCACTTTCCTGGGCAGAACCAGTACTGAGGCAGAGAGAACTTAAAGTAATGTGCAATTAATAGTCTTGCTCAAGGACTATCTTCACAAAGTTTGGTTTCGAGCCCGAACACTGGGTCTTTCGATCCTGAATCTAATGTCTTGTACACAAGACCACTGACACTCACAACTTACTTTAACTATTTTCTTTTAATAATATGTAGTAAAAAATCTTGCTCAAGGAATTTAATCTGGTTTGAAGACCAGGTTGAAAATTCTAATCTCCTACAATCTAAAGTCCAGTGTCCTTCTAGAAGTTAAATAATTATTTTTATTTATAACAATTCTACATCCAACCACTTAAATAATTTTAAAGATTTGAAATATAAAAAACAGCCTTTAAAAAAACAACAAATTTTTGCATTTTTCAAATTTAAACATAAAAATATTTATTTATTAGGGCATTTGCAGAATTTTAAAGTTGGTGTAGTGACGTTTGAATAGGAAAGATGAAAAACATAAATTATCCAAGCAATTTTTTATCGATTTGAAAAAAATAAAAAAAATAACAGAAAATATCTCACAAGCCATAGACAGTTACCATGATGCAATCAAGCACAGTGAATGACGTAAGAATTTAATCTATGAGCAAGTATGTTTTCCTTTCATTTCGTTTCAAAAGACGAATAAATCCATTTATCACATTTATTTATCAATTAACTTGGCATGTATTTATAAGACTAACTTTGCAGGTATTTATCAATTAACTTCACATATATATATCAATTAACTTTACTTGCATTTTTATAACTTTACATTCCTTGATAAATGAAGTTTGCATTTATTTATCAAATATCTTCACACACATATATAATAAATTTTACATGTATTCATCAATTAACTTTACATATATTTATCAATTAACTTTACATATATTTATCAATTAACTTTACATTTATTTATCAATTACCTTCACACATATATATATATATATAAATTAATTTTACATGTATTCATCAATTAACTTTACATGTATTTATCAATTAACTTTACATATATTTATCAATTAACATCGCATTAACACAGACAACCATCTGTGCCATGTTAATTGTGAATAGGAATGCAATTCAGCATCAATCTGGCCATTGTTCCCTGTGATTCAGCGGTCTGGGATGTGTAATGTATAGTCCCAAGAGGATACAAAAGTACCACAATATATGGAGAAATATGAGCATCACATTTTAGCAAAAAAAACTCTCACATGTTTATCAGCCCTAGTTCTCAACATATTGGTCCCCCTGTAAATAAATATTGTTTATTGGGTTTATTGTCCCACCAACAGTATTTCAGTTAACTGGAGACAGTTTCCACTTGAAGCAGATATAGTGCTGCCTTCACTGTGTATAGCATGCTGTGAACTCCTAGGATGATACCACACCCAGTCACATTATCCTGACACCGGGGCCAACCAGTCGTGGAACTACCCTTATATTTGCTTGAGCAATAGCAAGAGAGCTACACCACTACCATTTTTAACGACTTTGGTATGTCGCGACCCGGGATCGAACCCGGGGACTCCCATACCTGGAGCCAATGCTCTACCCATTGTGATACCAGGTCCGTCGTGATTATGTTGTTTTCTTTTTTTTTACCTGATTGTACCTAAATAATTGAACAGCACATGCACATGGAAGAGATGACAAACGATACTGTCATTTGTCTGTCTGTCTGATCCAAGTTTTAGTCAACTGCTGTGGTTGTCCCAGTATCTGGGGTACCCAAAAGGTGGCCAGAGCATCGTACACCCGCTGTCCATGCAAATCTTTTCAGCGGATCAGTGCTAGACAGATTGCACACTTTCAAGGCACTCTTGACACATTCTGAGTGTCTTTCTTGGTCTACCCCACTGGCTGAGAAGTGCTTGGCTAGTGACTGTGTTGATACATGAAGTGTCACGTTAAGCGTGCCCATACCAGCTCAGTCTCCGTGAGCGTAGGATGGTCTTGATTTCTTTAATCCCTAGCTGTGCAGTTTATCAGAGATTTGATTTATATGTTTGAGGAAATTATAGCATTGCTTTCTTCATTTATCATTACTGGGATTATAAATTATATCCATGAGATGAAAGTTTCTTTATTTTCCTCCTTCCTGTTTGTATTTCTCTATTGGGGATGTTTTTGTTTTGTTTCATTGTTACATCGCATCAACACAATGAAGGTCATATATGCGATGTTCTACTTATTATTGGTCGAGGAAGACCGCAGACTTACATCTGGGTAGAATCAGCGGCGCAGAGCAGGTAAGCTGGAAAACCTGCCCACATGAAAGTTCTCGTCTCATCTGGGACTCGAACTCACATAGTGAGGGCTGAAGAGTTTCAAGTCAGTGACTCTAACCATTCGGCCACGGGCGCCTCCCTGTGGGGGATGTACAAGTGCTGATGTTATAATGTTATAGGCATAGTTAATGGCCTTATTTAGTGTATACATCTCCTCCCACTCCCTCCCCCCCTCAAGATGACACCATGACGTGATCTTACAGCTGGACACTTGATTAGTTTATCATACACAGAGGTGTCATAGGGGAAGAGGTCATAAAACAATTAGTCACACTTGATGTGTATGAGCTAACTGAACTGTCATAGGTCAGTTACACTCTAATCTCCGCCCCTTTCCTGATACCACTGCAGCTGGAGACTGTGTCAAGCTGGCTAGACCCACCCCACCCCCACTTCCTTCCCCAAACCCATTAACCTCCCACTCTGATCACAGTGTGAAGCCAGATAAGGCCACATTCCAATTTTCAATGCCTTTAAGTGTCTTCCCAGGGTCTTCCCTCAATTACAGTGTGAGGAAAATTCAATGCATTAGAGAACTTTTCTTACCAAACCATTATAGTTTGTTTGTTTGTTGGGTTTATCGCCCCACCAACAGTATTTCAGTTATCTGGAGATGGTTTCCACTTGAAGTACATATATTACTGCCTTCACTGTGTATAGCATGTTTATTGGGTTTATCATCCCACCAACAGTATTTCAGTTATCTGGAGACGGTGTCCACTCGAAGCAGATATGGTGCTGCCTTTACTGTGTATAGTATGCTGTGAACACCTGGCATGATATCACACCCAGTCACATTATCCTGACACCGAGCAAACCAGTCTTGGAACTACCCTCATATTTGCTTGAACATTAACAAGGGAGCTATACCACTACCATTTTTAACGACTTTGATATATCACGGCCCGGGATCAACCTGGGGCCTCGTGTACTTGGAAGTCGACACTCTACCGATTGCACTACCAGGTCTTATGTTGTAAGTTATGTTTTTTTGTTGCACTCCCAAAAAGCTTAACCTGTTTACTAGCTATATTATTGTTTTACATCCGCATTACATTCCATGCATCACATCAATGACTAAAGCCCAGCTTGGCCTAAAGGTGTGTCCAGCAAGTAAAGGGCCAAACCATGTTCTAACTCTAGTACATCTTCATGTGTAATGGTACAGACATTTCACAATGGGGTTGAGCAATGTTGGAAAATATAACACAGCTATCAGTTTTAACAGCCAGGAGATACGGTAATGACGCCTGAACCCACAAGGACATGTGGACATATTACAGTCATATAAGGTTAAGTGAACACAGTCCTCTAGTGTGTCATTGGGAGTTTATGTATATAACTGTTGTCTAAGGGAAATAACCTGTAACCAAATACCTGTTTTGAGTTATTTCCCTTGGTACAGAACTTTTAAATGTTTATGACAGCAGCAAACTTAATAATTATTATTCATTTATTATAATTATTGTTGAATATCATACTATTTTTAAAAAATAATAATAATAATAATTATAATATTAATAATAATGATAATAACGATAATAATATTAATAATAATTTGTTTAAGTAGATAAAATAAAATGTTTAATTTATTTGCATAGTTTGTAGTCTAAGGGAGCTAACCTGTAACAAATACCTGTTTGAGTTATTTCCCTTAGTACACAACCTGAAAGGGATAATTCTTAGATACCTAAGGCAACTTGATAATTGTATAATTATTATTCATTAATTATAATAGTTTTTGTATGTCTTACTATTTTGTCACAAAATAATGATGATAATAATACTAATTATAATTATAATAATAATATTATTATTATTATTATTAACATTATTATTATTATTATTTTTGTTGTTATAACTGGTGTTGTTACTATTATTAATGTCATTTAACAAATAAGTTGGACATTCCAAAATCTTCAACTGGAAAAAAACACTTGGCTTTTGATGTTGCTAGAAACAGTTTGTGTAGGCAATAAAACCATATATAGAAATGTCTGTAGCAGGGCACACAATACAACATAAACACCAACAGCTTGAAAACAAAGACAAACAACAGTGAACATGCAAATATAGACAATAATTTCACAAACAATAAACATAGACTTACAAAAACACACACACATGCAACACATATATAGCATTTAAAGTAAAAACAAAATACATAAAAACCATTATAAAAACGTAAAACAGCAAAATATTTTTACCATGCAATATTTTTCTCTTATCTTTTGTTTGGCTCGTAAAACCAGGATACCTATACAACATTTTTAGTGAAGAATGTCCTATATAAAGCCTAACAGTAGCATCCTACTTTGTTTCTGGCTCCGTAGACATTTTTTATCATTTTTTCATCGTCTCTTGCATCTACTTTATATAGATTACTCATCCTGCTTTCGCATTTACAAGAACTGAACTAGAAACAGCTATTTAACCCTCTCACTGCCAGCAAGACGGCTTGACATGTCTGCGCAAAATGTTATGTATACTGCCCTCAAGGGTAAATGCGTTTCAGGCATTCCCCAATTCATTAAATAACCCAGAACTAGATTGGCAACACACATTCTATATCTATTCGACCAATGATATTTCGTTATGCAGATACGTGGTTAAAATTAAACAAGAGGGCCATGATGGCCCTTAATCGCTCACCTGATGACACAGGCTTTACGTAGGCTCAAATCTGGCATTAAGTAATAAAGAGTTATATACTTTAGAAATCTTTGGTGAAGATTGGACCATTAGTGTGGCCACTGGGTTGATAACATTTTCTAGAATTTTACCAAGTAACCTACTGAATCCACATGACTCACTTCAAAACATATGTAAGATTTCATACTGGCAAACATGATGGTCAAGTTTGGTGAAGATTTGGCCATCAATGTAGCCTCTTAAGTGTTTTCACAAGCTTTTTCTAAAATTTGACCTAGTGACCTACTTTATGACCCCACGAGACCCAATAACGAACTCATCCAAGATTTCATGCAGACAAACATTCTGACCAAGTTTGATGAAGATTGGCCTATAAATAGGGCCTCTAAAGTGTTTACAAGCTTTTTCTAAGATTTGACCTTGTGACCTACTTTTTGACCCCACGTGACCCAGTTACGAACTCATCCGAGATTTCATGCAGACAAACATTCTGACCAAGTTTGGTGAAGATTGGGCTATAAATGTGGCCTCTAGTGTGTTCACAAGCTTTGTCTAAGATTTGACCTAGTGACCTACTTTTTGACCCCACGTGACCCTACGTGACCCAGTTACGAACTCATCCAAGATTTCATGCAGACAAACATTTTGACCAAGTTTGGTTAGGATTGGGCTATAAATGTGGCCTCTAGTGTGTTCACAAGCTTTTTCTGTTTTCACCTAGTGACTTACTTTTTGACCCCACGTGACCCAGTTACGAACTCATCCAAGATTTCATGAAGACAAACATTCTGACCAAGTTTGGTGAAGATTGGGCTATAAATGTGGCCTCTAGTGTGTTCACAAGCTTTTTCTAAGATTTGACCTAGTGACCTACTTTTTGACCCCACATGACCCAGTTACGAACTCATCCAAGATTTCATGTAGACAAACATTCTGACCAAGGTTGGTGAAGATTGGGCTATAAATGTGGCCTCTAGTGTGTTCACAAGCTTTTTCTAAGATTTGACCTAGTAACCTACTTTTTGACCCCACGTGACCCAGTTACGAACACATCCAAGATTTCATGTAGACAAACATTCTGACCAAGGTTGGTGAAGATTGGGCTATAAATGTGGCCTCTAGTGTGTTCACAAGCTTTTTCTAAGATTTGACCTAGTGACCTACTTTTTTGACCCCACGTGACCCAGTTACGAACTCATCCAAGATTTCATGTAGACAAATATTCTGACCATGGTTGGTGAAGATTGGGCTATAAATGTGGCCTCTAGTGTGTTCACAAGCTTTTTCTAAGATTTGACCTAGTGACCTACTTTTTGACCCCACGTGACCCAGTTACGAACTCATCCAAGATTTCATGTAGACAAACATTCTGACCAAGGTTGGTGAAGATTGGGCTATAAATGTGGCATCTAGTGTGTTCACAAGCTTTTTCTAAGATTTGACCTAGTGACCTACTTTTTGACCCCACGTGACCCAGTTACGAACTCATCCAAGATTTCATGTAGACAAACATTCTGACCAAGGTTGGTGAAGATTGTGCTATAAATGTGGCCTCTAGTGTGTTCACAAGCTTTTTCTAAGATTTGACCTAGTGACCTACTTTTTGACCCCACGTGACCCAGTTACGAACTCATGCAAGATTTCATGTAGACAAACATTCTGACCAAGTTTGGTGAAGATTAGGCTATAAATGTGGTCTCTAGTGTGTTCACAAGTTTTTCCTAAAATTTGACCTAGTGACCTACTTTTTGACCCCACGTGACCCAATAATGAACTCATCCAAGACTTCATGCAGACAAACATTCTGACCAAGTTTGATGAAGATTGGATAAAAATTGTGGCCTCTAGTGTGTTCACAAGGTAAATGTTGACGACGGACAACGGACGACGAACAACGGACGACGGACGCCGGACGAAGCGGTATCACAAAAGCTCCCCTTGAGCACGTTGTGCTCAGGTGAGCTAAAAATCCATCACTGATATGTGTTCTGTGTTGAAATTTTGAAGCGAGGGTAGTGGTATTTTCCATGCGCAATTTTTGTTTGCTCCAAAATGGCAGACGGCAATTTCGCGAGTGGTAGTTCAATAAAGTTGAATTGAGTTGCAGTCAAAAATACAATAAAAATTGGTCCAGAAAATGTAAAATACACTCAACAGAAGTTTTTCGTATGTTAGATAAGGATTCATCAGATGGTATACTTGAATGCTTGGAGAGTGACGGTTCCTGGCAATACGGGTATATATTGGAAATTTAACACCTGGCAGTGAAAGGGCTAATAATGAAATTGATTTCAGGGTAGGGGAGGGTTGATTAATTCTGGATATTGATGGTGGTTGCCGATTAATTTGAAAAACAATTTTTTAGGTTTCAGTCCCACCGCCCCGCCCTCACACCTCTCCTTCAGTGATTTCAGTCATGCAACTGAATTTATTCATGTGGTCAGCAAAAAGAATAAACTATCCCATTATGATTTATCCAGAGCTTGGAAACAACATAATCTGTTGCAGAAGCAGCTAAATCAGTTTTTGACAGAAAATTCATGATAAAGATACATGTATACACTTCTGTTCTTGTGGTCACTGGATAAAGTTTATATAATTTGATCCTGCCACTAGCTAAATATATTTCATCCTTTCTTCTACGGAGTTACATGCGCATATTATAAGAACATGAAATAATCGGAAAATGAACAATATAAAGATACAATGATTACAAAGGGCTGGAGACTTACTGTGTTTGTGAGACGCGCCAACATGGGTACAACACCGTGATCTGTGATGACTGCAAGATTTTCCTCGTCTTTGGCAATGTTTGCTATAGCGGCACATACACTGGCTAGCACCTCCTTGTGTTCAGACTTCAAAAGGCTCACAATTAATTCTAAACCGCCCACAAATGATCGAACCATCTCTCCCGCATCCTGAAAATATAATAAACATTTAATTTAAAATAATGTATTAGACCTGAAAGTACAATCGTAAAGTGTCAGCTCTAGGTACGGGAGGACCTAGGTTTGATCCTGGGCCACAACATACCAAATGGTAGAGGTAGAGCTCCCTTCCAAAATGCTCATGCAAATATGAAGGTAGTTTTACGATGCCTGGTGTTAGGATAATGATATAGCCTAACAGGGTGTGGTATCATGTCTGGTATTCAGGGTATGCTACACATGCGAAAGACGCTCTGTTATCTGCTTCAAGTGGACACTGTCTCAAATTAACTTAAATATTGTTAGTGGGACGATTAACCCCAAGAACAAATCTTACATGTAAACATATAAAATGGTCTGACATTAAGCTAAGGGAAGTAATGCTTAGCAACTGGAGAAAATACAAAGAAAAACAACAGAACAAGGTAAAGGAAACTGCTGCAGAGGACAAGCCTTAAAAGTAATTTAAAATACAATGGGGGCAATTGAGACTTTCAACTTCTAGAACTCTGAGCCTGTGGGTTCAAATCCTGGTCAGGGTATAAAGGTCCGTAAAGAAACTCAAGGTAATCTGGCTGGCCTGCATTGTGTTGGTGATTCTTTCCAGACATGTATTTAGGGTGTTCTTCAATCATCAAGTTGTATAAACAATGGTTAAGGTTAACATTTGGTTATTTTCTAACAAATGGTTAACTTTTAACTTCCTTGGTTAGTTAACCAGTGGTTATCTATTTGTATAAATGCAGTTAACTGTTTTGTTACTTAACCAAACTGTTAAATTTTAACCAAAAAGTTAGAGTAACCAAAATATCCCACAATGCAACATTCTACTTGGTTCTGCTAAATGAGCGGCCATTTTTATTTTTGGTTATAACTTTTACAGAATGGTTAAAGTAAACCAAAAATGGTTAAAATTAGAACCAGTTAAATTAACAAAAACATTTATACAATAGATAAGCAGCAAGTTATCCAAAATGTATAAGGTAACCAAACTTTAAACATTGGTTAAAATTTATATATTTATAATTTATATAATTTATATAAACACTGTTTCTACAATTAGCCCCTGGATGTAAACAAACTGCTCAACATTGTGTCAATTTCTTGTTTGTTTTTTTGTTTTTTTTCCATTACCTCACATGTCATATTGGCGACGTCCAGCTATTTATTGGCAGAAGAAGACTCCAGACTTATGCAGGTTAGCTAGAAAACCTCCAACATGAAAGTTCTTGAAAAACTGGGACCGGAACCCTGGCAGATCGAGGCTGAGAAGTTACAAGTTAGTGAATAATTACTCGGCAATAGGTGCCACCTCAGTTTGTTGTATTCAGATAAATTTATATTATATACCCTATAAATTTGAAGCATTATGGTTGGTCAAGAGCTTCGCGCATGAGAGTCTGAAAAAAGTGATATTTACTCCGGGAATTAATATTGACCTTTGCTATTCTCATGTTGTGTTAATTTTTAATGCGCATTGTAAATAAACATGGCTTCACATAGCAAGCAGACGTGAGTGTTAGACATACAGTCAATGTAGATGATTAAACATTGAAAATATGATTGTATTCATCCACAGTACAGTGCAGTTGGAGTTGAAAATTAAATATTAAAAATGTGTTTATGTTCTAGATTGGTTTTGTTATTTAAAATTGTTTTCATTTTTGTAACATACTTCATAAAAATGATCATATGTTTAGTTGAGGTCAATATTATCAAACCATCAGAATGCTTCAAATTCAAAGGGTGTATAATATAACAAGTAAATACTAATGTTTAGTCGATATGTAGTTTTGCAGACCTGGGTAGTGTGATATCGACCTCGGACTTCTCATGCTACCCAGGTCCACATAACAACATATCAACCTCAACATTAGTATTTATTTGTATAACTTCGGTGATATATCGTACATTTTTGTATTTAGTTTATTCATTCTTTGGTGATAAAAAATACAATGTCCATACCTTGGCATTCTCTATACACGGACAAATGGCCCAAGCTGCACTGGCTTGTACTTCTGGATTCTGGTTCTTCAACAGTGACCACAGCAACCGCACACCATCCAACTTGTCTATAATTCTACAAGATAGAAAAAACACATATTGTGACTACTACCTTGGACCATAAACACTCTTGTTTTTTGTTCATGTAAACTAAGAAAATGTCAAATTTTAATACATTGATTAGTCTAAGTGAGGCAAAGAAAGAGCAATTATTCATGGGTATAGTTTGTACATAATGGCTTTGGTTTTGTAAAGGTGGTATGTCCTATCTCAAATAAATGTAACCATATCTAACATTAATATTGGGCAATTGGGGCATTATTTTTCAGAAAGACAATTTTGAACACAAACTGTATTGTAAGATGTATCAATTGCGAAAAAAATCACTAAATGTTTTTTTTTACTCTAGAAAGAGCACGATAGTGGTCAATGCTAAAAATAGATGTTGACATCAGAGCAGATTACCTGAGTGACGATATAACTGAATCACACATGTAAATGGTCACATGGCTTTTTAAGTTTAAAAATAGCTATCTCTGCAGTGTGGCTTAAATAGAACACACCTGTTTGCAAAAACAAGTGATGATTTATGATTGACTGTTCACACAGATCTCGGGCATCAATGAGCAGCATTTTGCAGGACCTTTTCAAGTAACTATGACTTATTTGGTTATTTGAGAAAAAATTGTTTTGTTTAAACTGTTGGTTATGACCTTTAACTAAGACCATTCAGAGCATGTCCAAGAAGAGAATGATTCACACAAGGTCTTTATTTAAGAAGTATTAACAGGAATTTGTTCCATTTTACAGAAACTTTACGGTTCTTGGACACAGACATTATAGCTACACAAAGTCTTATTATTTAATTAATATAACTCTTTCATTCATTATGTATTAACAAACAAAAAACAATTTTACTATTAATCTTGCAAACAGTATTGTCTATATTCTAATTTTCACTTCTTGTGTAAAAGGAATGTTTTTGTTTGTTTTTTAGCTAAATATACTGGTACTATAATTATTATGGTATCACTGATTATTATATTGCCATTATATATCAAAACTGTGAAGGTTAAAGCCACTGAAAATTGCAATGCGGCATTATTTAGCTTCACACTGTAATTACAGTGGGAGGTAATGGGTTTGGCCGACTGGTCACAGCCTCAGGCTGGTATCAGGAAAGGGGTGGGATGGGATGGGATTGCCTGCAATTTTGCCAATTCTGTGCAGCGACATTTCTATCATTATAGGACTTGGGCACTTATGAGGTGCCCAGGGACTGAACCCAGCCGGTCCATTATACTGACACCGATGAGTCAGGCGTAATGCTGTCTCCTTAGCCCCGAGCATTAGGAGGGAAGCCACTACTACCAACTTAAAAGTTTTTGGTTTGAACCCATGACCACCCGCTTCGCAAGCCTACGTCTACCACTTGAGCTATTGCGGCCAAAAAGGGGTGGGGATTAGAGTGCTACTGACCAATGGCAGTTCAGTAAGCCCATGTGTATCAAGTGTGACTTATCGATTTACGACCTCTTCCCCTATAACATCACTGTATATAATAAACTGATCACGTGTCCAGCTAGTGGGGGGGACCACTAAAGAATGCCTTTTTCAATGCCTTTAAAGTAAGAATGCCTTTGCATTATCACAGATTTGTACTGGACTCTGTACATTATTGACAACACTGGTGTTCAAAACATGTCAATAAATGCAAAGTATCTGTAATTAAATTTAAGACTGTGGCAAAAGAAGATGAGGTAGGCCAAAGAACCCCTGAAATCACTCCTTGTAACCAACAACAACAACAAAAACAGCGTTTTGATTGACATTCCAAGGTTTTCAGTTCAAAGGTAAAGAACAGACCCAGGGCAGTTCTCAATGGCCTAGTCTTACCCAATTGGTCCATATTGCTGACTGACCGTTCCAAAGCAGTAACTGTCATGTGTGCACTTTTTGTTTAATGGCTCATCACAGATGTGTTCTTACTTTTACGTTTGGCTTGCATGTGAATACCTGTGTCCTGTGCCTTTTCAAATGTTGGTTTATGTTGCAATTCTCATAGGACTTTGTCACACATTCTTATTATTGAAAGAAACTTAACAGTCCACATTATGAGTCAAGTTAAAATGTTTGATAATATTCTTATTATTGAAAGAAACAAAGAGTCAACGTTGTGAGTCAAGCCAAAATATTTATTGTACTTACATCATGTTTTCTGGTTCCTGGGCGCACTGCCCCACTGCCTTGGTGACGTTAACAAGCAGCGCCTGGTTGGTGCCCGTCAGAAGGTTCACCAGCGGTGAGATGCCACCCGCCTTTCGGATCTGAAGCCTGTTGGGCGTCTCCTTTGCTAACTCTCCCAGCGCCCCAACAACATTCACAAGCACCTGCAAAGTTTCAGTGGAAACTAGCTTTACAAAGATGTTCAAAGTCACTGTTAAAAAAATATAGTGAATGCAAAAGGTTTAAGTCTGAGTTTGATAGTTTGTTTTGTTTGTTTTTGAAAAATATTGCAGCGACCAATTCTGATCATTATAGCAACATCCAGCTTTTTGGTGGAGGAATTCTCCAGACACATGTCTGGGTAGAACCACCAGCAAACAGCAAGTCAGCTGGAAGACCATTCCACATTAAAACATTCATTCCAAATGGCACTCGAACCCATGCAGTGAGAGGCTAAGCAGTAAAGGAGTTACGCCATGGGTGACCCCCTGAGTTGATAGTGTAACTAGCTTGAAGTCACAGGCCTGCATAAAAATCTAATGCCTTTGGTTGTTTAACAGCCTCCTTTTAAGGTCCACAGCTTGATATTTAGAAATATATACATGCATATAAATTAGCATTTTTGTTCTATTTACATTTTCTTTTGTTGTTGGAACAAACATATTGATAATGTAAATGATGATGTATGATGTATATTCTTAGTTTTAAGATTATTATGCTGTCAATGAAAAGCATTAAAATGCTTTCAATTTCCCCAACCTCAAAAAATATTTCTTGATTGAAAATATGTTTGGAAATAACCAAATCATCAGCAGTGTAAATTTAAAACAATATTTTTTTTTCAATATTATATTTTTCAATATTTTCTCTGTTATTGTGTGTGCAAAAACATAGAAATATAGGCTGCAGTAGTATACAACCTGAGTCAACAAATTGACAGATGTGGTGAAGAAAATTATCATTGAAATATTTTAGGAGCCAAGCAACTACAGTGTTATTATTAAGTTCGCGTTATATAACACTGTGTTATATAGGAGTTCCATTCAGCATAGAGCACATGTCATGCCACTTAAAGGTACTTGCACCTACCTCTTCTGGTTGGTTTTGCAGTAGTCCTACTAGCAGGTCAATAGCTTTAAGGTCCTGGAACCTCATCACGTTCTCCGTGCTGATGGCACACTTCCAGATGGCGCCGGTGGCAGCGGCCAAAAGCTCCTTGTTGTCGTTCTGCTGCAGCAGCGTCACCAGTGGGTCCAATCCTCCGTACTGACGCACCAGGTCACGGGTTTCCTTCTCTTCGGCACACTGTCGGAATATGGATAAAAGTATTATTTCATTTATACGAATGAAATGCATTAGTTATCTCCCTCCTCTCTTTTCATATATATATATATATAAATTTTATTTTAAATAACAGAGGAAATTTTTCATACTGGTATAAGAAATATTCTTTATTTTGTTTTAAATACCAGAGGTAATATTTAATACCGGTATAAGAATTATTCTAAATTCATTTTAAATAACAGAGGGAATATTTATACTGGTGTAAGAAATATTCTAACAGAGGGAATACATAATGTTGGTATAAGAAATATTCTTAATTTTATTTTCAATAACAGAGGCAATATTTAATACTGGAATAAGAAATATTCTGAATTTTATTTTAAATACCAGTAGGAATATTTAATACTGGAAAAAAATATATTCTTAATTTTATTTTTAAATCCAGATGCAATATTTAATACCGGAATAATAAATATTCTTAATTTTATTTTAAATAACATGGAATATTCAATACCAGTATAAGAAATATTCTTTATTTCATTTTAAATAACAGAGGCAATATTTAATACTGGAATGAGAAAAATTTCTGAATTTTATTTTAAATACCAGAGGCAATATTTAATACTGGTACAAGAAATATTCTTAATTTTAATTTAATTGAGAGAAATCATTGCAATGAACGTAATAAAGTGAGTTTTATTGTTTTTTCTAGAGAGAGAACACTTTCTTTCATCATAGTTATAATGTCATGATTGAAACTATTCATATATCAATTCCACTGACATGAAAAAGTTATGAGCCATATTTCAAAATCTCAAAAACTCAACTGGACACACATTTTATAAAGAGGAAACAAAACAACACATTCTTGGCCTACTAAGCACAAATCGATCAGGCTTAGGCAAAAAACGGCAAGTATCCAGATCAGTTGTTAACAATTTATTAATATAGAAACAAATAATTAAAAATAACAAGTGCAGGTAATTAACAAAAAAAAGCAGGCTTAGGCTCAATGTATTTACATCTGTTGTTTTTGTTGAGAAAAACTAGATTAGAAAATTGTTAAGCTCTTAAAAGATGAAGATTTATTTTTGAGTATAAATATCTGGTCATTTTAGATATTTTTTTCCCCTAAAATTAAAAAAAAAATTAACAGATTAAATTAGCTCTATAACAAATTTAAAATTCAAGGCATTTACGGAACTGGATATAAGGTTATTTTAGTAACCATTATGAAAATTTTGTTAATAATAAAAAAAAAAGTTCCGCATTACCTCATGTAATTTGCTAGAAAAATTACTTGCTCTAATTGGATCTAATTTCCTCTTTGCCTAAACATTGTTTGATTTTTTATAAGCTGTAATGTAAAAATCATATCCATACCATACCGGCCATGAAAGCGCAATCGGTAGAGCGTCGGATTTAATGCCCAGACCTTGATATACCAAAAAATAAAAGGGTTGTTTCACGATGGGTTGGCCCAGTGTCAGAATAATGTGACTTGGTCTGGTATCATGCCAGGTGTGTATGACATGCTATACACAGTGAGGGCAGCACTATATCTACTTCAAGAGAACACCTTCTCTAGATAACTGAAATATTGTTGTTGGGACGATAAACCCAAATAAACAAGCAAACAAATAATCCTTACCTTAAAGATAGCAGAGGCACAGTGCATCTGCAGTTCTGGATCTGCTGATTTGAGATTCTTTACCAAGTCTTCTATCATACCCTCGGTTCTAATGGCTAGGCGATAGCTGGGCTGCAATAAAAGAGATCAGAAAGGTAATTGTAATATATAAGAAAAAGCCATTTTTAACACATTCACAGTACCAAGTCTGTGAACAATCTCTTCCTTATTTCAGCTAGGTGAGAGCAGGCTGTTATAAAAAATTGGTTAGTTTTGTTTTGGATAAACATTGCAGTGACAAATTTATGGTATTTATACTGATATTCAGATATCACTGGTGGAGTATGTCTGGGAAGTACCACATACACAGTACAGATGACCTCCCCAGATGAAAGTTTTTCACTGTTGCTGAGACTCGAACCCACAACTTGGCCATTTTATTACTGCTTGGCCACAGTTGCCCCTTAAGTTAAGACAACAAGCTGTGTATAAAGCTTGGCTATTAAAATATTTTAAAGAAGGGCCATTACTCTGACAATGTTTAATGGACAAAGACAAAATCGAGGTTAGAGTGTTTCTTTGAATGGTTGAAAACAAAACAAAACAAAATGGCTGCCTACCTCAGAAGCACATTCCTGGAGAGTCCCAACAACAGGTATGAGCATATCTTCATGGGTAGATTTGAGCAGTCGAGCCAGCAGCGGGATGGCGCCAGCTTTCCTCATCGCCTCCTTGTTCTTCTTACTCTTGCTGCAGCTCCAGAGTGCCAGGGCGCCACATCTTGCCACCTGGACATCACGCTCTAACTCGGGCGTCATGTGACCAGTCAGTGGGGCGCAGTCTAACAAACCGACCTATTTAGGCAGCAAATAAGAAGACCTTTGAGAGTTAAAAATTGTTTAAAGACACCCTGTAAGCCCCCAACCACCACCAGCAGCAGCACCATCACCACCACCAGCACCACCAGCAGCAGAACCACCATCCCCACCAGCAGCACAGGAAGTATTTGTTCCTTTTATTCTTATTATTCTTCATCATCATCACCATCATCTTTTCTTTTTTCTCTAAAAGGAGAAGCACCCTTCATCCTCTTTGTGTTTAAACTAAACTGTGTTTGCCATATAGATGTATACAAAAAGTCCTGCAAAGCTGTAGATCTTTCATCCCATATAAATAGTTACCTTGAACAAGTTGTTTTGGAAAAAAAATAATTGAAATACATTGCAGTGACCGTTTATGATAATTATAGCAACATCCAGCTTTTTTGTGGAGGAAGACCCCAGACACATGTCTGGGTAGAATCACCGGTGCACCCCAAGTCAGCTGGAAGACCTTCCCACATTAAATCTTCGCCCTGAACAGGACTCAAACCCATGCGGTGAGAGGCTAAGCAGTCAGAGGAGTTACAAATCGGCAACTCTGCCACTACGCCACGGGCGCATCTACAAATTGTCAAGACTAATTACAAGTGCCATAAGTGCTGTGAATATATATGATGCTCAGTCTTCATGTAACTTGTCAGAAAGGCTCACATAAGTGCTGTGAATATATATGATGCTCAGTCTTCATGTAACTTGTCAGAAAGGCTCAGTCTAATTAACCCACCCATCAGGCAGCAGAATATAAGTTTTTTGTTAGATCTAACCAATACAATTATGGTCATATGCCAACATCCAGCGGCTTTAGGTACAGAAGGCCTCGGATTCGATCCTGGGTTGCGACATACCAAAGTTTTAGCTTAAGCAAATGTAAGGGTATTTCAACGACTGGTTGGCCCGGTGTCAGGATAATGTGACTGGGTGTGGTATTATGCCAGGTGTTCACTGCACACTATACACAGTGAAGGCAGCACCATATCTACTTCAAGTGAACACCGTCTCCAGATAACTGAAATACTGTTGGTGGGATGATAAACCCAATAAACATAAACATAAAAACAACATCCAGCTAATTATTGGTGGAGAAAAACCCCAGACTGTCTGGGTAGCTGTAAAACCTCCCTATTTGAAAGTTCTTGCCTGGACCAGGACTCGAACCCTCGTGTTGATGGGCTGAAGAGGTACAAGCCGTGGACTCTAAATACTCGGCCATGGGAGCCAAATGGCTGACTGATATTCAACAGGTAGCAGGTACCAGACTAGGTCAACATTCAGAAATCACAAGAAGATAGAAATCTTGGAAAAATCTTCAAAACAAACATGACAATCATTCAGATAATACAGGTGATATTTGTATTTGTCCAATAGCTCCAATGCATGTATAAATTGAGTTAAGTGTTACGTTTGACTCACCAATTTCTTTATGCCGCCATGCTGCCTGACCGTTCGTCTTGCACGTCGGAACTTTGCCACGTTAGCAATGGTTTCTGCAGCCAGACATTTCAGGTCCTTGTCAATGTCTCGTAGGATCTTGACCATCGTCTGAAGACCGCCAAGGTCTGCGATAGCTCGACGGATTTGGATGTTTCGCGAGATTTCCTTTAGGATCTTCAAGGAGCCAATCTGTTGAAGAAATATTCGAGGAATTTATTATTTTGTTTAGCTTACTGTGAAAACACCCCCCCAAACACTGAGTTTTCTAATTTTGTTTACAATTAAGACTCAAATCTGCACTAATACATTAAATGTGCTGTTCTGATAATGACTGATCTATGATGATAAGACCATGATCAGTTGTTTTTGTGGACAGACACTTGCTGATCATAGTAAATATGCTGCCTTGAGACACTGAACCAGATTGCAAGATCTTTCCAAAGTTATGAGAAGAAAGAGACTAGGCCAGTACTCACCAACTATTCTTAAGTAAGAATTGCTCAAGGTCACTGACTTTAATTCATAATATCCTCATTATGTATTTAGCTACATTTTTGCATGGCAGTTAAACTTTGCTACTTTCAGCTTAAAATCCAAATTAAAATTTCTTAAATAAGCTTATTTTTCTTGGTATGAAAATCGTTACTTAGGCTTAAGTCATGACTTAAGCTTAATAAGAATGGTTGGTTTTTCTACAAATATTGTTAAGCAAGAATTGCTAAAGTCATTGATTTCAGATCATAAAATTGTCTATGTACATTCAGGTACGTGTCTTAAATTCTTCATGCCACATTAACTTTGCTACTTTGAGCTTAAAATCGCATTTGAACTGCATTAGAGTTTTTTTCTCTTGTTAGAATGAAAATAATGACTTCAGTTCAAGTCATGACAAGGACTTAAGCAAGTTTGGTTAATACTGGCTTAAGATGGTTTGGTCATGTGGAGAGAAGTTCTGAATCAGACAGAGTGAAAATGATCTGGACAGATTATCAGAAAAAATGGCAGAGGGCATAAAGAAAAACCTGGTAGCAGACCTGATGAAGCTTTTCCTGAATCTTACCCTTGCGCTGGATAGTGACAGATGGATTGGGATTTGCCGGCATTTTTGCCGATACTGTGCAGCGACATTTCTATCATTATAGCACAGGGGCACTATGAGTTGCCCAGGGACTGAACCCGGCTGGTCCATTATACTGACACCGACATACTGGTGTTATGCTGTCCCTTTAGTCCCGAGTGTTAGGAGGGAAGCCACTACTACCAACTTTAAAGTCTTTGGTTTGACCCGGCTGGGGTTTGAACCCGTATCCTCCCGATCCGCAAGTCGATGCTCTACCAATTGAGCTATTGCAGCTGGTTGACAGATGGAGGGATGATATAAGGTAACATGCAATCCAGAAATATACAACAAGCATGTTAAATGGCTGGTGATGATGAAAAAATACTGAAAGTGACAATGTATGTGACCTGATGTCAGACTTGATATGCAAAGAAGCAAACTTGTTGAATAAAGTTGATGTGTTTTATTTTTGAAATAAATTGCAGCGACCAAATATGACCATTAAAGCAACATCCAGCTATTTTGGTGGAGGACCCCAGATGAATATCTGGGTAGAACCGCAGGCGCACCTCAAGGCAGCTGCAAGACCTTCATACATAAAGTCCTGTACCCCAAACAGGATTCGAACCAATGTGGTGGGAGGCTAAGCAGTCATAGAATAAGGTTGACCATTTTATCATTATAAACATAGAGGATCTGATATGAGTGTTCATTAGATACTGAAAATATTAAACGAGCTGGATATAATGATACGAAACGAGGCTCTGCCGAGTTTCATATCATTTTAGACAACGAGTTGAATATTTTCAGTATCTAATGAACATGAATATTAGATTCTTTTTATCACATAACCAAAACACCAGCTGTTTTTGTTTACAATGCATAATCTTTTTATAGTATGAACAGTCGGCCTTGACATGTGTAATTCGGTTTGGAAGAATCCGCACAAAATATAGTTCCAGTCTTTACTCGACCATTTTCCATACAAAGGGAACAGATTCGTTTATAACATGATTAAAATGTAATCTTTTGATTAATTAAAATGAAATTGTCCAACAAAATGCATAAAATGGCGACAACAAAGTGATCGGGAAATGGCATATACACCACACATACTTAATGACGTCACACTACGACAATGACGTCACACTACGATAACTAACTAGTGAGTTACCAAAAATAATGCATGAGTGTTACCTCATGCTCGCGTGGTAGGTTATGTGATAAAATATATTTTACTGTGCAAAGCCAATAATGCCAATACAAAAAACACATTATTAAGTCACTGTTCTTTCATCCTTCCTAATGACATTGGCCCAGAGGCCTATGACTTTCATCTGAAAAGTTTCTAAATTTGTGAAATTTTCATCATAACCATGTAATGGAGGGGACTAAAGAGTTAGAAGAGAGTGATAACAAATGCTAGGTCTTGAATAACCTGAAGGCATGACAACGGTAAGACGTGAAAGTAATCCATCCGGTTGTTTTATCACAGCCAAATGGATTCACACTGACCTTGCATTTAATCTCTTCAGTGTCAAGTAGATTGATGAGCACTTCCAAACCCCCAACGTCTCGGATGGCCAACTGGCAGGTCTCCTGAGCCAGGTTGAAGTCTCGCATGGAGCACAGGGCAATGATGGTGGCTGTCTGGTTACCTCCCTGGAAAAAAATAAATAAAAAAAATTAAGAATTTGTCACAATGGTTACCAATTAAATATGAGATTCTGATTGATACACTTAAGTTATCACAGAAAAATACAGAACAACGATGACAGTTATTGGATTACCTCCCCTGGATACAAAAAAAATTCATTGGTAAAATTCATTTTAATAAGTTGCCATGGTAACGACATGGTTAATTTGTGAGTTTGAAGAGAGGATGAGTATAATCAAACAAAATGTTAATGAGTTGCCATGGCAACAATATTAGAAAGAAATTATTGTGAGAATTGACTTATTTAGCATTCAGTTAGAACTCAACATTTTGATGTGCTTAAGTAACAGTTGCAGTAAGAAAGTGATAATTGCTATCTTGTAACCTCCTTGAAAAAAAAATGTAATTTCTTTAGAAAATATAAAAAAAAAGCTGTCCTGAGAGAATAAAAGGGGCATAACAGTCAAAATGATTGTTAGAGTTACATGCCCTTTGAAATGGGTTTGTTTATTTATTTTTTGTGATCAATTATTCCATATTTTAAGGTAGTATCTGACAGTTTGGACCAAAATAATTTTTTTCCAAGTCATTATTATGTGAAAAGTTGTTGCAAAATGCTGTTTAATGATATCTCAGATTTTTGTAAATAGTCAGGTGTAATTCACCACTCGTCATTGCAAACATTTCCTATCCGAGCCGCGCTGCAGAGGTAGCTATTTTTAAACTTAGAAAACCATGTGACCACTTTCTTTTGAGATCACGTTTTATCGTCATCAGGATAGTCCGCTCTGACATCGATATCTATTTTCAGAAGAGACCACTATCAAGCTTTTTATACAGATGGAAAGAATACACAGTCACAATGATTTTTTTCACGATAAGTTTTTTTCTATGAAATCAGTTAGTGTACAAAATCATATTTATTCAAAATAAAGTATAAATTTGTTATAAAAATTTGCCCAAATTCTTCAAAGCAGTGGTTCGATATTGTTATGTGTACTTGATATAAGCAAACTGTTGGATACTACTTTTAAAGGTAAAGTCTGTGACAAAATTGTTTTTTACCCCCCAAAAAGGGCTAATCAATTCCAACAAGAGGGTCATGATTAAGACTTTACTTATTGTTTACTGTTTACCATTCAACCAACAGTATTTCAGATATCTGGAGATGGTGCCAACTTGAAGCAGATATAGTGCTGCCTTCACTGTGTATGGCATGCCACGAATACCTGGCATGATACCACACCCAGTCACATTATTCTGACACCAAGCCAACCAGTTGTGGAACTAGGGAGCTATACCACTACCATTTTTAATAACTTTGATATGTCACGCCCCTGGATTGAACCTGGGGCTTCCCAAACCTGTAGCTGACGCTCTACCGATTGTGCTACCAGATCTGGTAGACTTATTTTTTTATCCTAACGAATGCAGACATGTGCACCAACCTTTAGATATTTGACGAGTTTCTGTATCTGCCAGTACTCAGATGGCAAGTCCGCATTCGTCTCGCTTCTTCTCTCCACTGCCTCCTCCTCCTCCTCACTTTCTGAAGAGCTCTCACTGAAACTATCCTCAGCGTCAATTGGCGTCTTACTCTTCAGTCGGGAAGGTGTGTGCTTCTTTTTTACAACTCGCTTCTCCTTATCTTTGTCCCTGCGATAAAAATGGTGAGCAACTGGTTTTTAAAAATGCAATTTTTTTTTTCTTCTCCCTGTGATAATTATGGTGAATAATGGATTTTTTAAAACATCTTCATTGTTTTTTTGTCCCTGTGTCATAGAGGGGATTTAAGAACCTTGTGGTTATTTTATTTTATTTTAAAATATGACAAAAATGGGGAATAACAGGTAGTTTAAAAACATCTTTGTTTTTTTTTTTGTCCTGTGATAAAAATGTGGGATGGAGGGCATTTAAAAATGTCATTGCAGTTTCTTGTTTCTGTGATAAAAGGATGAAAAATGGGGATTTAATAACATTATTGTTTTGTTTGTTTTGTTTTTGAAATACATTGCAGCGACCATTTATGATCATTATAGCAACATCCAACTTTTTGGTGGATGAAGACCTTCCCAACATGGAGGCAATGCTTTACCAATTGTGCAACCAGGATCCGGTTATCTTTTCTTGTACCGTAAAGTTTTATTGAGAAGATGCAGTTTTTTGCCCCAAATTATGATAAAAAAAGTAGGTGTGGGTGTGTGTGTGTGTGTGTGCGTCTTATCCATGCGAAATAAAGTTTTCCCCTTTTTGCCTCGACCAAAATTGACCCTTAGATTTAACCGATCGCCAAGACTATCGCCGTTATTATCAGCCACAGACAACTGTATTGTGCAATTTTAAGGAAAAAAATCTAAATAATGGCCTAATTACCACAAGAACAAACAAAAACCATTTCACAAAAACAATCGCACTCACTTCTCCTTGTATTCCTCCATGCCGAGAGCTTTCCACTTGAGGGACGGTTCCAACTTCTTCTTTTTCTGGTCCTTCGATTTCTTCTTATCCATATCTTTTGTTTGCTCTTTCTGCAGCTTCTGGTCCTGAGTCCTCTCTCGCTGCATGTCCTCGTCGCTCTCGTCGTACTTCTCGGTCTTGTATTTATTGTCCATCATTCGATCATCCTTTTCTTTCACCTGAGGGTAAAGTCCACAAAGAAAATATTAGCCATTTAATCCATGCATTTATTGTCCATCATTTGATCATCGTTTTTCCTTCACCTGAGGGTAAAGTCCACAAAGAAAAAATAAGTCATTTAATCCATGTATTTATTGTCCATCATTCAATCATTGTTTTTCCTTCACCTGAGGGTAAAGTCCACAAAGAAAAAATAAGTCATTTAATCCATGTATTTATTGTCCATCATTCGATCATTGATTTTCTTTCACCTGAGGGTAAAGTCTACACAAAAAAAATATTAGCCATTTAATCCATGTATTTATTGTACATCATTCGATCATCCTTTTCTTTCCTATGAGGGTAAAGTCTTCAAAATAATATCAGCCACTGAACCCAAACACTTTTATCTGTATATTTATAAAATTGGACTATTCAGCCGCAGCCGGCACTTCTGCCCCACAACTAAGTATTAAACTCCATTGTCTCTGGAGACAGATGGATGCCAAGGATGCCAACAGCAACTATAAAATAATTTTTCTTTGTCCATTTCTAAGCATTGGATTGCTCATATATTCATACAAAAAATATAAAATTGACCTATCAGATAGTAGGAAACAATCTAAGATTCAAGCTCAAAGATTTATTATATTGAAACCAGGGTCTAAGGTTATAAAGCATTAAGCCTTAGATTTTTCTCAAGTATTTGATTGGTCAGATTTTATTAAAAGAAATCCTTAAAAGTGACCAATCAGATGGTAGAAAACAAACTCAGCTTTTTATCAAAGATTTATCACTTCAAGCTCAGTGCCTGAGGCTATAAAGCTTTCAGCCTGATTTTGAGATCTTTCTCAAGGATTTGATTGGTTCGTTTTCAAAAATAACTTTAAATCTAGCCAATCATGTTTGAGGATGACCTCAAAATCCATCTTAAAGTTTAATAACTTTGGTTATCCTTTCTGTGTGTACTTACCTTAAGATTGAAAGACTGTTTCTCTATCATTTCGGCAAACTTGGGGCTCTTGTCTTTAAGCAGGGTGACCAGTTCTCTGTAAGAGTCGCCGTTCTTGGCGTAGTCCAGTTCTCCAGGCTTGCTCTTGTCCACACCCTGTAATGACCAAACAATTTAAAATGACATTGGAAACTATTTAATTTTTTTGTTTTTGTTTATAAAATACATTGCAATAACCAATTATGATCATTATAGTGACGTCCAGCTATTTAGATGGAGGAAGACCCCAAACAAATGTCTTGAAAGAACCACTGGTGCACCGTAGGTTAGCTGGAAAACCTTCCCTCATTAAAGTTCTCGCCCAAACGGGACTTGAACCCACACAGTGAGGCGCTGAGGAGTTATAAGTCGGCGACTTATTGGCCACAAGCGCCCCCTAATAATAATGACAACAATAACAATAATAATAATAATAATAATAATAACAATAATAATATTAATAAAAATTAATAATAAAGATAATAATAATGAAACACCAAATAAACTACATTCAAAATTGCCTTACATTGTTGCAGTAATAACCGCTTGTGTTCGCCGTAATGTAGATAACTTCACAGTCAAAAGGTTTCGCCTCGATGTAACTGATGTCGCCATAAAGCTGACGCCAAGGCTGGGCCCGGCAACCATTCCTGAACACATAGCCATCACCTGTAACCATAGCAACAGACATAAAGGTACTTTTTAAATTCATCTTTTTAAATGGTTTTAGTTACATCTTGAGCTAAAATCAAGCTAAAATCAATTGTAACTACTAGTTATATTAAACAAAAACAAGAAGCTCCGTTATGGAGCATTTGATATACTTTGTGTGGGAAGGGATTGGTATTAGCCAGTATTTTTGCCAATACTGGGCAGCAACATTTCTATCATTTAAGCACAGGGGCACTTATGAGGTGCCCAGGGACTTAACCCGGCCGGTCCATTATACTGACACCGACGAGCCAGGCGTAATGCTGCCCGCTTAGCCCAGAGTGTTAGGAGGGAAGCCACTACTACCAACTTTAAAGTCTTTGGTTTGACATGGCCGGGGTTTGAACCCGCCACCTCCCGATCCGCAAGCTGATCCTAGTGCTGCCTTCACTGTGTATAGCATGCCATGAACACCTGGCATGATACCACACCCAGTCATATAATCCTGACACCGGGCCAACCAGTCGTGGAACTACCCTTATATTGGCTTGAGCGTTAGCAAGGGAGCTATACCACTACCATTTTAAACAACTTTGGTATGTCGCGGCCCGGGATCGAACCCGGGGCCTCCCGTACTTTTATTTATAGTGGACTGGGAAACAAGTTCTTTCAATTTATATAAATCCCTGGTACTGGTTCTACTCAGAAAGTGAGCAGTCCAGAGGGATTAATATAAACTGAAAGAACTTATTTCCCAATCCACTATAAATAAAAAGTTTTGTAACATAAGAAATACAATTAAAAAAAATTTTTTTTCAATGTACAGTCAGCACTTGATCATTGTCTATTTTCACATTTTCTTACAAAGTTCCATCATATTTATTTTTATTTTATTTAAGCATTTATACCATGGTGTCTTGCTCCAAAATTAGCTTGGTTGTAACTTTTATATACAAAAGATCTGCTTTGTAAATGGAATCTTAATTGCTAATTTAGGAATTATTTTTTAATCGTCAATGATCACAGAAAAAAGACATCAAAGGGATTTCGACCGATCTTATTAATTTAAATTAATATTTGACAGGTGATGTATACAATCATGATCAGGTTGATTTTAGTTTGCATTGAAATATCAAATTTTTCTTATGTCGTCCTTTTTTACATGGGTCAATTAAAAGTCGATGCAATGAGAACTTCTTGTACATTACTATCTTAAAGAAGATTTCAAGGGATATATTTTGCTTGTCAGGCAAACCATACATTTATAAACATGTAAAAATTGTACCTTTAATTTAAAAATTATTAATTTTAAAGAAAGCCAAAACAAAAAATCTCTCTTAAACTGTAATCATGCCATTTTTTTACATCTATTTTTTCTTCTTTTTTTTATTATCTATTTTGTTCTTTTCTTTTGTTTTGTTCTTTTTTTCACATAATTTTTTTTATATATTTTTATTTAATGTTTTATCTATTTTTTCAAATCTTTTTTTTCTTCTTCTTTTTTTTGTAAATCTATTTTTTCTTATATCATTTTAATATATTTAAAATTATTATTTTTATCATCTACCAACCCCAGAATTCGATGAGCTCCAGGACATGCTTGTTTTCATCCGTACCGGAGAGTTGATGTAGGATATTCACCTCACCGTCCACCATCGCCGGTGTTAGACGCACTTCACTGAAACAGTACACTTTATTTATATGGTGCTGCCTTCACTGTGATAGCATATTAGAAACATGTTGAATCAAGACACATAAAAAAACACACACCAAAACTCCAAAATTTGTGCAACATTATGAGTGTTTGCCTTAAAAAAAAAGAGTTTTAATAAAACCAGGTATCTCTGCATGTTAAGTATTGTTATCAATAGCGCACCTATAGAACCTAATACTAAGTACCTAAGAAATAGAAGACATTTGTCTAGTTCAGTGTATAATAGTATATCATTCCACGCGTGGTTGTAGAAAAATATATTTTCAAAAGTGGCGCAGTCATGAATGAAGAGATATATTTTTCCAAGACTATGAGTTGCATAAAATCATTCAAACATTGATATCATATATGATACTATATAGATATCACTGATATCTACAAATTTCCTTTTTATTTCATACTTTTTTTTTCATTAAACTTTATTTTAATAAGCTGTCCTAATGGTGTATATGAGAGAAATGAAAATTGTCTCCCTTTTTAAATAATATCCGAGGTTGTCCAAACAGTAGGTAGGTCTTTTTAATTGGAATTATTGGACTTTATCGCTCTTTCTTATGCAGATGGTGCAATTAAAAATTGTGGAATGCCTTACTTTTGCATACATTTAAGCTTTAGATCCATTTAAATACTAAGAGATATGTTACTTGAACAAGAAAATGGAGGTGTTTGTTGATAATCGTCAAGAAAGGTATAAAATTCAACATACACTCAAGCAATGACCATGTTTTTTGGTGGAGGAATACCCTAGAAATGTGTCTGGGTAGAACCACCGGCGCACCTCAAGTCACCTGGAAGACCTTACCACAATGTGCTGAGAGAATGAGGTTTATATAGTCATATTGCCAAACACTATAACAGTATGGGCAGCACTATATTACCTGGTAATCTGTTGGATAGACTGCTGCAGCAGCTGTTGGTCCAGGCGGTTGATCTGAAGCTGGAGCTTGAGCTGTAGTTTCTTCTCCTCAATCTCCTTCTTTTCCTCGCCTCCTTCTTGTTTCGCAAGCTGCTCGATCTCTCGTGTAATCTCCTCAATAAATCTGTACAGACGAGATTTGACTTCATTTGTTAAAAAGGTGATATAAAATTGGCCCGAACAGGCTTAATTTTGCTATTTTCCCCCTATGCTGTCCAGAGACTAAGTCCAAACGCAGTTTTTTTTTCACTTTTCGGGCGCTTATTGCAGACAGGAAGTGACACCACTTTCCCAATCTAGGGTCAGTTTGACGATTTTTTTTCTGTCATGCATGTTAAGTAAACTTAACTTTTTTTTAATGTTGTGTAAAGTGACTGTAATATAAGTGTAACAAAAGATAGAATGCTTGTTATTGTTTGTTATTGTTGTTTTTTTCACGATGCATGGCAGCAACATAAATATGGTCACAGTAATTGACCCTACCACAGACGACATGTAGTCATGTTTACCATAGCAACAGGTACTCCCTGTAACTAGTTTAATTCAAGCTAATTCAACCTGGTCACGAGAGTCAGATATTTGACTGATCAGCATTGATTGACATCTGGTCATCACTAAGAATGACTTAAAAATGTATAAAGTTTGCATTAAAAACCACATCTAAAAATGTTCAAAGTTTGCATAAAAAAATAAAAAATATAAAAATTTATATAGTTATTTAGAATACGTATTAATTAATAATTAATTAATATAAACCTTATCGAAATAATTATCATTGTGTCCTTACTAGTCTCTCAAAAGAGTTAGACAGTTGATAATTAATCAAGGTAGGTCAGAAACAATGTTATAAATATTTGTGTGCACTGACCAATTCCAGAGCCAACATTTAGCTCAATTTTTTCCAGGAATAACTCTCAGTGACACAGCACAATTATAGAGATTGATAACCAGTTTCAACTGCCTTTAACTAACCTTAAGTTGTAGTGTTATGAAGATGAAATAACGTAAATGGAAGGACATGGAGAACATTTCCTACTGATTTGCTTATTAAGGCCAGTATTCATCAACCTTTCTTAAGTACCGTAAGAATTACTCAAGTACTAGATCTCAATCCACAATAGATAGTTTCCACTTCAGTGAAAATCCCTTATCTTGGCAGCCATTTTTGATGGTAACTTCAAGGAATTTCCATATGAATTGTATAGAAGGGTAAATTTTCTTTTCTTGTAATTCCTTTATTTGTGGTCCGAAAATTAAAAGCTATACACCATTGGAAAGCTCTTGAAATTCATATTTTTAGAATACAATATTTTAAGAATTGATAAATGCACACAGAATTAATACAGAGAAATAAATAAAACTATTGACTCATACTTTAAACAAAATGAACAGTGTAACATTTTCGATTGTATTTCTCTAACATTTTAAACTATCAAGATATAGTTTTGAAATATAAAATACTTTATAAAAGCTCTCAGATTTTATATAAAATTCAGTAAAATAGACTGAAAAATAAAAACACAGTGGTAAGTTTAATACAGCACATATTTCCCAATTTTGGCCTGCATTAACTTCTGCCCACAAAGATGGCTGCCTTAAACTGTCTTATCAGTGTTGATGACATCACATGGAAACTATCTATATCTTCGTTATCTATTTAGCTACATGAATGTATTTTTGCATGACACTATAACTTTGCTACCTTGAACTTAAAATCTCATTTACATTTTATAAATAATCTTATATTTGTTAATATGAAAATTGTGACTTGGGCTAAGTAGCAAGTTGATTCTGCCACTTTATTGCAATATTCTGGCTGATGATGTCACATATAACGTCACTTCTTATTGCAGATTATAATGCTGATGGTGTAGCACTTGTTATTAAGGCCTGTATTCACCAACCTTTCTTAAGTAAGAATTGCTCAAGTCCTGGATTTCAATCCACAATATCTTCAGTATGTATTTAACTACATGTCTTAATTTTTGCATGATATAACTGTGCTACTTACACCTAAAAACTACATTGACACTCCATAAATAAGCCTATTTTTGCTGGTACCAAAAATTGTGACATGAGCTTAAGTCATGACTTAGACTTAAGAATGATTCGTGATTACGGATCTTAATTGATAAAGATGAATGATTTTTTTTCTTGACTAACTGAGAAAATGTTTGATATTGAGATGAACAAATGTGTTTTTTTATTAAAGGTGGTATCGGACAGTTTGAACCAAACATATTTTCATTAAATATCTTAATAAACTGTTTTTACCTGAACAGACCCAGCAAATGTTGCTTATTGATGTCATACACCTGTCTAAAAAGTGTACCGTACCACCACAATCATCATTACAAACATGTATTTCCTTTCGAAGCCACGCTGCACAGTTAGCTATTTTTAAACTAAGACAACCACATGACCACTTATGTTTTAGCTCATCCGCTGTGATGTCGATGTCTATTATTAGAAGAAATTCCAATTGTTCTTATTTATAGGTTTGAAAAAAATGAACATTTTAAGTGTTGATTATTTAGATCATGTTGAAAATTGTCAAAGCTTAGACTAAAGTATGATTTTTTTTTTTCTCAACAAATTATGCACCAAATACACCAAACAGAGGTCAGATATTGTTACATACACCAGAGGGGGAATTTCCCGGCATTTTTGCCTTAACTGTGCAGCGAGCTTTCTATCATTATAGCACAGGGGCACTTATGAGGTGCACAGGGACTAAACCTGGCCGGTCCATTATACTGACACTGACGAGTCAGGCGTAATGCTGTCCCCTTAGCCCCAAGCGTTATGGGGCAAGCCACTACTACCAACTTTAAAGTCTTTGGTTTGACCCGGCCAGGGTTTGAACCCGTGACCTCCCTACATATACTGGATATAGGCAAACTGTCGGATACCACTTTTAACAGTGGATAAACACGAAAAAAATTATGACCATAATTTATATATAACATATATAAAATAGCTGGATGCCACCAACAGTGACTAACATTGTTATGTTGCTGTGATGTATCTAAAATAACAAAATCACATCATCTTGGAAAGGTACCTCAAGAGTTTACAGCTTCAACATCAGACATTAAGTTTTATGATTATATGAAAAATACAGCATATAGAACATCCCTATTAAAATCTATTTTCATTTTAATTTAAAAAAACAAGTTAATTTTTGAAGCAATCTTTGCTATATTAGAGTGTTTTTCCACCCTTATTTTCCAGTTTTTTCTTCTTTCAATTAAAAAGACTGGACAGACTACAGAAAATATAGAAGTACATAAGTACAAAATAATATGGTGTAATTGACAGTATCTATTTTTGTAAAATATGTTATCAGAATTTACAGAATTTACAAATATGAATAAACAAACAGGACACAATATAAACTTGCAAATCAAGGCTGGTCATGGATGAAATTGTAACAAAGGGAAGATAAATAAAACAAATAACATACAAATTATATATGGACCAGTTATGCAAACCATCCTTATAGTACATAAATAATGGCCAGAAAGTTTTGGTGTTGTACCTTCCCTTTGTTAACAATGAGAGTACACGGCTATCATCTCATGTCAAGCTGAAGATAGCCACAAAGTTCACCTGGAGACAACAAGCTTTAACCAGACACAGATGACTACAATAGTGATAGATAATAATTCCTCCTGCTCTATTTAGTATATGTCAATTGGTAGGCCCTCATTTTTAATCCTGGGCCGCGACGCATCGAAGTTTTTAAAAATGGTAGTCGTTTAGCTCTCTTGCTAACTTTTGAGAAAATATAGGGGTAGTTCCATGACTGGTTGGCCCAGTATCAGGATAATGTGACTCGGTGTGGCATCATGTCAGGTGTTCTAGGCATGCCATACATAGTAAAGGCAGCATTATATCTAGTGGACACCATCTCCAAAGGACTGAAAATACTGTTGCTGGGACGATGAATTCAATAAACAAACAGAATGATCAGAATTTACCATTGTTCATGTCTTTTCTATGGATGCAGTGTTAAGGCTAAAACTTCAAAGCAGTGGGCCAATTTGACCCATCACTTCTGAAAACAGTGGGCCAATTTTAAAATCACCAAAATAGGTTTTTAATAGCAAACATCGCGAAGTCACTAGCGCATATAAAGTGAATCCAATACAGCCATTTTTAGGTCAACAGGTAACGTCGAGTCGGTCTATTTATAGCAGAAACTAGTTTGTGTACAAGCTAGGCTTAAAATTACAATTGATACAAAAATAGAAGTATCCTTTCCATTTTATTTACTCTTTACTTTTATTAGCGTGCTCCAAAATGACCCATTCAGTTAAAAAAATGTGCGCCAACTCTAATAATTCTGCACCAATCCCGCAAAAAGACGCTCATCCACGTCATCCGCTGTGACATCGATGTCTATCTTTTAGCAGGAATCCAAGCCATTCTTAATTACAGATATTCTCACATATATTTGATGCCGGTAAACTGTCAGATATCAACATTAAAGATGGGTGCAAAACTTAAGTCAGAACAATAGGTTTCACAAAACATTACCTGTAAATTGAGTTGTCATCACCTTCCACAGTTGCAAATCTGTCACCTAGCATCTTCGTCGCTGGATCGCGGTTGGCTGGAGATAAAATACACTTGTTATTAATACCCATAGTAGTATAAGAATAGTTTCTAGTCAGTTAGAAAAATAGTCCTTCCAACATCGCAGCGACAAATTTTGATCATTATAGCGACGTCCAGCTGTTTTGGTAGAGGAAGACCCCAGACCATTGTCTGGCTAGAACCACCGGCAAACCACCTTTGTCCTAACAAAAATTACATCCACACAGTGGAAGGCTAAGCAGTCAGAGGAGTTCGAATCATCATCATCATCATCATCACTGTCATCATCACCACCATCACTGTCATCACCATCATCTTTGTCACCATCATCATCATCATCTTCATCACAATCATCATCGTCATCACCATCATTATCATTATCATCATCATAATCATTACCATCATAATCATCATCATCACCATTATCATCATCAACTTCATTATCCTTACCATTATCATAATCATCATCATCATCATCCCTATCATCATCATTATTACATCATAATCATAACCATCATCATCATCATAATTGTCATCACCATCATCATCATCTTAACCATCGTCATCACCATCATCACCATCATCATCATCACTATCATCAGTATCATCATAACCATCAATACCATCATCATCATCACCATCATCATCATCATCATCATTGTCATCACTACCATCATCATCATCATCATCATCATCATCATCACCATCAATACCATCATCATCATCATCATCATTATTTAGTATATATAGTTCTATCACAATGGGGTTGGATAGTTGCGTGACGGATCAGAGTTTTCCACTGATCTATGTTCTGGGGTTGAACCCTGGATCCTCCAATCTTGAGTCCAATGCATTTATCACTAGACCAATGTTGTTGTTTTTATAGTACTAGAACTTTACGCCAAAAGCGAATGGGAACACCCAAACCTCAGGGCTCGAAAATTACTGTAGCCCGATGTCCCGGACACGTCAAAATGCAGTTTAGGGCTACTGGTCATTGATCATTAAATTAGTCTCAGACAAGTCAAAAATTCGCAGTTGTACAAGTGACAAATAAACAGCAGTTTCTTATAAGCAAATTTTCGGACAAGTAATTTTTGTCCAGGTCACTAGTCTGGGACAAGTCATTGAAAAGAAATTTTTTCCAGCCCTGACATTGCTACCTATTCATAATTTATCTCTCATGGCATTGTTAGAAATGTTGTTGAAAGGGGCATTAACTCTTGCAATTTCAATGATCTGATCATGACAAAAAAATAAGTTGGCTTCCATGGTAAAAAAAATTTACTGAAGTTTCACCAAAATTGACACAAAACATGTCGGAGAAGAAGCTCAGGCAAAATTATGTGAAAAATTATCATCACCGATGTACGGACATTCGGACATACAGACAACCTGATGATATGGAATAAAACAGTAAAATCTACAACATCAAGAATTGCAAATCACCATGGCATACCATCTAGGCATCCTCGAACATACAGACACCTGATGATATGGAATAAAACTTTAAAATCTATAACATCGAGAATTGCAAATCGCCATGGCATACCATCTAGGCATCCTCGAACATACAGACAGCTGATAATATGGAAAAAAAACTGTACAATTTACAACATCAAGAATCGCAAATCGCCATGGCGTACCTTCTAGGCATCCTCTTACTTCCATCAGCTTCTGATCGCCGGCCATTCTGAGGACTTGTTCCACAAACTCGAGTGACATGACAGACACCGTAAACTCATTGGTGCTGACTTTCTTCAATGTCAACATTGGTGTGTTGTCCTTTTCCGTTGTCTGGTTTGACACCATATCTTCACCCCTGTTAATTACAAGTTCAGAATTTAGTTCATGGCTATTGTTAGTGATGCGCCATTGATCGGAAGACATCGATTAGCTGCGAGTAAAAGCTTCTCGATGTCGATAATCAATGTCATTCTCTCATAAATAATTAACAGAAGCGTGCAAATGTACTCCAATTAAAGGTACGCGTTCAGGCTTTTACACTTATCTGGTCGTAAAGGTAAATCACTCTAAAAAATTAAAATGGTGGCCCGTGATTTACGAGCACATAAAAATAGAAAGCAAGAAAAAAAAAACGTATTTTGTCCTTAAAACAGCAAATGTTTTGTAGAAAGTGGCAGCAAGTACACTATAGTATCCAGTAATTATGTAAGTTACTAATCATAAACAATTTGTGAACGTAACACTGCGTGGATTAATAAACCGATTATAATCGCATCGGAAGTGGCAACCATTTCCAACCAATGATCAATTATGATTGCAACCAGTTTCCCAATACTAGTTATTGTTAATGTAATTGTTAATAGAATTTCTTTTTTAGAAAGTCAGCTGAACTTTTATTACTTTTATTGATTACATTTTTCATCTTCTTTTCTTAAAACAAATTATAGTAAGTTTGAAAGGAGAATTATATTGATTACCCAACCAAGTTGCTTAACTTAACAGGTATTTTCTTACGCCTTTTATTTCTTGTTTTGTTACGTCGCAATGACACACTTATTGTCATATTGGTGATGTCCAGCTGATTATTAGTGGAGGAAGACCGATGGTTCAGTGCAGGTTAGCTGGAAAACTTCGTCCCATGAAAGTTCTTGCCCAAACCAGAACGTTAACCCATGAGGTGAGGGGCTCTTTTTAAGATAAGTGGAAAAAACAAAAGCCATCACATTTTTGTGCTTAGTTTCAAATCTTTTTGCATAAATTATATAATAAAGTTATATTTATTTCATATTAACTGCAAAGATATTATTTAAAAAAAAGTACATAGCTGTGTGTTGCTTGTCATGACTTGGTCAAAAGTATTTTTTTAGTTCTTTTTTTCGGTTTTGGTACTTTTCCAAGTAGTCAGAGGAGTCACAAAACGATGACTCTACCACTCTGCCATGGGCGCCCAGAGAGATAATGCTAAAATCATTTTCATTAGCAATTTCAAACGTGGGAACTTTACTGTGTTGATGCAACCAAAAACTTCAGCAATTCTTCACAGAAAGTGGAGATTTAATTGGATATATTATGGGGGTTTTAATGATAAAATCCCAAGATGCACAAAACAGCAACAAACAATCCACTTGTCCTGTCAACCATGAAAAGTTTATTGAGTTTATTGTCCCACCAACAGTATTTCAGTTATCTGGAGACGGTGTCAACTTGAAGCAGATATAGTGCTGCCTTCACTGTGTATAGCATGCCGTGAACACATTTCTATCATTATTGCACAGGGGAACTTATGAGGTGCCCAGGGACTGAACCCGGCCGGTCCATTATATTGACACCGATGAGTCAGGTGTAATACTGTCCCCTTAGCCCCGAGCGTTAGGAGGGAAGCCACTACTACCAACTTTAAAGTCTTTGGTTTGCCCCGAACGGGACTAGAACTCACGCAGTGAGGGGCTGCGGAGTTACAACGTGTTTTAAGTATTTCATCTGCTTACTTTTCTGTGAATCCACTACCAGACAGCATTTCAGGCCTAAGACAAGTCTTCCAGGTCAGTGGTGATTTGAAAATCAGTTTGCCTTCCTCGGGGTTCTTGGCGCAGAATCCATCCACCCAATGCATGATACTGTTGAGGAGATCCTCGTTTAGTTTTGTGAACTCGAGCTTGCCGCCTGAACCTCCTTTTGCTGAGGTCCATTGGGCCGCACGCTGTAGCGCCTGACCCATTCTTGTTGGTGTGTTGTCTGGACGCTTAGAAATGAATATGACACCTGGAAAAAATATAAAGTTGCAAGTGTTGAAAAAATACATTCTCTTTGCATTTAATTGTTTGATATTTTTGGTTTTAGTTTCAACACCATACAAATAGTTGATATCTAGAAAAAAATCATGAAAAAATACAGGTTTCTCCTGATTATGTCAAATTGATATTCTTTTTTTTTTTAAAGATTAAACACTCACAGTAAAGCTGACACCTGGAAAGAAAGATTTACAGCCATTTTACTGCCAGCGGTCTTGCAGTATGTTTTGTACCGCGTCATGTTTTATACCAAATGTTTTTCTCCCTGCTGTCTTTTTATATGTTTTATACCTCGAAATTTTTCACATCAGATGTTTTAATACCTGCTGGGTTTTTTTTATATGGTTTATACCTTGGCATTTTCCACACCAGATGTTTTTGCTACCTGCAGGCTTGCTATATGATTTTTGTTTTTAGTTACATCGCACGGACACAATTATGGTCATATTGGTGACGTCCAGCTAATTATTGTTGGAGGAAGACTTACGTCTGGGTAGAACCACCGGCACACGACATGTTAGCTGAAAAACATTCTCACATGAAAGTTCTCGCCCTGACCGGGTGCTATATGATGTTTTGTACCTCTGTATGTTTTACACCAGACATTTTGCTACCTGCATGACGTTTTGTATCTCAGAATATTTCCCACCGGGTATTTTGCTGTGCAGTTTAGCATAGTTTTTACTGTGTGCACATATATTTTCATGCGATTCTTTTTATTGTAATTGTATTTCAACATAATAACATCAAAACAGCAATTTCAGTGTGAGCGGCTGATCAGATTTAAGAGTCAGCGTGTATATACAAAATTAAAATTTCTTGTTGAACATGCTTATATTAAGGCCCGGTCACACAGCCTTTCGCGTCTGTTTGCGGGAAAAATTTCGTGATTTTTTTTGCCATTGGAAATACCATTTACCCTATTTTCATAAAATATATATAACTGGGAATCAAGCAAGCAACCTTATAATATAATATGAAAGTGATTGTACAAGGCAGGCGCATTTCTGCCATTACGCAATTTAAGCACATTCGTAACCTCTGTTCAAAAAATCAAAAATCTAGAAACCAAAACGCTAAGAAAGTCGATGCCTAATCATTGGACTGAAATCTTCATCGAATTATGAAGCGACCAATGAAATATTACCAGAAATGGCGAAAAGTGAACTAAATATCTCACGGGCGATGTATGGAGAGTAACGGGATGTATCGGTCGTGGGTGTCCGACGATGACTTCTCTGTTTTGTGTTCTTTGTGTTATATCACACCAACACAATTATTCGCTGATGTTTTCTTCATGGATGAATTGTTTCTCTAATCTTCCTGATAAAGATTAAATCATTTGGTTTTATTGCGTTACTGATATAGGGTCTAGGATGGGATTTGCCGGCATATTTGCCAATACTGTGCAGCGACATTTCTATCATTATAGCACAGGGTCACTCATGAGGTGTCCAGGGACTGAACCCGGTCAGTCCATTATACTGACACCGACGAGTCAGGTGTAATGCTGTCCCCGTAGCCCCGAGCGTAAGGATGGAAGCCACTACTACCTAAAAGTCTTTGGTTTGACCTGGTCGGGGTTTGAACCCTTGACTTCCCGATCCGCAAGCCGACGCTCTACCAACTGAGCTATTGCGGCCGGTGATATAGGGTCTAAGTCCATCTTAAGAAATGTATGTTTATTGGGTTTATCTTCCCACCAACAGTATTTTAGTTACCTGGAGATGGTGTCCACTTGAAGCAGATATAGTGCTGCCATCTCTGTGTATAGCATGCCGTGAACACCTGGCATGATACCACACCCAGTCACATTATCCTGACACCGGGTCAACCAGTCGTGGAACTACCCTTATATTTGCTTAAGCGTTAGCAAGGGAGCTATACTATAACCATTTTAAATGACTTTAACCAGGTCCAGTTAGATAGGGCGGGAATTTAGTTTTGTTAATGGGTCTTTGAGGAAAAATAGACCCTAAAGCATCAACTGTAAAACTTAACAAGGGAGAATGGTTTAAAATTGTTATCTTTTTGAGTTTTTTGTTGTTGTTACATTGCATCAACACAATTATAGTCATATTGGTGATGTCCAGCAATTATAAGTGGAGAAAGACCCCAGATTTATGTCTGGGGAGATACATTGGTGCCAGCAGGTTAGCTGGAAAATGACTGTTCTACTTACATGCCTGCATAAGGCTAAAAAGAATATTTGACAAAATCAATTAAGTAAACAATTACAAATCAATGCCTCTGCTTTTATGTGATTTTATAATTCAATGAATAGAAAATATGGTCGTGTATAAACTGCCAAACAATAGAATGAAGAAATTGTCCGGAAACCCAAATTTCAGATGATTTAAATTACAGAAACTTTTATATAATACAAATTCATATTATATCAGCTATTTTACAGGGTCATAGATTTTTTTAATAATGCAATGAATTTTGTCACCATTAACATTGTGCATATATCCTCCTGTATTTAATATTTATTAAAACTGCGATAAACAAAGTAATCATTCGGCCTAGACATCAATCGGAATATCTAACGATCTGAAATTTCTGCAGTGAACAAAAAATATTATTCAACAAAAGGTTTTGAAGAGCCTATTCATCAATGGGAATAGATTATGATCTGCAATTTCTGTAGAGAACAATGAGTACTTAAAAACAAAAGATTATGAAGGGCCGCTTATCTCGATCGTTGATTGTTTCATTAACTGCAAATTACCCTGATCATTTACGGTCCATGAACGGTGTAGCCGCATATTGTAGCATCTTAAATAAAAAATCGTTTTTTACTTTTTTCAAGTAGGAATGATACAATATTTGTAATATGTTTAGGAAAAAAGTAAGAGAAGCGAAAGATAAATTTTAAAAAATAAAAATAAGTAAAATAAATAAATATAACCTTGACCTTTAATGTCCTTTACCATCTTTTAATGGCAAAGATTAGAACAAGGCTCATGGAGATCCGATTAAGTAAACACTCGGATAAACATCTGAACCTCAAAAGGAAAGATATATCCTCATTTTTTAATTCGAACCTAAGATTGGTTTGTATTAAAAAATGCCTAGATGTGCCTGATTGTCACTATCCGCAAGGAGAAAAAATAGTTTTTTTTAAAACATTTAAGTATCCGATCGGGTTTCTACCAGAGACAAACTGGAATGAGAGGCCCAAGAGCTATAAAATAAAAGTGGTTGCTATAAGAAGGAACCACTTTTATTTTATTGTCACATCATATCCAGTATAATGGATACTGGTAAGTTACAAATATTCTTGTAAAACTAATTATTTATCCTTCACCACTTCTTGTTCATGAATTGATGCAACTGACACGTGTTGTGGGTATTTATGAAAAAGGGGTAACTGAAAGGTAATACAATTACTTGGATGTTGCAATTGTCATAGAGCAACTTATATCTCGTAAATATGTTGAGATGGGACCACTTGAGATATCAAAATAAATTAAGATAGCAACAGAACTCTGCATTTCAACTGAACTTCTGGCAACCACAATTTTTTCCACAAAAACGGGATAAAAGCTCAAAGCTAGCATAAGACGATGTCTACATCTACAAAATGGTACAAAACCGACTTAGCCATTCAACCATAATCATGCAAATTTGTCAACTTACACACAAGATTGGAAAAAATATTTTTTGTTACAATGTGGCCCAAATTCCTACACTGGTGTATGAGTTCAACGCCACAGCTCATGATAGTACAAGATATTCCCCACACTATTTAATGTTTGGAAGACATCAAAGGCTTGCAGTCGATGCTTTTCCTGGTGGGAGATTTTGCTTTTCATAAGGCGAGGCAAAGAACAAAGCTTATGGAAAGGAAATCATCTGCAATGAGAGTTCCTTATTTTTTCCTTGTGATAGAGTTCCGCTAAAGAATATGTCAGCATAAGATTGCTGACCAGTGGGAGGACAAGCCAATACATTGTCAGTAATCATAGATTGCATTCCCCTTCCACTGACACTGTAGTGTGCATGTTGGTGCTCATTAAAGCTTTGTATATCTTCGATATTGTTGTATATCCTCTCTTGTTGTTCTTCCATCTGAAAAACCTAAGCAGTTGCAGACACAATAACAATTGTTGCCATTTAGACGGCTCTACCAGGGTAGACCATGACACAAAGATGATGAATATGTGAAAGTGGTTAGATAATACATTAAGTATTGTGCTAGGTTCGATCCTTTTATTTTTCTAACGTCAAAATCAAAACAACACTAAGTCTGACATCTCATCGCATTTGCAAGCTCACTATGACATAATGCGCAATACTGTGAGTTTCTCAACTATATATTTAGAAACAAGGCAATCTGTACAAACATCAGGTTATATTGGTGACAGTTTTAAGGTAAATGTATGGACCAACAGAGGAAAGTTTCCAAATACTGATGATGTTGGGATCATGGCAGATATGAGCATTAAATGAAAATGACTTCTTGGCCTGCTCGAGGCTGAAAATTGTTAAGTTTTGGTGAGTCAAAATGGACCATGGACTGAAGGTCTTTTAGAGATGAAGTAAGCACAGAGCCCCATAACAAATCATCCGCGTTCAATATGGCTTTTCAAAGAAAAAGTGCTAGCTTCGTCCACCTCAGATGATGGAGAACTTCCCCAGAATACAAAAGGACCTGGTCCGTGTCTTTATTGATCTTGAAAAGACCTTTAACACTGTTTCCAGGCAAAAGTGATCTGTGAAAACTACATTACTGAAATGGCTTAAAAAACTGTGAGACAATGTACGACTTGCCACTGAGCCAAGTTGTCGAGGATGGGCAGTCAAGCACTTTTGAAGTTAAGGTTGGTGACCACAACAGATGGGTTCACCGTAAACTTTATGAGTTGGGGTATACAGACAACTTGGTACTTAAATAACAGAATCTGTTAATGAAACTGGGTTCCATTTTGAAAAGTGGCAACCCGTTTTCACAAAAAACACAAAACAATGCTGATGACTAATTTTGCCAAGAAGGAGGAGACTCAAGCTCAATCACAACTCAGCCAAGCAGTTGCCACTATATCAGAATCAGCACCCTAAACAGCATTCAAGGCTTCTTAAGTAACACATATGTTCTGACTAGTGGCCACATCATCAAACAGTATGGTAGAAGCTTACTGGTGTTGGCCGTCAAAACATGGTTTTAAACCATGCCACGGAACCAGGTTTTCAATGATTTAATAAATCCCATCCCAAGCTAGGTCTTAAAGCAAGCTTGCTATATCCAAAGTTATAGCAGGATTGGTTTACATGAACTGAAGTTAATAACCGGAAACAGCTTTTCTATTTTGAGTAACAGTGACCTTGACCTGACTGGCCCCAAATCCAATCCCAAGCTAGGTCCCAAGCTAGGTATTCATGCTACCTTAATATATCCAAAGTTTCAGCAAGATTGGTTTTATCCAAACTGAAGTTATTGACAAGAAAACCCTCTGTTTGACGCGGCAAGCGACGCACGACAGCCCACCATCTCTTCGGCCTGCCATACCCCAATCTAATAGCCAGGATTTTTGTTAAAAACCTGGTTAATAAGTAAATCGTATCAAGAAATAAATGACAAAATGAATCTCTGTATCCTTCGAGGCACCAGATCCGACAAGGTCCTGAAACTCACAAGATTCTCAATTTGATGGAACTTTATGAAACAGAACATGGAAATGCTTCTTTGGAAAAACATACAAGAGAATCAGACATTAAAGTAGAAGGATATGTATGTCAGGAGGGCAAAATATGTGTTATTGATTCATAAATTAAAGTTATTGCCAACATAATGTGTGTTTTTTATGTCAGTGAGCAGTACAATTTTACAAGTTTAGTTTTATGGGCATTCTATAGTTTAAAACATGATTTACATATCATGTATTACATAATCATGTTTTTTTTATTTGCATTTACATTTGTATCTTAGACCACTTGTTTATACACACAAATACAACTTTGTAGCATTCATTTCACTTTTCTGTCTATCACTTTTTCAGATGCAAGAAGAAGAAAGTGGACATCACAGCTGAGTGCGGTTCCAATGCACAACTTGACAAAGTCAAAGAAGGGCCACAAACAGCATGCCAGTTAGCATCTACAAGGACAGCATGCCACTTAGTATGCATATGCCAGACACCTTACAGCTACAACAGCTGTTTACACAGATGTGTCATCATAGCAAACACTAAGTGCCAATGCCAGGTCAGCTAGAATGCCTATCGGTACTTAACCGGTGTCAGCATGTATCAATTTATCTGCCAGTCTGAGACTTTTTTTCCTGCCTCCCAGCCACCAGTGTACCTTCAACAGACAGTCTCACTGACTCCAAAGAAGATGTGTACTTTGATTTCATTAATAATCATATTCATTAATTATAATCTGCATTAATCATTAGCTTGCTAAGCATGTATTTATAAGGCTTATGCAAATAGTGTAGATCCAGATCAGCCAGTTCAACCTGGAAGATTACTTTTTGCTGCTGAGACTCCACATCTTCTTTTTAAGGCATCCAGATACTAAAAGCCATTGTTTCAGCAACTTGCTTGCTTTTTTCTACATACAAAGAACATAATGTTACACATTTTCCTTTTATTTAAGAAGAGAACATATTGCAGTAGAAGTTGTTGCCCTGTCTAGCTTATCACTGCATGGTACAGCTTATCACTGCACATTGCTACTTGCTTTCAAAATTAACTGTAACATCAGTCAAAAACTCGCTTAAATTTGTTTATAAATTTTATTAATCAAATTCAGAGATCTGATCAGTAATAAATCAAACCCAATTTTCAGGAGGAAAGGTTGATCTGGATGAATATTATTTACATCTTGGCATCAATTTGTGTTAACATCTGGTTAACATTTATATTATGAAAATACAGTTATACATAAGTATTTTATTATCAATCCCCTTTAAGATTGAGCTATTTACATACATCTCAATATTTGATCTTAAAGGTGATATCCGACAGTTTTCCTATATCAAATTCATGTTACAATATCGAACCAGTGCTTTGGGGAATTCGGGCATAATTTCTGCATAAACTCATATTTTAACATAAATAAAGATGGTTTGAACACTGCCTACATCGTTAGACAGCACAAATTGCGATTAAACCACTCTAAAGTTCAATCATTCCAAATCTAAAAACAAGCAAGATAGTGATCTCTGCTAAAAATAGATATTGACGTCAGATAGGATTACCCGGATGACGATATAACGTAAACTCTAAAGCAAGTTGTCATGTGGTTTTCTTAGTTAAAAATAGCAGCTATCTCTGCAGCGTGGCTCAGATAGGAAATACCTGTTTGCAATGAGGAATGAGGATTTATGTTTCACTGTTCACAGAGTTCTTTGGCATCAATAAGCAGCATTTTGCAAGATCTTTTCAAGTAACAATGACTTATTTGGTTATCTGAGAAAAAATATTTTGGTCTAAACTGTCGGATATCACCTTTAATAGGTAGTTTCACATCAGTCAAGGTCACTTATCTTGGCAGCCATTTTTGATGGCAACTTCAAGTAATTTTCAGATGAATTGTATAGAAGTGTAAATTTTATTTTCTTGGAATTTCTTCATTTGTGGTCCAAAAATTAAAAGCTATACACCATTGGAAAGTTTTTGAAATTCATATTTTTAGAATGCAATATTTTTAAAATAAATAAATGCACAAAGAATTAATACACAGAAATAATATTATTGGCTCATCCATAAAGAAAATGAACAGTGTAACTTTTTGGTTGTATTTTTTTATATTTTAAAGTATTCAATATATTTTGATATTTAAAATACATCATAAAAGCTATAAAATTTTATATAAAATTCAATCAATTAGACTGAAAAATAAAAGCACAGTGGTGAGTTTAATACAGCACATATTTCCTGATTTCGGCCTGCATTAGCTTCTGCCCACAAAGATGGCTGCCTTAAACTGTCTTATCAGTGCCTATGACATAACATGTAAACTATCTATTGTAATCAAATAATCTTCAAGTCTTTAAATGAGTGTGGTTATTAGCAAAGGTATTGTTTGGAATAAACTAACATATTATAAAACTAGGGGTGTAACGATATACCGTAGAACGGTATACCGCAGTTCAATATTCACGGTTCGATTCACGGTTCACTTCTCAAGAATTATGGTACGAACTGTGCAATACAGTTAAAAAAAATCCTACTTTGTGCTCTTGAGTTCACGTCGAATTGTTGTTGAGTCAATGTGGACTATTTTTTTACACAGAGAAAACGACAAAGTGACTCAAGATATAGCACTTTTATGACAATGTTTGCCGAGATGTAAGCATTGTTGTTAAATTAGTAAGCTATGTAGTATATCTTGTATCGGTAAAGCGCATTGCGTATTGCTAATTAGTTTTCAAAATGGCGGCTGTCGAAAACTTGTAATCTCTGTTAAAGAAATCACTGATGGAATCGGGCACTCTATATTGCAAAAAAAAAATCCTTTGCAGATTTTGGTATGATTGATAACATCTTTGGCTTTTGAGACTTCGGCTAATTGACTGTATTGCCGTCATTATGAAATTGTGAAACGTATCTTATCGTGAGGGTAGCGTATCGTTACACCCCTATATAAAATTGTTATGATAATATGAATCAAAACACTTGGTTCACAAATTGAAAGAACTGTGTACACAATATGGAATTTAATACATATTCCAGTTAAATAAAAACACCGGTCGAAAACAAATATTTTGTGATTGTGATGAAAGGCTGTAACTGTGATGAACTATTGTGATTGCGATGAATATTGGTACTGTTATTGTGGTGCTAAATTGACATCCTATTTGTGTGTAAATAGACTAGTTGTAACTGCCTACATTCTTAGATTTATAATAGCCTGCATTCTTAGATTTATAATAAACAATTTTTGTTATTACTTTTTATCATTAAGTTTTGCATAATTAATTGTTTTTATGTTGAAATGTACATATGTATATAGTTTAATACATTTATTATATACATATATTTTATTTATACTTTCTTAACATCCATTTTAGAATGGAAATGCAAAAATGCTAACTTAAGTTTACCAATATCTAAATAGCTATAGATGATATATCAATGGTGTACTATAACTGCTGCTTGCAATCATGTAATTAAACTATTGCATATATTCAAAGTTTAATATCGAAATTAAATTAAATCTGTGATTTTTAATGCAGTTATATGGTGTCAAACTGTATTGTTTATTTTACACTTATCAAACAAGACATTCTTTTTTCTACAGAAAATGAAGACAGTAGAACTATTTAAATGATTATTTACGTTGAATATACATTTTGTTATTTTTTGTTTAACACATATGCTTGGAGATGAGAATGTTTGCACTGAATAAGAAATAATCAAAATAGAGTAAATAAGTAATAATTAGTTATGAACAGTTTTATGCTCTGTCATGTATTGTATTTTCAGGAAAATGAACAGCACTTTTTTACAATTAATGTTCATTTAATTTCTTTTGCATCAAAATGAAATTGGTCATTGGTTAGTCGATATGTAAGACTGCATTAAAATGAATTTAAATAATATTGAATTCTCCTTTAATTTGCTCCCAATGATGAATATATCATAAAAGACTAATGCAAAATTAAATTCTCCATGAAAAAAGTACAAAGGAATGGTAAATTTCATGAAGATCAATTACCGGTAATTGATAGAAAAATTACAACATTCTGAATGAAAATCTCCCTTCAAAGGGTTCTGTGCGCGGCTGTCTATCTTTACAGACTAGAGACAATGGCAGAAAATTCCAAAAATCGATGCAAATATTACAATTTTAAAGTCTTTTAACTTTACTCCTAGTGATGATATTTTAAAAATTTCAACAGTTCTGTAAAGCTTTCTTTAAGGACTTTTAAAAAGTGTTATGTTATTTGATTTTTTACAATTTCTTAAATTTAGTGTGGGGTTGCTATTTTGTTGTAATGAGTCGAATATGAAAGTTCCAAGGTCCAGGGCCTAGTTGCTAGGTGAACGTGATAGCTAGCACCCCTGGATATGCATGGAGGCCGATGCAATGAAATTAGTTGTAGAGGTCATATAAAGCTTCTTACTAGAAGCCAAATGCATAGTTTTATATCTGAAAAGCTGAGACTACTGCATAATAGCGGCAGTAGAAAATACACACAAAAATCATGTCATTAATATTCCCCTTCTGATGTTGAGTTTTATTTGGCATAGTTCTACTTTCTCTATTGTTTCATGTATTATGTTATCGTATATCTGGTGCTATCGCCCCCGAACTCCCGTTTGAAAATTTGAAGTGAGAGAAACATGCATGCTTTGCCCGGTAAACATACAGGTAGAGTGCAATCTAGCCAAAAAAATATATTGAACTTTTGAACGTTTTTCTTTTAGGGGGCTGCTGCCCCTACACTCTGGCTATTTGCTATTCATATTCAAACAATAATGGGCCAGTTAATGCAGTCTAGCTGAAAAACTTTCTGCTTTCTCTTCTTCAATAAGAAGAAACATTAATTTTTACAGCTTACATTTTAGCCATATTAAAAAGATACAGCAAAGGGTACAAAATATAGTTTTTAAAAAGTTAAATGCACTATATCATTCATAGTCATACAAAAGTGCTAATTTGGCAAATGTGGAGATACAACAGAATTCCTCTAAGGACAAAACTACATAAAAACAAATAACTTACAATTTTCCCTCCAAACTCCCAATGGACTTTAGTTTGTGTACGGCGTTGCTATGTTCAAGCGCTTGCGCAAACGGAAGTTGAACATGTGTATATGACGGCTCTAAATTGGCGGCCTCACGGCCCCATGTTCGGGACAGTTTTTCTACATAACTTCTTTGAATCTTTTATATATAAGAAGATAGGAAAAAGAAAATTCGAATACATTTGCTACTGTTAAATTAATGTATTTTATAAGTCGTTGAGCCGTGAATTACATTTCCATGTGATGTCATAGGCACTAATATGACAGTTTATAGCAGCCATCTTTGAAGGCAGAAGCTAATGCAGGCCGAAATCTGGTAAGATGGGCTGTATTAAAGATCAAAACTATATTTTTAAAGTTTTAAAGGTAAAAAAATACAACCAAAAAAGATACACTGTTCATTTTGTTTAAGGATGAGCCAATAATTTTATTTATTTGTGTGTATTAATTCTTTGTGCATTTATCAATTTTAAAAATATTGTGTTCTAAAAAATATGAATTTCAAGAGCTTTTCAGTGGTGTATAGCTTTTAATTTCTGGACCATAAATGAAGAAATTACAGGAAAATTTACGCTTGGTTACAATTCATCTGAAAATCCATTGAAGTTGCCATCAAAGATGGCTTCCAAGATAAAGGATCTTCACTGATGTGGAAACTATGTATGGACCTTTCTTGTAGACAAACACGCTTACAGATATTTTAATCCTTTTATATTCCACTTTATTACAAAGTCAACAATGCCATTAAAATTTATTAAAATATGACTATAAATGGATATTTTGATAAATAAAAAAAATTAAATTAAAATTTACCGCTATATATTTGTTGATGTTTCCTTTAGTTTCTCATACATCATTCGAATTCACGAGATGAGCACACAAAACCGATGTCCACAGCCACGAATAACCTTAGCATCCTGATCATTTTTTGAAGAATGGCACATTCATTAAAAAAGTTGTTATATAGGTTTTGTATATATTTACATTATATATAAATGTTCGCAGTTTGCATAATGAATGTCATTTTGTTTAATTTGTGATCGTGATTTTAATTGTAACGACCGCATGGGTAGAAATATAAGCGCTTCAAACCAGCCTCGCTGCTGGGTTAACTCTTTAGCGACGCGGTTTCAGCGGCTTCCCGATTTGCGCGGTTAAGCAACGGTTACCGTGGTCGGTGTACGGATGGGTGACCGTTGGGGAGCGCCGGCCTGCGTTACATTGGTGGCAGCGGTGGGATAGTCAACTGCCGGACTGGAGTTGCGTGCCCACGGAACTTCCCAGGCCAAGTCTCGGGACGAGACTTCTCGGAGGGGGGAGTAATGTAACGACCGCATGGGTAGAAATATAAGCGCTTCAAACCAGCCTCGCTGCTGGGTTAACTCTTTAGCGACGCGGTTTCAGCGGCTTCCCGAGTTGCGCGGTTAAGCAACGGTTACCGTGGCCGGTGTACGGATGGGTGACCGTTGGGGAGCGCCGGCCTGCGTTACATAATCAAATCTCCATAAATGACGCCAAAGTAGTCACGAATATTCACAAATAGTTTTTCTATGGCTAAAACAATCTATAGTCAAGTACATGTAGCGATATTAGTTCAAAATATGCCATCAATATTAATAAAATTAGCTCACATTGAAAATGTTCGATACATATCAAATTATTATTTATCCAATAGTTTCACATCCAAAAGAATCAACATAAATGTTTTTACACCCTTAAATATTTCTTTACAACATACCCGGACATTTAAACAGTTTTCTTCCTTCATGACGTAAGCAGTCAACAGATAGAATTTACTTTAAAGGGTTAGGATGTTTTAAGCTTACGTGTATGTGTTTTCACAACTTTACTTTATTACCTGGTTGGTGGGGTTGGGGTTGGGGAATGCATCCCCCTCCCCTGGTTCCGTCCCTGCTTAATGGATCATTTTTCATAAATTTTCTTTCTTATTGAAAATGAGAAAATACATCTTTTAATTTCAGTTATATTTAAATGGTAGCTCTTACAAGGTTGTGGGAAAATGTTCTAATTCTCCTTAAATAATATATAGCATATTTGTCCTGAAATAGACATTACGACTCAATTAATAAAAAAAACACAACTTTGTTATAATAAGGGTTTTCTTCTTGAAGTCTGTGGAAATCCGAATGCCACAAGTTGAAAGGCAATGTTAATAAATACGAAAATTGCTTTTTTACGACATTGAAGCGCCGGCGTTATTGACAGACGTACGTGTATCTGAGGTCTTTCTCCAACAAAATAGACTTCTTTATAAATATGTTATATTTTCGCTGCGATGTATTTAAATCTCTCTCTCTCTCTCTCTCTCTCTCTCTCTCTCTCTCTCTCTCTCTCTCTCTCTTTCTCTAGCTAATTCGACCCGTAATGTGAGGACCACCCACCAAGACCCATCATGTGAGGACACCTATTTCTAAGCACTTTCAGCGAAACTCTCCCTCGGATTGTCACTCCTTATTACCCCCCTTTGACCATGGCAAAGCGTATTTTTGCTTTTTCATGCATACACAATCTGAGAGAGTCCCCATAAAAATCTTTCTCTTATCTACGGACATGCCCTCACATCATTTATCTCGCCGTTCTAGGAGAGATTCTACCCAGTGCGGACAACGCAGTCCTTACACGGACGAGAGAGTCGGGGTCCCCATAAAATTGGAGAGATCTTTCTCTTATCTGAGGACATGTCCTCACACCAATTATCTCAGTTTTAGGAGAGATTCTTCCCAGTGGGGTCAACTGTCCTTACACGGACGAAAGTGTATCTTTCTCTTTTGTCAGGGCGCCAAATTAAACTATTTTGTTTGCAGTATTCATTTCTTATTAACCACCATGAGTTTTGTTTTCATTCATACACCATGTGAGTGTGGTTTTGTGTATGGGTCAGTCATATTCTGAACCATTCCAGCTAGGACAACTAGTGTCTTTTCCTTACACGGACTGCAAAGGATCTGTCTCTTGATATCAGGATATATTATTCAACTGTTTTTGCAGTACTTTAAAGTGGAGTGGTCTATAATGGACAACTTTTCATGTACCAGTGCAATCACATTCATTTTATATTCTTATGAAATAATTCCAGAAGAACATGCGTTGTTAGATGTTTGTGCGCTTGAATAATTTTGACGAAGTATAAAATTTAGTAATATTTTAGTAATATTTTTTCATGAAAATAAATTACTTGCTAGTAAATCAATAATTACCCCAGCAAAGGTGGAAGAATCCTCACATGCTCAAGTTATAAATTGGTTTTGATGCCAAATATTGGTGTAACACAGGATACTAAACATAACGAACACTACCCCCATGACTGACCACTTCACTTTAAAAAAATGAATTCAAATGTCCAAGCAAATAGAAATGCTTCTCAAGGTCGGTAAGTGTGCCTCGTTCATTCATCATCTGTCAGCAGCATTTTTATATATCATTTTCTCAAGACCACGAAATATAGTCGAAACAGAAACAGCCTGGTCATCACCATCTTCAACTATGTTCTTGTAGTTCCTTTATACTGAACTGGTCAAAAAAGAAACACACAGATAAAATGAATCATTTATTTTTTAACTAGCAATGTTTTATAAACTATCATGCATAACTGGAAATAGTAGTTTAACATAAACTCCTATCTACAACACACTTTTAACATGTTAAACAGTTACAAGCTTAAGGTCCTAGTGTTGTCACAAGTGTAACACAGGCCGGCGCTCCCCAACGGTCACCCATCCGTACACCGGCCACGGTAACCGTTGCTTAACCGCTCAAATCGGGAAGCCGCTTAAACCGCGTCGCTAAAGAGTTAACCCAGCAGCGAGGCTGGTTTGAAGCGCTTATATTTCTACCCCTGCGGTCGTTACACAAGTATATGGCTTACGACATCAAAAATGGAAATAATAAAACTACTTTTTAAGCTTTTTAATATATTTTGATAGATTATTAACATATAACATATATTTTATTTGAACTTATCTAACACAACAATACGATGTATGGACTTTATAATTATAAAAGATACACTAATTACTGTTAATTACATGTTCAATCTTACGTGCAAGAAATGCATAACTTCCCATGATTTATAAGAATTGAAAATGGAAGCTTATATAATGGTCATAGTATACAAGAAAATTTTACCTTAATATATGAAATAAACAATCTAGAAACATAATTTGTAAATAAACATCAACATGTGATAGTAAACCGAAAGTAGAAGGCTTCTACTTTTAGTTTGCCATCACATGTTTATGATATTTTTACAAATAATTATATTTTGAAGTTTGAACACGTAATCAACAGTAATTTGTGTATTTATGAATTATAAATGCCATATCCCTTATTGTTGTGTTAGAAGTACTAATGAAATGTGTGTTATATGATAATAATCTATCACAATATATTTAAAAGCTTAAAACAGTGTTTTCTTATTTTACTTTTTGATGTCGTAAGTCATATATTTGTGACAACACTAGGACCTTAACCACTAAGTATGCAGGATGCAGTCCCACTTTTCACAACTGTATAAGGCAGAATACTCTCTTTTTGAATGCTGATCACTCCATTTAACTTCAAAATGTGACAATTTTAGTATGACTGAAGTTCTTCATTTAACTGAAAAAACTAATAAGTAATAATAAATGAAGTTTCATACATGTATGTAAAAATAAAAATAAAAACGTAACAAAAAAATTAAAGTGACTAAATAAACACACTGAACACCTCAACTGCAAGGCTTCTTTTTACACCAACCAATTATACTTATTACATTGTATCATGATAAAATAAAGAACGAATGTTTAACATCTATGAATTATTAATAAAAGTATGAACACGATGTGTACAATTATATGCATGTAGGATTATTGTGACGTCAATGATAAACTGGTGTTATACTTTAACCAATAATATTTAAGTGTTGAACAAGTATGACTGCTAAGATGTGTCCAGCCTTAAACAGTTTAAAAGAAACCATATAAATCCACATGCTACATGTTATATTTATGTTTTGTTTTTTAAATCCAGTATACTTTTCAGACAATATTAACACCAATGTTCTAGTGCAAGACTTAATGAAGAACCTTAATCGGTTGTAATGATATCATACAAATCCACATAATAAAATACACATAGTAACATTGAACATAACTATTCTATACAATATATATAAGGATTTTTTAAAGCAAAATTTACTTTTTAGCACAAACGACAGTCTAAACACAAATGTCATAGTGAAAGATTTAAAGAAGAAGCACTGCAATATACTGTATATACTAGGACAAAACAATGAATGTTGTGTATTAATTTTACCATAAAGAAAAACAATGACAAAACCAAAACCACCACAAAATACAAGTGGGTTTACTTAAAGTGATTTAAAATATTTTTAATAAAAATACAAACTGTTTTAAGCATAGAATGATCTTTTGACTGTAAGAGTTGAAAATGTTAGGATGGATATAGTATCCTCTTGGTATATATTTTTTTTCCAAAATCAGAGAAAAAGCTTCATTCCAAGAGGTAATGAAATTCATCCCCAAAAAGGCGTGAATCACACAATGTACATAGTCAATCATTTACAGCAATATTGGATAATACCCACAGCCTCAAAGTCTGCTTGTGTAAAACATTGCTTCAAAACTTGTTATACATTATTTTAATATAGTATAGTCATTTTGGGATCATATCGGTAAAGCTGAAATCTATCCCAAACACCTTGTCCGCTTTCAACAATTTTTAGTACATGGACATACTCTCTTTTACACGTATATTCACCTTTATATGAGCCACGTCAAGCTGAAATAGGTCTTTTTGTAAATGATGACGATCAGAAATAAATGACCTTGAAGCGCATTTTGGCGTTGCGTGAGGCTGTTGTGTTATAAATTAAAGCCTATTACTCCAAGTTATGAAGTGATGATCTTAGGTAAGCGGGCTTGAAATTTAGGCCTTATATAATTTTATACTATCCATATAACCCATGAATGAACTTTTATCAAAATTGTGTTCACTTTATTTATCAAAGCTGCTTTAAGTGCACATAAATGAATATTTTCGAATATCATTTGTAATTGGGTCATGTTATTAAGATCATAAAATCTTTGCCTTTACGGAGAATATTGTTACAAAACTCCACCATTCTTGCAGAATTTATTTAAATTTTAAAACATACCAACATCTAAACTTTGATCAAAAGTTACTTTCAGGGCCCTTTTTGCTTGATGTGGCTCATATGCTTTATATTGTTAGTTGTGTATATAGCAAACTGAGAAATGGTAACAACTTACTCATAATATAATAACTTGAAATTTGGAAGATGTGGGGAGTTGGCTTTTACCCCAGACAAGGCCTCAATCAGACCCAGTATGTCCTGTTAAATGACAACAATTGTTGGAAAAATCAGTAATTTGACAAAAATACGACTGTTCTATTAATTAGATATATAAAATGTAATATTTGACAGTACATCTTTGAAGTTGTACATGAAAACTATGAACAGAATCTTTCATTAGACTTCAGACATGCTTCAAATTAAAAACTAGAGTTGGTTTAATGGTTTTTACATGTCTGGTCAAAAAGCAGACAAGTCAGAAACAAGAACTTTGTCACAGAATGTGACTAATGCCCCCGACTGCAGAAATGACACAGGATTAGGGACACAGTATGTTAAAACTGCGTGATTTTAAATTTGTTTCTGATGGGAATTACATCTAAAAATGGCAACTGCCTTCTACAATAATTAAAACTGTATTCCATAGCTAAAAAATTGCAACTTAGTACTGATAATGTCTACATGAAAAATTCAAGTATGAAAATCAACAAAGAGCAATAGCTCTAAAAGTATGATGCCTAGAGTTATGGTTCTTGTGCACTGCACTTTTCCTCAACGAGATCTATCTACCTATGAAGTTTCATGTTGATGCCTTGCATAGTTTTAAAGTTATGCTCCTGACAAAATTTAAGTATGAAAATCAACAAAGAGCAATAACTCCAAAAGTATGATGCACTGCACTTCTCCTTAATGAGATCTATCTGCCTATGAAATTTCAAGTCAGTAGCTTGAATACTTTTTTAGTTATGCTCCAGACAAAATTCAAGAATAGAAACGAACAAAGGGCAATAACTTCAAAAGTATGAAGCTCAATGAGATCTATCTACCTATGAAGTTTCATGTTGATGCCTTGCATAATTTTAAAGTTGTGCTCCGGACAAAAAAGGGACGGACGAACTGACAGACGGACGGACTGACAGACGGACAAGTTGATTACTATATGCCACCCTTCGGGGGCATAAAAAGATATAAGCATTTCACTGTGTTTGGTGTTATCTCAAATTGCCTACAAATATGGATGTTTTGAATGGTTCACAAACACCACATTCACTAACACTTCAGTACCCGCTTTGCTACCTTGGTCTTCTACTGAGCCATGGCCCAGACTTGATGCTTTATTTTCACCCATGGAATGTTTTTTAGTAACATGTTTTCTTTTTTGAAATATTCAACATCCGCCTTCTTTGGTGGTTTGCCACAGATAATTGACTTCCTCACCATGATGTCTAAGATGCTCTTTTCTTCTTCTGTCCATTTCTTCTTCGCAGACACTATAAAGGAAAAACAATGACATTTGTCTTACATCTTTCTTCAAATTAAAATCTGACTGCTGAGCCACTAAAAACTTGTAAGACCAAAAACAAGAGGGCTCAGCTAAAAACTGCAGATATGAAAAATCCATGAGGCCAGGTTATAATTCACATACAAAGGCTCATCTTATGTCAAATGGAACTAAATTTCAAGAAACACATATCTACCTTTGTGCTTTTTTGGTGGAGATTCACTACTATCACTTTCTGCTGAAAATATACAAGCAAATGTTAATAATATCATCACTAAACTTGGCAAACAATGGTAATTTGTTAACATGAGGGCAAAAATGGCTCTATATCTTTCACCAGGGTCAAACTGAGAAATAATGGATGCTTTGTTGCATTTCATCTTGGCATGAACAACATTTGGACTGTTCAATGTAAGTGAATCCCAGAGGACTTCATGTAATCTTTGAAAAGTTCAACATGGCAATGTGTAGCCCATGAAACCCAGAAAATAATCATAGCAAAAGCTCATACATACTGGATGACATATTTGGCACACATTCTTCCACATGATTCAGTATTGTTTATGATCTACAGCCTGTCCGTGCTTGGCGTACAAATGTTAATAAAAGTTAACTGGTGTTATATCCAAATAAAAAAACCTACCATCATATTTAAACTCTGCACCTCCATCAGAGTCTTCAAACTCAAACGACGCGGACTGCCGACTCTCTGAAATACAATGTAACTAGAACTATCACTAAAGGTGATTAATACCTTCACAATACAGCATCAAAATCTTATTTCAAGTTACAATAAACAGAACTATTATTAAAGTACTTTTATACTGCATGCCAGCCTAACTGCCAACTAAAAATAGGGCCACAACAATTTGATTCGATACAATGGAAATTGATTGCGAGGATGCCGATTTGATTTTCAATTTGGATGTAATTTTTGATTTGATACGACTTTTAGGATTGTCTACAATGATTACAAATAAAAATAAAAGAAACGATCTCATTAATGCATTAAAATATTTGTAAATTGGAAATGCAAAATTAATTTCATTTGATGTTACCATGTATTCATGTACTTGACTTCGTGACCTTGGTGCTGTCATCTGACCTCGAACTCAGGTGCAAGCTGGGCCTGACATTGAGGAAGGTCATTTTAATTTGTGCTTGGTGTTACTGTATGAGTGGCATCAAGCATAAACCTGCCTTATTGCCTTTGCAACCAGTATAGGCCCAGATCAGCCTGCACGCAACCTCGCAGTCTGATCAAGACCTACACTGTTCACTTATGAAGCAGACAGATTACGAGCGGTAGCCGAATAGTGTAGGCTCTGATGAGACTTGGCGGTTGTGCACAGGCTGGTTGCAAAGGCCATAAGTCGGTTTATGATGATGCGACTCGTATAATCTTTCTTAATAACTATCAAAGGTAAAACAACTGTGTAAATGTTAATAAAAGTTTAACTTCTTTTTCATCTTTTAAAATAACGGAAATATTGACTATCAAAACAATCATGTAACATTCATTAATGTGATCAATGAGATGTTATGCCAGTTATTTACCTGACTTCAAATGCATGTTATTTTCATTATTGTTAGATACAGCAAGATAAATACAATTTAATATCTACATATATAAGCTCTGAATTGACAATTACATATATGTTTATTGAAAAAGTAGCAAATGACAAATTAAATTAAAACTATGACATTTGAAAAGGTTAATAAATATGAAACTGTAATAACTCGACCTCAAAGGATTTAGCAAAGTAGAAGAAGAGACAATGAAACAATAATTAACAATTTGAAGTCAGAATTGAATGAATACAGCCCCCATTTTTCTCATGCTAAAGAACGACTGAATGGTGGAAACGATTATGATTACCTCCTAAAAATACAACTGGAGTAAATAGGTTAGGAATAATAATGAACTTAAAAATTCATGCTTGATCAAAATAAGTAAATATCGTAAGATGACTTGATTGCTGAATGAATTGATAGTCTAGAAAAGTGCAAAACTGGGCACAAAATGCTTAAAATAGAAGCCAACAGTGTAGAGCCTGTTCACCCAGAGCATATGCGCTGGTAAAGGGTTAAAAAAGAGTGCAAAGAATCTCACCTGGCTGGTGTATCCAGGGGATGTCTCAGCCTCAGCAGTGACTGTGGGGTTTGTTGCCGTGACAACAGGTTGCCAACACTGACCTCTGACCTGACCATGGAGTCACTGAAACCACTGTCTGTGTCCAGCTCCCGCCTGCCCGTCATCTGCTTGAACTTACCCAGACCTGGTGGATAAAATATGCCATTAAATAAAGATTTTTTCCTCTCCTTCAAATTATACTGTGCGCACATGTCACAAGCACTATAAACATGCTTTTTTATTGAATTTCTAAACATTTTTTTAATTCTGATGTCACCTCAGTCCTCCTTTTATTTATTCATAACACAATATTCAGTGCACATAAATCAAATTATACATGTTATACATTCTGGTTTCCAGTATTTATGTAAGCAGCATTTTGATTTATTTACTTATATGGACGTAATTTTATAAAACTGAACAAAATAATAGCTTGCACCTTTGAATGTTCATGAAAAATACACAATTTACTGAGGTATTGTTTGTGAATATTAACCCCGAACTGATGAATACATTACACGGTAGTTGCTGGTTCAATTTCCCGCGCTAACCATTTTAACAGCACGAAAATCTCGTGAATAACGAAAAAATCATTTATCACGGCGAAATATTTTCGGCAAGCACATGTTCTTAATTTATTTTACAACTGATATTGGAGCGTGTGCAACTACCGTGTAATGTATTCATCAGTTCGGGGTTAATATTCACAAACAATACAAAACTGTATAAACTCGACCTACCTAGTTGATAAATACACCCGCATTGCACATCTTACACCAACGGCGAGGCTAACTACAACTAGTCAGTCTGCCATGTTGTGACCAACGAATGTGAAACTGTGTTTGCACTTTATGGTGATAACATATTCCAAGTTTCAATCCAAATGAAAGAGGGATTAAAGCGACTCTTTCCGATATCGGTAAAAAACGACTTTTTGGGAAAAAGTCTTCAAATTCCCTTTCTTTTGTATTTTAATGTAAGCTTGCATTGATATCAGATTACTGATAATAAATTCAACTAGAAAAATGCCCCGTGATTGTTGAAAATGATGTTTTAACTCACCGATACAGTGAAAGTGTTAGTAACGCATTTTCGGCCGGATCTTCTATATTTAGCGCGAGCTCTTTTATCTGGGAACCCCAACTCCTTTTTGACGCCTGCGCAGTTTGTAAACATGGTTCGTAAAAAAAACGAAAGTGAAAAGAAGAGATACAATGCGATAAGACAAAGGAAGTTTCATTTAAAAAAGTTAATCTGGGGGAAGAAATTGACAGATGGAATGCCATCAAGTCGGCTATAAGTGCAACATCGGATGCGGAAGTCGCTGCAGCATTGATCAACTGGTAAGTGTAAAGTCGATCTGTGTTTGTACGGGTGTTTTAGGGTATTTCTCAAATTGTAAACAGAAACGAAATTAAATCTCCGATGTTATCTTGGCGTACACTGTCTTGTAGGAAAATTTTGAAGTGTGGGGCCTCGTTGCCTGGTTTCCAGTCGTTTTCCCCACTCTGACATTTTCTCCTGGATGTTTCCTCCAGGATGTTTCCTCCCCTACAGTTGTTTGGGGTGTAGCGGATCTTAGGATATTGCGGATCAGCCAAATCTGAGCTTGATATTTTTACAAAAAACTTTTGTTGATTAAAGCAAATAAAAAGTATTTCATTAGAAAAAGTGATGTCCCGTTAGGATTTCCACGGTGAAATTTTCAGCCTAGCAGTTTTCGATAACCAAAAATGATGGCGTAACCAAATCGAGGTCACCGGAAGTTGACATTTCTACGGAGAAACACAAAAACGAAAGTGCAAATCAACAGCGAACTTTCCAACAATATAGGGTAATTGATTAAACCAATGACATCAATTGATGGGGGTATATGTCCTTTATCACCATACGAAATTGTTTGTTCTTTGGACGTGTTTTTATTGATGTGTGAGCTGAAATGTGAACGCACATATTTTTGGGTATTACGGATCATTAAATTTAGGGGGCCGTCTCATTAGTGAACCTGAATACGATCTGCCAAACATATCTCAAAGTTTCATCCCAACTTATAAACCCATTCTATGTTATTCTGTTATTTCATTGATTGCTAGCGGTGTGCACCTCTTCTTCCACTTCATCATCCTCATTATTACGTTCTCTGCAATTATGTTAGCTGTGTTCAACTCCTTCAGTATAAGCTGCTAATCTGCTGATTATCATTCTAATCATATCACCATCATATCACCATTGTAACAAATTATATAAGCATCCAACAAACAATTTTTCAGTCATATGGAGACAGTATTAACTTAAAATATCTTATAATATATATAATACCACAACCAGTCTCATTAGTAAAATCATGCCATGGATATATGACATGATACTACAATCAGTCTCATTATCCTTACATTTGGTGTACCAGTCCTGGGATAACCTTTAAAATGCAGATGATATGATGTATCTATGTATGATAAATATGGAATTGATGTGATGTAAATAACTGTTTCTGATATGTTTACTGTTTCCACATGCGGTGGGGGAGGGGGGTACGGTGATATGTCTGTTTGAGTTTGAACAATATACACTGGCATATCCATAGACCTCCTCCTCCTCATCTTTTTTTAATATATCATCATCATCATCAACATTGTCCTCTTTTTTTCAGAACAAAATGCTTAGACAACCAAATAAAAAGGCTGCTTCCTGAAATGAGATTAAGTCTGGCAGTGAAAAATGCCAAAACCATCAAGAAGAAATACCTTTCACCTGGGAAGACAGTGCGTGTCCAGAGAGCTATTTTGCTCATAGAGAAAGACAATGTATCTATTGGAAAATCTGCAGTTCTTGGCTGGTGAAGAGAAAAAAAGGGCAACTCCATTTACAGATTCTCGGCGAGAATAGGAATAACTGTTTAATAAATAATCTTTTTGTTTGCTCATAGACAATCAGATTTGTGACTTGGTTCCTGTCATGTTTTATGCCAAACAGATTCACTGCTTTATTTATCATTTACAATCCATTAAAATCATACACCCAATATGCTGTGATAAATATTTATGATTTATGAAGTTAACTGTTTACAACTAACACTGCATAAGGTATGCAACCTCTTTTAGATATGAAAAATAGATCTCAAAAGTACTATAATGTTTACTGTATGTTGAAATACATGGCCTTTCTTAGTGTTCAATCCTTATTATTGTATTTTTATGCAATATTTACAAATGTTAAGTAGTTAGATTGTGTTCACATATGATCTAGTCAGAGGCATTTTGTGTACATTTTATATCATTTCATAAGAAATTGTTGAGGAGAGGTTTTGGTTTCCTTTTAATGATTTGCCTTTGTCTTTACATTTTTGGTAGACTTCATTCCATATTGATTATGCTGCAATAATGTTTAAAGCAGCCTGGACACAGATTTTCTATTTAGCATTTTTTCAACTTTTGCTCATTTACTAAACCTTTGATGAACCACATTCAATATGTACTGAAATATCATGACAGATTACTTAAAAATATATTATTAAACCTTCCATTAAAGATCTTAATGCATCATCAAACTGAAATTATTAAAATTGCGGAAATATGCCAACTCATGTCTGGTGTATGGATGTAACTGGTATGTTTAAATAAACAAGGTTTCAAATTGATTTGTAAATGCTATCGAAAATATATATGGCACTTAAATTATCTTTATCACAGAATAACCCAGCTTTGTCTAGACCCCTTTAAGCATTTGGCCTTATTTGTTATTAAAAATACTTGTTATCTTTCACATACATCTCGTACTAATAAACAAATAAAGCAGCCACAGGTCAGAAATTTTCTTATTAAGATCTGTTATGTTTGCTTGAATGCACATTTGTTTGTCTTACCCTCCTTTCAAATTCCAGTAAATTCATACTAATAAAATCCAGGATTGTTGTGAAAACTAATATTTGACCTGACAAAACGTACAAAATGCATGTGATTGAGTCATTGTAAGTTAAAACTTTTAATTCAAATCACTGATTTCAATTAAAGTTTACTCAATGTTATTTGATCTTGTATTTATATCCCATCCCAATTAACGTTGTGTGTGTGTGTGTGTGTTTGTGTGTGTGTGTGTTCTGTGCGTGCAGACGTTGTTTTCTTGGGTGATACAGGTGTATTTTAAACTACCATACTTTGTGCAGATGTTGCACCGAAATAGTGAACGAGAGAGACGTAGACCAGACAGCTGCTGGAAACAGCGGACTCAACTTCAGGGAGCAGCCATATGATATGAGTATGCTTCATTGAAAACAATTTGATAGCATTATTCATGAGAAAAAAAATCAAACATATCGTTGACATATTTAAGTTGCATTGTTGTGACAGAGACGCCGTTTCTGGTGCTTTGAGACGATCCCTAGGTGACGTTTATCACGTAATCCGCTATACCCTAAAGTGATCCGCAACTACCCAAATTGATACATATCAAAAACTGAAGCGTTTGCAAGGAAAAATACGTCCCAGATTAAAATGGTTAGCATTTTTGGAAAGAGGACATTTTTTTGCAATGTAAGTGCATATTCTTTATTTTGAAAACACTTGTCTCTAATGCGTATGCAGCGAAAATGTCGTTAGTGATCCACTACACCCCAAACGACTGTATATATATATATTATAGTAGTAATGTGAAGATATACTATATAATGATGATATTGTTCTAATCCAATTTTTACCACAATGTATTACAGTTCAGAAACATTAAAAAAAACTTGTTGTGCAAAAAACAACACATTATTGAAAATCAATAATAAATAGTAATAAAGGTAAATAAAATAACAACAACATTTAAAACATATATCATAACAATATGCTATAATAATAACATTTTCATATAATTATTTTCGGCTATTTAGGATGGCATCACAGACTCAACACAAAGGCAGTTGGTGTGGGTCTTCCATTCTACAGACTTGTGCCTGTTCTGAGGAATGAAGCTGTGACAGCCGAGCAACATGCCCAGCTTGTGAGAGATGGTGTAGCGGGTCGCAGAATAAGAAAATCCTATCAGAAGGTACAAGAAAGTTGTGGGAGCAATATGATGAGAACCTTATCACAACTTCAGAACTCCTTAAACAATGTGGGAAGGTGTACAGTCCATCTTTTCAAGTCGAGGATAACAATGTGAATCAGGGGTGGCGAAATCAATTGTCCGAGTTGTCCGAGTCGTACATTTCTTGTCCCGGACAAGTTACTTTTTTCAATTGGCTTGTCCGTGGACAAGTGAAAAAATCCAATTTCTAAGTGTTGAAATTCCCAAAAATAACTTTTATTTCCCCCAAAAAATCGCAGCCGAAATCGTAAACAGGTAAGTTGACATAAAAAGATAGCGTCGAAATATCGCATTTATTCTGTTTTCGGAAAATTACAAAGGGGCGTTACTCTAATGCGACTTTGACGTTGCGATTTTGAGTTGTTTGCCTGAATTTTGTCATGCGTTTTCGCGAGTGAAAATTGCAGACGAACTGAGACGATGGATCGTTGTCTCATCAAATCATCGTCGACTACTAGAAAAACTGACGAATATCAGAGCACTACTGTCACCCCTAAGAAATCTAAAATTGATTGTGATCGGAAATATGATAAGGCTAAACGACGAAGAGTCTTTCAAACAAGTTGTCTCAATGAGTTTTCGTGGTTGCGAGTTAACGATGATGGAACCACAATGTGCAAAACGTGTCGCGAATTCACTTCTTTGGCAGATCAAAAAACTCCTCTATTCACTGGTACTGTCATAACTAGAAAAGATATATTGATTGCCCATGACAGAAGTGCCAAACATATCATCTGTCTTAAAGCATGAACGCGAACAACTCAAACATACAAACAAACCGTTCAAGGGTGACCTGGAAAAAACAGTAAACCGTTACAATCAGGGCCAAATTAACCCGTTCAAAATGTTGTTTAATACTGCATATGGTGTGGCAAAAGAATGTAAACTATACACAGACTACGAAATGGTTTGTGATGTAGCCCCACAAGCCCCTTTTAGGGTTTGATTAGCTTAGATAATACTAAAAGCATTAAAAGATTTGTTTACCTTCGTAATTGTGATATGATAAATTTGACTAAACATGAAGTAATTACATGATAGTTTTATGGTTTAACAGATTTAAGTGATTATTAAATCATTGTTGTTAAAATACTTGTTTTTTTTATTAATGAATGTACGGACAAGTAGCGCATTGGTACGGACAAGTACATTTTTATAACCACTTGTCCGTGGACAAGAAAACATTTCTGAGATTTCGCCACCCCTGATGTGAATGGACAATAAGTGAATTCAGAGTTTGAATAAATGGTGCCACTTTGTGTAAACTGCTAGTCGGGAAAAAAAACAACATTACTTGTGGTGATTATGAGGTGTAATATACTTATGTAATATATTATTATGTTAAGACTGTGTGATTTGAGTAAACTTTGCAAGTGAAAAGCAATAAAACATTATTTGTGGTACTGATGAGGTGTTATAAATTATTATGTTGAGATTGTGTGGTTTTGGTAAACTGTGCATGCCAAGTGAAAAACAATAAAATTTTATTTGTGATGATGAGGTATAATATATTTTGTAAGCTATAATTATGTTAAGATTGTGTGATTTGAGTAAACTGTGCCAGTGGAAAACATTGAAACATGATTTGTGATGATGATGATGTTATTTATTAATGTAATATTTCTTTAAGTTTGTAAGCACATAGTAAAAATTTGAAATAATTGCAACTGAAAGGTATATAACACATGATTTGTGGTAATATATTAATGCAGATATGATATAAAATTACTTTTAACCAGATGGCTTTGTTATTTCTTCATTGATTTAAATCTTGTCATTTGTAAAGAAACATAATTGCTACTAAGCTGTTTAAAATGTGTCAAATACACATAACACTACATGTTTCACACCTGCCATATCCTGTTAATAGTCTTTGTACAGTTTTGTAGTGTAACTATCTCAAACAATTCGCACATTTCACTCCAGTAAATGCTTGGTAAATCTAGTGATATATATATATATATTTCAAAAACATAATTAACAAAATCACTAAAATAATTTACTATTTAATTTTCATACAGAATTGAAAACTATATAAATGTTATGTTATTTGTAAAATTAATTTATGGTTATCTTGATTCTTTTAATAATCAGATGATTGAAATGTGAATATTAATTATTTCTATATCATTAATTAAACTATTGTAAATGCAACAAACCAATGGTACCTCAAAATTATGTATGTATTTAAGTAAAAATATAAACCTTTCCAATCTTTTACAACTACTTTTTATATAGTATATATATAGGGGAGGAAACATCCTGGAGGAAACTGCAGTGTGGGGGAAACATCCAGGTGAGGAACTTGCTTGTGGGGGAAACGACTGGATACCCGTTGCCTCATCGCATGTGGTTTTATAGACGTAATTGCGTCGGCAAATAATAGATAGATATAAATATAAACAAAAATATTTAGATACGTCACTTGCCATCGACGGTCAGATGCGGGTATTTTAAAATTCATACAGATTGATTGTTGGAGATCTGCTTTTGAATATATAGACCGACAGAAAATATAACTTTACATGGCTAAGCTAACATTGAGTAAGTAGGCTTGTTAGAAGAATCCATGCACTCATGAATACTGCCCAGTCATGTTAATCACTTATATATTTATTATATCAATAATAGTAAAAAGATTATGAAAACTGATAAGTCACTGTTCTTTTTCGCATATAAATATACTCAGCTACATATGAATGTAATGTAGTTGTTTGATAAGTTAACATCATGGTTGTAGTGGCTCATTCTGATATTATATCGGTCACAGAGTTCACAAACTCTACTTGTATTTTATGGAAAGGGATTGAAAATGGGTTTAAAACATCTATATTGTTTTGTTTTTGAGATACATTTGCAGCGACCAATTATGATCATTATAACGGCATCCAGCAGTTTTGGTGGAGAAAGACCCCTGACAAATATCTAGGTAGAACCACCACCGCACTGCATGTCAGCTAGATGACCTTCCCACATAAAGTCCTTCACCCCAAATGGGAGTCGAACCCATGCAGCGGGAGGCTAAGCAGTCAGAGGAGTTACAAATTGACTCTACCACGACACCACAGGTGCCCCCAAAACACCTATATAAACAAAACAATGTGCGATGGATCTCTAATTGTACTTTTATGATGACCACCGAAGTCAATTCCGTGTAATCCCATTCTGTAAATAGTGTCCTTAAACAATACATACTATATATGATTCCAGTTTCCTGGAACAACGTACACAGGTGACACTTTCGGGCATTATTCCTCCACACAAGGATATCCAACCCTTGTCAGATATTGGTATATCGTCAGTGTCAGAGGGCAGTGGGGATGATGCAGCTGTGAGAAAAGCTTTATCAAGGTATATAGTATGTTCTTATTGACAGCAATTTTACAGGAGGCCTGCATACACATGGCAAGCAGGATATTATGTGAATAAGATAAATCATTAGTTACTTTTACCAGACAATTACTTCACTTCCCAACTGAAATGATGTTGTATGCCTGTTTTTTCTTTCTGTTGTTGTTTTTCACTACCAAATAATGGTATTTATATTAAACTCAGTTCATTTATCTGATACTATCATAAACCATTTCACACAGCCCTGCTATAGTTTTATTGCCCATATCTGATGAATTTATTGGTAAAACTACTGCCACATCATATTAAGTTGAATTATCTCATTTTATGTTTCATTTTTTTCTGTTTCCATAAGATGATAAAATTAAAATTGTTATAAAGAAATATTCACCGTTATTCTGCCACTCATTTTTATACTGTATGTAAGCATTTACCTGTTATTGCAGTTTCCAAGATCTGCCAACACCAGGTCCATCAGGTATTGTACATTCCACCCCCTGGCCCTTTTGCTCACAAACGGAAAATCGAGGATGACACACCAGTGGAAACCAAAAGGTGAGTAAAAACCTTCATTGTTATACTGACATTATCAGATGCAAAGGAGACAACTTCATTTTAGAAGAAGTGTATTTTATTTATTTATGATTGCAGCCAAAAAGATGCAAAAATACGGTACTTTATATAATAAATATGACAAGACCATGCCCCAAATTAATGAGAACTAAAGTTCAAATTCAAACATTTTATTTTTCTAAATTAAGAGTAATATTTTATGTTCAGTCAAGTTGTGCATGGAATCATAAGTTAAACAGTATATTGTGCTTCCATTTCCTGTCAGAATGCCACTTCCATGTCATAGTCTTAGATTTAACACCTTCATTTGTGTCATGGTTCACTTTTGGACTCTTTTTACAAAATCACTGTTCTCTGTTCCATTAGGATGATTTTGATGACAGTGTCATTTAAAAGGTACAGTATTACTCTCTTGTCGAAAAAATGCTACTCATGTTTGCTTTTGTAAAAGTTGATAATTTATTTGTATCAGAGCTGCTTATCTAACAACACCTGTCAGAGGCAGGAAGACGATTGGAATGTACAGATCATTTTATATGATACAATTTTGAAGAAGTCACACATAGTTTTCAATTGTGACAACTTCAACCTAATCATGCTAATCACCAGCATTGTTTTTTCTTGATATTTTCCTTGACATAAGACCCTAGCTATTTGATAGGTCTGATATTAGACCAAAGGTCATCTGACTGCTGTTGTGTGACTTGCTCATAAACTCACACATGTAGTGGTTGACATATAATACATCTGTAACACAAAAGATCTTATCCATCTAGTCCCCCAGCTGTTTTATGTGGTTGCATGTTCATTATGTTATTTAAAAAAAAAGAAAGTATTTTTTCAAATAAACATTTGTTAAGGTAATTGTTTTAAGCAACACACTGTTGAATACAAACAGTTATAATATTTTGCAACTTATTAACTTACAGGGTTCTTGTTGAAGACTGGTCATCCAGTGAGATGGAATCACTCTTGGACCCTGACTATGATCCTGATGACCCTACCGTCCAGCCTACAGACTTTGATATTTCTATAGCGTAGGTCATTTTCGTTTTTAAATAAACATTCAAATTTATATCTGCTTCAAATATGGTGTAGTGGTAGTCACTGACTTGTAACTTCTCTGACCCTTAGCCTCTCACAACTTGGGTTCAAGTCCCTTTCGGGTGAAGGACTTAATGTGGGAACGTCTTCCACCTGACCTGTGGTGGTTGTGCCCAGATAATTGTTTGGGGTCTTCCTCCACCAAAAATAACTGGACGTCGCTATAATGATCGTAATTGGTCGCTGCGGTGAATCTCAAAAACAAAACAAACAAATGTTAGGTTCTAAAGTACCTTCTTTGATAAGTATTAGGCAATATCATTAAGAACCTCACACAGTTATGTTTCTTTATTCTGTTTTAACCAACTCTTTTACAATTAGATTAAGAGTACAAAAACTAAATTAACTTGCCATTGATGAATTGGTCTATGATGAAAAGTGTTGGTACTAATTTTGGATATTCTTTCTACCATGACTCATAGCATGATAAAGAAAACTTAAAAAATATAATGCGTTTTTATTTTTGAAAGCAATAATACGTTTTTATTTTCAAATATTTTTTTAGCCAAAGTGAAGATGACAGAAGCTCAAACATATCAGAGCATGGCCTTGAACAGGATGTTTTTGACATTTTTGATGGAGAGGAGGAAGATGCTGAACAAGTGCTGGAAGGTATAACACGGTTGAAAAGAATTACAGAGGCCAACATCAGAGAGAACAAATTCATGATCTCTGAAACAGAACTTGATAAAATCCTTAAATGGTGCCCCCACAAAACATGCAGTGCATGTGGAGGTCACACCTCAATAGTAAAAAAAAAGAAGGAGGAAGCAACATTGGTTGTGGTGTGGGTAAGTTTACCTTTATTCAAAACAATTGACAAAATACCATTTAATTTCTTTTCTAATTTCACCTCTTCAATATTGCACTAAGTATTTGCAATGGTATCAAGCGTGTACCAAATGACATTTAAAATAATGATTTTGTCTATAGAAATTGCCTCATTGGGTTATAAGTAAACTTAATTTGAATTCTGTTAGTCATAAAAAAGAAATCAATAGCATTTTCTTGATTAAGGGTTGTTTTTGGTATGAAGTATAGAAAGTAATGTTTTGATATTAGTTGTAATTTTAACAACAGATTGCATGTTTTTCTTGATATACAATAGAAGATAATGTTTTGAAAACAGTTATATTTTAACAGTAGACAACATTTATTATATATGTCAATTTTCTTTAATTCAATAAAAGTTTACATCAAAATCCTATTAGATCATCTAAAAATGTAAAAGCAGTTCTTATGGGGACGCTCCTGGTGTACTTAAAACTCTTGACTGCTTAGGTGGGTTGGAATATCATTTGAAACAAAGGACATAATTAGGGAAGGTTTTCCAGCAAACCTACGGTGTGCCGGTGGTTCTACCCAGATATTTGACTTGGGTCTTCCATCAATACAGCTGGATGTCACTTAAATAGCCGCAGTTCGTTACTGTAGTGTATTTAAAAAAACAACAATCCTTATGTTTCAGAGATGTTTATCTGGACATGAAGTTTACAAGTGGGCCAGTTCTCCCCAGTTACCCAATGGAGTATTTCTCCAGAACTTGCTGGCCTCTGCTGCGGTCGTTGTGTCTGGGAACAATTTTAACAAAATAAAATTGATGATGAACTTTCTAAATGTTGCGTTCCCGAGCTGTCCCTCATTTTCCCGGGTGCAAAACAAGTGTGTTGTACCTGTTGTTGATAGATACTGGGAAGAGGTACGCACCACAAACACAGAGGAACATCGGGCAACATCAATTGTTGTGTCTGGTAGGTAACACAAATTGTTTAATTTTATATAGTTTTTTTGTCTTTGAAAATTAGGTTAACATAGTGAAGGATTGCTGACTTATAACTAAATTTTTTTTTTGAAGACTTCTTGCCTTGGAATTTATCAAATTCAAATAATATGTATCGCATTGTATAATCATAGACATATAATAACATGTCTATGGTATAATACTCAGTGTACATACTTGTATTTGGTTGACTGTAAATCAGATTAAATATTACACAATTTAACATTCTATTTTGAATACTAAGGATGCATTTCTACACATGAATGCAATGCATTTGTTGATGTTTGTGAAATGAAAACCAAACCTTAACATTGCTCTTATACAGGTAAAATAAACTGTTTTCTCTGTATCATCAAAGTGATGGGCGCATGGACTCACTAGGCTTTTGTGCGAAATACTGCACCTACACAATAATGGAACAAACCAACAAGACAATCTTGAGATCATTGACAAGAGGGAGACTAACCTCAATTCTTGTGCCATGGAAGCAGTTGGTTTTAGGAGGGCCTTGTCTGTTCTTAAAAATGAAGGTGTGACGTGCAAGGAGGTCGTAACAGATGCTCACCCACAGATCTCAGCCATCATGAGTAAGTAAGCATTTTGTCTGAATACAATTTTTTGTTGTGATTCATAGAGGCATATTTTTACCACCTGATAAGTAGAAGTTTTTATGAAAATTCGATTTCTTTTACAAAAACTATTGACATATCCATGTTGAGTGTCTGGTCACATGAAAACCTTTTGGAATTATCTTGAAGTCTAATAAGCATCAAAACAGTAAACTTTATGTAACTGCCATTTCATTTCCAACACTTACGGTAAAGTTTTCATTACAATAATAAATATGAGATAGATTGTATATGAACCCTTCTTGCATTTACACTTACAGAATTCATCATCTAAAGTATTTGGGTGCGAATGGTCATGGGGTCAACCCTGGCCACCACTTACTATAGCCGTAACAAGCGATACAGGTAAAGTTTCTCACTCTTAGCATAAAGTGGAAGTTTCACAACTGGTCACCTTGGTCAAGATATAATTAGACTGATTGTGGTATCATATCATGTGTCCATGACATGCTGTCATCATAAAGGCAACACTATATCTGTATTTAAATATACAAGCTTATTTTAGATAAATGGTTGTGTTAAAACTCCTAATTTTCATAAAAACTTAGAAACTATTCTTAATAACTACTCTTTTCATGAAGCTTCTTTAAATACATGTGAAAAATTCTCTTAAAACCTGTTTATCTGTTATCCTGATAGATGTATGTACTTTCACATTACAAGATAACTAACTTGAAAGTCACATATGATTTTCATCACAACTGAAAATTAGTGGTGCCACAAATATGCCACCTTATTAATTTTATTTTGCTTCTCGCAACAATTGTACCAACACGATTATAAACATGGATATTTCAAGCGCCCGTGGGCGTGGAAGACCTAGAAAATCGTGGTCTGATTGCATCAAGACCGATTTAAGTGTATGTGGTATGGGCAATACCAGTCCACACAACAGGGACGAATGGAGAGCTGGTGTTAGACGTTCAAGCCGCCTGCTGCCTACCTCAGTATCTGGGACACCCGCAGCAGATGACAAATAAACTCAGGGTATGATGATATGATGATGATATGATGATGTTGTTTTTTATTTTGCTATGTCTTTAACCAAATAATTGTCAGACTGTTACCTAAAAGTATGATTTAATTTACAGTTATTCATATTTAATCATAATATCAAATTAATTGTGCTCACATATTTGGCTTTTACCTTGCCTTTTTATTACAGGTCATTTCTATTTGTAAATAGGTTTATTTACAGTGTACTCTTCTTTTTACAGGAAAACAGGACCCAAATGTCAAACACAGCTATGATATGTGGCATGGTGGTAAAAACCTAGGGAAGAAGTTGACAAATGTAAGACATGTTTTATTGTGCTTTTTTTTCTATTTTCATGATGTGTACATGATGTTGGCTTTTATTTGCTTTTACCTTCCTAAGTGACAGTTGTATGGATGAGAAAATATTTATACATTGTAAACTTGTATTCTTACAGTTTATTTCTGTGTGTACGATGCAGTTACATACTGCAGGCGCGTATCTGCCATTACGTACTTTATGCATGTACATAACCTCCGATCGAAAATTAAAAAGTCTAAAATTAAACAAACTACACTGGATATAAGTGCCTACCCAGGTTATATTTTATTTCAGTAGTTTTAATTGATATTGTGTCTACAAGTTGTATTGTAGTCAGTACCAAGCAAAACAATGTATTTTCGTTATTTAAATTCTGATTTTTGGGGGCGAAAAAGGCCCAATGCACCTGAGCCAATAAAGCAGATTTTTTTTTTTACTGGGGGAGGGTGTGTGGATTTTCCCGAACCCCACTAGTAATTGTGCGGAACTTCAAAACTGATCCAGATACGCGCCTGTACTGGTAATCAATTAATTGTTCATCCTAAACTGCAAGTTACAGTAACAGTCCAACATGCCTTGGGATTATGTGATTCAGGATGGTTTAGTCACTTACTACCTATTTTGCCATTGGTGTAGGGCAGTTAATGTTGATTAGTGTTTTTAACTATAACAGTATGCTTACTATTTCTGCTTCAAGTGAACTCTTTCCTAACTTTACATTTCTGCAGGTGGCAAGTACCAAAGATAATGAGTCCCTTAGACCATGGATTCAAGACATCACCAATCACTTCTTCTACAGTGCTGACAGGTGTCAAGGCATACCTTGGAACCTAAAAGTCAGTGCCTTTTGTTTTATTATGTAGTTACATTCCGTTGTCTATTAACATTTCACATTTGGGTACATATATCACCAAAAACATGACACATTGAAACTTAAATAGTAAAATAAATTTAAATCATTTGGTTACAGTAAAGAGTTGATACATGAAACACATAGAACCAAACAATCAATACTTGTGATTATTTTAAATACTGCATCACTATTGATCCAATTGGTGTAATGTTTATAACTAATAAATATGTATGGTATAATTTCCCACATGCACAGTTTGAATATATACTAGGCTGTTAAGGTTCAAATGGGTAAAAATAGAAACATAACAAATTAGAGCATCTGTCATTTTCCAACCCTCAGGACAACACAATATTTTAATGGATGGAAAGTTCACTTGTACTCTAATTATCAGATGTAGATCTACTGGAATGAATTATTTCATATAAAATAATAATCATATAAATTCATATAAACAAGTTTTAGTTTTTTTAACACACATTTGAAAATCAAGTTTGAACTGTGACCCAAATTGCTTTAGAGCAATAATCTGTAAGATAGGTCAACTTTATCATTCTTTCATTTCCATGTTTATGCCATGATATTCTGTTTATAGTCTATGTTTTCATTTCTTAAATAGCATTTTTTTAAAAAAGCAATTTGCTTCTGTGATGGTATTAGCTTCGCATCCATTAATATAGCTGAAGTGGGTCAGTGTCCTAAAGCATGTCACCAATACCCACACATGGTCCCTTGGAGAGTGTGACCATGGATATATTCAAAGAATACCCGAGGAGGAAGAGGAAGAGGAAAAACCACGGCTGCAGCCAGCATCAAAAACAGTAAAAGACCTTCAAGCAGTGGTCACAGACAGCAGGCTGCTGAAGAACATGTCATATTACACAACATGCCAGTATGTACTGTATTTTGTGTTAATGCATAAATAATTTTTTGTTAATGCATAAATATTTTATATGTTTTGTTTTTGAAATACATCGTAGTGACCAGTTATAATGACTATAGCAACATCCATCTATTTGGGGGAGGAAGGCCCCAGCCAAATGTCTGAGTAGAACCACTGGTGCACTGCGAGTCAGCATGAAGACCTTCCCATATTAAGTCTCTTCGCTGGACTCAAACCCGTAAAGTGGCTAAGCAGTCAGAAGACCTATTGGCGACAACCACAATGCCATTCGTGCCCCCAATAATTTATTTAAAATGATATGAAACTAAATGGAATTATTAGTATCATTATTTATTGATAATATTATATGCTTTAATTACATCGTGCACTGTTATACCATTGTAAGAATAAAAAAATATTGGCTTAATTATGCTTCGACTATCTATACTATGTGGTTCTAAAACCCCTCCTTGTGCCCGAAGTTTTTGGGAAAGTGTTAAAATTGCAGTCATTATGGGATTGGGATTGGGATTAGCCGGCATTTTTGCCGATACTGCGCAGCGACATTTCTATCATTATAGCACAGGGGCACTTATGAGGTGCCCAGGGACTGAACCCGGCCGGTCCATTATACTGACACCGACGAGTCAGGCGTAATGCTGTCCCCTTAGCCCCAAGCGTTAGGAGGGAAGCCACTACTACCAACTTTAAAGTCTTTGGTATGACCCAGCCGGGGATCGAACCCACGACCTCCCGATCCGCAAGCCGACGCTCTACCACCTGAGCTATTGCGGCCAGTCGCAGTCATTATGTATTCACTATTATACCGAAGTATTGTCCAAAGATATGCAGCATTTGACATGTTCATTTCAGGACCACATCTGAGTTGGAAATGTTTAACAATCATCTCCTAATGTATGCGCCAAAAAGAAATGCATTTAGGTTTGTATATTTTATATTATATATCAATGCATACAAATGTTTTAATACCTAAACACCAAAATAAAAAAGCCAGTCCCCTGTAGCCTTTGATTTAAAGAAAGGAAAATAAACACCAACACCAAAATAAAAAAGCCAGTCCCCTGTAGCCTTTGATTTAAAGAAAGAAAAATAAATTGATAAGGTGGTGTATAATGTAATACTTATATTTAATACCCAATTTTCACAGATAGCAAGTGTAAACTATTGTAATGATATATTGATAAGATAGGGTTAGTCATGATAAACTCTAACTGACATTTCATAAATAAGGTAAGACAAAGTGGGTACTTATGATAAAGAGAGACATGAGATCTTATGGAAGCCTCTTTTTACATTGACATAATCTTTTGATCAAATTTGTGCTTTAAACTGTTATTCTGCATTAAAATGCAGTATATTTCTTTTTATCATATACAGCTATGCAGTGTACCACTGTGTGTGCCAGCTGGCTGCAATAGATTACTGCAAACATCTAAAACGCCCTCAGAAGATCAAAGCAGATGGCATACCAAGGTTAACTGAACAATATAGTTATCATTCATTTAATATTGGATAGCAAGGTTGATAAATTTTGTAAATAAAATTGCTTTTAGCAAATGTTTTATGAATAATGAACATTTTTCACTGTATAATTTTACAAAATATTTCTTAATTTATTTGGCATCTTACTAAACAATCTTATCGACAATATTTTTTATAGTGCAATTTATGTATTTTTATGTATTTTCATTACGTCTTTGGTGCAGCCAATGGATTAATGAAGGTAGGTCTGCCAGTCGACCTGCCGTGTGCCGATGGTTCACCCCAGAATTAGTCTTGCATTTTCTAAACTTCTCCACCGAAAGCTGGCCTAATTATAATGATCATAAGTATGTTGCTGTAATGTGTTTTAAAATCAAAACATTTTTTTTTAGGGTTAAGCGTGTGTACTCAAAGGCAGCCAACAACTGGTCTGTAGTACCTGTTAAGGTGCCAAAAAATTACAACTATGTACCAGATCTCTTGTGTCAAATTGCTAATCAGTATGTAGACACACGAAAGGAGAGACCCCTAACTGGGAAGGCAATTAGGGTAGCTGGTGATCCTGTTTCAATTGCATCAACTATCGCCAAAAAAGCACCACCACCAACTGCTGTGTTAAGGCAAAAACAACTGGCAAGAATTGCCAAGGCTGTGCTAGAAAACTGATGATCATTTGAAAATGTTCTAGGTAGATGATAAACTGTTCAAAACTGTATCCAACAAATTCACATATAGAATATAGAAAACTAGTGTATTATTTATATTTGGGAATGGCTTAGCACAACTTCAGTGGAAAGATAGTTTAAGTCACAAAAAATTGTGACACTTTTACTTTTCATCATTTGCACATATTTTTTATTACATACAATTTGAATTTCTGCAAAAATCAAATTAAAATCTAAACGGTAACCTTAAAGGTGATATCCAACAGTTTGGACCAAAAATATGTTCATTAAACATTTAATATAATGTTAACTGAAGGTGAAAACCACATGACCACTTATGTTTTAGCTCTTCCACATCATCCGCTGAGACGTCAATGTCTATTTTTAGCAGAAATCCCAATCGTTCATATTTATAGATTTGAAAAGAATGAACATTTTAACGAGTTTTACTGCCCTAAAATTGAGATCCTGTTGAAAATCTTCAAAGCTTAGACTAAAGTATGTTCTTGTACAGTCGTTATGCACCAATACCCCAAACAGAGGTAGAATATTGTTATTTATATAAGGTATAGGCAAACTGTTAGATACCACCTTTAAGGGACAGAATAATGTTACCAAATAACCAATGTTCCACCGTATTTGCATAAAAAAGCAGGATAATATTGTTTCTTTATTAATGTGTTTGTGGCCAAATAGTTTAATATTTCTGTTGGCTACATTGAAGAATAGAAAACAATGCTGTGTATGCAGAAATATAATTACACCTACTTGAATCTTATTTGTTATCTGTACTTTGTATTTTTATTTTTCATCAGTGTTATTTCTGGCTCAAAGAGTTGGTCACCACTTTTAAACTAAGAAATCATGAGGTCACTTACTTTTCGTTATTATGTTCTATCATCATCTGGGTAATCCCCTCTTGATGTTAAAACCTACTTTTAGCAGAAATACCCATTATGCTGCTTCATAGATTTGGAAAATATGAGCACTTTATTGTGATTCATTTTGCAATTTGTAATGTCCTACAATTGAGATATAGTTCAAAATCATATTAGCCGGTACTTTGAAAAAGAGGTAATGCAGAAAATAAGCCTAAAAATCTTGGAATCACATTAAATCAGGAGTAATATTTTGTTACATGTATTATATATTGGCACATTGTTGAAAACCACATTTAAAAGTGTAAATAGTTTATGGTTTTTATAGATTAGTTTTATTTCATATATGTTGATATAGATAGTGAAAGAGAGTTGGGGCTCAAATAATAAAGAACAAACAAGATGGAGAGACATTTAATCTTTTTTTTATATTCAAAATTCATGTAGGTTTGATTTAACAAAGATATGCACCTTTTTTTTCTTTTAATCTTTTTTTTTCTTTTACAAAAACCGGTATAAAATGGTTTTAACAATAGAATCAGCACATCATCTTCTTTTGAACAGAACCTATCAATCTTACTGTCAATTTTTATCAATGTTTTGTTCGCATTCTTGTATTAAAGAAAATGAAGATATTTTTAAAGTACAAGCCCGCGTCATAAATCATTTTGCTCACATGTTTTTCTGGGTGTTTTTATTTTATTTCCACCATTTTAAGGACAGTTTTCTTTAAATATTTGCTTTCTGTAAGCTGATGTTAATGCATAAGTGACTTTGAAAGAATTTTTTTTTATTTAAATCACAAAATCCTGATTATCCAACATCAGAATTAACAATGGTTAAACATTTTCCTGATAGCTTTAATTCAGGGAAAGCCATATAGAAATTACTTTATAACAATGAATACAACTCAAGTGTATATATATATTGCAGTACAAAACTTGTATGAAGATTAATCTGTAAAAACTGTTATGTTGTATTTACATTGTATGTAATATAATAAATTTGTCTCCCCTACGGATGGCATCACTTTTATGTATGACAAAAAAAAAAGTGAGCAAATGGCGAAAAAATTGTCCTAGTGTACTTTAAACAAAATAACAGTTTACCAGAGTTCGGTTGGGAAACAATGATCATACATTCTAATACATAATACTCAACATACATAATACATATTAATAAAACAACATATCCACCATCATTTGATCTTTGTTTAATGTATGTTATACCTATAGTTTTTTAACTTGGTCCGAGTTTGGAGAAGGTATATGACAATTAGAACTGCATGAGGTGCACTTCAGATGTATTTCAATTATTGCATCACTATTGAGCCCATCAGTGTATTGTTTATGACTGGCATATACACATGACCTATGTTTGCATTTGTCGAATTGATGTGCTGTTTTAAAATGGCTGAATCTAAATTAAAGGTGTTGCAACACTTGATTCTCACAACCATAAAAGAACACACTCTTTTGGAGAACGTTTATTTATCCTGCTGGTTTTTGGAACAAAGTTTTTTAAAAAACAGATTGGCAAACTCTTCCCAAGTCGATTTTAAAATATAAATTGTCCAAACATATTGATGCACACATGCTTTAATATGCAAGAACCAAGACCAACAAATATGATAACATTAAAGAATTATCAGAGTGGAAGATAAAAAAAAATTAACGTAACATTTGAATATTGTAATCATTCTTTTTTTGTCAATTTTTACATCATTTTGAGCTTGTTGTACATAAAAAGAAAGGAACAATTTCATTAGACATAATATTTTTAAAACAACATTCATCAACAAACATCAAGATGGCACATTTAACAATTCAGTTATCTGGAACTTAGCTTGTTTCTTAAAGCTATTCTGCCAAGTTTTACTTTTAATATATTAATGTTGTGAAATTTAAGACAATCTTGAACATAACATAATAATTTATTAACTTGCTTTTTGAAAATACAGCCAGTTATAACATGAATTTGACTATATAAAACACAACCGATCAATAAAAAGCTAATAGTTGCTGTTTTAGTAACCATTAATATTATCCAATTTATTGGATTGTTCTTTAAGCTGCATTTTTCTGTAATTCTTCAAATATTATTATTCACTTTATTAAGTAAAATACAGAAGTGAAATTTAAACTCGCACTAATACAAGTGAAACATGTAATCAGTACAAAACAAGAAGTACAACAAACAGAAGACTGATCAAAACAACAGCTTCTTACCCCTCCTTGTGCCCGGCTTAAAATTAAACTGATAAGCAACAATTCGAAACTAGTAAAAGACATATGTTATAATACTGGGTATGTCAAAAATATAATGTAAACATTGTGCCAGTCACTATGGGTCCTGAACTATATTACAAATGCATATAAAAAAGCTCAGTGACACTGCCATTACAGTCAGGCACGTATCTGGGCCGTTTTTTAAATTATGCACAATTACAAGGGAAATAACCTTTGTAACAATACTTTTGAATATATTAGGTTCTTTTCTAATGAATAACATGTAAAATGCAGACATGCAAGGAACTTGACGCAAAATATGAACGACTAAAATCCTGACGTGCATAAGTTTAATCATTTTAAACCTTTTCAACTTGATTTTTGTGGTAATAAGATTTCTTAACAAAGAAGCTAGGGAAATAAAATATATCATTCCTAACCCGGGTTAGGCATCGACTTTCTTAGTGTGTTTGGTACTTTTAGATTTTTGATTTTTCGAACGGAGGTTACACACGTGCGTAAAGTGCGTAATGGCAGAAACGCGCCTGATTACAGTATAAGACAGATAAACAAGAGGTCCAGTATAAAGTTCATACATGAACCAAGAATGTTTTGCTTTTGCCAAATTGCATCTTTGTGTTTCCTTCCTTTTTCACATATTTCATTTATTTAACCATTATTGCAGTACCTACATATAAGTTGTCTTTGATTACTTTTAGACAATAGATTATTTTAAACTGTTTGGAATTAGTTTGGAATAATGAAATAATGGGCTGCCAGTCAGTATGTCTTGGGCCGCAACATACCAAAGTTATAAAAAATGATAGTGGTCTGTAATTTGTTTGACTATTGACATTTCTAAAATAAATGATATGAAAACTAACATTAAACATGTACAAAATAATCTTTTTCTGCAAGCCTTAAAATGTGGTAGTTAATATTTATTCCAGGTGTTCATGGTTTGCTATACACAGTGAAGGAAGCACTACATCTGCTTCAAGTGGACACCGTCTCCAGATAACCAATACTGTTGGTGGGACAATAAACCTAATACACAAACAGACAAGATATTGACAGTTTGCTTACAAATCCTCAAAAAGTCCCCTTACATATCCCTGATAAGTTCCTGATGAACTTGGGAATTTATCCCTGATAAATTTGATGCAGCATGCTGAGACAGGCTTCCTGACACCTCGCCCCAGCCGCCCATGGATCCACAGTGTAAACTGTGTATATGCTAAATATCTGAAATTAGCATTAACACATCTTCTCCATGTATCACCACTTCATGAACAAAAATGTCCTTAAATTAAGCTTGTTGTAGGTAAAGAGCCATGGGATCTGTTATTACAAGATTCATTTCCTGAAATAGAATATATGTTGTTTTTTAAAACATATCTAGAGATATATATATACTTATATTTTCTTATTAAAATACTGCACATTGAAAAGTGGCATGTATATACAAAGGCGTGTTGATTTCTTCAGAGTCTCTGAAAGACATTTTGTTTAATGCCACTTAACTTTTTTTCTTAGAATAAGCAACACTTTTTTTAGGAAAAATGCATGATGAATCAGTGCATAATTTTTCACAAAATTGGGTAAATATTGACATTTCTTAAATAAACAATATGAAAACTAACATTAAACCAATAGCAATCATCAGGCGCATGTCTGGGCCGTTTTTGAAGTTACGCACAATTACAAGGGAAATAACCTTTGTAGTAATACTTTTAGCAGGCAAAATGTGGACATGCGAGGAACTTAAGGCAAAATATGAAAGACTAAAATCCTGACATGCATAAGGTTAATCATTTTAAACCTTTTCGACTTGATTGGTGTGGTAATAAGATTTTATAACATAGAAACTACAGAAATAAAATGTATCATTCCTAACCCGGGTTATGTATAGACTTTATTAGTGTTTTTGTTACTTTAAGATTTTTCGATGTTTCGAATGGAGGTTATGCACATGCGTAAAGTGCGTAATGGCAGAAACGCGCCTAGCAATCATCTATTTCAACAAGCATGAAAAAGTATGTGTTAGTTAATATTTAAGCACCACTATATCAGCTACACAGAATTGTATTTTAATAAGTTTATATATGCATGAAAACCATTTGGAACAATATTGAAGTTTGCTGATTTAAAGAAAACATCTTACTCGATAAATAAGGGTGACAAAATCGTTAAGTAATTTTTTTATTGGATATGGTTTCCTTACTGGTCTCAAACTTATGCAGAAGGCTGGCTGCATATTACAGCAGACACATTCAATCTGCCGATCCGTTGGTGGGCACCTGCTACAAACACACCATGGCTGCAAACCATCCACTCCAGGGCTAGGTGGCTCTGAGTCCCGCTGCAGATATTCACCAATGATGGCTGCTTGGCAGCTATTTCAATTAACAGCTCCTTTGCCTGCTTTTCCATCATTTTGTTGATAAGATTCTGATGAGAGAACAAAACATCATTTTATTAACTCGTAATCGTTTAGTCTATTTAGGCTTACATCATTTGTTAAATTGACAGTCATGTCAAAGGAAGGTCTTGCAGCCTCATGCTGTAAGTAGGTGGTACTACCAATCAAATGTGTTAAGTATTTCAGTAAAATTATTTCAGCTGGGAAGTCCCATAATAACCATAATTGTTTCAAGATTTTTGTAATTACTTTATCCAAACAAATCAAACATATTTATATGCCTAAGAATATATAGCAGCAGTTAATAAATCAGTAACCGGTTAACCATGTCAAATGTTTGACCGGTTAACTGGATGATTATTACCATGCACTGGCTTAAAATTAGATATGCCTACAAACTTACGCCAGTGCAATATAAAAAGTGTTCCAGAAAAATTGTGATCAATCACTTTCTTAATTGTGATTTAACTGAAACGGGACTCATTATGACTTACTTTGGCATCTTCCTTTCTTTTTTTTTCTGAGTTGTTGAACCTTGTCCACCTCACACTCTTCTTACAACCGGGCTTTAAGCACACGGCTCCCTTTGCATTTGTACAGCTTTATGACTTCAATGTCACTTTCTGACTCCAGTGGTTCCTATGGAAAAGATAGCCAGAAATAACAACAACAAAAATCCTCGTTTGAACAGGTGGTATTCTCATAATTATATTTACTACTACTCCAACATTTCTGTATGAATGTGTCATACCCAGGCATAATACTTAGTACTTTTTAATATATAATAAATGGCTAAAATTGTTTAAAAATATGGACTTTTTTGTATTTTTTATGATATAAGCATACATGAATGACACTCTACCAACATCTTATAAAAAGCATTTAATACTGCAAATCACAAACAAACAACATTATATTATGATTTTCTTATATAAATAGGCAAGAGTTAAATTAAAACACAACATAAAGCAGAAAACCAATTTAAGAATAATAAAGTCACATACATTTTCTGTCCCTAGTCTTTTTCTTGGAACAACTTTGCCACTGGCTGGTCTCTTTCCTTTCTGCTTTGAAGAATCCTCAATCTCCTCCTCACTGACAACAGACTCCTACAGTTAAAAAAGATAAATGGATAAACATAGATAAGATGCAAGTTTTAATGTACAAATAGCAGAAGAACAATGGTAAACACTATTTTGTTGTAGCAATACTTATGAAATAACATTGCTACACACTTAATAAATCATCATAATGATAAAGGTGATCATGAAAAATAAAAGTATAAACATGTTATAAATAAGTGTGCATATGTTTTGTGTGTGGCTGTTTTACAATAAATGCAGCTCTATTCTGTTTTCAGCAGGTGTGTCTATTAAAAAAAAAATAGAACACTTACTATTTCCTCTTCATAATCCCATAGTCTTTGTGGTACTGGACGCCTTTCACTTCGCCTCACTTTGCCCTGAAATAAACCCACATTCAGCAAGTTATATTTATCAAGTATTTATTTTATTTATTTTGATTTTCATTATTTACTGTAGAGCACAAAATATCTGTGCTTCCATATCTATTGGTATATTGTTGGTGGACATACCAATATATTAACTTTATCTTTTCTACTTTTCAACACCTTAGTTTTATTTTTTAAAATACACAGTCATTAAACTGAAAGCAAGACATGAAAATTTTGACTAATTACTATTGATGCGCGCAAACTGCACGGTAAGGTGGTGCATTTATCAAAGGAGAGATTGTCCTCCATTGACACAGGCAACCCTTAAAGCTGGTAACCGACAGTTTGGACCAAAAATATTTTCATTATACATCTTAGTAAACCATTGTTATCAAAACAGATCTTGTAAAATGCTGTTTAATGGTGTCCTACACCTGTCGGAAAAGTGAACCATAATGCCGTTTGTCATTACAAACGTGTATTTCTTATCTGTGCCACGCTGCAGTTAGCTATTTTTAAACCAAGTTAATCATGTGACCACTTATGTTTTAGTTCATCCACATCATCTGCTGTGACATCGATGTCTATTTTTTAGCAGGAATCCAAGTCGTTCTTATTTACAGACATTGTCACATATATTCGATGTCTGCAAACTGTTGGATACAAACTTTAAAGATGGGTGCAAAACTTAAGTAAGAACAATAGTTTTCACAAAACATTACCTGTAAATTGAGTTGTCATCACCTTCGACAGTTGCAAATCTGTCACCTAGCATCTTTGTCGCTGGATCGCTGTTGGCTGGAGATAAAATACACTTGTTATTAATACCCATAGTAGTATAAGAATAGTTTCTAGTCAGAAAACTAGTCCTTCCAACATCCAAACACAAATTTTGATCATTATAGCGACTTCCAGCTGTTTTGGTAGAGGAAGAGTCCCCAGACCATTGTCTGGGAAGAACCACCGGCAAAACCGCTGGTCAGTTTTCATTAAGTCCTTTGTCCTAACGGAATTCACACCCACACAGTGGAAGGCTAAGCAGTCAGAAGAGTTTGGGATCATCATCATCACTGTCATCATCATCATCCATATCATCATCATTATTAAATCATAATCATAACCATCATCATCATTGTCATCACCATAGACATATAGATAGACCGGGCGCACTATTTATAACCCGTGCGCTATTGGCCGCCATCTTCGAGAGCATATTCGTTTATCGCGTCTATAGATACGCTATGATAATACAAGGAAAATCTTAGAATATTTTCCGATAACACTGCACGTTTTATGTATTTTTATTTCCTTCAGAGTATTAAACGACAGTTTCTGCAGTAGTTTAAATCTTTTGTGTCTTTATATGCATAGTAATTCATATTATTTAAATTTAATTTTACCTGATCTGATTTATAGACATGATGCTGTACATAGTAGGAATCTAGACTGGATGTAACGATCGAGAAGTATATAGGGGATTTTTCCCCATTGTATAGCTCTTATATGATTTTTGTACAGGATGGCTACACTGATGACTATGACTACAGTTAATGCTATTTTTCTCTTTTATTTCAATTATAACGGACTATTTAGGTCTACTCGGTACATAAACTAATGTTAAAAACCATATAAGCAAGTATTTCTGCTAACCTAGGCTAGACTGAGGCCAAATATTGGATTTAAAAATATGAATAAAATAGTTATAAGAGTTTTCAGTACTTTGTGGCACGATCCCAGAAGATGATGCATACACTTAGCTATTGTTTTTTCATCAAAATAACTTTAATATGTTTGCCATGTATATATGCAAACATGTAGATGTACACCTACAAAGATTGAGGTTTTGAATACCATGAGTTACTGATTATACTTGGCGTGTATGTTTTATTAAAGATAATTTTCGTTAATACTAGATCTATCTAGTTCACTTTGCATGAGGATTCACACATGGCAACACCAAAATCTTCGCGATCACAAGACACAACAATAAGAATTAGTAAGTCAATCAGTTCGAAGCTTTTATTTAAACTCATTATCAATACAATTTTGTATTCTGACCACAGTTATACACTAAAATATTATTACCAAACAATTAAAATCACTAATTTACAAGTGACATCATAACATAAATATTAAATATGCCACTTGTTTTAATAATACAAACTGTAAGCATTTAAAGAAAGAAATGTTCACACATCAAAGTTAAATGCTCAAGATTTGCAAAAGCTTTTGGTTGAGGTAAGAATACTTTTAATTTGTGTAGAAAACTAAGATAACATGCATGACATGCCCTAAAATTAATGTTATTAATAAAAACTTGTTTGTTAAATTTCATCTCACTTTGCTAGCTTATAAAAGATGTATGAAATAATAAAACATTTTCAAAAATGTTTACTAAAACATAGCTTCATAATACTATGAATCTTAATGCATATTTAATTAGCTAACATAATATCTTTGTTAGAAGGAACCAGAGCACAGAATGTGTGATTTCAAGAAGTCATAATGTTGAATCTCCAATTTAACTACTTGTAGATAAGTGTTCATTTGAACACCTTGGTCAAAATAAATAAGTTAACATAAAGCGACAAAGCGATCCCTTCTGCTTTTCTTTGAAAGGGCAACACGAAAAAGTATTACGGTATGACAGTGAAGTAAATAAAAATGCATAATATGGAACAAGTGATTTTCTATCACATGGACAAGAACTGATTTTCTCAAAATCTGTATAGTTTGTGTGTGCATAATTTTTCCAAACTAGCATATGAAATCTTAAGTTCATTTATGCTTAAGAAGCAATCATTAGAGTTTTATAAAAAAAAATATTTACAATGTCTATGCTCAGAATGAGTCCTGGAGACTTTAAAAAATCATTGTAATAAGTATGAATTTACTAAACAATGCACAAGAATTAAGCTGGTTTACAACAGCAGGTCTTGTAAAGCAAAAATATTCTACAAATGTGGGTCAAATCTTCCACAGAATTGAAGATTTTCAACTACACATGTATACATGGATGTGAAGATGTACAAAACTTAACACTGTCAGGCTATGCTTCCTTGGGGCTTTCTCTTTATCTCAGTTGACTTCAACTAAAATATTGTATCTCTTACAAACGTGTACTTATTGTCTTTTAAAAAGAACTGTTTTGTTTGAGTTATGTCGCATTGTTTTTCCCTTCTGTCGCAAATTTAAAGTCTTGGTCATGTGGTGCACTCTTGCAGTGACGTCAGAGTTTTGCGAGGAACCATTTTCTTCTGCAAAAATAAATAATACTTACAATTAATTACAAAGATAATCAGGTCAATAATAAACACAAACATGTTATAAAGTAACTGTGTCTGGGTGTTTTATTATGTTTGTTTTCAGCTGCCATGGATATTTACCTCATTTCTGAGCTGATTATTTAAAAGTATTTTCCATACAGTATTATTTCAAGGAATTTTTCTTCTTAAATGATAATAAATGGTATTTTCAAATGGTATAAGACAATCAACAAATTTTGCTTACTGTCACAATAATGCAGTAATTAAATAAATTTATATGGTATAAAATACCTGAAGATGTACTGGAAGGTCAACAATTGTTGGGATTGCTCCAACCCGCAGTCTCGTTATCTGGCCAGTGCGGTCAATAACTTCTTCAGTTAAGTGGTGGCTGCAGACAAGTGCATGCTTGGAAGGTGTAGCATCAGCCCTTCTACAACCTACAATCCACTTGCTGTACCATTCAGGCGACTTGCCTCTGTTTGGTAAACTGAAAAATAAACAGGAAATTTAAGTATGGTATTACTCAGTCTAGTGTATTAAAAGCTCACTAAACCTCACCTAAATACTAAGAACTAAAGTAAATCTCAGAGGAGACAATAATTCTGGCCCTAACGGGGATTCGAACCCGGTCCGTCAGATCAGTAGTCCAGGCACTCAGTCACGTCGCTAAAGGGTTAACCCAACAGCAAGGCTGTTGGAAGTGCCTATTTGCACTGCACTCCTCCCCCTTTACTTTTTCTGGGCCCAAGCCCATCTCAGGACAGCCACACCAGGCTTCTGTTTACTTCTGACACCATTAAAGTAAATCTTAGAGGAGACAATAAGCCTGGCCCTAACGGGGATTCGAACCCGGTCCGCCAGATCAGTAGTCCAGGCACTCAACCACGTCGCTAAAGGGTTAACCCAACAGCAAGGCTGTTGGAAGTGCCTATAATTATGCACTACAGAACAATTCATGGCACTAGAAGATGTCCAAGGTATGTGTACTGAGTATGTGCTAAATCAGACATGAAAATACCAGTAGCTAGGCTACTGCATAATATTTACAGGGCCATCCCATTTAAACGACAAAATCAACTCTTAGCTGACAATGTATTACAGACCTTATCCTAACGTCTTGTGACATTGGACTACATGTACTTAGCCCAGTCATGGGGCGCAACAGAATCATTTCAACAAGAAATCAGCATTACTTGTTTACAAAATACAGACCAAGGATCATGAAGGAACTGATTAAAAATAAGCAGCATGTGCCAGCTCTCTCTCTCTCCCTTTCTCTCTCGATCGAAGAAATAGAGCTCTGTCTGTACTGAATGTACTTAGAAGTCTTAGTGACAGTCAGCAAATGCAGGTTCAATGTTGCGAGATTTCTCTGATATAAACAAATAAAAAGCTTCTTACTGGTGAAAGGTAATTTTCTTAGATCTTGTTTCAAGATCTCTATGATTATTGCAGTTGATTGCAAAACACTGATGGCCATTATAAACCTTTTTTTAAGTTTTGTTGTCCCATTGCTCGCAATGGCAGACGCCATTTTCAGCAACTGGATGTGCTCTCCAATATGGCGGCCAATGGTACGATGACGCATCAGCACTCAGCCAATAGGATGGCCGGTCTATCTTTCTTATGTCTATGGTCATCACCATCATCATCATCTTAACCATCGTCATCACCATCACCATCATTATCATCATAACCCTCAATACCATCATCATCATCATCATTTTAACCATCAATACCATCATCATCTTCATTACCATCATCATCATCATCATCATCATCATCATCATCATCATCATTTAATATCTGTATTTCTATCACAATGGGGTTGGATAGTTGTGTGACGGATCAGAGCTTTCCACTGATCTATGTTCTGGGGTTGGAACCTTGGATCCTCCAATCTTGAGTCCAATGCATTCATCACTAGACCAATGTTGTTGTTTTTATAGTACTAGAACTTTACGCCAAAAGCGAATGCGAACACCCAAACCTCAGGGCTCGAAAAATTACTGTAGCCAGATGCCCGGACAAGTCAAAATGCAGTTTAGGGCTACTGGTCATTGATCATTAAATTAGTCTCAGACAAGTCATAAATCCGCAGTTGTACAAGTGACAAATAAAAAGCAGTTTCTTATTAGCGAGTTTTCGGACAAGTAATTTTTGTCCAGGTCACTAGTCTGGGACTAGTCACTGAAAAGAAATTTTTTCCAGCCCTGACATTGCTCCCTATTCATAATTTATCTCTCATGGCATTGTTAGAAATGTTGTTGAAAGGGGCATTAACTCTCGCAATTTCAATGATCTGATCAAGGTGGTGTACAGACTTTCATGGTAAAAAAAACAATTACTGTGAAGTTTCAAAATTGACAGAAAACTGTTGGAGAAGAAGCTCGGACAAAATTATGTCCAAAATCACCGTTGTACGGACATTCGGACATACAGACAACCTGATGATATGGAAAAAAACCTTAAAATCTGCAACATCAAGAAACGCAAATCGCCATGGCGTACCTTCTAGGCATCCTCTTACTTCCATCAGCTTCTGATCGCCAGCCATTCTGAGGACCTGTTCCCCAAACTCGAGTGACATGACTGACACCGTAAACTCATTGGTGCTGACTTTCTTCAGCTTCAACATTGGTGTGTTGTCCTTTGCCGTTGTCTGATTTGACACCATATCTTCACCCCTGTTAATTACAAGTTCAGAATTTAGTTCATAGTTATTGTTAGTGATGCGCCGATGATCGAAAGATATCGATAAGCATTGTGAAAAAGCTTCTCGATGTCCATAATCAATGTCATTCTCTCATAATTAATTAACAGAAGAGTGCGAACACACTCCAAATAAAGGTTAGGGTTTCGGCTTTTACACTTATCTGGTCGTAAAGGCAAATCACTCTAAAAAATTAGAGGCCCGTGAGATTTACGAGCACATAAAAATAAAAAGCAAGAAAAAAATTTGTATTTTGTCCTTAAAACAGCAAATGTTTTGTAGAAAGTGGCAGCAAGTACACTATAGTATCGAGTAATTATGTAAGTTACTAATCAAAAACCATTTGTGAACGTTGATTACCCAACCAAGTTACGCCTTTTATTTCTTGTTTTGTTATGTCGCATTGACACACTTATGGTCATATTGGTGACGTCCAGCTGATTATTAGTGGAGGAAGACCAATGGCACAGCACAGGTGAGCTGGAAAACCTCGTCACATGAAAGTTTTCGCCCAAATCGGAACTTAAACCCGTGAGGTGAAGGGCTAAGGAGATGGCTCTTCTTCAGATAACTGGAAAAAAAACGACCATCACATTTTTGTGCTTAGTTTCAAATCTGTTTGCATAAATTGTATTATTAAGTTGTTTTTTATTTCATATTAACTGCAAAGATATTTAAAAAAGTACATTGCTATGTGCTGCTTGGTCATTAGTAGGTTTTTGTCAATTTGACATTTTTTACAAAAAAATAAATATTGAGTCAAAGAACACATGGTAATGTAAAATACATTCTAATTATAATTTTATATTTTTATTAAATATGAAATAAATACAACCAAATTAATGAGTTTATGCAACCAGATTTGAAACTAAGCCAAAAAAAAAAAGTGATAGCCATTATTTTTTCTATTTACCTGAAGAAGAGCCAGATACAAGTCGGTGATATGGCAACAGGTGCGCTTGCATCTACATTTTTAGTTTTGTTTATTGGGTTTATCGTCCCACCAACAGTATTTCAGTTATCTGGAGATGGTGTCCACTTGAAGCAGACATAGTGCTGCCTTCACTATGTATAGCACGTTTGTTTATTGGGTTTATCGTCCCACCAATAGTATTTCAGTTATCTGGAGACGGTGTCCACTTGAAGCAGACATAGTGCTGCCACCACTGTGTATAGCATGCCGTGAGCACCTGGCATGATACCACACCCAGTCATATTATCCTGATACCAGGCCAACCAGTCGTGAAACTACCCTTATATTTGCTTGAGTGTTACCAGGGGAGCTATGCCAATACCATTTTTAACGACTGTGGTATGTTGCGGTCCAGGATCGGGGTAGAACCACTGGCGCACCACAGGTTAGCTGGAAAACCTCCCCACATGAAAGTTTTCACCCTGACCGGGACTCAAACCCTCACATTAAAGTCTTTGCCCCCAACAGGGATTGGGATTGGGATTTGCCGGCATTTTTGTCGATATTGTGCAGTGACATTTCTATCATTATAGCACGGGGGCAACTATAAAGTGCCCAGGGACTGAACCCGGCCGGTCCATTATACTGATGCCGATGAGTCAGGTGTAATACTGTCCCCTTAGCCGCTGAGTGCTAGGAGGGAAGCCACTACTACCAACTTTAAAGTCTTTGATTTGCCACGAACGGGACTCGAACTCAGGCAGTGAGGGGCTGAGGAGTTACATCATGTTTTAAGTATTTTTACTGCTTACTTTTCTGTAAATCCACTACCAGAGAGCATTTCGGGCCTGAGACATGTCTTCCAGGTCAGTGGTGATTTGAAGATCAGTTTGCCTTCCTCGGGGTTCTTGGCGCAGAATCCATCCACCCAATGCATGATACTGTTGAGGAGATCCTCATTTAGTTTTGTGAACTCGAGCTTGCCACCTGAACCTCCTTTTGCTGAGGTCCACTGGGCCGCACGCTGTAGCGCCTGACACATTCTTGTTGGTGTGTTGTCTGGACGCTTAGAAATAAATAAGACACCTGGAAAAAATATAAAGTTGCAAGTGTTGAAAAAATACATTCTCTTTGCATTTAATTGTTTGATATTTTTGTTTTAGTTTCAACACCATACAAAAAGTTGATATCTAGAAAAAATCATGAAAAAAAATGTCTGATTATGTCAAATTGATATTCTTTTTTTTTTTTTAAAGATTAAACACTCACAGTAAAGCTGACACCTGGAAAGAAAGATTTACAGCCATTTTACTGCCAGCAGTCTTGCAGTATGTTTTGTACCGTATCATATTTTATACCAAATGTTTTTCTCCCTGCTGTCTTTTTATATGTTTTATACCTCAAAATTTTTCACATCAGATGTTTTAATACCTGCTGGTTTTTTTTATATGGTTTATACCTCTGCATTTTCCACACCAGATGTTTTTGCTACCTGCGAGCTTGCTTAATGATGTTTTGTATCTCAGAATATTTCCCACTGGGTATTTTGCTGTGCAGTTAAGCATAGTTTTTACTGTGTGCACATATATTTTCATGCGATTCTTTTTATTGTAATTGTATTTCAACATAATAACATCAAAACAGCAATTTCTGTGTGAGCGGCTGATCAGATTTAAGATTCAGCGTGTATATACAACATTAAAATTTCTTGTTGAATATGTTTATATTAGCTTTCTTAATACTAAGACTTATTCCTTACTACCAACAAAGAGATGTTTGATGTCTGTAACATTTTTTCTTGTTGGAAAAACCGTTTACCCTATTTGCATCAAATATATGTAACCGGGAATCAAGCAAGCAACCTTGCAATATGATCTGAAAGAGTACAAGGCAGGCGCATTTCTGCCATTATACACTTTAGACACATTCGTAACCTTTGTTCAAAAACAAAAAAAAATAGGAACTAAAAACACTAAGAAAGTCGATGCCTAACCCTTCTACACTTGCGAGACATGTGGCATTGTCGGAGTACCAGCGTTGTAACCAGGCTCCAGAAATGAGTATGACAATAATGACCAAAAAGTTGTTCTCACAAGACAAGGCAATTGTCGTTCTGTTTAAGACTGTGGTAAAAAAAACTTTGAAGAGGCTATCCAGTTACGGAAATCCTTCAAAGATCGGACCTTCATTAAAGTAGTAGTACTATGAACTGGTACTTATTAAGTGTAAAGCCTTAAAGGTGAAGTTCAAATGTATTTAGAGAGCTTTGTTGAGATAAGAAATAAAAAGTTTGAAATTCTGTACATTGCTGTTATTTGTACAATCATTTTGTTGAAAGTTCCATTGGGACCCATAGTTTTGCTTTGGGACCCATAGATCTGAAACCTGTGGGTCCGCGAGACTCATTGCTCACAACTCTAAAATTAACACTGCTACTACCAACTTTAGTCTTTGGTTTGATCCTACCGGTGTTTGAACCCACGACCTTCAGATCGACAAGCTGACGTTCTACCAACTGAGCTATTGCGGCCGGTGATATAGGGTCTAAGTCAATCATAAAAAAATGTATGTTTATGTTTATTGGGTTTATCGTCCCACCAACAATATTTCAGTTATATTGAGACGGTTTCCACCTGAAGCAAATATAGTGCTGCCTTCACTGTGTAAAGCATGCCCTGAACACCTGGCATGATACCACACCCAGTCACAGACATAGTGCTGCCTTCACTGTGTATAGCATGCTGAGAACACCTGGCATGATACCACTCACAGTCACAGACATAGTGCTGCCTCCACTGTGTAAAGCATGCCATGAACACCTTGCATGATACCACTCACAGTCACAGACATAGTGCTGCCTTCACTGTGTAAAGCATGCCCTGAACACCTGGCATGATACCACACCCAGTCACAGATATAGTGCTGCCTTTACTGTGTGAAACATGCCCTGAACACCTGGCATGATACCACACCCAGTCACAGACATAGTGCTGCCTTCACTGTGTAAAGCATGCCCTGAACACCTGGCATGATACCACACCCAGTCACAGACATAGTGCTGCCTTCACTGTGTAAAGCATGCCCTGAACACCTGGCATGATACCACACCCTGTCACAGACATAGTGCTGCCTTCACTGTGTAAAGCATGCCCTGAACACCTGGCATGATACCACACCCAGTCACAGACATAGTGCTGCCTTCACTATGTAAAGCATACCCTGAACACCTGGCATGATACCACACCCAGTCACAGACATAGTGCTGCCTTCACTGTGTAAAGCATGCCCTGAACACCTGGCATGATACCACACCCAGTCTCAGACATAGTGCTGCCTTCACTGTGTAAAGCATGCCCTGAACACCTGGCATGATACCACACCCAGTCACAGACATAGTGCTGCCTTCACTGTGTAAAGCATGCCCTGAACACCTGGCATGATACCACACCCAGTCACAGACATAGTGCTGCCTTCACCATGTAAAGTAGGGGTGTCACGATATACCGATATACCGGTATATTGCGGTATACTGCCGAACAATATTGTACCGCCATACGAAATCAACATACCGGTTTTTAGAGTTCCACTTTCAATCCGCAGAGATTCCAAAATTAAATAGACGAAACTTCTGGTGAATTAATGGTTCATTTAAATTAAACATTGTGTTTCTAAATATTTATCGAACCGCTCATCATTCCGGCTGATGCAGATGCTCGTACGTATAATAAGCACATGAATCCAAATGTTTACTGACGAGGATTAAATATCATGGCAGAAGAATTTGAAATCGTTCCGAATAAAAAGGCGAAGAGTGACTTATGGAAACAATTCCAAATGAATATGCAGTAATACTTTTTTTTATTGAGCAATATATCGTGGTACGTATCGTAATATGGTGCTAGCATATTGCAATATATCGTGGTACGCTTCAGGCGTATAGTGACACCCCTAGTGTAAAGCATGCTGTGAACACCTGGCATGATACCACACCCAGTCACAGATATAGTGCTGCCTTCACTATGTAAAACATGCCGTGAACCCCTGGCATGATACAACACCCAGTCACAGACATAGTGCTGCCTTCACTGTGTAAAGCATGCCCTGAACACCTGGCATGATACCACACCCAGTCACAGACATAGTGCTGCCTTCACTATGTAAAACATGCCGTGAACACCTGGCATGATACAACACCCAGTCACAGACATAATGCTGCCCTCACAGTGTAAAGCATGCTCTGAACACCTGGCATGTTACCACACCCAGTCACAGACATAGTGTTGCCTTCACTGTGTAAAGCATGCCCTGAACACCTGGCATGATACCACACCCAGTCACAGATATAGTGCTGCCTTCACTATGTAAAGCATGCCCTGAACACCTGGCATGATACCACACCCAGTCACAGACATAGTGTTGCCTTCACTGTGTAAAGCATTCCATGAACACCTGGCATGATACCACACACAGTCACAGACATAGTGCTGCCTTCACTGTGTAAAGCATGCCCTGAACACCTGGCATGATACCACACCCAGTCACAGACATAGTGCTGCCTTCACTGTGTAAAGCATGCCCTGAACACCTGGCATGATACCACACCAAGTCACAGTGCTGCCTTCACTGTGTAAAGCATGCCCTGAACACCTGGCATGATACCACACCCAGTCACAGACATAGTGCTGCCTTCACTGTGTAAAGCATGCCCTGAACACCTTGCATGATACCACACCCAGTCACAGATATAGTGCTGCCTTCACTGTGTAAAGCATACCCTGAACACCTGGCATGATACCACACCCTGTCACAGACATAGTGCTGCCTTCACTATGTAAAACATGCCGTGAACACCTGGCATGATACCACACCCAGTCACAGACATAGTGCTGCCTTCACTGTGTAAAACATGCCGTGAACACCTGGCATGATACAACACCCAGTCACAGACATAATGCTGCCCTCACAGTGTAAAGCATGCCATGGACACCTGGCATGATACCACACCCAGTCAGACATAGTGCTGCCTTCATTGTGTAAAGCATGCCCTGAATACCTGGCATGATACCACACCCAGTCACAGACATAGTGCTGCCTTCACTGTGTAAAGCATGCCCTGAACACCTGGCATGATACCACACCCAGTCACATTATCCTTTCACTAGGCCAACCAGTCGTGGAACTACCCTTATATTAGCTTGAGCATTAGCAAGGGAGCTATACCATCAGGGACGACAAATCCTTTGCCCGGTGCCCGCGGGCAACCAGCTTTGATCTGCCGGGCCAGCAAATTATTTTAGAGCTAGTCCGCCGGACCACCATAAAACTCCGTTAGTTGTTGCCCAGGGTGGTGGTAATTATATAAAGATGCAAAAAAACAATAACGCCAGGTCACAGTGCACTCGACGTACTGTGTATCGTAATTTGGGCCCGTATGCATTGTTAATCATGTGTTTTCATAGTGCCTCGATCGATAATAATGACCCACAGCAGCAAACATGATTGCTTTCGCTACACGACATCCAGTGAAGACGTACACCTGCGAGGTTACTTTGGTATTTCCCACCAACTATCGAAACTCCGCCTACCTGATAACCATTCGCATAATTTTGCGGCTATCGTTAAACGGCTCTCAATGAGTGTTGTGTACTACTGAAGGAGAAGCCACCAATACTCCGCATACCAAATAAACTATGCATGAAAAGGAGTGTCCCGTGCAAATATTATGACCGTGCAAATATTACGATTCATTTGTTATTGTTAACTGATTTTTATGCTCCGCCCACTATTGCTAATGACAGGATTGATTGACAGCGACTGGCTAAAGCGCCGGCATGTTTGTGTGCTCGACTGTCGGCATATAATTAACGCAATTAACGTAAAGTTTGTTGCTGAGCACTAATAATTGTTGTCTGTTATGATTGATTAATTTGTTCAGACAAGAAAATGAAGGACAAGATGCCAGTAAAAGATAGAGCAACTCCATTTGCCCAAGCCCCTCTAGTTAAGGCAGTGAAGAGGGCAGCGGAGATCAACGTGAACACATTAACAGTAATGTTCAACACCGTGTACATCCTTGCCAAGAAAGGGAAGCCTCTGTCAGATTATGAGATTCACATGGACCTTCATGTAAAAAACAGCAGTGCTATTGGGAGTGATTATTTTGACATAGGCAACAACTACCACACGGAAAAAAGTGCAAAAGAATTTCTAATGACTATCGCCGAACAGCTACGACTTGACACAGCCCAAGAAGTTCAGAAGGCACGTTTCTTGACTGTTATGGCTGATGGATCCACCGACTCCAGTATTGTTGAGCAGTATGTAATACTTGTGAGGTATGTGAATGATAAAGGGCAACCAGTCACAAAGATGGCGTCAATTAAGGCTGTATCAAGTGCCAATGCTGAGGGTGTTTTGACTGGTATTAGAAAAGGATTACAGAGATTAGATCTGGGACTTGCAGGTAATGGGAAATCAACTGTAATAGTGGCAAACTTTGTTGGAGCTGCTGTCATGATGGGATACAGGGCGGGAGTTAGTGCTGAAATGAAGAAGGAACTCCCTCATCTGATCACAGTGCACTGTGTTGCCCACAAATTGGAATTGGATGTTCTGGATTCGGTGAAAGCTACAGCCTATTTGCAGAAGTTTGAAACAACAGTCAAGGCATTGTACAAGTTCTACCAACGCAGCCCTAGGAGACAAAGGCATCTGCAGGACATTGCAGATATGTTGGAGTCCAGTTATCTACGATATGGTGATGTAAAGACAGTCAGATGGGTGGCAAGCAAATCCAAGGCCCTCTCTGCTGTAAGCAATAACCTAGGTGCCACCCTTGTCCATCTAGAGCACGCTGCTACTACTGACAGAACAGATGAAGGGAGCAAAGCCAAGTACCTTCTTCTGGAAATGTAGTCTGTCCGTTTTGTCAAGTACCTGTTCTTCATGATTGACTACCTAAGAGCCATCACCACAACTTCAGAGAAGTTCCAGAAAAAACAGCTGCTTATCCTCGAAGTCAAAGAGATCACGGACAACCTGACTGGAGAACTTGAGCTGCTGAAGGAAGAGCCTGGTGAGAACTCCATGAAGTTTTATGCCAGTCTAAATCGAGAAGATCTGCAGCTAAAGATTGCAAGTCCCATCCCTGTTCAGCTGAAAGGTCAGACACCAGTTGAGTATGCATCTGACAATGATATACAGAACCTTCTACAGTCAACCATCCAGTACCTAGAAGACAGGTTCAAAGACTTCAAGGAAAAGCCACTTAAGAGTTTCAGTGTGTTTAACTTCAAATATTGGCCAAGAGAAGAAAAAGACCTCTTGAAGTTTGGAAGAACTGAGATCAGAGACCTCCTGGAACATTTTGCCCCCCTACTTACTGAGGATGAGAATTCCAACATCATGAGGGAATGGACTGTCCTTAAAAACCACCTGAAGAAACAAAGAACTGACCAGCTTTCAGTGGTATATGGTGAACTCCTCCAGGCACAGCCGGATGAAGTCAAGAACATTCTCCCCCTGGTGAACATCATGGTTACCCTTTCACCCTCAACAGCTGAATGCGAGAGACAGTTCTCAGGCAAATCATTTATGGTGAAAGCAAATATGTTAAAAATGTATGATAAAATAATGGTAACCTCTGCAAAATAAAATTAGTTTAGAATAATACATGGCAAATTCATTTTAAATAATCCAATACCAGTCTCTTAAAATTGTATTCAGAAAATTATCATGTTTTCTATTTTTCAGCTATGAACATTATAAAGACATGTCTGAGGACAAATCTCAAACAGGAGACATTGGAAGCCTTGATGAGGGTCAAAAGTGATGGTCCAGATCTCAGCCAGTATTATCCCACAGCAGCCATACACCTGTGGATAAGTAGCGGTCCAGGAACAAGACATCTGTCTGGACACCAGAAACCACAGAAACATTGATTATTGTGTTTGACTATGGATTCATAACTCCAAGAACAATGGACAGTTTGAGTATTATATACTAATAGACATGTGTCTTTATAAATATAGTGTGACCTGTATAGTGTAAGCTTGGATAGTTACTCGTACTTACCTCAGATCTTGACTACTTTATGTGTCATTTATTTACTGTGCACATTTTAGAATAAGAATAAACTAGCATTCATTTACAATGTTGTATTATGGAATAAAATGCATTGATGTTATTTATAATAAAGCAGGAATATGAATTTTGTTTGTAATAAAGGGATGTATTGTTAAATAAATGTTGTTGCATGACAAACTGTGTTATTTATGATTGACAATTTCACGCGATTTTCCGGACAGAAACAAATTCTACTTGCCCAGTGGGCAACAAGAAACTTTTAGAATTTGTCGGTTCCTGTACCATAACCATTTTTAATGACTTTAACCAGGTCCAGTTAGATAATGCGGGAATTTAGTTTTGTACATAGGTCTTTTGAGGAAAAATATATCCTAAAGCAACAACTGTAAGACTTAACAAGGGACAATGATTTAAAATTGTTATCTTTTTGAGTTTTTTGTTTTTGTAACATTGCATCAACACAATTATAGTCACATTGGTGATGTCCAGCAATTATTAGTGAAGAAAGACCCCAGATTTATGTCTGGGGAGAAACATTGGTGCCAGCAGGTTAGCTGGAAAATGACTGCTCTACTTACATGCCTGCATAAGACTAAAAAAAAATATTTGACACAATCAATTAAGTAAAGAATTACAACACAATGCCTCTGCTTTTATGTGAATAAGTGTATATAATGCTATGAATAGAATATATATGTATAAACTGCCAAACAAGAGAATGAAGAAATTGTCTGGAAACCCAAATTTCAGATGATGGATAACCAAATTTCAAATGATGTAAATTACAGAAACTTTTATATAATACAAATTCATATTATATCAGCTATTTTACTGGGTCATAGATTTTTTTAATAATGCAATGAATTTTGTCACCATAAACATTGTGCATATATCCTTTTGTATTTAATATTTATTAAAACTGCGATAAACAAAGTAATCATTCGGCCTAGACATCAATCGGAATACCTTATGATCTGAAATCTCTGCAGTGAACAAAAAATATTATTCAACAAAAGATTATGAACGGCCACTTACACCTATTCATCAATGGGAAAAGATTATGATCTGCAATTTCTGTAGTGAACAAAAAGTACTATACAACAAAAGATTTTGAAGGGCCACTTATCTTAATCGTTGACTTTCATTAACTGCAAATTACCGTGATCCTTTATGGCCTCATTTACAGGTAACCGGAAATTGCAGCATCTTATAAATATAGCCTAGACCTATGACGTTATTCAATAAATAGCCAAGGTCAGAACATATTTTGAAGAATAATGGAGGAGTTTAAACTAAGCAAACATTCTCTGAAACATTTGGACTTGTTAAAAAGTGACATATCCTGTTTCTTTAGTCAAAGCCAAAGACTGGAATGTATCAAACAATGTTTGAAGGATCCAGATACATCTGATCCTCATGGACAAATAACAGTCCTGACAAAAACTTTCCATTATCCTATTGGATATCTCCCAATAAAAAACAGAGTTAGAAAACTCAGTTTCAAAATCAAATGTGTGATTTTGAAAACAAATAATTTTGTTGTCAGCGCATATCCAGTAGGATGGTAAGTTACAAATATTTTTGTAAAACTTTTTATTTATCCTTCACCACTTTTTGTTCATGAATTGATGCAATTGACACTGTGTTGTGGGTATTTATGAAAAAGGGGTAGTTGAAAAAAAATACAATTACTTGGATGATGCAATTGTCATAAAGCAACTTGTATCTCATAAATATGTTGAGATGGGACCACCTGAGATATCAAAATAAATTAAGATAGCAACAGAACTCTGTATTCCAACTGAACTTCTGGCAACCACAATTTTGTCCAAAAAGACTGGATAAAAGCTCAAAGCTAAGGTAAGACGATGTCTACATCTACAAAATGGTACAAAACTGACTAAGCTATTCGACCATAATCATGCAAGTTTGTTAACTTACACACAAGATTGGATAAAAATATTTTTTGTTGCAATGTGGCCCAAATTCCTACACTGGTGTATGAGTTCAATGCCACAGTCCATGATAGTACAAGATATCCCGCACACTATTTAATGTTTGGAAGACATCAAAGGCTTGCAGTCGATGCTTTTCCTGGTCTCGCAAGTAGGAGTTTTTGAAGTGAGTTTGATACCAACATGCAGAACAGACTAAAGACTGCTTTTCGAAAGGCGAGGGAATGTGCAAAGAACAAAGCTTATGGAAAGGAAATCATCTGCAATGAGAGTTCCTTATTTTTTCCTTGTGATAGAGTTCAGCTAAAAGACGTGTCAGCATAAGATCGCTGACCAATGGGAGGACAAGCCAATACATTGTCAGTAATCATAGATTGCATTCCCCTTCCACTAACACACTAGTGTGCATGTTGGTGCTCATTAAGGCTTTGTATATCTTTAATATTGTTGTATATCCTCTCTTGTTGTTCTTCCATCTGATGAATCTAAGATGTTGCAGTCACAATAAAAATTGTTGCCATTTGGATGGCTCTACCAGGGCAGACCATGACACAATGATGATAAATATGTGAAAATGGTTAGATAATACACTAAGTATTGTGCTAGGTTTGATCCTATTATTTTTCTAACGTCAAAATCAAAACAACGCTATTTCTGACATCTCATCACATGTGCAAGCTCGCTATGACATAATGCGCAACAGTTTCTCAACTATATATTTAGAACCAAGGCAATCTGTACAAACATCAGGCTGTATCTGTGACAGTTTCAAGGTAAATGTATGGATCAACAGATGGAAGTTCCCTTATACTGATGATGTTGGGATCATGGCAGATTTGAGCATTAAACAAAAATGGCTTCTTGGACTGCTCGAGGCTGAAAATTGTAAAGTTTTGGTGAGTCAAAATGGACCATGGATTGAAAGTGAAGTAAGCACAGAGCCACATAACAAATCATCCGCGTCCAATATGGCTTTTCAAAGAAAAAGTGCTAGCTTTGTCCTCCTCAGATGATGGAGAACTTCCCCAGAATACAAAAGGACCTGGTCTGTGTCTTTATTGATCTTGAAAAGACCTTTAACACTGTTTCCAGACAAAAGTGATCTGTGAAAACTACATTACTGAAATGGCTTAAAAAACTGTGAGGACAATGTACGACTTGCCACTGAGCCAAGTTGTTGAGGATGGGCAGTCAAGCACTTTTGAAGTTAAGGTTGGTGACCACAACAGATGGGTTCACCGTAACCTTTATGAGTTGGGGTATACAGATGACTTGGTACTTAAATAACAGAATCTGTTAATGAAACTGGGTTCCATTTGAAAAGTGGCAACCTGTTTTCACAAAAAACACAAAACAATGCTGATGACCAATTTTGCCAAGAAGGAAGAGACTCAAGCTCAATCACAACTCAGCCAAGCAGTTGCCACTATATCAGAATCAGCACCTTCAACAGCATTCAAGGCTTTTTAAGTAATACATATGACATTGTACTGACCAGTGGCCACAACTTCAAACAGTATGGTAGAAGCTTACTGGTGTTGGCCATCAAAACATGGTTTTAAACCATGCCACGAAACCAGATTTTCAACAATTTAATAAATCCCATCCCAAGCTAGGTCTTAATGCAAGCTTGCTATATCCAAAGTTATACCAAGATTGGTTCATACGAACTGAAGTTATTGATCATAAACTGTTTTTCTATTTTTAGTAACAGTGACCTTGACCTTGACCCGACTGGCCCCAAATCAAATCCCAAGCTAAGTTTGCGCAAAAAGTACCTCAAACAAAATTTGTGCAAAATACCTCCATTTAAACACAAATTGTTAAGCAGAAACTGTTTTTTTCTATTTACAGTGACCTTGACCTTGACCAGACTGGCCACAAATCCAATCCCAATCTAGATCTTCAAGCAAAGCATTCTATATCAAAAGTTTCAGCAAAATTGGTTTACATGAACTGAAGTTAATAACCGGAAACAACTTTTCTATTTTGAGTAACAGTGACCTTGACCCGACTGGCCCCAAATCCAATCCCAAGCTAGGTCCCAAGCTAGGTATTCATGCTAGCTTAATATATCCAAAGTTTCAGCAAGATTGGTTTTATCCAAACTGAAGTTATTGACAAGAAAACCCTCTGTTGACGCGGCGCGCGGCGCACGACAGCCCACCCTCCCTTCGGCCTGCCATACCCAAATCTAATAGCTAGGATTTTCATTGAAAACCTGGTTAATAAGTAAATCATATCAAAAAATAAATGACAAAATTAATCTCTGTATCCTTCGAGGCACCAGATCCGACAAGGTCCTGAAACTCCTTGAAGATTCTCAATTTGATGGAACTTTATGAAACAGAACATTGAAATGCTTCTTTGGAAAAACATACAAGAGAATCAGACATCAAAGTAGAAGGATATGTATGTCAGGAGGGCAAAATATGTGTTATTGATTCATAAATTAAAGTTAATGCCAACATTATGGTTTTTTTATGTCAGTGAGCAGTACAATTTTACAAATTTAGTTTTCTGGGCATTCTATAGTTTAAAACATGATTTACATATCATGTATTAAATAATCATGTTTTTTTTTACTTGCATTTACATTTGCATCTTAGACCACTTGTTTATACACACAAATACAACTTCGTAGCATTCATTTCAATTTTCTGTCTATCACTTTTTCAGATGAAAATCAAAGAAGGGACAAATGGCCCACAAACAGCATGCCACTTAGTATGCATATGCCAGACACCTTACAGCTACAACAGTTGTTCACACAGATGTGTCATCGTAGCAAACACTAAGTGCCAATGCCAGGTCAGCCTATCGGTACTTTACCGGTGTCAGCATCTATCAATTTACCGGCCAGTCTGAGACTTTTATTCCTGCCTCCCAGCCACCAGTGTACCTTCAACTGACAGTCTCACTGACTTCGAAGAAGAGGAGGACTTTGACTTGATCGATAATCTTAATAATTAATTATAATTAACAGACAACATCTTCAATTTAAAGCCTCCAGATACTAAAAGTCATTGTTTCAGCAACTTGCTTGCTTTTTTCTACATCTAAAGAACATAATGTTACTAAAGATCTGTACACATTTTCTTTTTATTTAAGAAGAAGTTTGGCTGATTCCCTGTTATAATATTTTTAACATAGGAGCTCATTATTGTACCAAATTTATCAGAGTTCTTACAACTGATATTATTTTCTTTTTTATATGTATATATACTTCTCCGTAGGCCTTCATAATGTATAAAGTTAACAGTGCCCTCTATTTTCTCAGTTATTTCATTGAAAGTGAATACTTCTTCATTGTCTTTAACGATATCTCTAATGAATCGTATACCTTTATATTATAGAACTTTTATGAAAATCCCTTTGTTTCCGGATAGCAGTTTATGATTAAGAAACAAAGGTATATCTAAAAAGGCACTTTCTGTTTTTACAGTAAACCTTTCGATGTAGCATATATAGCTTTTTAAAACAGATATCCAAAAAGCATTTTGTGTTTTCTTAATTAAATTTTCTGCAAATAGTTTTCCAGTGCAAAAGAGTTTGTTTATTTTGAATATTGACTGAAGTAGAGAGAAACATTGACTTTTGTTTTTTTGTACGTATCTTCTTAGCCAACTAAGTTTCATAGTGATGTTATAGAAATGAACATTAACCATTTTTATCCCTCCATCACAGTATTCCTTGCTACTTATTGTATTTTTAATTTTAACTTTTGCTCCCCATACAAAGTTAGTAAATAGTGTATCTACTGTTTTTAATATCTCTGGTGGAGGCGTGGGAAGAGCTGTAAAACAGTGTGTAAGCAGAGGCAGTAAAAGTGATTTTATTACACATATTTTGCCTATTGGTGTAAGCTTTCTCCTTTTCCAAAATAGAATACATTTCTTAATTTTATTTATTTTTTCCTTGAAATTGTCATTCACCATTTTTGTCAAATTAACATCAAATCGAATACTCAATAATTTAAATTGTGTTACTCCCCATGCTAATTTCCATTTAGTTTTAATAGATTTTGTGCTATACTTCATTGAACCTATCCAAATAACATGAGTTTTATCGAAATTGACTTTCAAGCCGGAATATTGGCAAAAAATTATCTAACATACTTAAGACTTCATTTCAAGATTTTTCAGAACCATCGAGCAGTAAAGTAGTGTCATCTGCAAATTGGGAAATTTTAAATTCTTCTCCATTTATCAAAATTGTTTTAATATTCTTACAATGTCTTAATCCTGAGGCCAAAATTTCTGCACATAAAATAAAGATATAACCTGAAATAGGGTCCCCCTGACGGCACCCACAACCTGCTATGAAAAAATCGGATAGAAAACCATTAATTTGTACTGCTAAGTTTGTTTTGTGTAAAAATAGTGAAATCCATTTTTTAAAACTTGAACCGAATTTAAAGAAATACATTACTTTATCAATAAACTCAAAAGATATTGTATCGAAGACTTTTTCAAAATCGATCATCACTAACAAGCCAGGAAGTTTATATTCATCGGTGTATTGCATAATGTCGTATAATAGTCTAGTATTTTCTCCAATAAATCTATCCTTAATTAAACCTGTTTGATTATCATCTATTAGAATATTTAAAACCTGTTTAAGTCTATTTGCTATTGTTCCAGAGGCTATTTTATATATAGTGTTTAGAAGTGTGATTGGTCTCCAGTTCTTTAAGCATTGTTTATTTTTATTATCCTTAGGTATACATGTAATAATCCCCTGCTTCTGCGTTATTGAAAATTGACCAGTTGTATAAGCGTTATTAATGGCACGTACACCAAAGTGACCTATTTTATTCCAGAAGACTTTAAAGAAATTAGAAGTAAATCCGTCTGATGCTGGGCTTTTGTCATTTTCCATATTTTTAAGAGTTACTGATATTTCATCAAAAGTTAATAAACCCTCTAGCATCTAAGATTGATCTTGAGATAGTTTGGGTATATCTATGTTTTCAAAATCCTTCTCAATATCATAACTTGACACTTCTTTCTTAGCATATAAATTTTTATAAAAGTTACAGGTTTCATTCAAAATATCATTTTGATAGTGAATTTTAGTTCCATCATCCTTTATTAGAAATGGCATTGACTTATCTGTACAATGATGCTTTTCTAAATTACAGAATTCCTTTGTGACTTTTTCCCCATTAACTATCCAATTTGCCCGTGACCTTATTATATAACCTTGTATTTTCTCATTCTGTATATTTTCTAATTCCTGTTGTAGTGTAATAATCTGTTCCTTATTTTCATTTGTTAGATTTGATTCAATTTTTTGTATGTTTTTTATTATCGTTTCTTCTCTTTTATTCCTTTGTTTATGTTTATAACTGGCATATGAGATAGTTTCCCCCGAATTTCCATAAGTAAAGTTTCTAAAAATAATTGGTCATTAATAACAAACTGTACATCACTGTTATCTATAGATGATAAATTGTCCATGTTATAAAGTGGTATGCAGTATTGGATTTTAATTTCCTCTATTTTATTATTTATACACTCTAAATAGTCCTTGTCATATAGTAGGGAATTATTAAATTTCCACAGACCTTTTCCGTGTTCAATATTTTCAAAACAACAAGACAGTGATATTATAGAGTGGTCGGACCGATAACTAAATAATATATCAGAATCATGAACAAAATGAAGTAAATCTTCTGTTATAAGAAAAAAATCTAACCGTCCCTGTTGTACTCGGTTTAATCTATGCCATGTAAACTTTTTTTCATCCCTGTGTAATGCTCTAAACACATCACATAAATTACGGTCCTCTTTATGATTTTTTAGTAAGTGTCTTGCCTTAAAATTATTGTTTTTTGATTTATAATTATCATAATCCAAATTAGTGTTTACAACTAAATTATAATCCCAGCAAATAACATATGCATCATTGCCTATTTTGTCTACAGTTGTGAACACTTTATTATAAAACTCCGGTGAGTCAGTGTTTGGGCCATACAATGTAGCTAATGTAAATTTATTCTCTTTATAACCAATATCTAAAACTGGCAAATTTTCCATTGAATCTTTTTCAACAGACTGTACATGTACTGGTAGATTTTTCTTAAACAGTATACATACTCCTCGGCTATTTGATCTTCCATGGCTAAAAAAACAATTTCCATTCCACAGAGCATATATATATATTTTTCTCCTTATTTGTTGTAAAATGTGTATCTTGCAGGCAGACAATATCTGGGTTTTGCTTTTTCAGAAAGTTGAAAACATCTGTATGTTTTTTGCTATCAATTTGACCTCTACAATTGTAAGAGAAGATTTTAAGTTCAGCCATTAATATAAACAAAAGGATAACCATCTCTACTGCAACTGTCAATGTTCATAAGTTTACAAAGTTTAATACATTTATAGAATAAAATAGTCAATTTAACATTATAGTAAGACATATCTACAGAGCTTGTAACATAGAATTGTGAAAAACGAAGATTTATACTCAACTAGTAGAAAAACTGATTAGAAAAAAGTGCTTATTTTCAACAGAATACAATGAATAAATCTCTTAAATATACAAAAGATTTTGCTTTGTCAGTATAGTGTTCTAGCTAAGTCATCCATACCACGTAGTATATGCTTTACTTTATGGTGGAGTTAAGACTTAATATTTCTTGAAAAATAGTTTGTGGCATTTGTATAACAAATGTGTAATAATATATTAAATAAAATGTATTAATATTGTATGCATAAGACAGACTTCTATGTTGTCAGCATTTCTGGTAATAATTTTGTAACATTGTTTAGCTTAGATGTATCTATCATTTCAAGTAATAAAAGACCCTTAAGGGTAACTTGCTTAATGCAGTGTACATCTCCACTTAATGATAAATGTAAAGTACTGTATATTATTAACAATTATGTAAGTTTATGGACATACAATTAACATGGAAAGACTAAAAAGGAAGTTTTCTTGGATACTTTAGCTGGTTTACTGGATGCTTGTGGACGAAAACAAGCATACATGTGAAACAAAACGTTCTTAGGTATTGGAATAAAAAACAGACTAAAAAGGAAGTATTTTGGATACTTGAGCTGGTTTACTGGATGCTTGTGGACGAAAACAAGCATACATGTGAAAAAAAAACCTTCTTAGGTAACGGAATAAAAAAAACAGATTGTATACCAGTACATAGATCATTAAGTACATAAGGTTGTGGTCGAGTGTGTCTGCTTTATTAACAGTGGAAGGTTGAATGTGTGAATTAGTCTATCTATAAATGAGTAAATAAATGCATACAAATTACAACAAACCTACAAACTGTTTGTTAAACTAATACATGAATAAATGTATGAATAAAAGAACGAACGGACAAATAATCTCCGATCATAATGCTGTCCTATTCTCTACCCTCTCCAACATGGCTTTAGAAAAAAAAAGATCCTGCGAAACACAACTTCTAGAATTTACTGATGACATTAGTTACAATCTTGAAAACGGAAAACAAATAGACATTCTCATTATGGACTTCTCAAAAGCGCTCGACAAAGTTTCCCACAGCCTACTCCTACACAAACTTGACCATTAAGGTATCAGAGGCGCAACCAATCGACGGATACAGGCATTTCTCACCAATAGAACACATATCCTACAACACATGAAATCTGCGAAGTACCTGGTCCTTACCTTCAACCATCAGCTTAACTGGGGAGAACATATCAGCAACATCACCAACAAAGCAAGTAAAAACCTCAACTTTATCAGAAGAAACCTCAACATCTCATCAACAACAATAAAAGAAACAGCCTACCTATCACTTGTCTGTCCTATTGTCGAATACTCATCAGCAGTATGGGATCCCTATGAAAAAAGTGATATTGAACAGATTGAAAAAAATTCAAAGACGTGGTGCCCGATTTGTCAAAAACAACTACAGAAACAGATCCAGCGTAACAGACATGATCCTAGACCTACAAAGGCCATCACTCCAAGACAGAAGAAGAAACAGCAGACTCACTCTCCTTTATAAAATAGCCAATAAAGAAGTTGCGATCAGCAAAGAAAACAGACTCATCCCAATGCAGCGAAGATCAAGACACATCAACAACAACGCCTTCACGATCCCATACTCAGCTACAACCTACAGACAACAGTCATTCTTCCCTAGAACCATCAAGGAGTAGAACAGCCTCCCACCTGACATAACATCAGCAAGCTCAGGTGAGTGCTTCAAAGCCCAACTAGCCACTTTTTAACGCATCACTGTAAATACTCTCACTTTGTTTTCCAATTTCTGTCTATTTGCGCAACCCCCTGGCAATAATACTCAAAGTGTTGAGTGCGGCCAGTATCCAGTAGAACTAGAACTGCACTTTACCGGTACGTAAAAATGCTCTGTTGGTTAACGTTGAGTTTTATTTGGCATAGTTCAATTTTCTCTTTTGTTTCATGTTTGATGTTATCGTTTATAGGGGGCGGTAGCCCCCAAACCCTCGTTTTAAAATTTGAAGTGAGAGAAATATGCATGCTTTGTCCGGAGACGCATGCGCAGAAGCCGTAAACATACCCGTACCGGTTAAGTGCTATCTAGCCTAAATTATATTTATTTCTTCTTCAATTTGCTCCCAATGATGACTATATCATAAAAGGCTAATGCAAAAATGAATTCTCCATGAAAAAGTACAAAGGAATGATAAATTAATTGATAGAAAAATTACAACATTCTGAATGAAAATCTCCCTTCAAAGGGTTCTGTGCATGGCTGTCTGTCTTTATAGACTAGAGACAATGGCAGAAAATTCCAAAAATCGATGCAAATATTACAAATTTAAAGTCTTTTAACTTCACTCCTAGTGATGATATTGTAAATATTTAAACAGTTCTGTAAATCTTTCTTTAAGGACTATTAAATAGTGTTATGTTATTTGACTTTTGACAATTTCTTAAATTTAGTGTGGGGTTGCTATTTTGTTGTAACAAGTCGCATATGAAGCTTCCAAAGGTCCAGGGCCTAGTTGCTTTGTGAACGTGATAGCTAGCACCCCCTGGATATGTGTGGAGGCTGATGCAATGAAATTAGTAGTAGAGTTCATATAAAGATTCTTACTAGAAGCCAAATGCATAGTTTTATATCTAAAAAGCTGCAACTACTGCATAATAGCGAGCGGTAGAAAATACACACAAAAATCATGCCATAAATATTCCCCTTCCATCATAGCAGTTCGATCTTTTCAGGTTGTAGTAAGATAAAAAAAATAGGGGCAATTGTGATTTACCCATGTGTAAAAAATGCTCTGTTGGTTATTGTTGAGTTTTATTTGGCATAGTTCAACTGTTTTCACATTTTATGTTATCGTATATCTGAACTCCTGTTTAAAATTTGAATCGAGAGAAAAATTCATGCTTTTCCCGGAGACACATGCGCTGAAATGGTAAACATACAGGTAGAGTGCAATCTAGCAAAAAAATATATTGCACTTATTAACGTTTTTCTTTTGGGGGGCTGCTGCCCCCACAACCTGGCTATTTGCTATTCACATTCAAACAATAATGGGACAGTTATTATGAAGTCTAGCTGAAAAACTTTCTGCTTTCTCTTCTTCAAAAAGAAGAAACATTAATTTTTAATAGGTAAATAAGAAAAGGTCCTATCAAAATTTTCACAGATATTTAAATTTTATCTACCTGTAGACAAAGGCAAACAAGGTAAATGTAAATGTGACAAAAACACAGAGACGAGACATAGCACACAAAAAGAAAAACCATCAGTTACCGCCTTGGAACTGTAAAAGCTTGCATTTTAGCCATATTAAAAAGATACAGCAAAGGGTACAAAATATAGTTTTTAAAAAGTTAAATGCACTATATCATTCATAGTCATACAAAAGTGCTAATTCGGCAAATGTGGAGATACAACAGAATTCCTCTAAGGACAAATCTACATAAAAACAAATAACTTACAATTTTCCCTCCAATTTCCAATGGACTTTACGATTGGTTGCTATGTTCCAATCGGAACACCTCGGATCGGATAATTTAACTCCCGGGAATTACCCGAGGAGTTCCGATTGGCTATGTTCAAGCGCCAGTCGTACCTACTCGGCGGTCTCCGGCAAGCGTCGGATGCATTACGTCAATCGTACCTACTCGGCGATCTCCGACAAGCTTCGGATATGCCGATAACGTTGACGGAATTACCCGAGGACTTCCGAGTGGCATTACGTAGAATCACCGAAGCGTGATCCAAGTGGTTCAAGCGCTTGCGCAAACGGAAGTTGCACATGTGCATATGGCGGCCCTAAATTAACGGCCTCACGGCCCCATGTTCGGGACAGTTTTTCTACGTAACTTCTTTGAATCTTTGATATGTAAGAAGATAGGAAAAAGAAAATTCCAATACATTTGCTACTGTTAAATTAATGTATTTTATAAGTCGTTGAGTCGTGAATTACATTTCTTATAGATAGTTTCCATGTGATGTCATAGGCACTGATAAGACAGTTTAAGGCAGCCATCTTCGAAGGCAGAAGCTAATGCAGGCCGAAATCTTGAAATATGTGCTGTATTAAATATCAAAACGATATTTTGATAGTATAAAAGGTAAAAAAAAAAAATACAACCAAAAAAAGATACACTGTTCATTTTGTTTAAGGATGAGCCAATAATTTTATTTATTTGTGTGTATTAATTCTTTGTGCAATTATCAATTTTAAAAATGCTGTGTTCTTAAAAATATGAATTTCAAGAGCTTTCCATTGGCGTATAGCTTTTAAATTGAAATTTACGCTTCGTTACAATTCATCTGAAAATCCATTGAAGTTGCCATCAACGATGGCTGCCAAGATAAGGCTGATGTGGAAACTATCTATGGACCTTTCTTGTAGACAAACAAGTTTACAGATATTTTAACCATTTTAAAGTCCATTTTATTACAAAGTCAACAATGCCATTAAAAGTTATTAAAATATGACTATAAATGGATATTTAGATAAATTAAAAAAGTTTAAATTAAAATTTAACGCTGTATATTTGTTGATGTTTCCTATAGATAGTTTCCGCATCGGTGAAAACCCCTTATCTTGGCAGCCATCTTTGATGGTAACTTCGAGGGATTTTCATATGAATTGTATAGAAGGGTAAATTTTATTTTCTTATAATTTTTTTCATTTGTGGTACGAAAATTAAAAGCTTTACACCATTGGAAAGCTCATGAAATTTATCTTTTTAGAATACAATATTTTTACAATTGATAAATGCACACAGAATTAATAAACAGAAATAAATAAAACTATTGGCTCATACTTAAAACAAAATGAACAGTGTATCATTTTCGGTTGTATTTCTTTAACCTTTTAAACTATCAAGATATTGTTTTGATATTTAAAGTACTTTATAAAAGCTGTTAAATTTGTTATAAAATTCAATAAAATAGACTGAAAAACAAAAACACAGTGGTGAGTTAAATACAGCACATATTTTCCGATTTCGGCCTGCATTATCTTCTGCCCACAAAGATGGCAGCCTTAAACTGTCTTATCAGTGTCGATGACATCACATGGAAACTATCTACAGTTTCTTATAGATCTAAACGAATTCACGGAATGAACACACAAAACCGATGTCTACAGCCACGAATAACCTTAGCATCCAGATCATTTTTTTAAGAATGGCACATTCATTAAAAAAGTTGTTATATAGGTTTTGTATATATTTACATTAAATATATTTGTTTGCAGTTTTCATAGTGAATGTCATTTTTTACATTTGTGATCGTGATTTTAATCAAATCTCCATAAACGACATCAAAGTAGTCACGAATATTCACACATAGTTTTTCTATGGCTAAAACAATCTATAGTCAAGTACATGTAGCGATAATAGTTCAAAATAAGCCATCACTATTAATAAAATGAGTTCACATTGAAAATGCACGAAACATTTCAAATAATTATTTATCCAATAGTTTCAGATCCAGGAGAATCAACAAAAATGCTTCTACACGCACAAATATTGCTTTACAACATACGCGGAGACTCTTAAACTGTAACAAAAAATATTCCATTATAAGGTAGGAGGACATTTAATGTAATGTAAAAGTCGTATTTTCTTTCCCTGTTTCTATCTTATGACTACCTGTCTATTTCATACCGCATGTTGTCTGTAGTATACCTATAAGATTGGGTAGAGTGAGTAACAAGATACAGGTACTCACGCTCAGATTACCAACTTCCATTGTTCAGAGAGATTATACATGAAGGAACGGCGCTCCTATTTCGTTATTTGTATTTCGTGAACGGGGGTGTGACCCGAGATTGTAACTTGGCTATTCATCAACAGTGGGCAAAGTCTTTGTAATTAACCTTTCCGCGAGTCTAAAAATAGAGTTTAAGCTCCGCCCCCTTGAAAGTTGTTGCTGGCTACAGCGAGATTTTACCTTTCGATGCAGAAATGAACAAGCCTCATCCAATCAACTAAATTAAGATGCAAACAGAGAAGCGATTACAGCAACGTACGATTCCTTGCGAACCACAAACAACTAACAACCATGTTGCTATTAAATTGAACCAAAGGCTCAAACAGATTTAAACTGATCCTTGTCAAAATCATTGTTTGTGGAACAATGTGTAAGTGGGAATCAGCATAACGCAGGTAAAGTGTCAATCAACGCGATTTGATTGGCTAATTCCATGCTAAAACACACTGTGTAATATCTATTTTTAGATCTGAAAGGTGAATATGGTAGTGATCAGCTTTGGTGATGGCAAGGACATGACTGACTTGAGACAGAGAAGGCTAGAGAAAGTGATGAAAAAAGCATGTGCAAAGTGTGCAAAGTGTTCAAGAGCGGGAAAATGAGTGATGTCATGAATATTAATTAGAGAGAAACTGTATCATCCAATCCAAGCATCTTGCACCCATACTACTGAATATTCATATTTGTAAGCTATTTATAGATATACAGGTATGGCAATCTCATTTAAATCACATCCTAACTTTCGCTTCATTACTTTCCGCTGGTTAGTAAGCGGAAAGTAATGAAGCGAAAGTTAGGATGTGATTTGGATATTGACTGTGTGTAGTTTAAGAGAGTAAAATATAGGGATATGATGATGAAATCTATGTACTGGGCTACTTATATAATTAGTTCTCTTATATATGTGTGTTGTTACTGGAACTTAATAAACATTAGCCAGAACACGATCTTGTCGTTCTTTGCTCAAATTGCTCAAAAGCCGATAACAATAGACCTGTCACTGGGCAATCGGAACTCCTCGGGTAATTCCGTCCTCGATTCGCGAATTATTCGAGGTGTTCCGATTGGTCACTGGGATCATGTAGAATAAGAACAAGAACAGAACAGAACATTTGTACATAGTACATCACCATAAACAGATTTAAAAAACAATTCCAAAGTAAATTAGTCACAGCTTAAATAATATATAGCCTATTTGTCCCGAAATACAAAATGCTAAAAGGGTGTGCTGCGAATCTCTCACTCCCCGTCTCTCTGTCTGTCTCTGTGTCTCTCTCTCCGTCTCTCTGTGTCCTCTCTGTGTGTGTCTCTGTCTGTCTGTCTGTCTGCTTGTCTGTCTGTCTGTCTGTCTGTCTGTCTGTCGGTCTGTCTGTCTGTCTGTCTGTCTGTCTGTCTGTCTGTCTGTCTGTCTGTCTGTCTGTCTGTCCCTCAAATGATCGAGCTTGAATTTAGTATTTTTTTTACATACATATATTATTTATCACATTCATGATACAGTAGATCTACGGGATCAGATCAAAACGTACCCAAACTAAAATTCATTCGATTTTTTATGACTATTTGTGACTATTTAGTGTTAAATCTTACCCTTCATGAAGCTTAAATAGGTACCTAGTAAATGATAAATCATGTTGCCAGATCGACTAAAAATGACTTAGTTATTTTGTATGTGAACACACCTCCCTTACTTGGAGCCGTGAGGCTGCGTGTTTGGTGCCGGCATTTACACTTTGCCATCACCTGGCTGGTACCCGTTCCTCACTAAAGAAAAATTCACAAAGCTGGGTCCAAGTTGGTTTTCCGCTTTACCTGTGAAAATAATCAAATGAATCTGTCTTAATGAATTCCGAAACCTTTCTTATTTTCTGTGGGCTGATCGCGGCTGGTAAGTATTCATGAAGTAACAAGTAAGAAATTCCCATCAGCGTCAATACATAATTATTGATAGGTTTGAATCGTGTATTTACCTGTAATTACTCACAGGTATATTTTCAAGATGGCGAATATATAGGTCATTTCCTGATTTTGAAATCATATTTGTATTATTTTTTTTGTATTTCTGCTCTATTAAATGTCATATTCGCTGCAGTTTTTCACATTTTTATAATTTAAATATGTTTTTTAATCACTGACATATCCCAAAAGGGGGTACTATATAAGTATTTACTTTTAATGCAGCTTTGTTGTTGAATAGATCTCTGCAATAGGCTTTTTACATAGATTTCTGTTATTCAAGGCTAAGTTAGATGTAATTAAAACTATTTCAAACATATAAAGTTAAAATCAACGTTCCGGAGGGGAGTCCTCGATCAGAAGGGGAGACCTCCTCACTAGTGATCATTCTCACCATTATATCATACTTAATATTTTTACTATTCATATATACCGGACCTGGTAGTGCAATCGGTAGAGCGTCGGCTCCAGGTACATGAGGCCCCGGGTTCGATCCCGGGCCGTGACATAACAAAGTCGTTAAAAATTGTAGTGGTATAGCTCCATTGCTAACACTCAAGCAAATATAAGGGTAGTTCCACGACTGGTTGGCCCGGTGTCCGGATAATGTGACTGGGTGTTGTATCATGCCAGGTGTTCACGGCATGCTATACACACTGAAGGCAGCACTATGTTTGCTGTAAGTGGACACCGTCTCCAGATAACCGAAATACTGTTGGTGGGACAATAAACCCAATAAACAAACAAACTGTACATATACCAAACTGTGGAATTCTACCTTTAAATCATGCACATTGAACAATCTGGCATATCAGAGGTAAGATTAAGTAAGCTCTTATTTTTTTCGCTGCTTAAATCACGACAATTGAATGTGAACATTTATTGTTAAATATTAATTGGACGGAAGAGTATGATTCACAAACAGGCACTAACATTTACTATTGTACAGCTGCGGATCCATACTAGTTCACTTGAAACCATCAAAATTCCTGAAGCTATTTTTTAAAGGCCTTAGATAATCGGTTTCATGCCCTGACCACAACCACTGCTAAGCATATTAGCTAGGCATATATATATATATATATATATAATGTTGTTTCATCAAATGTGGTTGTGTGTGCATATGTTTCATATGTATTTTGCTACATTTGGAAACAAAGTATGTCATTTGAACAGTAGTTGTGGTTGTTTTACCATGAAACATTTTTTTTCATACTTGAATGGGATCTAGGACTGGCTACATGATTCCCCCCTGTAACTGTGAAAGGTAAAACTTAGGCTCTCGATTCACCCCTGAATATTTCAACATTCAAAGTTAATTTAAAATCAACAATCAGGAGGGGAGACCTTCTCGATCAGGGGGAGACCGCCTCGATCAGGAGGGGAGACCTTCTCGCTAGTGATCATTCATATTATTACATAGTACCAAACACTTATCAATAATTGACACGGTAAACAAAAGCTCTCTTAATATGATGTAACAGTTAAACAAAATGGCAGACAGAAAGTGACGCTAAAATCCCCACCGTCAAGGCAGCATTGCGATTCAAATAAAAATACGGAACATTTTTTATTTAATATTGTTTCCTGACTAGAAAAGCTAGCTACCAACATTTCATAGTAACAACATGTATGTTTTGTGCGGGGTAATTCTAAAGTAAGTTTTTTAACTAGTTTCGACGTTTATTCAACGATGGTCAGAAGCGAACTGATCCAAGTGCAAAAGTTCCAGAATTCTTATTGTCCCACGATCAGTACTTAACATTCGAGGGTGCAATTTAGCATGTGACTGGACATGTGACTGGACAAGTTGAAATCCCCAGAATCAAAGTGCCTAAAGTTCATACATATTAAACAATGTATAATAAATGTTAGTATACAGTGGAGCTGGGTCGAACATAAATATTGGGTACCAGCCCATATAGCGCATATGGACCTATTCTAAATGGATCCCATCTTTATTCTCTGCATACACAGTTCTTATTGCAGGGATAATAACCAATCAATCGTTTATATTTTGTTTTAATACAATTCATCATTTTAAGAGACTGGACCTGGAAGCGCAATTGCTAGAACATCGGCTCCAGGTATGGGAGGCCCCGGGTTCGATCCCGGCCTGTGACATACAAAAATCATTAAAAATGGTAGTGGTATAGCTCCCTTGCTAATGCTCAAGCAAATATAAGGGTAGTTCCACGACTGGTTGGCCCGGTGTCAAGATAATGTGACTGGGTGTGGTATCATGCCAGGTGTTCACGGCATGCTATACACAGTGAAGGCAGCACTAAATCTGCTTCAAGTGAACTCCGTCTCCAGATAACTGAAATATTGTTTGTGGGACGATAAACCCAATAAACAAACATGCTATACACAGTGAAGGCAGCACTATTTCTGCTTCAAGTGAACACCGTCTCCAGATAACTGAAATACTGTTGGTGAGACGATAAACCCAATATACAAATATTTTCCTACAAGTTACATATTAAAATTGTAAAACCATTTTCTATTATTAATACTTTTTTACAGACAATCACTCTTGGTCTTTTACCTAGCATCTTTAACCCTTATTTAAATATTTTACACAATTCAGCATCAGCCCTTGAGTGTTACGTGTGTGATGAGCAGCCAGAAAACAAGGACAAATGCGTGAAAACAACAATCCAGTGTCGTCAGCATGAAGATACCTGCAGAACTTTTATCCACTGGAGACGTAAGTGTTTCTTGGCCAAGTGTTGACGTTAATGATCGAACATGTAACATGGTAAAACGCAAAATTCAGACATTTCTATTCATGAGATTTATTTCACATCTAATACCTTAAGCAGGGTCAAATTATAAAAACTTGGTGGAGATTGGAAATCTACCCAGAGGATCTGATTGGCTGAATTTGAAATAAAATTTTAAATCTGACCAATCAGATACCTCAGGATATTCACAGTCTCCACCTCAAAGTTTTATAACCACTAACCCTGGACCATGTTGGCTCTAGCATTTACCTACTGTTATTAAGTGTCAGTAGAATTGCCTTACATAAGTTTTATCTTCTTATATTTTATTTGATTGCTTGTTTTTTCTTGAAGTATAAATTAACAGAAAAAAGATAAGTGAACCTATTCTTGCTTATATTTGCTTATTGAAAAAAATTTGTAAAAAATTAAAATTTTACTGTGACCAAGTTGCTTCAAGTAAGATTGGTCAAACTTCATGCTTCATGCAATTTTTTACTTTCAAAACATTGGTCTTCATGTAGTTACCCTCTTTCTCTAACAAATTCTACTCAAATAAATAATAAAAGATAGTGTTTTAGTCATGTTATAAATGATTTTCTTCCCTTTTGATGGAAAGTAGTCGGGTAAAGAGTAGAACTATTTTTTGTGCAGATTCTCCTAAACCGAATTTCACATGTCAAGGCCAACTGTTCATATTAAAAGATGATGCATTGTATGTAGCCGGGTGATAGGGAGAGAATGTGTAAGCGGTCTGGTTAGCTCAGTCGGTAGAGCATTCACCCTGTAAGCGAAGGGTCCCGGGTGTGAGTCCCGGACTGGCTGCACATTTTTCTCTCTATGTTACATGTACACAAAAAAACAGCTGATGTTTTGGTTATGCAATAAATGTAATCTGATATTCGTGTTCAATTGATACTGAAAGAATCTCGTTTTGTATCATTTCATCCAAATCGTTTAATAATTTCAGTATCTAAAGAACACTCATATCAGATCCTCACTTTCTCTCTATATATACAAACTATAATTTTTAATGGGGAGAGTTTACTCTAAGTATTAAAAGCATGATTGAAAAGAAAAATATTTGGTAATAAATACATTCAAACTAAACAAACATCTGGAATTCCAAAGTATAAAGACTTTAAGGTGGTATCCGACAGTTTGGACCAAAAATATTTTCATTAAACATCATAATAAACCATTGTTACCTGAATGGACCTCACAAAATGCTGTTTATTGATATCCTACACCTGTCTGAACAGTGAACCTTAACGTCACAATCGTCATTGCAAACAGTTATTTCCTATCTGAGCCACGCTGCACAGTTTGCCATTTATAAACTAAGAAAAACACGCAAACACTTATGTTTTAGCTCATCCCGACATCGGCTGTGACATTGATGCCTATTTTTAGCAGATATCCCAGTTGTTCTTATTTATAGATTTGAAAAGAATGAACATTTAAGTGTTGATTAACAAGTTTTACTGCCATGAAATTGAGATACTGTTGAAAATCATCAAAGCTTGGATTAAAATAGGATTTTTTTGCAGAAATTATGCACAAATACCCCAAATAATGATAGACAGACCGCAATAGCTCACGTGGTAGAGCGTTGGCTTGCGGGTTAGGAGATCAAGAGATCAAACCCCGGCCGGGTCAAACTAAAGACTTTAAGGTTGTTAGGAGTGGCTTCCCTCCTAAACGCTCAGGGCAACGGCGACAGCATTACGCCTGACTCTCAGTGTCAGTATAATGGACCGGCTGGGTTTAGTCTTTGGGCACTTCATAAGTGCCCCTGTGCTATAATGATAGAAATGTCGCTGCACAGCAAAATCAGCAGAAATGCCGACAAATCCCAAAGATAAGATATTGTTGCCTATATAAGATATAGCCGAGCTGTCAGATACAACCTCAGTATATAATGGACCGCCTTTAAAAAGAGTTCCTGTTTAACAACAGTTTCGCTTATTATTATTTTTCAGAGCCCAAGTACTGGACCCCTCGTAGTGAGCGTATTTATTCCATCGACAAGTCATGTGACCAGCGTGAGAACTGTGAGAGAGAGCAACGTGACAGGGGATTGCGATGCATGAGGGACTGGTACAGGGACTGGAAGTGTACCGAATGTTGTCAGGGTGACCGATGCAATTACTACGTCACGGTATGTTCCTCACATTACAATTGAATTTAATAGTAATAAAATAACAAAAATACTGCAAGCACTGAGGTATTCGGTGCTTCAGAAAAATAGTTACATTTTGAGATACTGAAAACTTTGATCATTGATATGGTTCACAGGATGCTGTATCTTTACGCACCTTAGATGGTGGTTTATGTATAAAGTAGTTCATTTTGTGATGCATTTTATAGTCACATTTACATCTAGTTTAAACAGGCGGAACATACTTTTGTGAAAATGATGAATTTGTACTGCCGCATGTTTAACTCTCTTTCATTTCTGCAATAGAACTATGTGGAACTATTTTTTGTCGTGCGAGAAAAAGTTGAACACTGTTAGGTCAGCTGCTTCTCCCTGAACAGTAACATTGTATTCACTGCGGACTTGATGAATACAGAAAGTGCCATTCGAACTTTGTTGAAATTTAAATTGTCTCCCTTGATAGATAATATCCGAGGTAGTCCAAAATAGTAGGTAGGTCCTTTAAGTTGGAATTCTTGGCCTGTGTTTTTGCAGATGGTGCAATATCAAAAGGTAAAATTTCTTATTTTTGTGTAAATTTGAGACTTAAATCCATTGAAATACTTAAACAGATATTTATTTAAACAACTAAATTGAAGTAATTGGTAGATGATGATGAACCTGGGTATAACGGGAAAGGCATGAAAGTCAATACACATGCCAGATAGTACAAGCATTAAAACTGAGTAAGCCAAATAAAAGGACCTACTTGCGTGTAAGGATTATTCAGGGGAGACTATCCACTTATGTTAATTGGGTTCCGAGTCCCCCCAATAAAAACACTGAAGAGCTGAAAAAGCTTGTTAAAGAATGTACTTACATATACTCAATGAGAGACATAATTTAATGAATAGTCTCCCCTGAATAATCCCTAAATGCAAGTAGGTCCTTTCATTTGTTTTACTCAGTTTACTTTGTTACCCATCAACAACAAACATTTCCATTTTCTTTTTTAAATAGCACATCTATATAAGTATGTAAATTAATTTTAAGCTTATATTTACGCAAAAGTAAGAAATTTCACTGTAATTGCAATGTCTACAAAGGAACAGGTGATAAAGTCCAAGAAATTCAACTTAAAGGACCTACCTACTGTTTGGAATACCTCGTATATTATCTAACAAGGGAGACAATTTCCATGTCACCAATGTACCCTATTGAACATTTTGAAGTGCCTCTGATTTTTTTTTCTTTATAGTGCTGACTTGTTAACAATGATCACTTTCAACCATTATACCTAATTGTTTGAAGTCTATTGGAAAACAAGTTAATTCCACTTGAGGGCGCCAGTTGTTGAATGGTTAGAGTTGCTGACTTGAAACCTTTCAGCCCCTCACTGCATGGCTTCGAGTCCCGGTTGGGGCGAGAACTTTCATGTCGGGAGGTTTTCCAGCTAACCTTTGGTACATCATTGGTTCTACCCAGGTATTAGTCTGGGGTCATCCTCCACCAGAAAAGCCGGAAGTCCTCAACCAATAAAGGGCTGGACATCACTAAAATGACCATAATTGTGTCGGTGCAATCTAACAAAAAACACAACAAAACAAATAAGTTAATTCCGCTTGACTACTCACTTCCAGGGTAGAACAATTATAAAGGTCGTAGTTGGAATGAATTGACTGCCCTGGTATTAACCAGCAGTATTTACCGGCTGGTCAATACTGGTCAATAGTGGTTAATTGAATGTTTTCTTTGAATCATTTAATTCATACTTTTCTATTGTAAATCATATTAGATTAAAAAATAACTACCGGAAGCAATTTGAAGTAAATAATTTTGCCTAAAAACTAACATCTCATGGTCAGCTAGGAATTTAAACCTCAGATCCTCTGATACACATTCTTACAAATTAAAGTATTGTACATTGTATTAACCCCAAGATAGCACCACCATGCGAGATCACAGCTTGACCACTTAATTTGTGTATACAGTCAGTTTGGACTGACATTTTTTTTCTCTCAAATATGTTAATGTTATCTGAAAGGTGCTTCAAAATGCTGTTCATAGATGCCCTAGATCTGTGTGAACAGTGAAGCATAAATCCCCATTTATCAGTTGGAACTGGTATTTCCTACCAGAGCCACGCTGCAGATATAGCTATTTTTAAAATAAAAAAACAACAACAAATAAATAAAAAAACAACACATGTGACATCTTACTTTGAGATTGTGTTATATTGTCTTCTGGTTAGTCCGTTATGATGTTGGTATCGATTTTTAGCATTGAACATTATCATCCTTATTTAAAGATTTGGAAAGAATGAGCATTTATAGTGATTTTCTGCAATGTGTACTGTCTAAGGATATATGTAACTTAGGGAGACAAATGTGCAGCAAGTCCGGGATTTAAAGCCGAGACACTTCGCTAACAGGGCTAATGCTCTTACGACTGAGTTAACCGGACCGCTTACACATTCTCTCCCTATCACCCGGCTATCTACACCCCGAAAAACTTGAAATTTGTCTACATATTTCCAGACTATATGCTCTACATACAACTCACAAGCACTTCTCAAGCACATGTACTGTAACAGCCATGGGTCATCCATGTTGGGCCCATTGTAACATAGGGAGAAAAATGTGCAGCCAGTCCGGAACTCGAACCCGGGACCCTTCACTAACAGGGCGAATGCTCTTCCAACTAAGCTTACCGGATCGCTTACGCATTCTCTCCCTATCACCCGGTTACATATATATAGTATTCACAATAATCTTTACTTATACTTTTGTATGAGTTTATACAGAAATTAACCAGCCGCTATAGTTCAAGCGGTAGAGCATTGACTTGCGGATCGGGAGGTCACGAGTTCAAACCCCAGCCTGGTCAAACTAAAGACTTTAAAGTTGGTAGTAGTGGCTTCCCTCCTAACTCTTGGGGCAGCATTACACCTAACTCATCGGTGTCAGTATAATGGACAGACCGGGTTCAGTCCCTGGGCACCTCATAAGTGCCCCTGTGCTATAATGATAGAAATGTCGCTGCACAGTATCGGCAAAAATGCCGTCTAATCCTTAATCCCATATACAGAAATTATGTCCATATTCCCAGATACTGTGGAAAGATATTTGCTTCATGACTCTGATACAGATAACCTGTCGGATATCACATTTAAGACCTAATGTGCATTTAACCCTTTCACTCATACATTGGCCATTTTACACCTATGTGAAGCAATCACAATTATCAGTCTTATCTTCAATAGTACCTGCATTACTTATGGTTTATTTGTTGACACCCTTTCTCTTATGCATATGCCATATTATGCCTTTGTGAAGCAATTTACATTTCTCGGGCTTATCTTAAGTAGTATCTGCATTACTAATGGTTTATTTGTTTACACCCTTTCCCTCACGCATATGCCTTTTTACGCCTTTGTGCAGCAGTCACAATTATCAGTCTTGTCTTTAGTAGAATCTACACTACTTAGGGTTTATTTGTTGACTGGTTTGACCATGGATTTACTATTAAATGATGAAACATACATCTGTTAGAAATACTTTAAACTGTTTTAAAGAATATAAAAAATAGGTAAAGTTTCAAAATAATATACATGTACAAGTGCTATGAATGAAAGGATTAAAAACACATAAAAAAAAGCAAAAAAAAGCAAGAAAACAACAACAAAAGGACCAAAAAAAAAGCTTCCCCCTTTAAACTGTTTTAATGGAAATAATAAATTAGGTAAAATTTCAAAATCATATACAAGTACTATGAATTAAGAGTTAAAGGTGGTATCCAACAGTTTCGCTATATCAAATACACATAACAATCACAAATCATTGCTTTGAGGAATATGGGCATAATTTTTTCTACAAACCCATACTTTAGTCTTAATAACTACGATTTCGAAATCTAACTGAATTGTTAGACAGAACTAATCGCGAAAAAAATCACACTGATTGTGTATTCTTTCCAACCGTATAAAAAGCTCGTGAATGGTCTCTGCAAAAAATAGATATCAACGTCGGAACAGATTACCCGGATGACTATATGACATGATCTCAAGAGTAAGTGGTCACATGGTTTTCCTAAGTTTAAAAATAGCTATCCGTGCAGCATGGCTCGGATAAGAAATACATGTTTGCAATGATGAGTGGTGATTTATGCTTGACTGTTTCATTTTGCAGGACCTTTTTAGGTAACAATCACTTATTTGGTTATTTGAGAAAAGAAATTTTGGTCCAAACTTTCGGATACTACCTTCAACCACTTGACCACTTGATAGACTACTTACACTCATGTTTTCTCCATAATGCACCACCTAGTAATATAATTGTTATTTTTTACAGTTGGGCGCCTCAAGCCTACAGCAGAGTGTGATGCTGGTGATATCCCTGGCTGCAGCAGTACATTTGGTCCTACGTAGATTCACCTGATCAGTCCATCCAGCCTGCTGAGTTAACTTCATGTGCGACAGTTTTAAGTCAACTACAATTTTTACAGACTTTTTAAGTCAACTACAGTTTCTACAGAGTTTTGAAGTAAACTACAATTTCTACAGACTTTTTAAGTCAACTACAATTTCTACAGACTTTTTAAGTCAACTACAATTTCTACAGAGTTTATTAAATCAACTACAGTTTCTACAGAGTTTTTAAGTCAACTACAGTTTCTACAGAGTTTTGAAGTCAACTACAGTTTCTACAGAGTTTTGAAGTCAGTTACAGTTTCTACAGAGTTTTGAAGTCAGTTACAGTTTCTACAGAGTTTTGAAGTCAACTACAGTTTCTACATAGTGTTATGTCAACTACAGTTATAGAAAAGCACTATATTACATGTCCTGAAAATCCTCATACAAGGATGATGTGATGTTTAAACACTACTCAAATTCATGACCTGTTATGACTTTCGAAACAATTTACAAATATTTCTGTCTTGGATAATTTGTAAAAACAAAGAATATTCTCTCTTTGTTTCACATGGGTTCCTTTTTAAACATTTATTAGCTTTTATTCTTTTTTTTTCCATTTTTTTTTTTGATATTCTTACAAATTATATTAAGACCCAGTTTTCCTGATCCATATCTTTGTAAATATTGTACATAAAATCATCCATTGTTTGTCCAATGTGTATAATATATATATATTTTTTTCTATGCAGGCATATGTAGATACATTGTTTATAGCAACTACAGGGGGCGCTGATGGTCGAGCGGTTAGAGTCGCTGACTTGTAACTCTCCAGCCCTTCACCACGGAGGTTCAGTTCGAGTCCCGGTTGGGGCGAGAACTTTCATGTGGGAAAGGTTTTCCAGCTAACCTGCAGTGTGCCGGTGGTTCTAGCCAGACGCAAGTCTAGGGGTCTTCCTCCACCAATAAATAGCTAGATGTCTCTAATATGACATTAATTGTGTCAGCACAATGTAACAAAAAAATAATTAATAAATGCAGAATGAGACTAAGAAAATTGGTATATATATATATGACAGGATATTGTGTTTTAAGCAGAGCTACTTTATTTTCTTTAACTAGATACCATCTTTATATTTCCCAAAGTTACCCTAAGTTAGTGAACAGAGCTGTATTCGATATCTACATTATATCTTTATTTAGTTTAAACCTATTTATTTATTGACAATTGGGAAACAAGTTCTTTCAACTTATATTAACCCTTTAGCTCACGCATACGTCATTTTATGCTTTTTTAAAGAATTCACAGTTACTCCTTTTATCCTCAGCTGCATCAACACAACTAAGGGTTTATTTGTAGGCTAGTTTAATCTTGGTTATATAATTATGTTCCAAAAATAAATGTGTTTAAAAATATTTTGAACTATATTAAAGAAAATTAACAAATGCAAGTGAATTTTTAAAATCCTATACATTTACTGTTATGTTGTTAATTATCTTAAAATGATTTATTGCAAATAAAATTGAATTTTTTTCATGAATTTTAATATCCTCTGGAAAAAATGCAAATGTTCAACATGTTAAAATCTAAAGCAATGCCTAAGATAATATAGATAGTTTCCACATCAGTGAAGATCCATTGTTTTGGCAGCCATCTTTGATGGCAACTTCAAGTGTTTTTCAGATGAATTGTATAGAAGCGTAAATTTTATTTTCTTGTAATTTCTTCTTTTGGGGTCCAAAAATTAAATAAAAGTGTTATTGCTTCTCCACTGTCCACTTCCTGGGTAGAACCAGTACTCAGGTACTGTGTACCTGGGGCAATGTGAAGTAAATAGTCTTGCTCAAGGACTAACATCATGTGGTCAGTTTCGGGGTTCATACCTGGGACCCTCTGATCTTTATTTATTTAATGGTTTAAACTAATTGTCAGATTTTCTGCTTGTGTTAACTATTTAATCTAGACACATTTAATTTAAATTAAATTTACTGCCATACTCAAAAGAGTAAGTTTAACGAAAAGTATTCTATATGTACGGTAGTTTTAAAAATCATCACAAAGACTTACAGGAAAATTCGATGATGGTGTGAATATTTTTTTTAACATTTTTATATTTCACGTTTCAGATTTTTTTTTTACTTTCTAATTCAATTACTAAAAAATAATTTTAACCCATCATGCATCATAGGTAAGTGTGTGGATGCATTCTTTTGTAAATATTTCATCATTAATTTCTTATTATCATAAAGTTTTCTCAATTATATTTTGTTTAGACACAAATAAAGTAACAATTAGGCAACCACAGTAATGATTTCTTAATAAAGCTTGTCGATTAATGAAAAGATTAGCTAGGTTTTTTTTGTTTGTATTTGATTCATGAACTTGTTTAAAAACCAACCTTGCTGTTCAATTGAATATCGTTTTTTTCCACATTTAATGAAGGTTTTTATTTTAAATCAGCCTGAAGGTTTTACCACCCATGCGGCTAATAGTAATAATACACACAGTATAAAACATGACGGATGGGGGTAGTGCTAAGTTGTTCAATCGCAAACTTTACATTCACAAAAAACAACAAAAAATATGTTGTTTACTGTTATTTTATATAAATTAATAATTTAACCAAGTTTTATTTGTAGGGTATCAGTGAGGGAGATAAAAAAACTAGGCTTTATTTATAAAAGACAGCTTGTTTTAGCAGTAGAAACATATCGCTGTGGCTACAGTGTACCGTACTTTCCAGATTATATCTCACTACTTTTTTTTCATAGGATCAGGTTTTATAATAGCATATCATGTAAATATATCAACCAAATGGTTTAAATACATGCTTTCGATGCACATTATTTCTAAAATATATTTTATCCTTCTATCTGGATACAAAAGTTTCACAGGATGCTGTATTTTTACACTCTCTAGATGGTGGTTTATGTATAAAGTAGTTCATTTTGTGATGCATTCTGTAGTCATATTTACATCTTGTTTAAATGGGTGGGACATAATTTTCATCGTTTCTCATAATTCTCTAGACATTTTAAGAATGTCAAAGTCTTTTCAGCATTGAAACATTCCAGAAATTCAGGCTACATATCAAATAGTTTGCATCTCAAATATTTCTTGATGACATTTTTATAAGGAGTTTCTTATTCTTGGTGTATGAAAATATATGAATTATCACAGTTTCTAAAAGGTTTTTTTATAATTTGTTTATATTTATGTACTGGTACCAAGTCAGGTACATTTTTAATGCATAAAACACAAATTAAAGAGAGTTTTTAAGTCAATTTACAAAGGTAGAATATAAAAATGAGGACAGAAAAGAAGTTGGGGGGAAAAGGGCTGTTAAAAATGTAAATGTTTGTTGCAAATTTTATAAATAGCTAAATAAAAATGAGGAAAGAAAAGAAGTTGGGGTGAAAAGGGCTGTTCAAAATGTAAACGTTTGTTGCAAATTTTATAAGTAGCTTGATGTAGGAAAAATACATCTCGTAAATCTTATCCAAGCCTTGTAGTTTGTGTATTGTTTTGTTTCATTGGGATGTTTCTAATTAATTACGTTAATATAAAATTTAGAGAAAAGCAGCAACACCAACCATAGTAAAAAAACTCCTCCCTCTGCTTGGCCTCTCACCACTTTGGTTGGAGTCCCGGTCGGGGCGAAGAACTTAATGTGGGACATTGTTTGAGCTGACTTGCAGTGCTACATGTGTATGGGGGACTTCCTTCACCAGAAAGCTTGACGTTGCTACAATGATCATAAATGGTTGCTGCAATGTATTTCAAAAACAGAAAAAACCCTCTATACCTGTAATATTTCTTACATCAAATGCCATACATTCCTTTTACATTTTGAACACCATTATCATCTTGTATTTTAAAATGTACATTGAGTATATATTTTACAATAAAATTTTATATTCTTGATAAATTTAGTTTTGTTTATATTAAGTCCTGCTTATTCCAATTATGCTACATTATTTATTGAGTTTTTTTAAATATACAGTAGAAAATCCCTAAACCACTAACTCCAGAATCTGGTAAATATCGCATTTTTTGTGTGGTCCAGATTTGTTTCCTTCTATTTCTTTGTAGAAAAAAAGCTTCTGAAAACCGAAAACTCTGAATTTCGCAAACCGGATCGATTTCGGCATTTTGTTCATATTCAATTTAATTGTACCTCGCTTAACCACAAAAGAAGATGAAAGCCACATGCTGTCATGGAAGCTTGTGTACAACAATATATGTGTAATTGGAGATGTTGCACCTTCACAGCACTTTTTTTGACAGGCGATGGTGTGGACTGTGTACTGTATAATTTACAAGGTGTGAAAATCACATTTGTATTTGATGCTTTTGATTAAGTCCTTTTGTCCATATTTGTTTAGCAGTGATTTCTTTGAAGAAGATGATTACACTCCACAAACCGAAATCCTCTCTAAACCGAAATTTTCTGCTTGTCCAGAACACTTCCGGTTTAGCGAGTTTCTACTCTTATTTGTGTATGAATAATCGATTGATAGCGTCTGTTTAACAATACCCCAAATAGGTCAACCTCGGTTAAAATTGAACTGACCATTGCTTGAAGAAGTGATAATCAAAATATTCTGCAGAATTGTTGACACTGGAAAGTGGATAATGAAGGAAAGCAAAGGCAACATAAAGTATACTTCAAGAATTTGTTTTCCGCTACAATGATGGATTTTCAATGAACATTTTTTTTTTTTTATCGGCATTAAGTATCTACATGCAGAACAATTCATCTCTTTCATATAAAAATATTATAAAATTTATTTAAATTCATTTTTTAATTTGCTTATTTTTATCATAATCACTTTACTTTTATTGTAACTTCTTTCACCAACACACAATTGTAAGTGCATGCTGCAGTCTGAAATGTTTCTGTAGAAAAAAGGTTGAAAAATCATTTTTTTTCAACAATAAACATAATAGCAAATACCTACCCTCAGGGGAGACTACTCATGTAACTAGAGTTACATCCCTTCATGAGCAAAAGAGGGAATTCTATTTTTTCAGACACATCTCACAAAAAAAATCATGGTCATATTTGAGGTTGTTATTTCTAAGCATAAATTTATGTGAAACAATACAAAATGTGCTAATTCCACTTCTCAGTTTGTCAGTGCTGTTGAACGTTTATAACTGGCCATGTACACAAGTATCGCATTTCCTTATTGCTTTCAAGGTGTAGCTATTGGTCAGTCAAGAGGTCTTCTTAATAGTGCCTAAAAATTTCAAGGGAGGTAACTTACATATTTAGATGAATTTTAAAATTTACAAATGAATAATGAATAAAAAATTGGAACCCTTTAGTACAATAAATACACACACACACACACACACACACACAAAAGATTTTGAAATGTTGTTGAAAATATTCTGTTGATTTGTCTATATTCATACCATACCAAGGACAGTAGCTTATTCTTACTTAATTTGTTAAGGATTATTTATTTATAATTATTATATAATATGGGGGTGCCCATGGCATAGTGGTTATCACAGGCTGGGGTTTGTACCCGCGATCTATCAATCTGCAAGTCGACAATCTACTGCTTGAGCTCTTGCGGCCGGTCACTGATTTATAATTCCTCTGACTGCTTAGCCCCCCCCCCCCCACCCACAGCGTGGATTCGAGTTCCGTTCAGGGCAAAGGACTTTATATGTGGGCAGGTCTTCCAGCAGACCTGTGGTGCGCCGGTGGTTCTACCAAGGCATTTGTCTGGGTTCTTCCTCCCCCAAAATAACTTGCCATATAATGGTCATAATTGGTTTCTGCGATGTATTTAAACAAAAGAAAAGGATAGTAATTCACTCTGATCAATTAGAGGACAGTACTCCAACAATTTAAATTGCATTGTTATCTCCCTTTGGGAAGATATATTGGTATACAGAGCTTTACTGGAGAAATATTCTGAATTTGTTCATTTTCTATTTTAACTGTTTACATATAAAATGATGGAATAAGATAATAAGGAAAATTACGAAAGCATTATAATACATTTTACATACAATATTTTATTTATTTTATATAATACAATATTTTATGATAACATTAGAAATTAAGAAAAGTAAAAAAAGGCTCTATTTCAAGACTGTCCTTAAACTCACGATACATACTTATGCTCTCAGTTGTCTTATGTTTGACATTCATATTGCTCTATTATTGCGTTTTATTTAATATGTTTCAGAGCTTCTACTAAAAATATGACTTCCTGTGTTAACTTAACAATTTGAGACAATTCTCAACTGTTTAACCCTTTCTCTCACGCATATGCCATATCACGCCTTCATTAAGCAATCACAATTATTCCTTTTATTTTAAGCGGCATCAACACAACTAAGGTTTAATTTGTACACTAGTTTAATTTAGGTTATATAAATATATGTCAAAAATGCATGTGTTTAAAAATATTTCAAACTGTTTCAAAGAAAATCAACAAAATCAATTGAATTTTAAAAAAAAAACCTATACATTTACTATGAATGAATAAAGGAAAGTAAAAACAAGGCTGTATTTGAATTTCAAGACTGTCCTTAAACTCAGCTACATAATTATTTTATCAGTTGTCTTATGTTTGTACACTTTTGCATTCACTCTCAAAGCGTTTTATTTATGCTTCAGAGCTTCTACTGAAAATATGACTAGCTGTTTTAACTTAACAATTTGAGTCAATTCTTAACTGTTTCAACTCGGGTTTATTTGTTGACACCCTTTCTCTTACGAATATGCCATATTACCCCTTTGTTAAGCAAACACTATTATCAGTCTTATCTTTAGTAGAATCTGCACAAGTTAGGGTTTATTTGTTGACTTGTTTGACTATAGATTTACTATTAAATTATGAATTATGCATCTGTTAGAAATACTTTGAACTGTGGGATGGAATGGAATGAGCCAGCATGTTTGCAGATACTGTGCTGTGACATTTCTATCATTATAGCACAGGAGTACTTATCAGGTGCCCAGGGACTGAACCTGGCCGGTCCATTATACTGACACCGACAAGTCAGGCGTTATGCTGTCCCCTTAGCCCCTAGCATTAGGAGGGAAGCCACTACTACCAACTTTAAAGTCTGGTTTGAACCGGCCGGGGTTTGAACCAACGACCCCCTGATCCGCAAACCAATGCTCTACCATTTGAGCTATTGCGGCCGTTTGTGAAGCAAACACTATTATCAGTCTCATCTTTAGTAGAATCTGTACTACTTAGGATTTATTTGTTGACTTGTTTGACCATGGATTTACTATTAAATGATGAAACATACATCTGTTAGAAATACTTTGAACTGTTTTTTCAAGAATATAAAAAAATAGGTAAAGTTTAAAATCATATACAAGTACTATGAATGAAAGGATTAAAAACACATAAAAAAGAAATAAACAAGAAAGAAAACAACAACAACAAAAAAGAATAAAAAATGCCCCCCCCCCCACAAGCACACCCTTGAACTATCAGTGCTTGGAATAAAAATAAACAAAAAAGAAAAAGATATTTTGCCTTAAGTTTATTTGTCCTAAGAAAAGCAAACAAATTTTCCTTACAAACATAGAACACAAATATATATATACATGATTAGATCTATCCGAACAACACATATGCAAAATCAGCAGTATAAAAATAATTTGTGAGATGGGATTTGGGATTTTTCGGCATTTCTGCTGATACTGTGGAGCAACATTTCTATCATTATAGCAGAGGGACACTTATGATATCTGTGTGATCTATTGCTATCGGCTTTTAAGCATAGAACGACAAGATCGTGTTCTAACTAATGTTTATTAAGTTCCAATAACAACACACATATATAAGAGAACTTATTATAGATCAACCATGGAAGCTGGTATTAAAGAGGCAATCTGAGCATCTGAGCATGAGTACATGTAACTTGTAACTGACTCTACCCAGTGAGGCATCTACCTTATATGTATACTACACACAGCATGCAGTATGAAATAGACTGCCTACAATAACACTGTCATAACATAACACGTGATATCAATTAGTAAGAAAAGTCTGACAAAACATAACAACAACTCTAAAACATATTTTTTTCTTTTTTTAAAAAAAAAAAAAAAATATTTTATCTATTAAAGGTGGTATCCGGCAGTTGGTCTTTACCTAATATATGTAACAATATCTGACCTGTTTTGGGATATTTGTCCCTAATTTCTCTATAAAAAATCATCAAAATTTAGTTTAAGCTTTGAAGATTTTCAACAGTATCTCAATTTTGGGGCCTCAAAACACGTTAATCAACACTTAAAATAAAATTTCATTCTTTTCAAATCTGTAAATAAGAACCATTGGGGATTTCGGCTAAAAATAGACATCGATGTCACAGATAGATGAACTAAAACATAAGTGGTCACATGGTTGTCTTAGTTTTAAAAAAGCTAACTGTGCAGTGTGGTTCAGATAGAAAATACATGTTTGTAATGACGATTGTGACATTTTGGTTCACTTTTCAGACAGGTGTAAGGCATCAATAAACAGCATTTTGCAAGATCTTTTCAGGTAACAATAGTTTATTAATATGTTTAATAGAAATATTTTTGGTCCAAACTGTCTGATACCACCTTTAATATCTGATCTATTAATAGCACACACCTTTACCAAATTTTATATAACATAATACAAGGATATATATTTCTTATTTTTTAAATTAAATAAATGTTGTAGATATCTCCCTTGTGGGAGTTTTTTTAATATACTTTATATAAGAAATATTACAAAATTCTATTTTTAATTTCCTTATTATTTAAAAAAGCATAAATTCATATCTCAATTAACAAGATTACATTTTATCTGCGTGCTTCAGTCTTAAGTATTTTTCAAAAGTTTAAAAGTAAAAAAAATCTTAAAGTTTGCTGCAGTAACTATATACCAAATACCTACCCACAAGGGAGGTAACGATATAATTTTTAATAGAGTAAAGTCCCTTTACATATGAAAAGAGGGAATAATAACAGGCTAAACAGATCTATCAAAAGAGTAAATATAAATTATATACATTAAAGCAGAGACAATAATTGTATATACAACTGATATGTAAAATTAAAACGATGTAAATTTACAATAAAAAGTTACATTTTAACATTGGTTGTAGATGAAGGATAATAGAACAAGGTACTGTTTACACTGGGAAATGTATAAAGGTTTTAAAAAAAGGATTACGAATGCTGATGCTGACATTAACAAAAAGGATTACGAATGCTGATGCTAAAAATAAAAAAAAAATAAAAAGAATTACGAATTCTCATTTTTTTTCTTTAATATATGGATGTACACTACATGTATGTGTCTAATACACCGACAGCAGGCTAAGAATGATCAATTCTTCTAATTTAAATCAAAAACACCACCACCAATAACTTATTAAATAATAATGGGACTGGGATTGGTAATTGCCGGCACTTTACCGATACTGTGCAGCGACATTTCTATCATTATAGCACAGGCGCACTTATAAGGTGCCCAGGGACTGAATCCGGCCGGTCCACTATACTGACACCGACGAGTCAGGCGTAATGCTGTTCTCTTAGCCCCGAGCGTTAGGAGGGAAGCCACTACTACCAACTTTAAAGTCTTTGGTTTGACCCGGCCGGGGTTCGAACCCACGACCTCCCGATCAGCAAGCCGACGCTCTACCAACTGAGCTATTGCGGCGGTCATTATTATTGTTGTTTAAAACATTTTTTCAAATCAGTGCCTTGTATTACCTTATTCATGTCTAGTCTGAATACCAAATTGCTTTACCTGAATTGTCATCACTCCTATATACTGTCTGTACACCAATATATCATGGGCTGGAGGCCTTAAACTTACTAATAAAAGAATTGAATTGAATTCAAATATTCAGAATGTGAACAATTTAATGACAAACATTTTAACAGGGTTTATGTTATGGAACTATGACTACAGATATAGATTTCTGCAAATCCAAGTCAGCAGCAAGAGACGTAATCTGAAGTTTGCAAAGACATTTACTGCTAATGCGTTTATTGATGTACCCAACTGATAACACAATCATGTACTTATCGACGAAATTGAGACAAACATCAGGTCAATACTCTGTGTTTGTTGTAAATGAGAACTACTTTTATACTATAAATATACTCGATTTACCTCACATAATGTTTATATAACAAACTGTGATAATGAGACGTGACTGAGAATAGACACAATAATATGATGTCAAAGTATAATGTACTCATCGACGAAATTGAGACAAACATCAGGTCAATACTTTGTGTTTCTTGTAAATGAGAACTACTTTTATACTATAAATATACTCAATTTACCTCACATAATGTTTATATAACGAACTGTGATAATGAGACGTGACTGTGAATAGACAATAATATGATGTCAAATCAGATAAATTACATATCTATATTGGTGTTTCTTTGGGGTTAACTGCCTAGCTAACATTTTTAAAGATATTTAAAGATGTGTAGTTCTAGTGATATAGTCTGAAGATTTTTAGATTTTGAAATAAAATGTTTTGATGTTATTACATTTATTTTTTTCAAGGCAACTGGGGTTATTGTAGCACAGCAAAACATAAACAGGGTGATGAGTAAGGCTTGACTGGTTACTGGTCAAGTGTCACATAACCCTCTGAGGTCAGGTCACTAGTCATGCGACACAGTAATGATAGGTCATCAGTCACGTCACTCTCTAAGGTCAGGTTACCAGTCATGTGACTCTCTAAGTTCAGGTTACCAGTCACGCGTCTCTCTAAGGTCAGGTGACCAGTCACATAACTCTCTAAGGTCAGGTTACCAGTCACATGACTCTCTAAGGTCAGGTGACCAGTCACATGACTCTCTTAGGTCAGGTGACCAGTCACGTGGCTCTCGTAGGTCAGGTGATCAATCGCTCTTGGAGGTCATGTCATCATGCAGTGGTCAGTCAGACCAGTCTATCAATGAGTCGATGTAAACTCCAGGTTAACCTACATGGCTGTGGGAACAAGATTTCACCATTCCTATAACATTTGGCTTTGTAAAGATACAATGCTTTTGTCATTTACTGCAATGGGATACATTGGTGGTATGGAAATTGTCTCCCTTGTTAGTTAATATCCAAGGAGTTCTAAACAGTAGGTTCTTTAAGTTGGAATTCTTTGACTTTATCACCTGTTCTTTTGTAGATATTGCAATTACAATCAGTGAAATTTCTTAGTTTTCCATAAAATAACCTTAAAATCCATTTAAATACTTATAGTGATATGTTATTTGAAAAAGAAAATGGAATTGTTTGTTTATGATGGTTAACCTGGGTATCACAAGTAAGGCAGAAAAGTGAACATACACTTCATACAGAGCAAAAGCATAAAAACCAAGAAAAACAAATGAAAGGACCTACTTGCATTTAGGAATTATTCAGGGGAGGCTATTCATTAATGTCTCTCATTAATGAAAAAAAGTCTCTTTTTTAAAAAAAATGACTAAACACTATTCTTGTCGAAGGAATAAAAACTTTTGTTTAATATTGAGGACCATTTACCTATGTTCGACGTGTTCCATGCATACAGCTTTTACAAAAACAGTGCAATAAAACAACAAGTTAATGAAACACGTCCTCATTTAGTAACGTTTGATTTTCATGCATAGTTATGACAACAACAAAACAATGAAAACTAACAAAAATATTTCACAAGAAGATAAATATACATTAATAATATACAATCTAATGTTTAAAAAGTAGCACAATATTTTGTAGGGACGGATCACCAGTAAATTTGATGTTTTTTCATACAAAATATAAAATAAAAGTTGGGCATTTAAAAACCTTCTGAACGATTGTATTTGAAACTGATATGTGGATTGTAAAATCTTAGGAAAAACATCTAATATTCAGATCTATGACAACCTTTGTAAATGCATATATTTGTTAAAAAGTAACTGGGAATTTGTGTCGCCATAGAAACGTTACTGTAAGCAATTAACAAGAATATGTATAAGTATTTTTGCTATTTGTATTTTGGGTTTTAAGGCACACCAACACTTGATATATGTCATGTATTGGCAACTCGGCAATGCCTTAGATGATATAACATATTCGGAAAAATATTTTAAACCAAAATAACAAAAAAGGAATTATTCGCATAAAATTAAACAAAAAAAGGAGTTATTGGCATGAAATTTGTTATAAAATAACAAAAAAGAAGAATGTGTTAGCATATCTGTAAATGTACCTAGTATAGCTACCGAAAATTTGGGACACATAACCAAGAACTTGTTAAATCTATGCATCTTAGTAATGATAACACAAATAACAGAAACAAATGTATAATCAGTCAAGGAACTACCCTTATATTTGCTTGAGCCTTAGCCAGGGAGCTATATTACTACCATTTTTAACTTAGGTATGTCGCGGCCCGGGATCGAACTGGGCTTCTCATACCTGGAGCTGATGCTCTACCGATTGCGCTACCAGGTCCGGTTGCAACAAATAACAGAAACAAATGTATAATCTTTTCATCTAAGTACAAAAACCAGAAACTTACAAAACAATATAAAATAATTTGCATAACCTTTGTATATATAGATTAAAGCTAGCAATTACAAATTTGTATAACATTTTGGAAAAAAAAACACAAGACAATAAACCTTTTTCTACAAAAAAGCAACTTAATGTTATTCAGTAAGTAGTATTAAGAAATGTAAAAAGTTTTGCAATAAATTTGTTTTTCACAAAAGTCATTACCGCCCCCCCCACCCCCCCCCACACAGTATAAGAGGTTCACTTATGTAAGTTTACATTCAAACAAACTTCTGTATGTAGGATCAATGCATCTACCAAGGACAATCTGTGACGCAGATACAAAAATAATGTGTCCGTAATCAACAATATATCTTACCCAACATAAAGGACTTCAGCATTTTTTCTTGAAAGGTGGTATCTGACAGTTTGGATCAAATACTTTATCTAAAATAACCAGGTAAGTTATTGTTACCTGAAAAAGTCGTGCAAAATAGTGTTCATTGATGTCCAAGATATGTGTGAACAGTGTAGCGTAAGTCACGGTAAACAGGTATTTCCTATCTGGGCTACGCTGCAGAGATAGCCATTTTTAAATAAATCAAGCAAACCATGTGACAACTGACTTTTGAGGCGACATTTATTTCTTATCTAGGTACTCCGCTCTGACGACTTTATCTATTTTCAGAAGAGATCACTATTGCGCGTACTTATAGATTAGAAAAGAATGAATATTTAGAAAACAAGGTAGCTCCATCAACATGTCTTCCTATCCACATATTTGCATGAGCGTTAGCAAGGGAACTATACCAATTCTTTTTGTAGCGACTTTGCAACGTTGCGGCCTGGAATCAAACCTCTACAGAAGTTACCATGTCCTGAATCACAACACAATGTCCTTCGGCTATTTCTTTGAAAATGTCAACAATGTTAGCGAGTATTAACCAATTTTTGGGGATAAACAACTCTTTCTACTTGAGGTGGGGAATATGGCCAAATATCATCTACCAAAAATAGAATAAAAAAAGGGCTTAACCATGACGATAATTCTAAACTTGTATCAATATTGCTGTATCCTTGGGTCTATAATACCACAGATAATTAGCATTAATTTAATGCGTTGCTATTTAGCATATATCATGATATACTCATAAGTTGGTTACTCAGCTGCATGAGTAAACATTAATGGAAAAATAACAGTATTGGTCGCTGCACACACACACACACACACACACACACACACACACACACACACGTGCACGCACACACACACACACACACAAGCATGGATGTAGAACATATAAAAGAAAGAGCAAGTTTTATTAAATGCACCAATTTATGGGATGGGATTTGCAGGCCTTTCTGCCGATACTATGCAGCGACATTTATATCATTATAGCACAGGGGCATATATGAGGTGCCCAGGAACTATATACTGACGAGTCAAGTGTAATGCTGTCTTTTTAGCCCCGAGCATTAGGAGGGAAGCTATTAATACCAACTTTGAAGTCTTCGCTTTGACCTGGCCAGGGTTTAAACCCGCAACCTCCAGATCCGCAAGCAGACACTCTACCACTTGAGCTATTGCGGCCGGTCCAATTCAATTCAATTCGGAAAATTGCTGAAATTGAAATTTTTTAAGAGACTGGAATTGGAATTCACATATTTGTAGAGTGGAATGTGCTAATTCTGTTTTGAATTCTATCAATTCATACTTTCTTTAAAGTCTTAAAAGGCTTTTTTGAAGAATAAAAAGTAAGTGATGATTTTTTTTTTCTAAAAAAACCCCAAGAGTTTTTAAAGGTGGTATCAGACATCTTTTTGTTCTCCAATGACCAAATGAGTAATTGTTACATAAAAAGGAAAGGTCCTGCAAATTTCTGTTCATTAATGCCCTAGATCTGAGTTTTCTGTTGTTGTTTAGTTTGCAAATATTTCCAATATCAGGTTATGAATTATGTTTCCAATTTTGAGAAAAAAAATAGATGTTTTTTTCTTTAATTACCAAAAACTTACTACTAGTTGCATAGGCCGTGTCCGATACTATAATCTCAGCTTTGCCAGGTCTTGGTACTACACTGGAACTCCTATACAACGCGGTCCTTTATAACACTGACTCCATTAGAACGCTGTTGTTCCTTGGCTCCAGTATAGTATAGTACATGTACATGTCACCTTCACTTAATTTATAATGACACCCTTAACAGCACTACTGGCAATTGGCAACTTATAGCATTATAATGGAGTTCCAGTTTAAAACTTATCCTTGACAAACGGTGTAGATCCAAATCAGCCGCTGTCTAATCAAGATCTACACTAGTTGCTAATAATTTTCTAGCTAAATATCTAAAAACATGTGTTATTCATGGCATATACATTATCTTTTAGCAAAAAAACTTACAATTATTTTTTATCTATGAAGAAAATGTTCCATGTGAAGGGCTAAAACTCAGTCCTGTCATGGTCAGGTTTCTTCAAATCCCGTGATGAAAAGTCTGATTGTTTATTTTTAGATGTCCTCTTCATTCGAATAGTATCAATAGTATCACACGCTTTCTGAACCTCGATGAATTTCTCCTGCGCTGTTTTTTTCTCATCCTCAGTCTGATATTTGTCAGGATGCCACTGGCGGGCCAGTTGTCGGCATCTGCTTTTGATAGCTTCTGGTGTTGGTCGTTCGTGCGGTTCAAATCCAAGAACCTGGTAAATGTAAAGCGAGCATAAATTAGAGAGAAATATTATGATAGTAAAATAAAAATAGGCATAATTTAGGACGGGAATATTACCCTGGTAAAATAAAAATAGGCACAATTTAGGAGGGGAATATTACCCTGGTAAAAAATGGGCATAATTTAGGAGGGAAATATAACCTTGGTAAAATAAAAATGGGCATAATTTAGGAGGGAAATATTACCATGGTAAAACAAAAATGGGCATAATTAAGAAGCGGAATATTACCCTGGTAAAATTACAATGGGCATAATTTAGGACAGAAATATTACCCTGGTAAAATTAAAATGAGCATAATTTAGCAGAGGAGTCTTGCCAAGGTAAAATAAAAATGGGCATAATTTAGGAGGGGAATATTACCCTGGTAAAATAAAAATGGGCATAATTAATTAGAGGAATATTACCCTTGTAAAATAAAAATGGGCATAATTTAGGAATATTACCCTGGTAAAAAAAAAGGCATAATTTAGCAGAGAAATCTTACCCTGGTAAAATAAAAATGGGCATAATTTAGGAGGGGAATATTATGCTGGTAAAATAAAAATGAGCATAATTTAGGAATATTACCCTGGTAAAAAAATGTGCATAATTTAGGAATATTACCCTGGTAAAATAAAAATGGGCATAATTAAGGAGGGCAATACTACACTGGTAAAATAAAAATGGGCATAATTTAGGAGAGGAATTTTACCCTGGTAAAATAAAAATGGGCATAATTTAGCAGAGGAATCTTATCCTGGCAAAATAGAAATGGGCATAATTTAGGAGGGGAATATTATGCTGGTAAATTAAAAATGAGCATAATTTAGCAGAGAAATCTTACCCTTGTAAAATAAAAATGGGCATAATTAAGGAGTGGAATATTACCCTGGTAAAATAAAAATCAGCATAATTTAGGACAGAAATATTACCCTGGTAAAATAAAAATGAGCATAATTTAGGACAGAAATATTACCCCGGTAAAATAAAAATGAGCATAATTTAGCAGAGGAATATTACCCTGGTAAAATTAAAATGGGCATAATTTAGGAATATTACCCTGGTAAAATAAAAATGAGCATAATTTAGGAGAGGAATTTTACCCTGGTAAAAAAAAATGGGGATAATTTAGCAGAGGAATCTTATCCTGGCAAAATAGAAATAGACATAATTTAGCAGAGGAATATTACCCTGGTTAAATAAAAAATGGTCATAATTTAGAAATATTACCCTGGTAAAATAAAAAATGACATAATTTCGAAATATTACCCTGGTAAAATAAAAATGGGCATAATTAAGGAGGGAAATATTACCATGGTAAAACAAAAATGGGCATAATTTAGCACAGGAATATTACCCTGGTAAAATAACAAGAGGGCCATGATGGCCCTTAATCGCTCACCTGATGACACAGGCTTTACGTAGGCTCAAATCTGGCATTAAGTAATTAAGAGTTATTTACTTTAGAAATCTTTGGTGAAGATTAGACCATTAGTGTGGCCACTGGGTTGATAACATTTTCTAGAATTTTACCAAGTAACCTACTGAATCCACATGACTCACTTCAAAACATATGTAAGATTTCATACTGGCAAACATGATGGCCAAGTTTGGTGAAGACTGGGCCATCAATGTAGCCTCTTATGTGTTTTCACAAGCTTTTTCTAAAATTTAACCTAGTGACCTACTTTATGACCCCACGAGACCCAATAACGAACTCATCCAAGATTTCATGTAGACAAACATTCTGACAAAGTTTGATGAAGATTAACCTATAAATAGGGCCTCTAGTGTGTTTACAAGCTTTTTCTAAGATTTGACCTTGTGACCTACTTTTTGACCCCACGTGACCCAGTTACAAACTCATCCGAGATTTCATGCAAACAAACATTCTGACCAAGTTTGGTGAAGATTGGGCTATAAATGTGGCCTCTAGTGTGTTCACAAGCTTTGTCTAAGATTTGAGCTAGTGACCTACTTTTTGACCCCACGTGACCCATTTACGAACTCATCTAAGATTTCATGCGGACAAACATTCTGACCAAGTTTGGTGAAGATTGGGCTATAAATGTGGCATCTAGTGTGTTCACAATCCTTTCCTAAGATTTGACCTAGTGACCTACTTTTTGACCCCACGTGACCCAGTTACGAACTCATTTAAGATTTCATGCAGACAAACATTCTGACCAAGTTTGGTGAAGATTGGGCTATAAATGTGGCCTCTAGTATGTTCACAAGCTTATTCTAAGATTTGACCTAGTGGCCTACTTTTTGACCCCACATGACCCAGTTACGAACTCATCCAAGATTTCATGTAGACAAACATTCTGACCAAGTTTGGTGAAGATTGGGCTATAAATGTGGTCTCTAGTGTGTTCACAAGTTTTTCCTAAAATTTGACCTCGTGACCTACTTTTTGACCCCAGGTGACCCAATAATGAACTCATCCAAGATTTCATGCAGACAAACATTCTGACCAAGTTTGATGAAGATTGGATAAAAATTGTGGCCTCTAGTGTGTTCACAAGGTAAATGTTGACGACGGACGACGAACGACGGACGAAGCGGTATCACAAAAGCTCCCCTTGAGTACGTTGTGCTCAGGTGAGATAAAAATGGGCATAATTTAGGAGGGGGAATATTACCCTTGTTATAACATTATGTAACTACTCACCTGGCAAGGGGAGTTAAATGAGGCATCTGACAGTGTGCCTTTATCTAATCCCTTTATCAACATCTTACAATTGTTATGGAAACTTTGTGCATGATAATGTTGCAGAAACATAAACGTCAGTTTAAGTTCAGGCTGTTGGACACTAAAAACCATGTAATGCATGGCTTTAAACGTCCATTCTTTCTGAATCTATAAATATGCACATTTGGGATTGCAGCTAAAAATAGACATCAATGTCAGAGATGATTACCTGGATGGTTATTTTAAGTGTTTCAAAACGTAAATAGTCATGTTTGTTTGCTAGTTTGTTTGTTTGGGTTTATCGTCCCTCCAACAGTATTTCAGTTTTCTGGAAATGGTGTCCACTAGAAGCAGATAGGGTGCTGCCTCACTGTGTACAGCATGTTTGTTTATTGGGTATATCGTCTCACCAACAGTATTTCAGTTATCGGGAAACTGTGTCCACTTGAAGCAGATATAGTGCTGCATTTACTGTGTATAGCACGTTTGTTTATTGGGTTTATCATCCCAGCAACAGTATTTCAGTTATCTGGAGACAGAATCCACTTGAAGCAGATATAGTGCTGCCTTCACTGTGTATAGCATGCTGTGAACAACTGGCATGATGCCACACCAAGTCACATTATCCTGACCCCGGGCCAACCAGTCGTGGAACTTCTCTTATATTTGCTTGAGTGTTAGCAAGGGAGCTATACCACTACCATTTTGAACGACTTGTGTATGTCGCAGCCCGGGATTGAACCTGGAGCCAAAGCTCTACCGATTGCGCTACCAGGTCAGGCACATAGTCATGAGGTTTTCTTAGTTACAAAATATTATTGTGCAGCATGGATTGTATTGGAAACATTGGAAGTAATTTTTGTAATGACAAGTGTGGGATGGGATTTGCCGACATTTTTGCCGATACTGTGCAGCAACATTTCTATCTTTATAGCACAGGGGCACTTATGAGGTGCCCAGGGACTGAACCCGGCCAGTCCATTAAACTGACACCGACGAGTCAGGCATAATGCTGTCCTCTTAGCCCCGAGCGTTAGGAGGGAAGCTACTACTACCAACTTTAAAGTCATTAGTTTGACCCGGCCGGGGTTCGAACCCGCGATCTCCCGATCAGCAAGCTGACACCTGAGCTATTGCGGCACTAGACAAGTGTGGTGTTATGCTTCACCTTTTCACGTAGATGTTGAGAAATACACAGCATTTCGCAGGATTTTTGCAGGTAACTTTTGGATTGCATGCAGGAAAAAAATTTGGTCCAAACTGTCAAATCAACTAGAGAACAATAATTAAATGAAAATTGTTTACTTCACAAATTGTTCGTACCAGATTATTACAACATTTGATCACTCCTTTTATGTTTAGTGCTAATTGCTTGCAGCATTGTCAGCAAACTGTTGACAATATTTTCTGGGACATTGTTTAAACAACATGTGATGAACTACAGTCTGTGAAAATCAGCATAACAAGGATTGTCCAAGAAATATGTAGACTTCCTCTCTCATTTCTTTCTCTGTCAATTTCTCGTCTCTGTCAAACTAAGATTTATTTCGTAGTCACATTCTTGTAGGACTACTTTTTTTAGAAATCAGATTAAGCACATTTCAGCAAGATATACACAACAATTAAAGACCTGAGGCATAATTCGGTAATCATAGTAACGTGTTATCACCCCCAGCTTTCATTAACCCTAGTAACGTGTTATCAGCCCAGCCTTCAGTAACCCTTGAAATGCATTATCGGCCCCAGTCTTCGGTAACCCTAGTAATGTGTTATCAACCCCAGTCTTCTGTAACCCTAGTAATGTGTTATCAACCCCAGCCTTCAGTAACCATAGTAACGTGTTATCACCCCCTGCCTTCAGTAACCCTAGTAACTTGTTATTGCACCCAGCCTTCAGTAACCCTAGATACATGTTATCGCCCCCACCCCTAAGTTGATGATAGATCATTATGACATTAGTCAATTTTATCCATGTTTGTCTTTTATAAAAATTGTACAAATTGTATCTTGATGTAACAGTGACATCACTTAACAATGATGTCAGTTGCACATAAAAGTTTGGAATAAACATGTTTATGCAATGGTGGTTGATTTGATTACAACGTCAAAATAGAAATGAATGACTGCATAGAAATGACTGGCAATATAAAATTGTGTGTAGAATTAATGAAAACTCCATCGAAAACATTTAAGATGATGGAACAGGCAACAGGAAAGACAAGTGTGAGACCAGCTTTGGTCTTCCAGTGAAATAAAATGGTTTGTTGAGGGTTGTATGACACTTTTGGATGCAATCGGAACACTTTGGATAATTCACAAATCATTTCTCCGATGTATGTAGGTAGTCGGATCACCTCGGCCATTACCCATGGGACTACTTTTGTGACAGACGTCAAAACAAAATTGACAGCTAATACAGTATGATACCTGTAAAACTTCAATATGTGGTGGCTTCAAATTTAAATCATACAATTTTAATTTTACCCAGTGCAGCAGACACACAGCTGTCAAACGATGTCATTGTTTATGTTTTGAGCGAACTACATTTTAGGCATATTCTTCTTCCGACTTCTGGCAAACAAAATGATTGTTGTGAATGATTTCAGAACTGGTTGTCTGACACGGGACGGCAAATGTAACATCTGTTATAGTAGCATTTGAGAAGAACTATAGGCTGTTTGGGAACTGTTGTAAATTGCTTATTTGGGACGTGGAACCATCCTCCGTATTCTAACCATAATATTAAACATCAGAAAGATAAACCAAATATTTAAGGAATAACTGAAGATATAACATGATTGCTAAATTTCATTTTTAAGGTGTATAATATGATAAGAAACCATTTCTTTAAAATGTCGTCATTAAACTCATTGCAAACACAAAGTAAATTTAAAGAAAAATAATAAAAAATTAATAGATGTAAATAAATAACAAAAAATAGGAAATATTATTTTGAGTCTAAAACAGTTTAATTATGTTCATGTCAGGTCCATGCAAGATGGGTATCCCACATTCTAAACTGTTACGAGATTGAACAATGCATTACAGAGTCATTAAAATTTCTCCATAGTGAGAAAGCAGAGTAATAAGTTCCTCAATATCAGTATTACAATGGATGAACCAAAGATACAGGTGCTTACATTGAAAAAAAAAAGAAAAGCAAATGTTCTTATTTTTCTTGGTGTCAATGTCATGTCATACACCTTTAGGTACGGAAGGCCCTGGATTCGATCCAGGGCCGTGACATACCAAAGTCGTTAAAAATGGAAGCGGTATAACTCCCTTGCTAAATGTCATGCAAATATAAGGGTATTTCTTCAAATGATTGGCCAGGTGCCAGGATATCTCACAGGGAACGAAGGCAGCAATTATTCTGTTTCAAGTGGACAACTATTAAGACTTTTGTTATGTCATAAAAATGAACTCCGGTTTTAAAAACTCTGAGCTTAGTGATTTCAGCTATTACTGGAAAAGGCAGACCCTTGACATCGACCAATTATGATCAATGATAGCGACATTCGGTTATTCTGGTGAAGGAAGAACCACTGGCACACTGCAGGTCAGAATAAAGACCTTCCCTCACCGAGTCCTTCAAAAACAGGACGTGAACTTGCTCACTTCAAAGGTTCAAACACACAAAGTGATGGCCTTGACAAATAAATCTTAAGATAACATTTAAAACTTGCAAAACTATATGTAAAATCGATTCCCGGCTGCGGCGGTGAATTTTTCATGTTGATTTTCAGTGTTATTATTAATTATTACATGAACTATAAATAGACGCAACACGATTGATCAAACCCACAAAATAGTCGAGTCAATAAATATAGATATTGACCTGCTTTTGCTGATATTAACCCGTCTATTTATAGAATGCGATATTTCCATCAATATTATAAGTGGTCTACAAAACTTCCTTAGAATTTTACGCATTGTGGGATACTCGTCCCAGACAAACAATATTCATGAAGTACACAATGTAAACTAATCTCCTGTCCCAAATGATGTAGAAGCCAAACGGCAACTTTATTTGTAAGACTTTAGAGATATAACTCCCTATGTGAGCATTATGAGGAAGCAATGTCATATTCTATGTAGGTATATATAATTAAATGTAAAAATTCTTTGTACATGTGAAACATAGCGTATGTATATCAACGAATAAAAAAAACATCGACCAACACTAACCTCAAGACTGTGTTGTTCGCCAGTTGGATCTATTTTCTGCAAAAGTTTATTATAGCAAAACGTCCATCCATTGTTCTGACAATAGTCATGAAGATACCCTATCGTCTCTTTCATCTCCTTCCATGCCGGCGACGTGAAGAAATTATCCACCGCCTCGTACACGGGGACAGATGTCCCATCGCTGTCCGTTATAGACATATTAAAAAAGATAGCTGAGCCACACAACAGCAAATAAATAGCGCAACATGCGGTCAATTTTGATGCTCGCGCTATACATTTACCCCTCGGGGGTACCCTGTTTGGTCCCCACTGCCGGAAGTAAGTGGCGAACAGGGTTGCAAAGAAAGGGGAGGCAATTATGGATTGTTCAACCGGCAATAACCATGGGATTCCAACACATGCGCCTAGTAACACCTTGTTCCTGTCAACCGTCTCATTGCCGATGGTTGCAACCAGGTATACACCTGAAAAAAAAAACACAAGTTACTTCACTGACTATTTCAATAACAACTTACAAGTTCATATGTGACATTGGTCAAATTGGCAAAATTAAAGAAAGTTAATATGTTAAAATCATTGCAAATTCATGAATCATAAACAATTTGACCCCGCCCCCACTACCCGCAAACACACACACACATTTTGACTCCCCCCCCTCCCTCCACACATACACTTAAAAAAAACATAACCATGGTTTTTAATAACAATAATAATAACATTATTTTGATTAACATGTTTTTCTTACTTACCTACAGTTGTACCAACCACTGGTAAAACAACACGGACTATATCCCCAAGCCAACCTGCTTCAACGATTGATGTTTCTGGGACAGCTAGCCGAAACACATATGCAAGTTGAGAACCTGAAAATTACATGTCAATGTGGTACATTGGATAAAATGGAAATAGTCTCCCTTGTTAGTTAATATCCGAGGTATTTCAAACAGTTGGTAGGACCTTTTAGTTGGAATTCTTGGACTTGAACGCCTGTTCTTTTGTAGATATTGCAATTACATTACATGCAATTTTCAGTCTATTTTACTGAATTTTACATCAAATCTAACAGCTTTTATGATGTATTTCAAATATCAAAACTATAATTTGATAGTTTAAAAGGTAAAAAAAATACAAAAAAAAAAAAATACACTGTTCATTTTGTTTAAGGATGAGCCAATAATTTTATTCATTTCTGTGTACATTCATCAATTTAAAAAAAACTGTATTCTAAAAGTATAAATTTCAAGAGCTTTCAAATGGTACCAGAAGCCTATGCTCTATCGACTGCACTATGCTGACTGTATTTACAGGGAATCCAGTACCAGAAGCCCATGTTCTATGGACTGCACTATGCTGACTGTATTTACAGGGAATCCAGTACCAGAAGCCCATGTTCTATGGACTGCACTATGCTGACTGTATTTACAGGGAATCCAGTACCAGAAGCCTATGCTCTATCGACTGCACTATGCCGACTGTATTTACAGGATATCCAGTATCAGAAGCCTATGCTCTATCGACTGTACTATGCCGACTGTATTTACAGGGAATCCAGTACCAGAAGCCTATGCTCTATCGACTGCACTATGCCGACTGTATTTACAGGATATCCAGTACCAGAAGCCTATGCTCTATCGACTGCACAATGCCGACTGTATTTACAGGGAATCCAGTACCAGAAGCCAATGTTCTATGGACTGCACTATGCCGACTGTATTTATAGGGAATCCAGTACCAGAAGCCTATGCTCTATCGACTGCACTATGCGGACTGTATTTACAGGGAATCCAGTACCAGAAGCCTATGCTCTATCGACTGCACTATGCCGACTGTATTTACAGGATATCCAGTACCAGAAGCCTATGCTCTATCGACTGCACTATGCAGACTGTATTTACAGGGAATCCAGTACCAGAAGCCAATGTTCTGTGGACTGCACTATGCCGACTGTATTTACAGGGAATCCAGTACCAGAAGCCTATGCTCTATCGACTGCACTATGCCGACTGTATTTACAGGGAATCCAGTACCAGAAGCCTATGCTCTATCGACTGCACTATGCCGACTGTATTTACAGGATATCCAGTACCAGAAGCCTATGCTCTATCGACTGCACTATGCTGACTGTATTTAAAGGGAATCCAGTACCAGAAGCCAATGTTCTATGGACTGCACTATGCCGACTGTATTTACAGGGAATCCAGTACCAGAAGCCTATGCTCTATCGACTGCACTATGCCGACTGTATTTACAGGGAATCCAGTACCAGAAGCCTATGCTCTATCGACTGCACTATGCCGACTGTATTTACAGGGAATCCAGTACCGGAAGCCGATGTTCTGTGGACTGCATTATGCTGACTATATTTACAAACAGTTTATCAATAACTACTAACCTATTAAAAGTTCTCCGGCAAACCTGGCAACATTGAATGTTGGTTTCCTCCAATTGGCACGCTTGCACTCTAATTCACGTAGAAATCGTTCATCTTGATTTGCTTCGTACACATACTCTGGCAGTTTCCAAAGGTCACGTAGCCACCCGAGTCCGAATCCACCGCCTGACATCCACCACACAAACGCATGCTTGTCTCTGCCCAGGTATAAATGGTGCAGCCCAAGAGGTCCGGAAAAGAACCAACACAAATACGCTATAACGATATTAGCCATTGTTACTTTGTGTACCTGGTTACAGCCTTAATATTATGCTTTCCACTGAAAAGACTGTCTCCACATATACACATACACGTCCAGTAGGGGTTTATATCAGGAAGTTGATCAACTCGTACTGCCCATGCGCAATGGGAAAATTGGAAATTTTGATGTCTATTTTAAGTAACGCAACGTGTCAAGCCTCATACCGACATTCACAAGAAACAATTTTTAACGTTTTAATTAGATAAAAAATATGTTTTCATTCACGTAAATTATTTTGTTTTTAATTAAAACACGTAATATTTCACTGCATGCCATATAGAAACATATATACATAATTCGAACATAACACATAAATTCCCATGATGCACCGTTTGTTTACATCGGCAACGTGAAAATTCTGCATTTCAGTATGACATAAGTCCTGTGTTCATGAATATTTAATACGGAAAGATGATATGAATACACGCCTATATTGATCTTTTTGTGTGTATTCAACATAGGGATTATTTAAACAGATTAAGAAAACCCTTTCGGTAAATAACAGAATGGTTCATGTTTAAAACATATAAGGTGGATCAATCAAGTACAACAACAACAACACCTGTAAGTCATGGACAGAAAACGTGGACATCTTTCGGTGAATCCACAGGAGGCGGTGGACAAACTAGTGTGGATTAAGGTATTTAATGTCTTACAAATATATTTACTTTAAACTCCAATAACGTTGTGTTATAACCCGAGCTGCAAAAATGCAACAAAAACAAACAAACAAACAAACAACAACATAGAAAAGAAAACATCAGAGATGAGGTTTGAACCCACTGAATGTCCTGGACACATTACATTGAGGAGTGCTTATAAACTACACATCTCCCAGCTTTGGCATTTTGGCAGCGACTTAAGATATATTACTAGCAGTTTCCAGCCTGTTAAATTTACACTCCCACCAGAAGTAAGGCATCATTTATTCATAGTCACAAGTATGCCACCCATGCCACCTAACCCAACCCATGCCACCCCACCCATGCCAATCCACCCCATGCCAGCCCACCCATGCCAGCCCACCCCATGCCACCCCACCCATGCCATCCCACCCATGCCATCCTACCCATGCCAGCCCACCCATGACATCCACCCGTTGCCACCCCACCCATGCAAGCCACCCTATGCCATCCCACCTATGCCACCCATGCCATGCCACCCCACCCCATGCCACCCAACCCAATGCCATCCACCCCTTGCCACCCCTCCCATGCCACCCCACCCAATGCCAGCCACCCTATGCCATCCCACCTATACCATCCCAGCCATGCCAGCCACCCTATGCCATCCCACCTATACCATCCCACCCTATGCCACCCCACCCCATGCCACCCCACCCATAACATCCACCCCTTGCCACCCCTCCCTTGCCACCCCACCAAAGCTACCCACCCTGTGCCATCCCACCAATGCCACCCATGCCATGCCACCCCACCCCATGCCCCCCACCCCATGCCACCCCACCCAATACCATTCCACCCTATGCCATCCCACCCTATGCCACCCCACCCCATGCCACCCCACCCCATGCCACCCCACCCAATGTCACCCCACCCAATGTCATCCCCCCTTGCCACCCCTCCCTTGCCTCCCCACCAAAGCTACCCACCCTATGCCATCCTGCCTATGCCACCCCACCCTATGCTACCCACCCATGACATCCCACCTATACCACCCACCCCATGCCACCCACCCCATGCAACCCCACCCCATGCTACCCCACCCAATGCCATCCCACCTGATGCCACCCAACCCCATGCCACCCCACCCATGCCACCCCACCCATGGCACCCCACCTGATGCCACCCCATCCATGCACCCTTCACCACACACCTTATCCACCACCCCTTGCCAAAACAAAAATGCACATTACTTTTTACAATTATATAAATAATCGTTAATAATATAAAATACCTACATGTAAATAATATAAAAATGTGACCAGACCGGGAAGCCCATCGGTAGAGCATTGTAGGTTGTTGGATTTGGAAATATTTCATACAATTTCATGTGTTGTTGTGTTGCAGGTTGTTGGAATGTGAAATGTTTTATACAATTTCATGTGTTGTTTTGTTGCAGGTTGTTGGAATTAGAAATATTTCATACAATTTCATGTGTTGTTGTGTTGCAGGTTGTTGGACTTGGAAATATTTTATACAATTTCATGTGTTGTTGTGTTGCAGGTTGTTGGAATGTGAAATGTTTTATACAATTTCATGTGTTGTTGTGTTGTAGGTTGTTGGTAATGGAAATATTTCATGTGTTGTTTTTTTTTGCAGATTGTTGGAATCCGAAATATTTTATACAATTTCATGTGTTGTTGTGTTGCAGGTTGTTGGATTTGGAAATATTTTATACAATTTCATGTGTTGTTGTGTTGCAGGTTGTTTGAATTAGAAATGTTTCATACAATTTCTTGTGTTGTTGTGTTGCAGGTTGTTGGAATCGGAAATGCAGGAGTTGGAAAAACCTGCCTGATCAAGCACTTTTGTGAAAGTAAGGTAAAAGCAATAACAATGTTTATTTATGGTTGATATGAAAATAATTTCTTATAACTTAAATTTATCAATCTCAACTGTTGGCTTTCTGGGTAGAACCAGTACTCAGAGAATTATTTCCTAGAGCAATGTACGGTAAATAGTTTGCCCACGGACTAGCATCTCTTGGTTGGTGTCAAGATTTGAAGGTATGAACCCATGATCCTCTGTACTAGATCATGGACAAAGATAAGGAAGAAGTTAAATAAATTAGAAGTTTCAGTGCAAATTGCGGCCTGTTTGCTTTGAACCAAGTATCATCCTTGTATTGTTCACAGATACGTGTTTCTAAGTTTCAGCTAAGACAATTATTGCTTTAAGACATAAACTGCAATCTAGTTTTAAGACATAGGCTTGCTTACTATTACTATTTCTGGACTTGTTAAATAAATGTTTGTATTAAATGAGAACTCGCGTCAGGTCCTCTATTTAGTTTGTCGAAAGCACTGCTGTTTTCGTATTTATACATTGTCAACATTTAGTTAAGCTAGCCATAATTGTTTGACACAATTTCTGGACATCTTAAAGAAAACACAATATGGGAATCAGTCGCAAATCTTAGTCATTTTGTAAGTTACGTACAATTGCTATAAGTGTGTTTGTGTGTGTGAGGGGTGGGGTGGGGGGCGGGTGGGGTGGGGAGTGGACATAACCCCTGGATTTTCATTTTTTTACATTGGCTCAGGTGCATTTAGGTGCCTTTTCTGCGGCAAAGTGTGATAAGAAAAAAGAAAAGAAAACACCTTGTTTTCCTTGGTATTAACTAAATATACAACTTTAAGACACAATATTCAACTCAAAGATTTTATAACATAGAGATTATGGAAATAAAATATATCATGTCAAACCCGGGTTAGGCATCAACTTTCTTAGTGTTTTTGGTACTTTTAGATTTTCGATTTTTCAAACGGAGATTAAGCACGTGCTAGAGTGTGTAATGGAGATACGCACTTGGGAATAGAAATAATTGTCTACCACAAGTTCACGATTTACAAGGTCAGCTCCTTGTCCTTCCCAATGAAACAAATTCAATTAGTGAATTCAACGACTCAACACACTAATATCAGCAGTGGTATACGCAGTTTGTCTATATAGGTCGCATGTAACAATATTTCTTTTCCCCACTGTTTGGGGGAATTTAGGTATTATTCCTGCATACTCTTATACTTAAGTCTAAGACAAGTTTTAACACCACCTATATTGTTAGACAGTACAAACTGTAAAAACAATTCACTTTAAATGTTCATTCTTTTCACAACGCGATCGCAAAATAAAGTTGTCATGTGGTTTCTTAGTTTAAAAATAATTATCTCTGCAGCGTGGCTGAGATAGAAAATACCTGATTCATAAACATCTTACTTCATTAAAACCCAAGTATATTGGAGATTTATTTAGCCAAAAGGTCCTTATTGCACCCAGAATTTACAGCCAAGCCAGCTCCATCTCCCCAAACCCGGACCATACACCGAGGTCCCCAAGTGCCACTGGTCACACTGGCCTAACGCGAGTTCTCATTTAATACAAATATTTATTTAAGGAGTTCAGGAAAAGCAATAGTAAGCACTGTCTGTGGATGTATGGTATTGGTATTGGTATTGGTTATAGCGGTAACGACGTTAGAATGTTAAAGTTCGGAGGCACGATTGACCCTGCGTGACTTTTACTACTCGCAGCCAGTCTTCCTGCCTGGGAAAAACTAATCAGAGTACAAAAGCATGTCGGTTTATTACATTTTTATTTAAATTATTATTTAAAAAAATCAAATTTCATTTATTCATTGAAAATTATTATTACGTCATTCTGTTATTATTCACAGTTCAGTGGAGGATACCAGCCAACAGTCGGGGTTGACTACGGTTTTAAAATCCAGAATGTAAAAGGACATGAACGTAAGCATTCTAGATTATCACATTTCATTCCTAACTGTCTCTCCCGCTAATTTTACTTATCATGCCAGTTACTAAGGGGATATTACCACTGACTTGAAACTCCTCAGTCCAAGATTGCGTGGGTTCAAGCCCGGCCAAGGCAAGAATTTGCTTGTAAATACGTACTTGATTTGACCTGCGAAAAACACCGGTGGTTTTGCCCAGGCCTATAATAACTAGATGTAGTTGTAATACTGTTGCCTATTATTGTGTTGGTACAACATACAAGACATGCAAAACAATCATACAACACTGAGAAGAAGAAACACAGGAAGAAAATAAAGATGGGAAGAAGAAGATGAAGTAGAAGAAAAATAAGGAAAAATATTATGATGATGATGATGGTGATGATGATGATGATGATGATGATGATGATGATGATGATGATGATGATGATGATTATAATTATCTTGATGATGGTGATGATGACAATAATTTTTTTTTTTTTATTATTTTCATTATTATTATTATTACATGCATTATTATGGTGGTGGTGATGATGATGCTTATTATTATTATTATTATTATTATTATTATTATTATTATTATTATTATTATTATTATGGTGATGATGGTGATGGTGATGATGATGATGATGGTGATGATAATGATGATGTTGATGATGATAATGATGATGATGGTGATGATGATGACGATGATGATGGTGGGGATGATGATGATGATGATGATGATGATGATGATGGTGGGGATGATGATGATGATGATGATGACGATGATGATGGTGGGGATGATGATGATGATGATGATGATGATGATGATGATGATGATAGCTATTTATAATAAGGGATGGTGTCTGTGGATGTATGGTATTGGCTATAGCGGTAACGACGTCAGAATGCTAGTCACGACGATGGTGATCGATCCAATGAAAACAAGAAACATCAGCAATTTTATATGACATTTAATATATGATAACAGATTGTTGTTTATGATTTTTACCCAAGAATGCGTTTTGTATTTTCAGTACGCGTGCATTTATGGGACCTTTCTGGCAGCCCAGAGTACATTGACGTCAGAAACGAGCTGTACGGCCAATCTGACGCAGTGTTCCTCGTGTTTGACGTCACATGTCAAGCCTCGTTTGAGAGTCTAGAAACATGGCTGAAGGAACTCAACAAATATGGTGGAGGAACGCACGAGATTGTGCTCGTTGCTAACAAAGTAAGATTTTGCTCAAATCCTAACCAAGAGTGGATCTAAGTCTTTACCTAAAGGGCGGTGAAAAGGATTGGGTTTGGACTTTCTGTTATGTTAGGTTTGCTGATGAAGCATGTTTTCACAAGCTCAATATACAGTTTGTGCATACTTTTCCCGTATAGGCTGGTTATCATACATAAAGGACATGATTTTATAAAAAAACTTATGATTTCGAAAATACAGGAGATGCTCTCTGGCGTGTATCTGGATACAAATTTATCAGCTTTTTTTTTTTTCTTTTAAATTGAAAATTTTAGACTTAAATTGGTTACCGGTAATGTTGGTCTTTCATGAAATATCACCTAGATATATTATGAATATTATGGGCAAGCTCACAATTTTTATGCTCGTGACTTTTAACCCAGGTCGATACCAAGTCCGGAAAGCGGGTTATCTCCACCCAGGATGCGAAGAAATGGGCGCAAAGTCACAAAATGAAGTAAGTTTCAGATAATGCTTGCATTACAAGATCTCGATTTTAAAAAAAAAAGGTCCTGGTAGTGCAATCGGTAGAGCATTGGCTCTGGGTATGAGAGGCCCTGTGTTCGATCTCAAGCCACCCGAGCTGCTACATACCAAAATCATTAAAATGGTAGTGGTATAGCTCCCTTGCTAACACTCAAGCAAATGTAAGGGTAGTTCAATGACTGGTTGGCCCAGTGTCCGAATCATGTGACTGGGTGTGGTGTCATGCCAGGTGTTCACGGCATGCTATACACAGAGAAGGCAGTAGTGGTATAGCTCCCTTGCTAACACTCAAGCAAATGTAAGGGTAGTTCAATGACTGGTTGGCCCAGTGTCCGAATCATGTGACTGGGTGTGGTATCATGCCAGGTGTTCACTGCGTGCTATATACTCTGAAGGCAGCACTATATCTGCTTCAAGTGGACACCGTCTACAGATAACTGAAATACTGTTGGTGGGATAATAAACCCAACAAACAGCCAAGGACACAAATAACAAAACAAAAAGCAAACAAAAACACAACCACTACTGGATACATTAAGTGAAAAAATATATAACAAAGAGATGTATTCTGTGTGACATTTCCTGTCGTAGAAAATGTAATTCAAATATACCAGTGCCATGTTGACATAGATTCTAACATCTGTCTTTATGAGTATGCATATCCTTACATATAACAGCATCCAAAAAGACTCCCCTCACTCAGGAATTGATCCAGGGAGGGGGTGTGGGTGGTCATGGCGGATGCATCTCCCACCCCACCCACCAGCCAGGTAAAAGAGTAGAATTGTGAAAACATATACATGTAAGCTTAAAGAAAACTAAGCTTTTGAAGTAAATTTTGTCTTTTGACTGCTTAGGTCGAAGTTATGGTCCCTTTCTGTGCATATATATATTATATATATATCTAGTATTTACTGCCATAAAGTTGAATGGATCTTGATTCATACCCCCCACCCTACCCAGATTCTGGATCCCACCCTGCCCTCCCACTCTGTAAATGACTTACCTAAAACCGCCTATGACATACTTCCCCTCCTTCAGTAATTTGGAGTCGCAGTTGAGTGCAAAAAATCTTCCTGGTGACCTATGTGTCGATGGTTCTACCCAGAACGGGATCTTTGCTTTACCACCACTATGACAAACATTTTGTAGTGGTATTTTCACCTAATGCCCTTGTTGTTGCTACTACTGCTGTTGCTGGCATTGTTGTTGATGCTGCTACAACGATTGTTGCTGCTGTCATTATTGCTACTACTACTACTGTTGCTACCAACATTGTTGTTGTTGCTACTACTACTGTTGCTGCCAGCGTTGTTGTTGCCACTACTACTGCTGTTGCTGCCATTGTTGTTGTTGCTGCTACTACAACTGTTGCTTCCATTGTTGTTGTTGCTGCTACTACACCTGTTTCTGCTGTTGCTGTTTTTGCTGCTAATACTACTGTTGCTGCCATCGATGTTGTTGCAGCTAATACTCCTGTTGCTGTTATCATTGTTGCTTCTACTACTGTTGTTGCTGCCGTCATTGTTGTTTCTGCTACTACAACTGTTGCTACCACCGTTGTTGTTGCTGCTAATACTGCTGTTGCTGCCATCATTGTTGTTGCTGCTACTACTGCTGTTGCTGTTGTCGATGTTGTTGCTGCTACTACTACTGTTGCTGCCATTGTTATTGTTGCTGCTACTACTGCTGATGCTGTAGTCGATGTTGTTGCTGCTACCACTTTTGTTGCTGCTGTCATTATTGTTGCTGCTACTACTATTGTTGTTGCCATCATTGTTGTTGCTCCTTGTACTGCTGTTGCTGCCATTGTTGGTGTTGCTGCTACCTCTACTGTTGCTGCCATTATTGTTGTTGCTGCTACTCCTATTGTTCCTGCCATCATTGTTGTTGATGCTACTCCTATTGTTGTTGCCATCAATGTTGTTGCTTCTAATACTGCTGTTGCCGCCGCGGTTGTTGCTGCTAGTACTGCTGTTGCCGCTGTCGATGTTGTTGCTGTTACTACTACTGTTGCCGCCATCGCTGTTGTAGCTGCTACTATTTCTGATGATGCCATCCATGTTGTTGCTGCTGCTTCTATTGTTGTTGCCATTGTTGTTGTTGCTGCTGATACTGCTGTTGCTGCCATTGTTGTTGTTGCTGCTACTACTGCTGTTGCTGTCATCATTGTTGTTGCTGTTCTACTGTTGTTGCTACCGTCATTGTTGTTGCTGCTACTACTCCTGTTGCTGCCGTCGTTGTCTTTGTTGCTGATACTACTACTGTTGCCCCCGTTGATATTGTTGCTGCTACTACTTCTGTTGCTGCCGTCATTGTTGTTGCTGCTACCACTGTTGTAGCTGCCGTCCTTATTGTTGCTGCTACTACTTCTGTTGTTGCCGTCGTTGTTGTTGCTGTTACTTCTGCTGCCGTCGATAATGTTGCTCCGTCTTGCGCTTTTGTTGAAAGAACGGTGCTTATTACAGTAATTAAACTTTTGACCTATGTCATGTGACAGAAAAAATCGTGTTGTTTATGCCATGAATATTTATTACTTGAATATTTCTATTACAGTTTGTATGAGACCAGTGCTGCAACCGGGGATGGTGTTAATGTCCTGTTTGATGAAATGTTAAATGTCATTATCCAAAAGCGAAAATCGGCCGGACTTTTGCCAAAGTGATACACGTTAAAAAATCTAGAAAGGAAAATCGCCTAGACGCTTTTGTTACATCGTACCGACACAGTTATTGACATATTTGGCAATATCCAGCTAAATGCTGTTGGCGGCAAAACCTCTGACTAGTGTCTGGGTCGGGGTAGGGCCACAGGCGCGCCGCTCGCCCATTCGAGGACCTCCCCGGTAGCGCGTTTCATAGACAGGGAAAATCATGTGATATAAAACATTTTTTTATAACAAGCCAGAGATTTATCCGCAATTGGCATATATAATGATGGCAAATAAAAATTCTATTAAAATAAGTGATTGGAAACGGCTGTATTTGGAATGCTCAGCGAATATCATGCACGACAAGATGAAAATCGACAAAAATCTTGGCAGCGTAATAAACATCATTGTTGGAAAAAGAAAATCGACAAGATCCTTAGGAAAATGATGCGCCATTATGCAGGAACGGAATCAGCCGAACTTCTATCACAGTGTTTAACAACATTAACCAGGAAAGGAACATCCGCCGGACTTTCAACAAACTGATACATGTAACCACAATCAGATACGAAAGTAGGCCCATGTGTCAACATCAGACTGGAGATCAGTCTGTAAGAAAGCGCGCGAAAGACCTTGGGCATGGACTACTTTCGACAGTTGCTTGCAATAAAACGGTGACAATAAAACACAAAGACGGTGATTCATGTGCGTAGTGTACTTTACGTACTATTTAAAGACGTTCATTTAAAATATAAACATAAAAACTATTATTTTTTTTTAATTTATGTACGGAACTATTTTACAACGCGTAGTCACAAATCCCCCAATCAGCTTGCTGTGATGTGTCAGTTGTGACTTAAATCGAGTGACTTCACCGTCTATGAAATGAATTGGGTGGAGTTTTCCAAAATAAGAAACGTCATAACCCAGAAATGAAAATCGCCTATAATTGTATCAAAGTAATCAACACTATCCAAATAAATAAATAAACAAATTGTTCTTTAACTATTGTGATATGTACGTAGCTAGTTATGGCATTGTTACGATTTGAGACAATCGCATTCTATAAAGTTTGCTGTCGCATGACGAAAGTTAATCGAAACATATAAGCGGTTAGTTTTATGTTGTTAGATTTAAGTTAATTAAATGGATTTCTTTTACTAGTTTAAGAATGCTGGGTATATGATAATCAAAGTCAGTTTAATCGCCCTTGTCCAAGTATGTGCAATTAAATGAAGGAAGTATATGCTGTTGTTTTTGTTTGTTTCTTTTTGTTTCTTTATTTTTGCCGTCACTCGGGAGAGCTTAAGAGATTCTCGTTTGGATCGCATTTTTATGGGGAATATAGAGTAGCAGGCAGTTACAAGAAATCCCAGCTGTTCTGCGATGCCTTTTTCAGAGAAGAGAACCGAGTATTCCGCTATTAACAGTGAAGCTTGCAACAATAAAATGTAGCTTGCAATTATAAAAAGGTAGCAGGCATTAATAGAAATTTAGCTGTTTGGCGATATCTCTGTTGTCCTGTCACAGCTTTTATTATACTGTTTATTATATTTACTAACAGTGATGTATTATTGATTGGTAATGTAGAAAAACATGTAGAGTTAAGGACGGTATTCGACAGTTTGCCTATATCTAATACATGTAACAACACCTAGCCTCAATCGGAACTCCTCGGGTAATTCCGTCCTCGGGACAATCATTCCTAGGATGTATCTGGTGCAATGATACTTAGGCCTACTAAAATCACGATCGTTTTGTTCGCCGGAAGTCGGAAGAAGAATATACTTAAAATGTTGTTCGCATAAAACATAAATAACGCCATCGTTTTGACAGCTGCGTGCCTGCTGCGCTGGGTAAATTAAACTTGGATGATTTAAATGTGAAGACGCCAAAATTTTTACAGGCATCGTACTGTATAAGCTGTCATTCGAGCTGCCATCTTTTTTTTGACATCTGTCGCGAAAGTAGTCCCATTTAGGGAAATGGCAGAGGTGATCCGACTACCTACATACATCCGAGAGATGATTCGTGAAGTATCCGGGGCGGGGTGGGGGGGGGAGGGGGGGGGGAGGCTGCTGGCGGTCTCATTTTTGCATAAACTCAAACTTAGTAAGGTCGATTTTGAACGCTACCTATTTTGTTAGACAGAACAGGTTACGAGAGAACCACTCTAAATTTTGAATTATTTCCAATTCTATAAACAAGCACAATATAGTGATCATTGCTAAAAATAGATATCGACGTCAGAGCGGATGACTATATAGCTTGAGCTCAAACATAAGCTGCCATGTGGCTTTCTTAGTTTAAAAATAGCTATCTCTCTACCGTGACTAAGATAGGAAATACCAGTTTGCAATGAAAGTACGGAGTTTTGCTGATTTCTTCACACAGGTCTAGGTCGTCAATGGACAGAATTTTGCAGGACATTTTCAAGTAACAACTTATTTGGTTACTTGAGAAAAAAAACTTTGGTCCAAACTGTCGGATACCACCTCTAAGGATACAGTTTAAAGATCAAATAAATACTCAAGTAATGGTAGGAAATTTAATATATACTATTTCACAACTAGACAGTAACCCGATAACCTGGCAATTTTTCATGTTTGTTAAAATATTTAGGTGTTGTTGTTTTAAAAAAAAAATAAATCTGTATATATCTTTTTTTTTAATTTTCTTCGTTCATTTATCCTTAGTAATTAAATTTTGCATATTCATTCCCTTCTCATACTTAATCCTTAATATTTCTAATTATGATAATTGACGAAATAAATAAATAAATAAATAAATAAATAAATAAATAAATAAATAAAAGAAAGTCAAATAGAAAGAAAGAAAATGGATGAAAAAGAAAAAATATATTTTCCTGATCAATGTTATTGCATAAACAGCCATTAATATTCTCCGTCCTTTTAGAGTAAAACTAATTCCTTTACGAGGTTCTAAAATCCTAGTTCTGAATTTCACAGAAAATTAACTGACGTCCTTTTCTCTCTATAAATGCCAAAACGTGGGATGGCTCTAATTCATGGACATGGGCAAGCATCTAGTACAAGGTACAGATGTCCACAGGTCTCGAACAAACGTCATGAGTCACGTGTGCCGAAGTGCAAATATGCAACACCATTAGAATTAGGACATCGCTTTATGGTGGTCTGTCAAATGTTGCCGCACCCAGCACCAACTTAGTGCTAACAGGCGAGGGCTCGACAAGGCGTATGTAAGAAAACTATGATAATAGTAGTTCACCATTTGCTAGGTTTTGAAATAATGAGCATTTAAAATGGTTGTTTCGCACCGTGTATTTCTTACAATATAGCAAGTGTTCAAAATCGTCTTCACTAATACAATTCTTAAGTCTAAGTCATGACTTATGCCCAAATCACAATTTTCTTACCAACAAAGCTAAGCTTACTTATGAAGGCAAGTCCCGGTAAACTAACATAAAACAAGCCCTTTGCTGCAATGTACGTGTAACAAATGTATGTATATGTGAAATATAACAATGATATACCATTTGCAAGGTGTGACCAAGGCATACGATAGTAAACTCTAACAATGATATACCGTTTGCTAGGTGTGACCAAGGCATGTGAGAGTAAACTCTTACAATGATATACCGTTTGCTAGGTGTGGCCAAGGCATGTGATACTAAACTCTTACAATGATATACCGTTTGCTAGGTGTGGCCAAGGCATATGATAGTAAACACTAACAACGATATACCGTTTGCTAGGTGTGTTCAAGGCATGTGATACTAAACACTAACAATGATAAACCGTTTGCTTGGTGTGACTAAGGCTTGTGATAGTAAACTCTAAAATGATATACCGTTTGTTAGGTGTGACCAAGGCATGTGATAGTAAACTCTTACAATGATATGCCGTTTGCTAGGTGTGATCAAGGCATGTGATAGTAAACTCTAACAATGATATACCGTTTGCTATGTGTGACCAAGGCATGTGATAGTAAACTCTTACAATGATATACCGTTTGCTATGTGTGACCAAGGCATGTGATAGTAAACTCTATCAATGGTATACCGTTTGCTAGGTGTGACCAAGGCATGTGATAGTAAACTCTAACAATGATATACCGTTTGCTATGTGTGACCAAGGCATGTGATAGTAAACTCTAACAATGGTATACCGTTTGCTAGGTGTGACCAAGGCATGTGATAGTAAACTCTTACAATGATATACCATTTGCTAGGTGTGACCAAGGCATGTGATAGTCAACACTAACAATGATATACCGTTTGCTAGGTGTGGCCAAGGCATGTGATAGTAAACTCTATCAATGGTATACCGTTTGCTAGGTGTGACCAAGGCATGTGAGAGTAAACTCTTACAATGATATACCGTTTGCTAGGTGTGGCCAAGGCATGTGATACTAAACTCTTACAATGATATACCGTTTGCTAGGTGTGGCCAAGGCATGTGATACTAAACTCTTACAATGATATACCGTTTGCTAGGAGTGATCAAGGCATGGGATAGTAAACTAAAATAACGATATACCATTTGCTAGGTGTGACCAAGGCATGGGATAGTTAACTCTTACAATGATATACTGTTTGCTAGGTGTGATCAAGGCATGGAATTGTAAACTATATAACGATATACCGTTTGCTATGTGTGATCAAGGCAATGGATAGTAAACTCTTACAATGATACTACCGTTTGCTAGGTGTGACCAAGGCATGGATAGTAAACTCTTACAATGATATACCGTTTGCTAGGTGTGATCAAGGCATGTGATACTAAATTCTTACAATGATATACCTTTTGCTAGGTGTGACCAAGGCATGGGATAGTAAACTCTAACAATGATATACCGTTTGCTAGGTGTGACCAAGGCATGGATAGTAAACTCTTACAATGATATACCGTTTGCTAGGTGTGACCAAGGCATGCGATACTAAGTTTTTTAGATTATTACCTTTTGCTAGGTTTAATGCCTACATATAAACCCCAGAAGCATGCTTCCTACACGCAATCAAAGTATTTGTTTTGTTCATGCAGCTATAGATTCCTTGGGTTGTTGAAACCAATCGATCTTCTAATTTATGCCAATAAAAACGCAGCGGACCTCTCAACATTCATTACCATACGTCTCTTTAGCTTGTAGCTTGCAATTATAAAACGTGTAGTAGCCATCAACATGAGTTCGCAGCTGTTTGGTGATGACCTTTTTGACAAAAGAAACCAAGTATGCCGAAGTTAACATTGTAGCTTGCAATTACAAAGAGATGTAGCAGACAACAAGAAATAAATCAAAGTAGCCGATAGTTTAGTTACAGGATTCGTTACTCTCCCATTATTTTTGGGATGAACCTACAATGTAAGAGGAAATTTAAAGCGCATGCTTTCTGTGGCGCGTTGGATGTCGGTCCATGATCTTTCCTGCATTTTGAAATATGTTTTTAGATCTCCGGGGTTAATATGAAACGATATGTTAACAATACGGTTTGTGTATTTTTTCTTTTTTGCCATTAGAAGTCGCCCTTCACTTGTAGCCAATCAGAAGCTATGAAAATTTACATTCCTCAGCGATTTATTTCAATAGAACTTCTTGCTATTTTACAATGAACAAAATAGATCGAAATATTTTACTAAATGGTTTTATTTTCAACTGCGCATGTGCAACAAAACACGCATTCTGGATTGACTCCTCCCCTTGTGACGACAAGCTTGAACACGTCAAGACGATTGCCAGATTGGTTGACAGTTTTATGGGGCGGATTACTTGTCATTATGATAGAACAGGTAGAAGTGAGGCGGTGACTTCTAAGTCGCTGCGCTCGTTTCGACTTCTGTTTTCTATAGAAACGTCTTAATAGACTCTATCCTATACGTATTTGTGGTATGAACCAACAATGTAAGAGAGAGTTTAAAACGCATGCTTTCTGTGATGTTTTGGATATCTGGTCATGATCTTTCCTGCATTTCAAAATATGTTTTTAGAGCTCCGGGATTAATATGAACCGATATGGAATCAAACCGTTTTGTGTATGTTTATTTTCTGCCAAAAAGAGAATATGCTGCAGTATTGAGGGTTTTCTGATAAAACCGTAACACTTTAGTGGGATCACAATTTTATTTAATAACTGTATACATTGCTAGTTAGCATCACATTCCTTGGTCACACCTAGTCTACATCGCAAAAGTTAGTTACTAACTTCAACTAAGAATTGAAAATTAAAATAAGTAAAGCAAAATTAAGGTACTAGATGTGTAATAGTGACTGAATTGAATCCTGATAAAATATATGTCACATTATTAAGCATTGTATTCTGGATTATTTTCAAAATTTTAACAACTTTTCACCTCAGCTTATTTGAGATTTGCGAACTTTTATGTACTAGGTCGACTTCCTCAAATCTGACCTTTATGTTAATATTGGACGAATTAGAAAAAAAGAACACACAGAAATGCCGTTTGTTTTTCTACTTTTTTATTAAAATATACTTTAAAAAAAAATACTCCAAAAATATGTGAAAAAATCGACATCTTTCTTTCTTTGCTTTAAGTTTGCTTTTTTGACGAATCTTCCTTGCTGACCGCGATTTCTTGTCGCCATTTTGGAGTGAAAAAATTGACCCGATTTCATTGGATACAATTGAAAAAATAAAATCAGGAGATTTTAGTTTCGGAAGGCCGAGTGTTGACGCAAATGATTGGACATGTAACATCGTAAAACGCTAAATGCCGACATTACACGAATATTCCTGAGATTGATTACAATCTAATACCTAAACAATTGTTAGAAATGAAGAGGGAGTGTAAACAAATATAAGTACAGTCATATTTTGAAAAAGAAAAAAAAGTATGAGGGTTTTGCAGGTAGCGCAGAACATATCAATTCGGACAAACCAGTTACTATTAGGCTATAAAAGGACAATTTAAGGTGGGATCCGGCAGTGTACTTATATTAAATGCATGTAACAATAATTTTCCACGGTTTGTTGGAGTTTAAGCACCATTTCTGCATAAACTCATACTTTAGCCTAAGACCCATATTCACCAAACGTTCTTAATTAAGAATTGGCCAAGACATTGATTTCAATCCACAATATCTTCATCATATATTTAGCTACATGTCCGTTTTATTGCCAGACACTTTAACTTTGCTACTTTGAGCTTTAAATCACATTGAAACTTCACCAATAAGCTTAGTTTTGTTGGTATGAAACTTGTGACTTGGGCTAAAGTCATGTCTTAGACTGAAGAATGGTTGGTGATTACGGACCAAAATGTAGTTGCAGTCCAGTTCACTCTAGTTCACACAATCGGAACTCCTCAGGTAATTCCGTCCTCGGGACAATCATCCCTCGTATGTATCTGATGCAATGGTACGTGCTCAAATCACGATCGTTTTGTTCGCCGGAAGTCGGAAGAAGATGCTTAAAATGTAGTTCGCACAAACCATAAACAATGATGTCGTTTGACAGCTGTGTCTTTGCTGCGCCGGGTTAATTAAACTTGGATAATTTAAACTTGAAGCAGCCACAAAGTAAAATTTTACAGGCATCGTACTATAGTGAGCTGTCACCCCGAGCTGCCATCTTTGTTTTGACGTCTGTCACAAAAGAAGTCCCATTTAGGGAAATGGCCGAGGTAATCCGACTACCTACATACATGATTCATGAATTATCCGAGGTGTTCTGATTGACAGCCTAGCCTCAATCAGAGTTCATACTTTATAGTTCAGTCATATTTATCCTAATGTACTGATTTTTTTTCCTGAGCAGTCTTGACCATCCTTATATAGCCGGAGAATGGTATTAATTTTTTCCTTGTAAAGGACTGGTCGGAAAGGTCGGTCATTCATTAACGTGTAACTGTTGATAAACAACTTGTTTTGAAGTTCTTTGTATGGCTTAAAAATGAACTAAATGATATTTATTTTTTATTTCAAACTTGTTTATGAAGTACGTTTACATTATATAATTGAGTTATTTAGCATTATAATGTGACAGTGCTCAAAAAAGCAAAATCGATTTGAATAATTTATTTAAATAGGTTATCTTGGATTTATCGTTAACATTTGCACATTTCGTCCCAGTAACAATTCTTCGAATAATCTTGTTCTCCCTCAGAAATATTCGACTAATTCCCTCCACCGCTTGGGACGATCATGACTCAATCGGAACACCTCTGATAATTCACGAATCATCTTTCGGATGTCTGTAAGTAGTCGGATCACCTCGTCCTTTTTATCTTAATAGGACTTCTTTTGAGACAGACGTCAAAACAAAGATGGCAGCTCGGGTGAAAGCTCACTACAGTACGATGCCAGTGAAACTTCAATTTGTGGCGGCTTCAAATTTAAATCGTCCGATTTTAATTTACCCAGCGCAGCAGACACGCAGCTGTCAAACGATGGCAGTGTTTATGTTTCGTGCGAACTACTTAGGCATATTCTTCTTCCAACTTCCGGCGAACAAAACGATCGTGATTTCATTAAGTATTATTGCACGAGAAACATCCGGGGGATGATTGTCCCGATGACGGAATTACCCGAGGAGTTCCGATTGGATCATCACTAAGATTATCCGAAATATTCGACTAATTCCGTCCTTGGGACGAACATTTCTCGAATCGTCGGAAATATTTGACTGATTCCGTCCTTGGAACGATCGTCTCTCCTTCATCGGAAATATTTCATTGATTTCGTCCTTCTTGTGTCGTCTGAAATATTCGATTAATTCCGTCCTAGAGACAATAGCTGGGATCAATTGTAAGTCCTTGACTAATTCATCGGTAATTCATGATTTTTCCGAAGTGTTTCAAGGAACAACCTTGGTCACAGAGATGGATCCGGACTGCGCATGGGGGAGTGGGGGGGGGGGTGCTGGGAATAGAAGGATGCACCCCCCTCCAACCAGGTAAAAGAGTAGAATTATGAATACACATACATGTAAGTTTAAAAAATACTAAGCTTTTAAAGTGAATTTTGTCTTTTGACTGCTAAGGTGGAAGTTAGGGTCCCTTACTGTGTATATATGTCTAGTATTTATTTATAAAGTTGAATGGATCTTGATTCATAACCCCCACCCACCCCACCCCCCACTCCCCCAGCCCACACCCAAATGATCTAGATTCGCCCCTGCTAAGTCACATATGAGGGAATTTTCATTATAAATGTTGTTTGTATGAATGTGATCTTTCTAATAGATGTTTAATAGCCGTATTCATTATAATTTGTGCAAGTATTTCAATTGTTACATTGAACATTTATTTTATTTCTATTTTTAGTCGAAGGCCTCTGTTAGAAAAGATGTATATTATATTGATGTGTGTGTATGTATATAGCTTATGAGTTACCTTCGTAAAATAAAGATATAATTATTATTATTATTATTATTATTATTATTATTATTATTATTATTATTATTATTATTATTATTATTATTATTATTATTATTATTATTATAACTTTACAATATAATATTTTGTACTTAGGGAGCCGTTTGTGGCATATTTTTGAGTCTATTTTGCACCTGCCTTTTGTGACATACATTTATCTAATTGAGCAAATGTGGCGAATATTTTATCAAACAGTTGAGGCCTCTCGAGACATACTTATTCAATTAACGGAAGAGAGAAAAAATCATAAGTGTATATGTTTTGTCTACCGAGGAAGCCGATTAAGCATGCATTTTACATTTATTTTTCCTGCCGAGTTTGACGGAAAAATTTAGTCTAGTTTGTTATGTAGAATAATACTTGTTTAGTTTACAATTTGGTACATTGGTACAAGAAAAAGCAGATAAGTCTGCATACACTCCAAAGAGCACATGCATAAAAAAACGAGTAAAACAAATGAAAGAACCTACTTGCATTGAAGGATTATTCAGGGAAGACTTGTCATTAATTTCTCTCATTACAATGTATAGACGCGTAGAGTTTCAATCGTTTTGGCATGCGCTTAAAATGTCTAGGCTTTCTAGAACGGGTGGTATATTGCCTCTTGTCAAATGTTGACGATGTTAAGATTACTTGGGTTACCTCCCTTGTGGGGGTATCATCATCAACGTCATCATTATCATCAGCATTATGGTTATTCCGATTGTTAAATATATAATTATCAATGATTCCTACTATTATTATTATTATTATTATTATTACTGTTATTATTATTAAGTATTATTATTATTATTATTATTATTATTATTATTATTATTATTATTATTATTATTATTATTATGTTAAGGTATGTTACATAATGTTTCAAACATCCAAATTAGTCTCATTTTCATGAAAAAAACATGAAGCCGGTACTGCAAGAATTATCAGTAAAATTATGCCATTTTTTAAGCTTTTGATTTTCTTTCGTCAGATTTTTCTAATATACTGAATTATTACAACTTCTGTTGCTATTTTCTTCTAAATCTGACCTTCCAAAAGAATGAAAATGATTTTAAAAAAACGTTTAACTGGTGAAAGAACAACAAACAAATGTCATAAACATTAATTGTTTATTAACACAATTACATAATGATATCTTGTACAGTGGAGATTGTAGATATAAGGTAATTACGATGTGATAAAAATCACAATGAAATAAATGCGCAGACATGCACGTATGTCGAAGAATATCGGAATTTATACACGCGAATAAATATAATACAATATACAACAATTATTTACACAATTAATCATAATTAACAATATTTACAAACATGTGTCAATTATTTGATAACCATTAAGGGAAGAGACGCTAAATATCAGTTATAATAATAATAATAATAATAATAATAATAATAATAATAATAATAATAACAATAATAATGATAATGATGATTATGATGATGATGATGATGATGATGACGAGAAGAAGAAGAAGAAGAAGAAGAAGAAGAAGAAGAAGAAGAAGAAGAAGAAGAAGAGAATAATAAGAAGAAGACATATAAAATCATAACATTAAATTAATAAAAACAATAATTATTTTTAAAATTGTTGTCTTGTTATACAGAGACGGGTTTTTTTTAAATTTTTATGCCCTTAATACATACTCTTACTTGACATGGCTTAATTAAACAGGTAATTGATCATAACTTGAAACAACAAGAATCCCAAAGCATCTTCATAAAAAAGAAATAAAAGTTAATTTTAATACACCTTTGATTAAATAAATGCGGATTGTATAAGTCTCATAATATAAATGAGACCGCTGCATGATCTTTAAATGTTGAATCCGACAGTTTGGACCAAAATATTTTTTATTGAACCTCTTAATAAACGATTGTTACCTGAATAGATGTTGTTTATTGATGTCCTACACCTGTCTGAAAAGTGTACCATAACGCCACAACCATCATTACAAACATGTGTTTCCTATCTGAGCCACGCTGCACAGCTAGCTATTTTAAAACAACAACAGCAACAACAACAACAAAAACCACGTGACAACTTATGTTTGAGTTCATCCACGTCATTCGCTGTAACGTCGATGTCTATTTTTAACAGAAATTCCAATCATTCTCATTTATAGATTTAAAAAGAACGAACATTTGAAGTGTCGATTAACGGATTTTACTGCCCCAAAATTGAGATACTGTTGAAAGTCGTCAAAGCTTAGACTAAAGATGTTTTTTTCGACAAAAATTATGCACGGATATCCTAAACAGAGGTCAGATATTGTTTTTTTTTTGTTTAAACATATTTTATTCTCACAATTGTATAAAACATTGTACATACACATTCACAAATATATAAAGTGAAAAGGATTTGAACGAAAGCTTAGCTTATGATGTTCATCTCCAGATATTGTTTCATATATTAGATATAGGCAACCTGTCGGATACCTCCTCTAAAGTTGAGTTAATAGAGTAAAACTGAGATCAAATGTAATTTTTTATGATTGTCATATTATTTTCTAATAAACTTAATTATCAGTTAAACCGTTGAGCATTCTATCGGGTCATTAAAGCAAATTGCACCACAGCTTTCATGGTCTAATAGAGCGCATTGACACATTTTAGTTCACTTTTTAACGGAGGGCGAAAAACGTAACAGCTTTCGGGATTTCCAATCGTTCAGTCCTCATCAACGATGTTCTTCCATTCTTGATTCGTCAGATCACCATTGTTGTTTAGCAATGACACTGTCCATGACTTGACCTCCTGACGACCATTGATGTTTTTCTGGAACACGCTGAAATCCGCGGACACCACCCGCAACTCGCTGAAGTCGGGAGTTACCTTGAACCGTAGCACTTTGGGAGATTGCGACGATCTTTTGCTTGCAGATGTTTTCAAGCACACCACCTGATCGTCGTATTTCCCGTGGGAAATCCTTGCGGATAAATAAAGTTTAGACAAAGTACCGTACTTCAGCAAGTGTACTTGAGAACCTAACTGACGAATTGTTACTACTATTGCAGATTTCTTTGGACAGTACGTGATTTCAGTCCCCACCCAGTAGCTAGGAGAGTTATGAGGGATATGCCTGCAGACGTCGAAAAGAGTCAACGCAATCATTTCTGAGGTAGATTTTCTTCTAAGAGGTCTGTCTAAGTTTTCTGTGTGTGCATCGTGAGCATCTTTCTTGACAACTAAAGCAGTTGGCCAGCTTACATGTCTTTCTTTAAGAAAATGTCCCGCCTCAACTCGCCTGTGAATAGCCTGGATTTGGTGCTCCTCGTTTTCATCGATGGTCGCCACTTGAGGCTTTACAATTGTCCGGCTTGCCGGGTTTTTCAGATTCGTTCTTGTGTCGTGTTGGGTCGTGTTTTTTTCCGTTAACTTATCCGTGATTGCATTTGCAGAGCAACCCTTTGAAATGTCCTCTTGTTCCATCTTCTCAATGCTGCCAAGGCGTTTAAATCGTTTCCAGAGTTTGCAGCTAGATTGCTGAGATGAAGTCTTCATTTCGCTTTCAGCTCTGATATACTGCAGGAGTTGCTTCTTTCGCTGTAACGACTCGTGTGCAAAGGGATCATCGCTAAGCAAGGTGGCTAGCTGATCCGTGTGTTTAAAATGCAATTCCGAAGGAGACGCCGCAGCCCAAGTAGCAGCTGGGCATTTCATTGCATTCTTATAGTCAGAATAGTAGAAACTTATCTCAAAACTTTTTCTCCTTCGAAGTAAGACGTCATCTTGAAGCTCTGTCTTTTTGTCTTTCTTCTCGTTCTCTTGTTTCCGAAAATTGGTTTTCATCGCCTTAGGAGTTGTTGGTGTACTATCTGCGATCGCTTGAGAATGACTTCGCTTGAAGGAATCGTTGCTTTCGGCACTTTTCGTCGAAGTGCCCGCCGCTACTACACAAGGTTTCGAATCAGAAAGATCCTCGTTTCTACGAACACGTGCATATTTCGACGCCATCTTTAATCTTAGTTGGAGCCTCGCATCTTGGGTCGTCTGTTTCGTCATTGGTATGTAGTTTTTCAGCTTCTCTGGCCATTCAAAGAAAGTTGTCGTGTGTCGTTTTCGTAAATCACATATCTCATCAACAAGCCTGCTAGCGTTACCGAACATCTTGCTCAACTGACAGCGAGTGTTTAAAAGGAAACTCTCTTGCGATTCAGCAGTGAAACTTGCTAATCAAGTGTGCTTTATCCTGCGATGCATCGTTTTATATATGCTCTGGCAATGTTCTTGCCTTTCCTTTTCGTTAGCAAGTTATTAAAAGTCACTAATGAACGGGCAGCTATATTGTTGATAATATTTGCAGAAATGAAAAGTCAATGATTCAGTTATTGTAATAGCGATTCATGTAATAAGTAATGATTTTCTGGGAATAACAGATATTGAGTCACGTCCGATGAAATTTCATTGGTCGATTTGTTGAGTTATACATACTTCCGTTAAATAAAGAAATCGTTTAAAAATCCCCCCCCCCCCAAAAAAAAAAAGAAAAAGAAAAAAGTAATACCACTGTAGGCATATTAGAATAATAGCGACTGACTTTTCCTTGAGCCCGAACCTTACCAAAGTAACCTGGCAAGCGCCGCGTTTCAAACTGTAAAGATCTGTTAACGAAATACTTTTTATGCTTTATTTTTAAACAAAAAAATTTAAAAGTGTATTATTTGAAACTTGCTTTTTTTCTAGAATATTGCATGCTGAACTCTCAACCCTTCCAACACAATGGAACATTCGAAGTAAAATCGGAACTCCTCGGGTAATTCCGTCCTCGGGACAATCATCCCTCCGGATGTATTTGGTGCAATGATACTTACTGAAATCACGATCGTTTTGTTCGCCGGAAGTCGGAAGAAGAATATGCTTAAAATGTAGTTCGCACTAAACATAAACAATGCCATCGTTTGACAGCTGCGTGTCTGCTGCGCTGAATAAATTAAAATTGGAGGATTTACCGGCATCGTACTGTAGTGAGCTTTCTTCTGAGCTGCCATCTTTGTTTTGACGTTTGTCACAAAAGTAGTCCCATTTAGGGAAATGACCGAGGTGATCTAACTACCTACATACATCCGAGAGGTGATTCGTGAATTATCCGAGTGTTCCGATTGCATCAGCTTGTCAATACCTTGTCAATTGTAACGCCGTCTAATGGCGTCTCTATATTACAATATTGCAGGAAAATCAGTGCTCTTGCATTAAGAAAATATTTAGGTCCGTATTCACCAACCATTCTTAAGCCTTAGTCATGACTTAAGCCTAAGTCACAATTTTCATAGCAACAAAAATAAGATTAATGAAGTTTCAATGTTATTTTAAGCTGAAAGTAGCAAAGTCAAAGTGTCATGCAAAAATACAGACATGTAGCTTAATACATAATGAAGATATTGTGGATTGAAATCCATGACTTGAGCAATTCTCACTTAAGAACAGTTGGTAAATACGGGTAGCAACACTTTCTCCAATGTATGCAATTTGGCTTGTTTTGATAGAGGGTGGTGGTTGTGACGGGGGAGGTCCGTGGTTGGGAAGGGGATGGTCCGTGGATAGGAAGGGGGCGGTCCGTAGTTGGGAAGGGGGCGGTCCGTGGATGGGAAGGGGATGGTCCGTGGATAGGAAGGGGGTGGTCCATGGCGTACTAGTAGAGTCGTTGTAATTCCTGACTTCTTGGCCCCTCACAGCGCAAGTTCAAGCACACCACCTGATCGTCGTATTTCCCGTGGGAAATCCTTGCGAATAAATTTAGACAAACTACCATACTTCAGCAAGTGTACTTGACAACCTAATTGACGAATTGTTGCTACTATTGCAGATTTCTTTGGACATATAGTGAGAAGGTCTTCCAGTTGACTTGCGGTGCGACATCGATTTTACCCAGAATGTGTCTGGGGTCTTCCTCCACCAAAATAGCTGGATGTTGCTATAACGACCATAATAGGTCGCTGCGATGTATTTCAAAATCAAAACAAAATTCAAGCTTGTGTTAGACTGGCTGTTTTCCCAGCCAACACCTTTAAATATGTCTGCTGCTTGTGTCTCCATAGCAATACGTATATGAGCTTGTATACAAGATAAGATACACGAAAAGGTATATTAAGTTGTTTTTTGCCTAAAAATTCTTAAAAATTGTGCGTCTCTTAAACTAAATTACGTTTTTCCTTGGGAACATGAAACACGATCCTCACTTGATATATTCTTAATAAAGTAAGTCAATATCTAACCAATCAGCGTAATGTTTATGACCCGTATACACCAATCGGAACTCCTCGGGTAATTCCGTCCTTAGGACAATCATCCCTGGGTTGTATTTGGTGCAAAAATACTTACAGAAATCATGATCGTTTGTTCGCCGGAAGTCGGAAGAATATGCGTAAAATGTTGTTGGCGCAAAACATAAATTGGCCTCGTCTGACAGCTGTTTTGTTTGCTGGGCTGTGTAAATTAAACTTGGATGATTTAAATTGAGGCAGCCACAAATTAAGTTTAACAGGCATTGTACTATAGTGAGCTGTCATCCAAGCCTATTTAGGGAAATGGCAGAGGTGATCCGAATACCTACATACATCCGAGAGATGATTCGTGAATTACCTGAGGTGTTCCGATTGCCGTATACACATTAGACGCAATTTAACGCATGCGCAGTTCAGATATGCCATGGGTTTTTGAGCTCGAAACTGCTAAAAAATGAAAAAATGTCGCGACGCCGTTGATTGTCTTCCAAAAAATAAAGACAGCACAAATATATTCGACTGTTTGGACTATTTTTCCCCTGAAATAACAAAATAAGTCATTGCTACATGAAAAGGTCTTGCAAAATATTATTTATTGGTGCCCTAGATCTGGCGAACAGCGAAGCATAAATCCCCACTCGTCATTGCAAGCAGGTATTTCCTATCTAAGCCATGCTGCTATTTTCAAACTAAGAATACCACGTGATCACTTACTTTTGAGATCATCCGGGTTATCAGCTCTGACGTCGATATCTTTTTTTTAGCTGAAATCCTTTACGTACTTATTTATAGATTTTGAAATGGTTGACATATATATTTCACGATTTGTGCTGAACTAACTATTAAGCTAATGCTATAAACAGTCTACTTAAATTTACGCATAAGTGTGTGCAGTATTAGTACAAACTATCTCAGAAACGCTTACTTTTAAATATTCAGCAATCCCCCATCAACACCCCAAACACACACACCGACCAGGTGGTTCAAGTCCTGTTCAGAGCAACATTTTCATTTGGGAAGGTCTAAAAATGTAATCTATACCGCCCTCTAGAGAGGCACTAATTTTATCGTCGCCTTATGTTAAATCAGGGATTTGAAGTCCATACAGGTCGGGGCGAGAACTTTTATGTAGGGAGGTCCTGCGGTGCGCCGGTGGTTCTACCCAGGCATAAATCTGGGGTATTCTTCCACCAAAAATTTATTGGACGTCGACAATATGACCATAATTATGTCAGTGCGAAACGACATACCCCCCTCACCACCCCAACAGAAACAGAAATAGAGTAGCTTACTTGCACTACGGCGATCATATTTTCACGTAAATTTTCGATTTTATTGTGGAAAAAAAACACACAACATCTTGTGCAATAAAAACGTCCGCTGCTTTCAAGGTTTTATTTCCTGCTGTAGAGTTAAAGTAAAACACTATTTTTACTATTGGGGGGAAAAATTTACCAGGGATACAGGCTTGGTAGGAATTAGCGCTTTACCAAGACCTTGGGTTTGTGTCTCCTATTGAACTCTAACATTTAATGGACATGATTTAGCAGTTTTTTCAGTACAATAACTCGGTTACTCTCCTAGATTTCAAAGTGAGGCTACTCGCCGCTGAGCCTCTGGGGATTAAGTAAAAAAAAAGATGGCGAACAAGGACAAAGAAATCAACGACTGTTAAAGATGGTATCCGACAATTTGCCAATATTAAATACACTTACCAAATATCCAACCACTGATTTTCGGCATTTGGTCATACGTTTTGTATAAACCCATACGTTAGTCGATATAACGAAGATTTTGATTACTAACTTTATTGTTAGACTGTCCTATTTGCGAAAACATTGCTCTAAATGTCAAATCTTTCTAGCTCTACATAAAGCGCGACCGTGGACACTGCTAAAAATAGATATCGACGTCACATCGGATTACCCGCATGACTACATGTAGTAAATGGTCGCGTGGTTTTCTAAGTTTAAAAATAACTATCTCTGCAAGCTGTCTCGGATAGGAAACACCTGTTTGCAATGACAAGTCGGGATTTTATCATTGACTGTTCACAAAGATCTTTGGCATCAATGAACAGCATTTTGCAAGACCATTTCAGGTACGAATGACTTTTTAAGTTATTTGAGATTTTTTTTTTACCAAACTGTCGGATACCACTTTTAAACGTTTAGAGGTCTTCATCAGATATTTCATTTTCTGTATAAATTGAAGAGCTGTGAGACACAAAAATGCATAAAGAATTACCGTTTCCACGTTGAAGCTGATGCTTGTGTCAGTATGCGTCGTTTGGAAATTGAAATGAATTTTGGTCACGTGATGTGCCGCTCTCAATCGGAGAGCGCTATTTAGAAACTGTGTTTTTTTTAACGGCTTCGATGATTGGCTTCGATGCTCTTAATAAATTGCGATTATACGTGCACACCCGACGTGTTTTGTAAATAATTTTATACGTCTTTCAGAATCTTATATAATTATTTTCTCAATTTATAAACAGGAATTGTAATCTTTAAAGAAGATGACATTGACACCGGAAATGGTAACTTTGAACTATTTCTGTAATGCACCATATCTGATTTGAAACATAACATAACCACGTTGTTTCCATCAATATTAAAGGTGGTATCCGACAGTTCGGACCAAAAATATTTTCATTAAACGTCTTAATAAACTTTTATTACCTGAAGGATATAATAATGCTGTTTACGGCATACAATTGTATGAAAAAATGAACCATAACGCCACAATCGTCATTTCAAACATGTATTTTCTGTCAGGCCACGCTGCTCAGTTAGCTATTTTTAAACTAAGACAACCACGTGACCACTTATGTTTGAGCTCATCCACGTGATCCGCTGTGACGTGGATGTCTATTTTTAGCAGAAGTCCCAATCGTTCTTATTTATAGATTTGAAAAGAATGAACACTTTAAGCATTGAATGACGTGTTCTACTGCCCTAAAATTGAGATACTGTTGAAAATCGTCAAAGCTTAGACTTAAGTATGATGTTTTTCTACAGAAATTATGCACAAATACCCCAACAGAGGTCAGATATTTTTTCATATTTTAGATATAGGTAAACTGTCGGGTACCACTTTTAATGAACTTACAAATGTTTTGCTATATCATTGCCCAGACCCCTCCCCCCCCCCCCCCCTCCCACACACCCACCCCATTACTGCTGCCCAAAGCTGTATGCTGAGGATTTCTTGTCCTTTCCAACAACTTCCAACGAGCTGAACTTTCTCCACACAGATTTAGAGAGGAATCCACGACAACCTTCAATATCTGTGGGGAAAGTCAGGTTTTCCACCGTGGTTCCTA
>CM017573.1:7216551-7287716 GCA_007844125.1 Sinonovacula constricta
GTCCACGGAACAGTCATCAACAGCTTCAGAGTGTGCGATAGTTTTTCGCTAAAGCAGTTTTTTTTCATTTAATTTTATTTATTTTGTTTGGTGTGTGTGTGTGCGACATTTTGGATTTTTAAAAAAATATACAGCCGTTAAATTTGAAAATTCTTGGATCTGATTGGGCGGGCAAAATATCTAAAACAATAGGAATTATATGTTTATATTTTCGGAAGAATAATGGAAACAATTATTAAAGTATTTTTTTCTTATTTCTAAAAATAATATTTTAATAGTTTAGGAAAACTATGGATACAGAAATGATATTAAGATCATTTATTTTCACTGAAAATAAACGCTAACGAACGTTTTATCTACACATGTAATTCGTACGACTTTTGCTGTTTATTTGTCACTTCCGCACACAATTAGTCAATATTGATAAAATATTCAACAAACTGTTTCTGATAATCATTTCTTGCCAAAGTTGATTTTCTTAAAGTTTCTCTCTTGTGACGTCATATTTTTTAAAATTTTTCTATACGACGATGACATCGGCAATTTGTGTAGAAATTTCCGTGCATGTATGACAACCAATCGGAACGCCTTGGACAATTCACGAATCAGGATGAGTGTCCCGAGGACGGAATTACCCGAGAAGTTCCGATTGGCATGACAACATCTGATCTCAATCGGAAAACCTCGGATAATTCACGAATCATCTCTCGGATGTATGTAGGAAGTCGGATCACCTCGGCCATTTCTCTAAATGGAACTTCTTTTGTGACAGAAGGTTAAAACAAAGATGACAGCTCGGATGACAGCTCACTACAGTACGATGCCAGTTGAATTTCAATATGTGGCTGCTTCAGATTTAAATCATCCAAGTTTAATTTACGCAACGCAGCAAACACACAACTGTCAAACGACGCCATTGTTTGCGTTTCGTGCGAACTACATTTTAGGCATATTGTTATATTATTATATTAAACGATCGTGACTTCTGTAAGTATCATTGCACCAGATACACCCGAGGGATGATTGTCCAGTGGACCAAATTACCCGAGGAGTTCCGATTGATTTGCGCTGCGTTAGGCGAAGTTAACGTCATTTTTGGTGCTGGAAATCTGGTCAAAGTATGCTAAACATAAACTTTACGAAGACTATAGAGACTAAAAAAGGTAAAGACTGCGCTTATTTTATATTGAAGTATAGTAATAATCTACAACAATAACAATCGAGAATTCGGGGATAAAATCAAAGAAAAAAAGCGCTATTTGTTAACTATGGTTCAACCATTATTTATTAAGGGTTCATTTCATCATAAATCTTAAGATCGATTGAAAAAAACATTCTTAAATTTCGGTCTTATGATCACTCCTAAGTGCGTTTCAACAAACTGTTGTAAGTGCGATTGGTAGCAAATCGATCAGCAGCACTCTTAGGATTTAAGAGCGAAATCGCTCTTAGAGCGATTTCCGAAATATTATTGAAACGCTCTTTAGAAGAAAAACAATTCTTAAGAGAGAAAAAAAACGAGAAAAAAACCCAAACGATTTTAAGATTTATCGCACCTTTAAGAGTTTCCGCGGTAAGATAGTTTGAAATTAAACAAAGATATAAAAAGGGAAAAGTAAAATTATAGACTAGACTGCAAGGTCGCTTACCGCGTAGGTTCAAGTTCCGGCGGGAGCGACAATTTTCTAGTTGAGGGGTCATTCAGTTGAAAAGTGGTATGTCCATAGCTCAGTTTAGACACTTCTTTTTTTTCTCCAATCATTACCAGACGGCGCCTTGATTACCAGTATTGTGTCGATACGACGTGTCTATGCATAATTATTATACCGACAAATAACTCAGCTACACAAAATTATAGGTTCACTTCCCGCGCGACATGTGTCCCAACCGTTTCCGGGAAGAAATGGAATTCTGGGAACTGTCACTGGAAGACGTGTCTCTATGCTGCTGGGCAGGAATCTGCAAGGCAGATGACAACTCGCAAAACATGATGACGATGCGACAACAAGTGTTGGAAACGACGAAGATGTGCGACATTCAGAGCCGCCAGGTGGGGCTGCGAAGCAAGATTTGGACCATGATAGATAACCCCCGTTCTTCCAGGCTGGCTCATGTACGTACAAATACTGCTTTTTATCAATATTGAGCATGTACAGGGTGTCCCAAAAGTAAGGTAACACATATAAAGCGTAATAACTTTGCTTAACGATCTTAACGATCTTCTCCAGTAAAATTTTGTTTTAAGCCCAATTCAATGAAATAACGTTTCTCGCACTTTTAGACGTCGTGCGTGCGCAAAATGACGCCATTATTGACGTCAATTGTACCCCATCAAAATGACATCGCGCAAACGCACGTTTGTGGTAAAATTATATTATGAATTAAACTCTCCAATATTTGTGCAAATGAAATTTCAGCATGAATTTAAAACAAAAGATGCACCGAGCAGATATCACATGTACTCAACAGTACAGAAGATTGAAAGATCGGGGGCAGTTTTGGATGAACACAGAAGCGGAAGACAGAAAAAATCACGCAGCAGCAGAAAACATCTCAGCTTTGATATTTCTTTTATTTTATTTCTATACATAACCTTCTGTACAGCAAACGATGGGGCAAATATACACTTAATGTATTAGCCAAGATATGAGAATTTATAAATGTTAACTTACTTTTGGAACAACCTGAATTTTAACGTATTTTGTTTTGTTTTCTAAAAAGCTTAATTTTAGTAGACGTCTACGCCAGGGCAAAGCCTGACTTGGAATTTAAAAACGAACCACGTGATCCGAAGTTGTGCGTCCTACATTTGCAATAGGTTGACAACAAAATGTTACCAAGGGGTAAAGATTTAAAGCGCTCATTATGTCAATTATTCACCGATAACTTAAACAACGTTTTCATATTTCCTTTTTACGAGAACATAAAAACGTTTTCAAATGACCTACCATGATTTAAATTTAACTTTCCCGGTAACTCACAACAACTTTAAAATGATTATCCCTTTTTTTTTTTACTTTTTACTTTTTTTCTTTTCTTTGTTTTTTGTGTGTCTTTTTTTGTTTGTTTTGTTTTTGGAATATCTCACAGCGGCCACCTCTGACCATTGTAGCGACTTTCACCTATTATGGCGGAGAAAGACTCAAGACAGCAGTCTGGTTAGAACCACCGGGGGACAGCAGGTCAGCTGAAAGACTTCACCACGTTAAATCCTCCGCCTCGAACAGGACTCGAACCAGTGCAGCGGAAGGCTAAGCGATCAGAGGACTTGCAATTCGGCGATTCTACCACTGCAATACTGGCGCCGCTCTAATTTAACGTATTTCCCGGAGGGAATATGTTTATATTTTTAAGTTAGGGATTTGAACATTGGAGTTCAGTGGTGTTGGTGGGGTAGGGTGTTGTTATTTTTAAACGTGTTCATTATTCCTTATCCGGTAATATACACACCTTATCAAACTCCCGAAGGGTAACTGAATTCGTTTTCGTGTTCCGTGAGTTAGAGTGTAAGTGCAAGTTATTGCCTGATTTTCCCGACATTCCATCGAATCCAGCACCTAACCTGGTTCATGCCATCGTCGCAGCCCCCGCCTACTAAATACGCTTCACTCCATTCATACAACGTGGGATTTTTATCTACGATATCGCCGTATTGGGAGTTAAATTTGAATAGATATCAGCCAATCAAAACAATGCTTGGACTTTCAATACTCTACTTGAGAAACCGGCCGCAATAGCTCAGGTGGTAGAGCGTCAGCTTGCGGATCGGGAGGTCGTGGGTTCGAACCCCGGCCGGGTCAAGCCAAAGACTTTAAAGTTGGTAGTAGTGGCTTCCCTCCTAACGCTCGGAGCTTAGGGGACAGCATTACGCCTGACTCGTCGGTGTCAATATAATGGACCGGCCGGGTTCAGTCCCTGGGCACCTCATAAGTGCCCCTGTGCTATAATGATAGAAATGTCGCTGCGCAGTATCGGCAAAAATGCCGGCTAATCCCAATCCCATCCCTACTTGTGAAGGTAGCTAAGTATCTAGAAGCTTTAACTCCCTTTGCGTCGATGACGTCATTTTGGAAGGAATCCCGAAAGCTACATAGTACGAGCCATCTGATTGGACTGAAATCTTCATCGGATTACGAAGCGACCAATGAAATATCATTACCTGAGACGGCGAAAAGTGATCTAAATATCCCACGGACGATGAATGAAGATTAACGGAATGGGTCGGTCGTGGGTGTCTCTTGATGTGTGCGGACAGCGCCTACGGAATGATAAAATGTTTTCATAGAAAAGATTACAATATTTATTCATTATGATACCTTTAAGATATTATCCGAGAGTTTTGACTAAAAAATGTGTTTCTCAAATAACCGACCTAGTCATTATTATTATTATCTGAAAAGGTCCTGCAAAATGGTGTTTATTGATGCCTAAGATCTGCATAAACACTGAAGCATAAATCCCCGCTCGTCATTGCAAACAAGTATTTCCTATCTGAGCTACGCTGCAAAGATGGCTATTACTAAACAAATAAATCACGTGACGACCTTCTTTTGAAATATTTTTATATCTTCATTCGGGTAGTCCGCTCTGACGTCGATATCTATTTTTAGCAAAGATCACTTTCATGCTTATTTAAAAATGAAAGTGATCTTTGAATGAACAAATAAAGAGATTCTTTCCTCAATTTGTGCTGTCCTAACATATAGGCAAGTGTTCCGAATCGTCCTTAACAAGACAAAATTAAGGGTTTATGCAGAAATTATGCCCACAGGTTAGTACACCAAAACAGAGGGAAAATGTGGTTCCATGCGGATAAATTGGCGGATACCATGCACTTTTAAACTTACAATTATTTTTTTCTTTCGTTGTTACTTCTGATATGTCTTATGTGATATAATTGTAACGCAGGCCGGCGCTCTTCTATGGTCACCCATCCATACACCAGCCACGGCTACCGTTGCTTAACCACACCATGTACCGTGGCTGGTGTATGGCTGGGTGACCGCTGGAGAGCGCCGGCCTCGTTGCATAATGAACTTACAATGATTATTTCACTTCGTTGTAAATTATTATATGTCTTATGTGATATGTTATACTAATAATTATTTCACTTCGTTGTAACGTATGATATGTCTTATGTGATATATTATACCAATAATTATTTCACTTCGTTGTAACGTATGATATGTCTTATGTGATATATTATACTAATAATTATTTCACTTCGTTGTAACTTATGATATGTCTTATGTGACATATTATACTAATAATTATTTCACTTCGTTGTAACGTATGCCTTATGTGTTATATTATACTAATAATTATTCCACTTCGTTATAACGTATGTCTAATGTGATATATTATACTTATAATGATTATTTCTTTTCGTTGTAACTTTTGTCTTATGTAATATATTAAAGTAATAATTATTGCTTCCTTTCGTTGTAACTTATTACTTATGTGACATATTATACTAATAATTATTTCACTTCGTTGTAACGCAGGCCTTATGTCATATATTATACTAAAAATTATTTTGCTTCGTTGTAACGTATGTCTTATGTGATATATTATACTAATAATTATTTCCTTTCGTTGTAACGTATGTCTTATGTGATATTTTATGATAATAATTATTATTTACTTTCGTTGTAACTTATGTCTTATGTGATATGTTATACTAATAATTATTATTTACTTTCGTTGTAAGTTGTAACGTATGTTTTATGTGAAATATTATACTAATAATTATTATTTCTATTTGATGTAACTTATGTCTTATGTGATATGGTATACTAATAATTGTTATTTACTTTCGTTGTAACGTTTGTCTTATGTGATAAATTATACTAATAATAATTTCACTTCGTTGTAACGCATGTCTTATGTGATATGTTATACTAATAATTGTTATTTACTTTAGTTGTAACGTATGTCTTATGTGATATATTATACTAATAATTATTTCACTTCGTTGTAACGTATGACTAATGTGAAATATTATACTAATAATTATTTCACTTTGTTGTAACGTATGTCTAATGTGAAATATTATACTAATAATTTTTTCACTTCGTTGTAACGTATGTCTTATGTGATATCTTAAACTAATAATTATTTCACTTCGTTGTAACGTATGTCTTATGTGATATGTTAAACTAATAATTATTTCACTTCGTTGTAACGTATGTCTTATGTGATATATTAAACTAATAATTATTTCACTTCGTTTTAACGCATGCCTTATGTGATAAATTATTCTAATAATTATTTCACTTCGTTGTAACGTATGTCTTATGTGATATATTAAACTAATAATTATTTCACTTCGTTGTAACGCATGCCTTATGTGATAAATTATACTAATAATTATTTCACTTCGTTGTAACGTATGTCTTTTGTGATATATTAAACTAATAATTATTTCACTTCGTTGTAACGTATATGTTTTATGTGCTTTGTTATGCTAATAGTTAGTATTTCCTTTCGTTGCAACGTATATGTCTTATGTGATATATTATACTAATAATTATTATTTCCTTTTGTTGTAACTTATGACACATCTTCACTTTGTTGCAGGCGTGGGTCATCCTTATGACTCTGGTCATAACGGCGTCCACTCTTATCTCGGGATTAGAATCTCTGCCGTCGCTTGGACGTAACGTCACCGCAGAAGAAAGTGCCGCCATCGCGCTTTTACGTAAAGTCACCGGCACGGAGAACCAAACTGACCGCGCTTTCCGCCTGCCACACCCTATACTGTACTATCTGGACATAGTCTGCTTCTGTTTCATTACCATGGAAATACTACTTCTAATTTTCACTTGCCCAGAGCGGAAAAAAATCTTCAAAAGCTGGCTGCACTGGATGGAATTCATCGCTTGCATCTCGTTCTGGACGAGCGTCTTTATGAATTTAAACATCGACAAGCTTACGACGAACTACCTGGCTTGGACACTGATCATCTTCAAGTACTTGTCTATTCTGAAACTGGTACGACTTCTTAGAGTAACGCGCCATCTTGCGGGTTTCCGAGTTATCTATTTGACGTTATCAGCCTCCAAGAACGAATTCACAATTTTCTGTATTTTGCTATCTATCCTTACGTGTCTTTTCGGATTTTTCATGTACGCTGCTGAATTTTTTAATGATACTAAATTTGACACGATTTTCAGAGCGTGGTACTGGGCGATAATCACACTGACAACTGTTGGATATGGCGACATTGTGCCAGCGTCTTTCCAAGGTCAGATGATTGCATCGTTCTGCGCGCTGTGCGGGATTCTTGTCCTTGCAATGCCTGCAGGCATCATAGTGTCAAACTTTGGTTCTTATTATTCCTATCATTTGTATGTGAAACGATACATCGAAGTCCACAAGAACAACATCTGTCAGTGAAAGCTGTTAATAACGCCGCGTTATAATAAAGTTGGCTTATAAGGCGACGTGATGATAAAATTGGTTTATAACGCAACGTGATATAAGTTCGGCGTGTGTTCTGTTTTTTGTCACTTTCAAACTTTATCTGTATGCCTTTGTGTAGAGGTAGTTCAAATTTTATTATCTATTTTAATTATAATATGACCTTTTCCTATCGTCCTATTATAACGCAACTTAAGGCGGTAACTGTCGGATTTGCTCTTTTCGTTAAATGACTCATCACAAATTTGTTCTCACTTTTCGCTTGGCTTGCTTCGCTTGGCTTGCATGTGAAATACTTTTGTTCTGTGCCTTTTCGGAGTTTGGTATATGTTGCAGTGCTCATAGGACTTTGTCATATTTATATTCTTAATAGCGATTTGAGCTTATAAAGCTGCGTTATAATGAATTTGGCTTATAACGCAGGGTAACTTTAAAGTCCGTATATAACGCATAATAAAGTTGGGTTATGGCGCAGTATGCATGTAATAATGAAGTTACTTTATAATGCAACACATTAAGTTGGGTTATTGCGCCACATCCTAATGAAATTGGTTTATTAATCACTGTAAAAGTATATCTTTTTTTATAACGCTTGTAATAATAATCAATCGGGTTTATAACGCTTTAACGCGGTATCTTCAATGCTTATAATTGGGAATTGTATATCGCACCCAAAGTACATGTACGAGGGTTTATCCAAACGTTCATGGACAAATGATATAACTTTTTTTATTCCTTTTCAGGACTGCTTGATATTTTGTCATTTTGTAGAAATAATATTTCGAACAATATGTTCTTGGTAATTGATTGCAATATGACAAAGCTTAAAGCTTTGTGTAAATATTTGCGTGCACTTTGCCTAAATTTGCGGTATCCAAATAAAATCTAGTTAAATTCCAATTAAGAATCATCACCTAAATGCTATTTGATTTCCCTCGGAGATCCCTGAAGAATTGATTAGTGAGACATTAAGAGAGTGAGGGGCAGTCGGTATTATTTCAAATAGTTGAAAGTCATGTATAATATTTTTACTTCTTTAAAATTTAAACGTTGTAACGAGTAGATTTAGTACAATTTATACTTTCTAAAATAAATTTTAATTATTATCAATGTGTTGTACTCTTTTAAATTAAGAAAGTATGTATGAAATATGAAATAACCAACAAATTAAATTAGTTTAGTTTTGTTTTTGAGATGCATCGCAGCGACCAGTTATGATCATTATAGCGACTTCCAACTATTTTACTGGAGGAAGACCCCAGACAAATGTCCGGGTAGAACCACCGGCGCACCTTCCCACATTAAGTATTTCGCTCCGAATGGGACTCGAACCCACGCGGTGGGAGGCCAAGCAGTCAGAGGGCGACTCTACCACTACGCCACAGTTTAAATTACCATTTAAAGCTTTCTTCCGGTCATTTTTAACCCGTTTTTTTAATTGACTTCCGGAACGTTTAAACGTTTTAAAACGAAACCAATGTAAGTTAACTGTTTAACCCATCCATTAAACATCGCCACTCGTTGATATTTCTTTGGCAAAAAATGTGGATATTATATACTTTTCTATTTAAAGCCAAAATAACGCTTATGAAAGTATGCAACCGACAAAAACATTTTAAAGCAAGAAACATATCGCACAAAACAAGAGCTATGAACACCATTTTGTGTCTGACACCTTTTTTGGGGTCTGCACCTTTTTGGGTCTGACACCTTTTTGGATCTGACACCTTTTGGGGTCTGACACCCTTTTTTGGGTCTGACACCTTTTAAGGTCTGACACCTTTTTGGGTCTGACACCTTTTTAGGTTTGACACCTTTTTGGGGTCTGACACCATTTAAGGTCTGACACCTTTTTGGGGTCTGACACCTTTTAAGGTTTGACACCTGTTTGGGTCTCACAGCTTTTTTTTTTTGGATGTGACACCTTTTTGTGTCTGACACCTTTTTGTGTCTGACACCTTTTTGGATCTGACACCTTTTGGGGTCTGACACCCTTTTTGGGGTCTGACACCTTTTAAGGTCTGACACCTTTTTTGGGTCTGACACCTTTTAAGGTTTGACACCTTTTTGGGGTCTGACACCTTTTTGGGTCTGACACCTTTTAAGGTTTGACACCTGTTTGGGTCTCACAGCTTTTTTGGATGTGACACTTTTTGGGGTCTGACACCTTTTTGGGTCTGACACCTTTTTGGGTCTGACACCTTTTTGGGTCTGACTACTAAGAGCCGGTTGAAACCCGCCAAAACATAAATCATAGATTATATTAAAAACTGTTAATATTGTGCTAGTCTCAATGTTTAGTAAGGCAACATAAAACAAACAGATACAAAGTACCTGTGGCGGCCGGTAGATTGCAATGTTATGCAAAAAGGACTCGGATAAGAATACTATAAACATGTGTTAATTTCTACTTTTTTACATGTTTGTCTCATTTTTCAATTTTTTATCAAGAAGCACGTTTAAAGCATTTAAATTTGTCGACATATGTTTTCAGCTGAGTTTTCTAGAAACAAAATCTCGCCAAGCAGCTCCGAATTTCTGTTATTGCCTGCTACATGTTTTACATGTGTTATAATTGCATGCTTAACTGTTATCATCGGCATACACGGTTGTTTTCTTATAAACTTACTTCACCAAGAAACTGCGATTTCATATTATTGCCTGCTGTCTTTATCGGCCCATTGAAAATGTTTTTCCATATTAGGCAGCGCTTTCCTGAGCGGAGCCATTTAGAGATAGCATATGGTTAAAGACATTGAATTTATATGATGTTTAATGGGGCTGGTAAGTTGTACTTGGATGTTCGAAACAAAACCAGGAGACCAAGAGATAAAATCACAGAGATATGATTGCTTTTATCCGGTTCATTTGTTAAGAAATTCCGTAGCAGACCATTACAATCCATTTTCATACTACTATCCGAATTTGATAAATTGGGGAACGTTTTTGACAACGGTTGTGTGTGGTAGGAATCTCCAATCGTTTTCAGCATACTCGTCAAAAGGGGAAAAACGTTTTTTCAAATTCTCGGTAAGGGCTTTCGGAAGGAAGTCTAAGTCGGAAAAATAAAATGTATTAATGTTTAAATTTCCTGGGGAAAGGGGTTGTTTAATGCCTCTTTTTCTCGATTGTTTAGATAAATTATCAATAATTTAAATAAATTATAAATAAATCAGATAAACAATCAATAATTCAGATAAATAATAAATAATTTTAGATAAATAATCAATAATACAGACAAATAATCAACAATTTTAGGTAAATAATCAATAATTTTAGATAAATAATCAATAATTCAGACAAAATTATCAATAATTTTAGATAAATAATTTAGGTAAATAATCAATAATTTAGATAAATAATTTAGATAAATAATCAATTATTCAGATAAATAATTAATAATTTAGATTAAAAAATCAATAATTTAGAAAGAAAAAAAAATAATTATTTAGATAAATTATCAATAATTTAGGTAATCATAAACTAAAATATTATTTACCAGGTACAAAACTACAATATCGTATATCAATGACGATGTCTGGGAAATTAAAAAGAATATATTCCTTCTTGCTCTAAATTGTCCGATTATTGACCCCATCAGATTTGGCCAAAACGATCTTTTTGGCAAGTTTAAATATTTAACTTGATTTTGCATCGTACCGGAAGTATACAATAACGGCGCATTAAGATGTGTAAAAGTAAGTTGAAATGGACGCTGTTTAGAACCTTAAAGGCTAACAGTATCATGTTTTGCCATAAAATAGAATGAGGCTTCAAATGTAATTAACTTATACTGTAAGACAGTTTTAATTAGTTTAAACCTATTTATTTATAGTCGACTGGGAAACACGTTCTTTCAACTTATATTTATCCCTCTCGACTGTCCACTTCCTGGGTAGAACCAGTACTCAAATACTGTGTACCTGGGGCAATGTGCAGTAGAGAGTCTTGCTCAAGGACTAACATCACGTGGGCAGTTTCGGGGTTCGAACGCGGGACCCTTCGATCCGGAGTCCAACGTCTTAACCATTAGACCACAGACGCCATATTTAGACTATGTTCCTTAAAAACAACAACTACAAAACACTACGTTCTTTTAAACGAATATTTTGACTTCTTTAAGCAGCCCAATTGTTCCAAGTCGGTAACTGTTGGGTTTGCTCTTTTTGCTAAGTGACTCTTCACAGATTTGTTCTTACTTTTAAATTTGGCTTTCATGTGAATACCTGTCATGTGTCTTCTCAGGGTTTGGTATATGTTGCAATAGGTTATAGGACTTTGTCATACATTCTTATTCTAAATTGTGCGAAGTGTATAAAGCGGCGTGGATACAGTTAAGGTTCACTGTACTTTCGACAATGGTTCACGTCATTTGCATTAAGACAGCGTTGTTGTTTTCTGCTGGTGACTAATTTATTGATCTTTTGGCCATTTTAGTTGTTAGCTTACAGACGACAAATAATTCGCTGTCGTTTCCCGCGCACTGTCAACTGTACAACATTTGTACCGTGTAACGTTCAAGAGTTACCGGAAATTAGATCGCTTATGCACATGAAAACAATAAATGTACGCCGACTAGATGCTCAGCTAAGTACGAACTTAAGTAAGTTCGTGAAACACCAGACGAGTAATATACTCAACTTAGTCATTTTCTGTGCTCAACTCAAAGCTGAGAATGAACACGAAGTTAAGTATATGCTTAAATTGGTTCGTGAAACTGAGGCCATCATGTTAACACCATTTAGAAATCAGAGGTAATATTTCAATCAATTATTCATAGAGTTGCAACGGCGTTAAAAGTCGGTAAATGGCAGAATAAAAATGTAGCTCCCTTGCTAACTCTCAAGCAAATATAAGGGTAGTTGCACGACTGGTTGACCTGGTGCCAGGGTAATATGACTGTGTGTGGTATCGTGCCACGTGTGCACAGACATGCTATACATTGAAGTCAGCACTATATCTGCTTTAAGAGGACACCTTCTCTAGATAACTGAAATACTGTTGGTTGTATTATAATCCCAATTAACAAACATGCTATACACAGTGAATGCAGCACTATATCTGCTTTAAGTGGACACTGTCTCCAGATAACTGAAATACTGTTGGTGGGATGATAAACCCAATAAACAAACATACTATACACAGTGAAGGCAGAACTATATCTGCTTCAAGTAGACACCGTCTCCAGATAACTGAAATGCTGTTGGTTGGACGATAAACCCAATAAACAAACATGCTATACACAGTGAAGGCAGCACTATATCTGCTTCAAGTGAACACTGTCACCAGATAACTGAAATACTGTTGGTGGGACGATAAACCCACTAAACAAACATGCTATACACAGTGAAGGCAGTACTATATCTGCTTCAAGTGGACACCATCTCCAGATAACTGAAATACTGTTGGTGGGACGATAAACCCAATAAACAAACATGTCTTCGATCATACCCTCGATGAACACGACAAATCAAGAAATATAAAAGTAACAAAAAATGTGTCCAGGTTATGCATATTATTGTACATTTATATGTTGCTAAGACTGAAAGTGAAAACAGAATAAAGCTAATGTCCCCACTTTGTTAGCATGGAATTCAAAATAAATTTCATATTTTAACGCAGAAAGCCAGTCGCCTAGCAACTGATCCCAATTTCTGTCTCATGTGACAAAAAGTAGTCCCATGTATTTCCATGACTTAATATGATACGACATCCAGTTTCACACATCTGATATCCCGTGGCAGAACAAAATCATTAAATATTGACAGTGCCTATCTGGTTTCTACTAGCTGCACAAGAGATTGTAAAATACAGAACTAATTTAAAAATGAATGAATGACTGAACAGCTCGATCGCACACAGACACGGCAATCCAGACTACTCAGTGAAACTCGATCCGTGTGACGTAAACAGCATGGAGCTGCACCTTCCACAACATCGGCATTTGAGTTTCAAAAAGTTGATAAGACTCCGATCATCTGAATAATGTTTAAAATTGTGACTGTTTTTACAAAACAGTGTTTGCAGCGTATTCATTATTAAATGGAACGAAATACGATTGGCTCCTACACACGAATTCGCATTTTGTTCATAGGCAGTGACGTCACTCGATTATGCTCATCTCTCTTTTGTTTGACACTTTACAGCTCTAGCCGATATTGGCGATTTGTTATTCCGCGTTGTAAAATAGTTCCATTCATATATATATTATATATGCGAGGCTAAAAAAATCAGAAAGCACAAAGCTCTGTTTAACAGTTTTAATTATGTGCCTGTATTACATTTTGTTTTCAGTTTTTGCAAGTTTTTGAATTGTAAATGAGAACATTTTTGATAAATAAAGCTTTTATATTTTTTTAGTTTACAAATTTTCTAATATCCTTGTTAAATAGAACTTCGGAAAAAAGCGATCAACTGTCCGGTTAGCTCAGTCGGTTAAGATGCCGTTCTTAAATTTTCAATCCTGCAGGACAGAGAATGAGACCTTGCTCATTCCCACTTTTTTAATACCCTTGTTTGCTCTGTTTATATATTATATTTTTATATTATGGACATTTTTGGGATGATCACAAGAATAATTACGCGTTAAATGAGTTTCGTTCACGTAAACATTCCTGATCATTTCGTCAAAAAAGTAGTCCGGCTTAGAGCAGGTGCGCGAATATCGGTTGATAAAGCTCATCTTTATCACACGGGTTATATCAACCGATATTAACAGATATGGTGGGATAAAAGCTTAATTTAAACGGAATATTAAATAAAGAACAGCGATATTATAAGCATAAGTAAATAATTGATTTATTAATCAATAAACAATTGAGCAAATAGTTTAAGTATACAAATTAAATAAATGTCATGATGCTTATTTATTAAAGTTGGTATCCGACATTTTGGACCAAAAATATGTTCATGAAAGATCATTGTTACCTGAACAGATCTCGCAAAATGCTGTTTATTGATGTCCTACACCTGTCTGAAAAATTAACCATAGTGCCACAATCGTCATTGCAAACGTGTATTTCCTACCAGAGCCACGCTACACAGTTAGCTATTTTTAAACTAAATAAACCATGTGACCACTAATGTTTAAGCTCATCGACGTCATCCGTTGTGACGTCGATGTCTATTTTTAGCAGGAATCCCAATCGTTCTTATTTATAGATTTGAAAAGAATGAACATTTAAGTGTTTAACGAGTTTTACTGCCCTTAAATTGAGATACTGTTGAAGATCGTCAAAGCTTAGACTAAAGTATGATTTTTTTTTCTGCAGAAATTATGTACAAATACCCCAAACAAAGGTCAGATATTGTTACATATATTAGATTTAGGCAAACTGTCGGATACAAATAAATAAACAAATAATTTATTAAAATAATTTAAAATCCCTTGGCCACCATAAATAAAGGCACAGTAACAAATATCGTAAATAAATACTCTTCACGTTAACAAATGCATGAGTTCAAGTCACTTGCTTTAGGCCAGTATTCACCTATCATTCTTAAGAAAGAACTGCTCAAGTCATGGATTTCACTCCACAATATCTTTATTATATATTTAGCTACATGTCTGTCTTTTTGTATGACACTTTAACTTTGCTACTTTCAGCTTTAAAGACACCGAAACTTCATAAATAAGCTTATTTTTGTTGGCATGAAAATTGTGATTTGGGCTTAAGTCATGACTTAGACTTAAGAATGATTGGTAAATACAGGCCTTAATCGCAAAAAACTAACATTCACGCCCATAACAGCAAACCCATATTAAATATTAAGTTAACTGTGTACACATATTTTCCACTTTTTAATATTTATAAGTTGAGTTTATTTGTCATTTAAACTTTAAATGAAATCAGACCGAGTATTTTACAAGAAAACAAAACAAAATAAAAATACGTTTTTTTTTTTTTGAGATACATCGCAGTGACTAATTATGATCAGTACAGCGATGTCCAGCTGTTTGGTGAAGGGAGACCCCAGACAAAGGTAGAACCAATGGCGTACTACAGGTCAGCTGGAAGACCTTCCCACATTAAGTCCTTCGCCCCGAACGGGACTCGAACCCACTCGGTGGGAGACTAACCAGACAGAGGAGTTACAAATCGGCGACTCCTCCACTATGCCACAGGCGCTCCCTAAAATAAAATATGAATAAATTAAACAAAACAACATTTGAAAGTGCTGAAATCAAAGAAAATGCTACACAAAAATGTCTTGACAAAGCAACAAGTGATTTCTAGCATGAACACTGAGGCTACACAACTTTTTACATGAATTCCGAGGCTCGCTTACCTAGGAATAATGATGATGTAAACAAAGGAACTCGCAGAAACTAATGACAATCGAAGCAAGATCCGGAGCAATTTGTAGAACATAACATAGCCAAACACATGTAAACGATTGGTTGTTCTGTCCATTTAACAAGAGCAACAGTCTTTATTCCGGTGCTAATGCTAGTAATTAGCTGATAAACTTGATGTGTAATTAAAATTTCAAAAGGCGAGGAAACATTAAAACATTTTTGAAAGAAAAACATTTGTTTAATACACATAATCAAGGGGCCTTACAATATTATTTTAATATTAATAATATTTTTTAATATTATATTATTTTTTGAACTGCTGAATTAAGTGGCACAATAAAATATTCTATGCTGAACCGAATAAAAAGGAAAGTTTCAAATCATAATACATGTTTCAAATGGCCAGGAAAAAAAAACCTTGCCAGGAAAAAAACCTTCGAAAATACTCGTTGTAGCGCAAATCACAACATCAAACCACTGGTTGAAGAAATGGACAAAGTGTTCCGATTGAGAAAGAGAAATTATATTTTTAGAATTGAAAACAATGTGCATTACCTCCCTTTTGGGTATTTTCTTCCATATATATTTTACAGAAGAAATTATCTGAGCTAGGATCGTTTTCCCGAGGTATTGACAGACTAGTTTCCAAAAACAATTGCTATTTCATTAAAAAACAAGTCTTAAGCTTTTTCAATATTTTCAAATTGTTGACAACATCAAACATTTAATACAATACGTAAATATCCGAGACCTATCCGAAAGGGGATATAACACCACGAAATGTTGGAGTAAAGTCCCCTTAATGGAGAAACGTTACAATCCCGGCTTCAGAATACATTGTGGATTTTGTGGCACATATTACGAGTGTCAGTGTTGATGGATGATTATAACAAAAACAGTTCTAAAGGAATATATTGAGAAAATCATGCGCTTCAAACACGAAGATGAATCTCCTAGGACGTTCACAGCCTCTGACACTGTCAGTACATTAATGTGCAAGAGTAACAACAATGTCTCTCTGTTAGGAGAAAGGTAACCAGACTGTCTGCTATTTTGCTTTCTTTCTTGTTGTCTGCTGCATCTTTTCGTATTACAGCTGTATTGTTTACATCGGCATACTCGGTTTCGTTTGTTGAACAATACCTAACCAGACAGCTGCGAATTCCATTTAATGCCTGCGACACTATTTTATAATTGCAAGCTAATCTTTGAACTACGGCGTACTCGGTTGTTTTCTCTGAATAAAAAGTCTCACCGAACAGCTGCGATTTCCTGTTATTGTCTGATATAAAAATTCTTCAATGTTATGGTTAATTATAAAAAGACTTCTAGCCAAATTATGCATTAACATTAAATGAGCTAATTTGGGACGAATATGAATAAAAAAATCATAAAAAAAATCATAAAGTGAACAAATCATATGAAAGTTAGACCAACATGTGTTAGACTAATAAGGGTATGTATAAAACTTTAGAAACTGATCAGTTTGTTTTTATATCAAAAGAATTTAATCAATTTTCCTAAAAAATAAAGTCTATTTTTAGAGTCTCATTAACATTTATAAATATTAAAAAGTGCTCATTTGCATAATTGACACATGGTCATAATGGCCATTAAATAACCCTTTATTGGGTGCAAGTATTATTCTTGTATCATCATTTTTTGAGAAAAAAAATTACAAAGCATTTTTCTTAACACATAACATTCTATCAAAATTTCATTACGGTTTCCATGGAAACAATTAGTTTTCACATAGCCGAATTGGGTTATTTTTCAGTACATTGGAGATTCTGTTTCTAGACACCTTAAGAAAAAAAGTCTGGAGCAGGAGAGGAGAGAAGCGCGGTTATTATACCTGGCTCCTTTGTCCTCAATGTCCTCATAATAAATTTTATTCCAGAAAAAAACCGGACCAGGGATCGCAATCGGTAGAGCGTCGGCTCCAGGTACACAATGCCCCGAGTTCGATCCCAGGTCACGACATACCAAAGTCGTTTAAAAATGGTAGTGGTATAGCTTCCTTGCTTACGCTCAAACAAATATAAGGGTAGTTCCACAACTTATGGAAAAAGGCAAATACAGTCTATAATCGGCTATACCCCCCCCCCCCCCAGTTACAATTTTTATAACAGTCTATCAGAGAGCGTAATGAATAACGCAGTAAGACTCGCAAAATGGCCGCCATCGATGATGAAGTAGAAAAGTGATTGACAAAATTTGGAATTCACTCGTTAACGTTTGACCCGAATATGTTATTGCTGTTGAAACAAAAAGGCTACCGCATACGACGCACTTGTCTTCAGTCACCTACGTCTTGCGCGGAGTGTCTATGTTTCCATTTCTATATACATGTGCGCAGCCATTAAAATGATAAGTTCGGAACGCTTCGCATGCACTTTTGAGATTTTGTAGGCGACAATTTGATTGGTTGGCTCTTTTTTTATGAATTTTAATCAGATGGATGGTGCATAATATTCCTAATTAAGACGCCATCTAATTCATTGAAATCTGCGGATATGGGAATTGAAACTGTCGAATGACCAATCAGCAGGTTTCAAATTCGCTTTGACTGATACACTTTTGAGGAAATTTGGAACTTTCACCATTAGAATGTCACAAGTGCTTTTCGTCATGGGTTGACTAGTTAAGCGATTGCTGGTTAGTTACAATCAATTAATTTGTAAAGGCTCCATTGTCATTAGTAAATTTATTTTGCCACACAAGCTTACAAGTGTGTCGATTCTAATTGTCCATAATCAGCTTGTCTTAAAACTGCTCCCCAATCAGTATTTACTATCACATGGACTTCTCTCAACAAATGCATTTTTGTGTATTTTTGGCACATTCTGATTGGTTAAAACCATTCCTCGAACCGATTGGTTAATATCATGGACCGTCCGTTGTAAAACTGTTTTAGCGGTCAACAACACGAGGATTTCTTCTCCGGGGGTAAGCTGCCTTTGCAGACATCCTGATAATTCGTGGACATCCGAGGCTTGTTTCTCTCTAATATAGTCCTACCTGGAAAATATAAAAAAGAACAACTGTTAGCAATTTTGTAACGCAGGCCGGCGCACAGCGGTAGATGGCTGACCTTGTGATCGTTACATTACTCTCGCCCCTCCTCGAAGAATTCTCGTCCATGGGGAATTCCGTAGGTAAAGCAACTCCAGTCTGGCAAATGTCTCAGATTCCATAGCTGTCACTACTGTAACCACTGTTTAAAGGTGCCGTCGTTTGACAGTTTTGTGTTTGCTGCGCTGGCTAAATTAAACTTGGATGATTTAAATTTGAAGCAGCCACAAATTGAAATTGTATATGCATCGTACTGTAGTGAGCTGTCATCCGAGCTGTGATCATTATAGCAACGCCCAGCTTTTTGGTGGAGGATGCCCTCATACAAATGTCTGGGCAGAACCATCGGCGCACCGTATATCAGCTGGAAGACCTTCTCACATTAAGTCTTTCGCATTGTTTTCTTGCAACACAAGTCAGCTGGAAAAAACCTCGAACAAGACAGTTTTCAGTCAGAAACTCTTATTTCACGAAGGTAAAGGGTTCTTATTCACTGACTCATGGCTGGAAAAATATGGTAGCCTGATGTCCCGGACATGTCAAAATGCAGTTTCGGGCTACTGGTCATTGATCATTAAATTAGTACCGGATATGTCATAAATCGGCACTCGGACAAGTCACAAATAAACAGCAGTTTCTAATTAATGATGGAGACAATCAATTTTACGCCAGGAGCCTTTATAAAAAAAAAACGTAACGGTGGTACATAAATGCACGCACCTGTCCAAAACAGCGAATCACGACGTCCGATACATATTAATCAAGGCAAAAAATAAAAGAAACAACTTGTTGTTATACCTTGTTTGTTAGTTGCAGATATGACAAATGTGTTGTTGTGATCGTTAATTGAGAACGACGCAAGTTTTCAGTCAAGTAAATTCATTGTTGTCCAGGTTACTAGTCCGGGACTTGTCAATAAAGGATTTTCGAAGATAGTTGTGTTTTTGACAGGATGACTTGCGGAATTTGGGGAAATGTTGGGATTGGTGGTGGTGGGTTGGTGTTCATGTTTACGTCTAGAAACTGTGATTTTTTAGCACATTTGTCCACATTTGTCCAGATCTGTGCAGTCAGCTGTATTTGGTTCGACTAAAGATCGAGCTCTATCTAAACCATTTGAATGTGCATCATGTAACGACATTTGATCATCAGGGTTTGCCCTAAGATTAGCCAGATGATTGCATTCTGAGACAGTCACCACAGATTCAAGATCAAATTCATTCTAAAAAATGTTCGGATTAAAGCCAGATTTTGCCTCGAAATCCTCGTAGCTCATCTCTTCAACACTGCTTAGGTTTTTACATGATTCTTCATCACATTCTTTCAATTCACACTAAATAACATCAAAACAACGGGGACTCGCATGATCTGACATTTCGAGAGTTGTTTATATTTTTGCAGACTACAAATTCGTACTTTTATTGATTTTATTACTATAACTAAACAATTTTAATCATGTTCCTGTAATACATGTTTCATTTTTTCTGATAGATTTTCTATATCATTGTTAAATAAAACTTTGGAGAATTGCGATGACGTGTCCGGTTAGCTCAGTCGGTAAATACGCTGCCACTTAAGTTTTCAATCCTGCAGGTCAGAGATCGAAACCGCTCGCATCCTAATTTTTTTAATAGCCTCTTTTGCTCTATTTCACCTAAATTTATATTATGGACATTTTTGGGGTGATCACAAGCATAATTACGGGATAAATGAGTTTCGTTCTCGTAAACACTCTTGATCGTTTCGTCAAAAAAGTAGTCCGGCTTAGAGCAGGTGCGCGAATATCGGTTGATAAAGCTCATCTTTATCACACCGGTTATATCAATCGATATTTACAGAGATGGTGGGATAAAACATAATATCAAATGTTTGTTTTGTATTTTGATACATCACATCGACACAATTATGGTCATATTGGCGACATCCAGCTAATTATTGGTGGAGGTAGACAGCCAGACTTATGCCTGGGTAGAACCACCGGCGCACCGCAGGTTAGCTGGAAAACCTCTCCACATGAAAGTTCTCGCCCCGACCGGGACTCGAACCAACGCGGTGAGGGGCTGAGAAGTTACATGTCAGCGACTGCTTTGCGAGTGATATCAAAATATGAAAAGAAAAAATTAATCAGGTAATACGATAAAACGTTATCAAATGTGTGCTTCATTTATTTAAAGTATTTAAAAACACAAAACATATTAAAACATATTAAAATTATTTCGACAATTGATATCCGACAGCATGCATATATAAATACATGTAATTATATATTTCCCAGACAAACAAAATCCTAGCTAAAATAAATAGAATAATATGCTTAGTAAACGTTATAAAATGTATGATGACAATGAATATTAAAACAATGTCAACATAAAAAGATCGTCAGAGTCATCCAAATGAAAAGACCTACTTGCATTAAGGAATTAGGCAGGGGAGACTATCCAGTATTGCCTCTTATTAAAAGAAACTGACATATGGTATTGCATCGTCGGATAGCCACGCTAGATTATTCCGTTTTACCACATTCGTCGACTATGGTTTTATTGGTAAAGTTTCTGTCGTCTTATCGAACTGAACAGAACAAGAACTGGTCACTTATAAGACTGCTTACAAAATCCATACTCTTCAGCGTGGAGACTAGAAATATAACAATGGCTGCGCCCAGTGCCACAATCAAAAGAAACGAGCTTTATCATTGGACTGAAATTTGTGTCGGATTATGAAGCGGCCAATGAAATATCAATACCAGACACGGAAAAAAGTGAACTAAATATCCCACGGGCGATGAATGGAGCGTAACTGAAAGGATTGGTTTTGTGTGCTCGAATATGTTTAAAAAAGAGAGTTAAATGTAATATCAAGTATTGTGCTGTACTAACCCATGTCCATGAAGATCACGTCGACGTTTTCTCCTGTCTTTGCAGAAGCTTCGGTAAATATAATTCCTCTTTCTCTCGCAAACTCTCTACCTTGCTGTCCGAAATATATAAACATGACATACATAAATAAGCCACGGGGTATATTGGTGAAATTGTAATAATCTCCCTTGTTAGATAATATCCGAGGTAGTTTAAACAGTAGGTAGGTCCTTTCAGTTGGAATTCTTGGCTTTTATCGCCGGTTCTTTTGCACATGGCGCAATTACAAACAGTGCAATTTTTGCTTTTACTTTTATCTCCCCATAAACAAACAAAAAATAATAACAATGAAAAATGGCTCCAGTCAAGTTTTTTTATCTTTAACATTAAAGAAGCAAAAAGCACAAGAACAACACAGTATGCCATTAGCAGACTGATTCCTCGCTGCATCCAGTACCCCAAATCGCCCATTACCCCACCCCAGGAAAACTCTACAAATCATACAGAATGTACATTTACATTTTGAAAATAATATAAACATATGATATATTACAAACCAAAAGTGCCTAAAATTAATGTTTGTATTTTTCCTTCTCTCTTTCTGGCAGTCTAAGAAATGTAATCGTTCAACGCACTGGGTCGTAACTAACAGTTGAAACATAAATCATACACCCTTTCGATAGTTTCCATGTGATGTAATAGGCACTGATAAGACAGTTTAAGGCAGCCGTCTTTGAAGGCATATCCTACTTCAGGACAAAATTTTGGAAATATGTGCTGTATTAAAGTCACCACTATGCTTTTGTTTTTCAGTTTATATCACTGAATTTTATATCAAATTTAACAGCTTTTATAAAGTATTTTAAATATCAAAACTATATTTTGATAGTTTAAAAGGTAAAAAAATACACCCCAAAAGTTACACTGTTTATTTTGTGTAAAGGTCAGTCAATAAATTTATTTATTTATGTGTATTTATTCTTTGTACATTTATCAATTTTAAAAATATTGCAATCTAAAATTATGATTTTCAAGAGCCTTCAAATGGTGTATTATATCTTTTATTTTTTGGACCTCAAATGAATTAAACTTACGCTTCTATACCATTCATCTGAAAATCCCTTGAAGTTGCCATCAAAGATGGCTGCCAAGATAAGGGATCATCACTGATGTGGAAACTATCTGTAACCGGGTGATAGGTAGAGAATGTGTAAGCGGTCCGGTTAGCCCAGTCGGTAGAGAATTCGCCCTGTAAGCGAAGTGTCCCGGGTTCGAGTCCCGGACTGGCTGCACATTTTTCTCCCTATGTTACAATGGCGCCCAACGTAAATGACCCTCGGTCGTTACGTACAAGTGCTTAAGAAGTGCTTGTGAGTTGTATGTAGAGTATATAGTCTGTGATAATTCGAGGACGAATTTCAAGTTGCCCGGGATGTATGTAGCCGGGTGATAAGGAGAGAATGTGTTAGCGGTCCGGTTAGCTCAGTCGGTAGAGCATTCGCCCTGTAAGCGAAGTGTCTAGTCGGGTTCGAGTCCCGGACTGGCTGCACATTTGTCTCCCTATGTTACATATCTATACGACTAAAGCCTAGATCCGCTCTGCCCCTGTATAGAACAGAACAGACATTCAAACCAAGCCGAATTGGGCCGATTGAGTCATGTTCATTTCATGCGAGGAGTCTTTTAGGAAATACCTGCATCTTTTACAAAAACAACAAATTAAAATATTTCACAATGAACGCTGCGCCCGTTGCCGGGCAGTTAGAGTCGCAGACTTGTAACGACTCACCTCGCCCCGTCCACCCACCCCCCTCCCTCTCACCGCGTGAGTTTGTGTTCCGGTCGGAGCGGGAACTTTCATGTGGGGAGGTTTTCCGGCTAATCTGCCCTGCGACGGGGGTTCTGCCCAGCTATCCAGACATAAGTTGGATGTGTTCCTCTACCAATGGTATTCATAGATTTGAAACAGTAATCACATTTTGAGACAAGTAAATCCAGTGTAGATAAACTGCTGTATATTATTTTCTGAAAGATAATCGCTCCTTCTCAAAATACAAACCCTTCTTCAATGTTGTGGACACAAGCAGGAGGTAAAGGGTCAGATCACAGTAGCCCAGCGAAACGTAAACGGTGTGAGGGGTGTGGACAAAAGGTGGTCACTGGTTATATCACACATGGAATCAGACTACAGTTATTTGCCCTTGGTTGACCACAATAAGGAAGTGTTTACATAGTAAATAGTGCATGTGTTGAAAGTCTGATATAAATAAGCTGATGAATGAAAGAGATGGCAACATGGACATTTTTTCAACAGAGTGGACCTTAATAAGCTGGTAAATGAAAGCATTGATGAAGACTTTATGTCAATTTGTCTATTTTCAGTGATTGTGTACATGGCCAAATTCACGTGGTTCCGGCGGATTACAGCCGAATGGTGCATGGTTGTACTTTGACTGGAAATTATGGGACCGGAAGCAGCTTGACCCCCAACTTTCTGCAGCTAGAATTTCTTCTCTTGGATGATACTAATGACAGCAAGTGACTCTGATTTGATTGGAGAGTTACCAACATGACCAGTGTCCACAATGTCTATATAGAACATATAGTAAAAATAACTGTGGTCTGAGGCCACATGCCATGTTTCACTGGATGTTATATTCCTACACGCTGTAGCGGGTGCTTTATTTATTAATTTATTGTAAATTAATTGTTACATTTTATAATCATTTCATCAAGAATAACCAGACTTGGCATACTAATGTAAACATTTGATTTTTGTCTGCCTTTCGTAATACATCATTTCATGAAAAAATCGTAGAACTACTTTTTGTCGCGCTTGAAATAGTTGAACTGTATGAGGTCGGCTGCATTACCGTGAAGCAGTAACACTGTATTCACTACGTTAACCAGGATAATGTTATTAATTGTACAAGTACCTGTTCAAAGACAGTCCGTTTGTTCTCTTCATTTCTCGCGAGATCTACCTTGTTTCCGACGAGACTTATAACTGCGTCATCAGGTCCATGTTTTCGGATTTCTGTCAGCCACGTGTCAATAGAAGTAAATGATTTCTGTAACAAATAAATCCGTAAAATGTTTAAAAGATACAACATTTTTTTTTATAAACTTGACCTGTTGGAAGTGAACTGACTTCATCTGTTACAATGCCAGGTCATGACCTGTCAAAGTCCAATAAAATCACGGATGAACGAAGACCTACTTTTGTCGCGCAGGAAACAGTATAATTGTTAGGTCGGTATCTTAGAAGCAGTGACTAAATAAAATCTTTATGTAGTGAAAATGAAAAAAAGAAATAATTAGTAAGCTAAATTGCTTATGCTTAGCGAGTAGTTCCATGGCCTTTTTATCAGGTGTAATAATAACAAATAATTTATATAAAATTAATGCATAATATTTCAGAAGAGAGAGAACATCGTGTAAGCTGTTACAAGAGGCGGCTTTCTCAGATTTAATTGATTACCATGAAGATTTTAGAGGGATACTAAAGCCAGAACTTCAAATATAACCGTTTTACATGGATGGTGTAAGTAAATTACTAATATACGGTCGTAAGTTTTAACTTTAAAATGCTTCAATGGCTTAACAGCAACAGCAGCAAGAATAAAGACAGAAAAAAACGACAACATGTGTACAGTTTGTTTGGTTTATCGTCTCACCAACAATATTTCAGTTATCTGGAGAGGGTGTCCACTTGAAGCAGATATAGTGCTGCCCTCACTGTGTATAGCATGCCGCCAACACCTGGCATGATACCACACCCTGTCACATTATCCTGACACCAGGTCAGCCAGTCTTGGAACTACCCTTATATTTGATCGAACGTTAGCAAGGGAGTTATACCACTACCATTTTTAACGACTTTGGTATGGATAAGGAGGTTGCGGGTTCAATCCCCGGCCGGGTCAAATCGAAGAATTTAAAGTTGGTAGTAGTGGCTTCCCTCCTAACACTTGGGGCTAAGGGGACAGCATTACGTCTGACTCGTCGGTGTCAGTATACTGGACCGGCCGGGTTCAGTCCCTGGGCACCTCATAAGTGCCCCTGTGCTATAATGTTAGTAATGTCGCTGCACAGTATCGGCAAAAAGCCGGCTAATCCCTTCCCCATCCCAATGACGTCGCCATTTTGACAAGTCTGTCGAAACAATGAAAGAAAGAGTTTGTTTTATTGTACTGAAATATTCATTGGATTATGAAGCGACCAATGAAATATACACCCACTTAGTATGTATACTATAGTCTCGTTAAAATCTCGTCACGACTTTTTGTCACGTTGCCTAGGTAATCTGAAAGGCAGACTGCAAAAATAAATATAATGGGAACTTTTAAAGACTTTTTGTATTCTCTTACTGGATGTTCGTTTTAAAGTTACCTTATCGGTGACGTCATAGACAAGTACAGCGCCATCTATGCCTTTCATGTACATGGGAAGCAAGGACCGGTAACGTTCTTGACCCGCCGTGTCCCATATCTGGAACATTACCGGCTGTCGATTTATGGTCACAGTTTTTGTCTCAATATCTGAAAAAAAGAAATTCCCTATCCAAAATGAAGCTCATTTGATAAGTCACATAAACAAACAAACACTGTAGCAGCAAAAGCACCAGCATCCGTAGCAGCAGATGCTGAAACGTCAGCAATCAAAAGTATCGCCATCATAACGAGGCTAAAATCCTCCTTATCATTATCATCTACAACTGAAGATGCATCATCATCATCATCATCATCATTATCATCATCATCATCATCATCATGATCATCATCATCATAATTTACCGCAGAAAATCAACAGCAATATTTTCAACAATCACCATCACAGCCACAACCAAGACCACTGCTACTACCATCACCACCACCATTCAACTACCACCATACCTACCGCCACCCCTCACCCCACCATTACCGCACCACCACCATAGCCACAACCAAGACCACTGCTACTACCATCACCATCACCATTCAACTACAAACATACCTACCGCCACCCCATCACCCCACCATTACCCCACCACCACCATAGGCACAACCAAGACCACTACTACTACCATCGCCAACACCATTCAACTACCACCATACCTACCGCCACCCCCTCACCCCACCATTACCCCACCACCACCAAAGCCACAACCAAGACCCCGCTACTACCATCAACGCCACCATTCAACCACTAGCACACCTACCGCCATCCCCTCACTCCACCATTACCCCACCACCACTATAGCCACAACCAAGACCACTGCTACTACCATCACCACCACCATTCAACTACCACCATACCTACCGCCACCCCCTCACCCCAACATTACCCCACCACCACCAAAGCCACAACCAAGACCACCGCTACTACCATCAACGCCACCATTCAACCACTAGCACACCTAACGCAATCCCCTCACTCCACCATTACCCCACCACCACCATAGCCGCAACCAAGACCACCGCTACTACCATCAACGCCACTATTCAACTACCAATATACCTACCGTCAACCCCTCACCCTACCATTACACCACCACCATCATAGCCGCAACCAAGACCACCGCTACTACCACCACCACCACCATTCAACTACCACCATACCTATCTCCACCCCATCACTCCACCATTACCCCACCACCACCATAGCCGCAACCAAGACCACCGCTACTACCATCACCACCACCATTCAACCACCACAATACCTACCGCCACCCCCTCACCCACTGTTACCCCACCACCACTATAGCCGCAACCAAGACCACCGCAACTACCATCACCACCATTCAACCACCACCATACCTACCGCCCCCTCACCCCACCACCACCATAGCCGCAACCAAGACCACCGCTACTACCATCCCCACCACCATTCAACCACCCCCATACCTACCGCCACCCCCTCACCCACTGTTACCCCACCACCACTATAGCCGCAACCAAGACCACCGCAACTACCATCACCACCATTCAACCACCACCATACCTACCGCCCCCTCACCCCACCATTACCCCACCACCACCATAGCCGCAACCAAGACCACTGCTACTACCATCACCGCCACCATTCAACCACCACCATACCTACCGCCCCCCTCACCCCACCTTTTCCCCCCCCACCACCATAGCCGAAACCAAGACCACCGCTACTACCATCACCACCACCATTCAACCATCACCATACCTACAGCCAGCCCCCTCCCCCACTATTTCCCCACCACCACCATAGCCGCAACCAAGACTACCGCTACTACCATCACCGTCACCATTCAACCACCACCATACCTACAGCCACCCCTCACCACACCATTACCCCACTACCACCATAGCCGCAACCAAGACCACTGCTTCTACCATCACCGCCAACATTAAACTACCACCATACCTACCACCCCCCACCACCATAGCCGAAACCAAGACCACCGCTACTACCATCACCACCACCGTTCAACCACCACCATACCTACCGCCCCCCTCACCCCACCATTATCCCCCCCACCACCATAGCCGAAACCAAAACCACCGCTACTACCATCACCACCACCATTTAACCACCACCATACCTACCGCCCGCCCCCTCACCCCACCATTTCCCCACCACCACCATAGCCGCAACAAAGACTACCGCTAATACCACGTCACCATTCAACCACCACCATACCTACAGCCACCCCCTCACCCACTGTTACCCCACCACCACCATAGCCGCAACCAAGACCACTGCTACTACCATCACCACCACCATTCAACCACCACCATACCTACCGCCCCCCCCTCCCCCACCATTACCCCACCACGACCATAGCCGCAACCATGACCACTGCTACTACCATCACCACCACCATTCAACTACCACCATACCTACCGCCATCCCCTCACCCACCATTACCCCACCACAACCATAGCCGCAACCAAGACCACTGCTACTACCATCACCGCCACCATTCAACTACCACCATACCTACCGCCACCCCCTCACCCACTGTTACCCCACCACCACCATAGCCGCAACCATGACCACCGCTACTACCATCACCGCCACCATTCAACTACCACCATACCTACCTCCACCCCCTCACTCCACCATTACCCCACCACCACCATAGCCGCAACCAAGACCACCGCTACTACCATCACCACCACCATTCAACCACCACAATACCTACCGCCACCCCCTCACCCACTGTTACCCCACCACCACTATAGCCGCAACCAAGACCACCGGAACTACCATCACCACCATTCAACCACCACCATACCTACCGCCCCCTCACCCCACCATTACCCCACCACCACCATAGCCGCAACCAAGACCACCGCTACTACCATCCCCACCACCATTCAACCACCCCCATACCTACCGCCACCCCCTCACCCACTGTTACCCCACCACCACTATAGCCGCAACCAAGACCACCGCAACTACCATCACCACCATTCAACCACCACCATACCTACCGCCCCCCTCACCTCACCATTACCCCACCACCACCATAGCCGCAACCAAGACTACCGCTACTACCATCACCGTTACCATTCAACCACTACCATACCTACAGCCACCCCCTCACCCCAACGTTACAACACCACCATCACAGCCACAACCAAGACCACCACTATTACCATCACCGCCACTATTCAACTACCACCATACCTACCGCCACCCCTCACCCCACCATTACCCCACCACCATAGCCGCAACCAAGACCTCTGCTACTGCCATCACCGCCACCATTCTACTACCACCATACCTACCGCCACCCCCTCACCCCACCATCAACCCACCACCACCATAGCCACAACCAAGACCACTGTTACTACCAACACCGCCACAATTCAACTACCATCATACCTACCGCCACCCCCTCACCCCACCACAACCAAAACCATCGCCACTACTATTTCCACCACCACAACCACCACTAACAACAACACCAACAACCTAACTTGAAGCCGACTTGTAACTTCTTAACCCCTTACCACGTGGGTTCGAGTCCTTTCACGTGTGGAGGTTTCCAACCAACCTGAGGCACATTGGCGGTTCTTCCCGGACATATCTAATATCTTCACATATCAGTAATAAGCTGGATGTCGCCAATATTGCCATAACTGCGTTGTTGCGATGTAACAACAGCAAACAAACAACAAACAAACAACAACAAACAACATTAGAAGCAGCAGCAACAGTAACAACAGCAGAATCAGGGGCAAACAATGACATAAGCAATTGTAACCGATTATTGTGAATCACGACAAAGAAAATCGTGTACTAAGCGGTGTTCTTATGAATAAAAAATTAGTAATGCTATCAATTGTTTACACTGGTTAAAATTTGTAGACCGGAAATAAAATAAACTTATCCCCATTTTCGTATGTTACAGGACTACAATACATAGTTGTTTCAGAAAACTTGTTCATACCACTATTTTACCAAGTATTGTTGTTAAAATTTCTTAAATAGAGGATCTGATATGAGCTGTCATTAGGTAATGAAAATATTAAACGAGTTGAATGAAACTATGCCGAGTACCGTATCGTTTCAGACAACGAGTTTAATATTTTCAGTACCTAATGACCACGAATATTAGATTCTATTTATCACATAACCACAACATCAGCTGCCTTTTGTTTACAGTTTTCATCTTTTTATAGTATGAACAGTCGGCCTTGACATGTGTAATTCGGTTTGGGAGAATCCGCACAAAAATAGTTCCAGTCTTTACTCGACCATTTCCCACACCAAGGGAACAGATTCGTTTATATCATGACTAAAATGTTATCTATTTATTAATTAAAATGAACTTGTCCAACAAAATGCATAAAACGGCGACAACAAAGTGATCGGGAAATGGCATATACACCACACATACTTAATGACGTCACACTACGACAATGACGTCAAACTACGACAACTCACTAGTGAGTTACCAAAAATAACGCATGAGTGTTACCTCACGCTCGCGCGGTAGGTTATGTGATAAAATAGTTTATTGGCGGCTAAAATGATGTGATAAAAGGAATGTGACACTCGTTGTTATTAAATACAAACCTTTGTAAAAACTCGCTCACTGAAAATGATAGTATGCTCGCCATAGGCCCACTTTTAACGACTTTTATGAACTCGTTTTAATAAATCTTTGTATTAAATGACAACTCGTGTAGGATCCTCGATATTTGTGACGTTTATGTGCGGCTTGATGCCAAAAAGACAACCCAATCAAAACTTTAGAAGTCGGCCATATTTGTAGCCAATCAGAAGTTATAAAAAATTAAATTCCTCCGCGATTTATTTCAATACAACTCCTTATTATCTTTTTTTAATAGAACCCAACTTTTCAATAAACAAAATAGATCGGTCTATTTTACTAAATGGTTTTATTTCTAAACTGCGCATGTGCAACAAACCAAACATTCTAGCTTAAATCCCACACATCCCCCACCCACGTGACGACAAGCTTAAATACGCCAAGACGATTGACAGTTTGATTGGTTTGATTGACAGTTTTATAAGGCGGATCACATGTCAATTTGGTAAAACCGGTAGAAGTGAGTCGAAGACTTCTACGTCAGATAGAATTTTAGGACGTTTCCATAGAAACGGATTACATGTCATTTAGGTAGAACAGGTAGAAGTGAGGCGGGGACTTCTAAGTCGCTGCGCTCGTTTCGGCTTCTATTTTCTATAAAAACGTCTTTAAAATTTCTATCCTATACATTGGTCGGGCCGCTGTACATAGCATCTTAAAATAGTAAAATAACGTATAACTAACGGTATTTTTACCATATTTCTGACAATAAAAATGGTTTAAATGGCTGAAAATGGTCACATACCTGAAATCGTAAGCGTGTGTTGTTCAAAGAAGAGATTCTTCACAAACCGATTCGCCAAACACGTTTTACCGACAGAAGCATCCCCAACAAGAATGATCTTCATCCGTGTTACAGCATACCTCGAGCTAGACTGCTCCATGGCAACGATCTTTTACTGTCACGTGACTTTTTTATTCCGTACTACGTGCTCGTTTCCAATTTCATAAATGTCATCTGATTCTTATATAATTGACTAAATGTCATTTGATTTTACTTAATATAGTTATTTAGATGACATTTTATTTCCCTTTGTACAATTAACTAAATGTCATTTGATTTTCCTTAATATCTAAATATCATTTGATTTTCCTTAATATCTAAATGTCGTTCGATTTTCCTTAATATCTAAGTGTCATTTGATTTTCCTTAATTCACTTATCTGAATGTCATTTCATTTTCCTTAACACAATTAACTAAATATCATTTGATTTTCTTATAATCACTTTTTTATAATCACTTTCAAATAATGTGATATGCATACAAAATAATAAATGACATGGGACTGTTTACTTATCACGTGTTCGAAAAGTGAGTGTCACGTGACCGTGACTATTCTATAAGGTGTCAATAGTGCGGAATTTTAATTCCACCTTTTTCAAATGATCACGTGATAAAATTATATTTGTTGTTTGTTTTAAAGGTGCTCTCACTTATGTAGTAAATGTTCGATTTATTTGCAAATGTCACGTGACTTGTCTATATCCCCACTGTATTATTGTTCACTATCTGAAATTCTACGTAGCTGTTCTAGTTTCATTGTTTTTTGACTCTTTAAATATGATAAAATTCCCGTAAACGACAATATTGGAATCACGGGGGGAAGTTTTCACTTTCCTTTACGCAACGTGAGTGTTTTTAATCATGTGGCGAGTGATCTTTGTCGTCTAACTTTAAGTCCTTTCTTTTTTGATACAGCGTATAATGATAGTCATACAAAGCTGATGGTAGTCTTCTACATCACGCCTCGTCCTTTGGCAACAACCACCTGTAATAAACGGCTTCCTCTAAAATTACGACCGCAAACAAAAATCCACGTTATTTATAGCATTTGGATTGTCAGTTATATAAAACAGGTCAGTAGACTGTTGGCTCCAGGTCCGGGAAGTCCGGAATCGACAAAAGGCCGAGACATATTAAAGTAGTTAGCTCCCTTGCTAACGCCCAATTTAAATATAAGGCTATTTACTCGACTGGTCGGGCCGGTGTCGGGATAATATGACACTTGTGGTCCAATCATCACTAAACATTTCTGAAGTACATAACTCTTAATTTCTTGACACAAGATAAAAGCCTACTAGTCCTTTCTTTTTTGATACAGCGTATAATGATAGTCATACAAAGCTGATGGTAGTCTTCTACATCACGCCTCGTCCTTTGGCAACAACCACCTGTAATAAACGGCTTCCTCTAAAATTACGACCGCAAACAAAAATCCACGTTATTTATAGCATTTGGATTGTCAGTTATATAAAACAGGTCAGTAGACTGTTGGCTCCAGGTCCGGGAAGTCCGGAATCGACAAAAGGCCGAGACATATTAAAGTAGTTAGCTCCCTTGCTAACGCCCAATTTAAATATAAGGCTATTTACTCGACTGGTCGGGCCGGTGTCGGGATAATATGACACTTGTGGTCCAATCATCACTAAACATTTCTGAAGTACATAACTCTTAATTTCTTGACACAAGATAAAAGCCTACTATTAACCGGTGTCCTCAGGTAGCGCAGTCGTTAGAGCGTCGGCTTCATATATGGGAGACCCCGGGTTCGATCCCGGCCATTCGATACCACACCCAGTCACATCATCCTGACAACGGGCCAACCAGTCGTGGAACTACTCTTATATTCTTTTGAGCGTTAGCAAGGGAGCTATACCACTACCATTTTTAACGGTTTTGATATGTCGCGGCCAGGGATCGAACCCGGGGCGTCCCGTACTTAGAGCTTAACCGATTGCGCTACCAGGTCCGGTCATCCAATTTATGTTTTAAACAATACGACGGATAATATGACGTCCATTTAGGACAAACACCCAATTAAGACAAAATCCTACGATGAGTATTAAAACATGAAGTAATTAAAGATAATAATCAAACCTTGATTTACATTTAATAATAATATTGGAATAGTGTCAATTTTAAAAACCCCGTGCGGCAATGCAAACAGCTGGGCCTGCTAAACCAACGTGGTCCGAAGTTGAGAAAAATTGATACGTTATTTTCATAGTACCAAGTCTGTTACGCACGAAAACTACTCAGAACATCTCAACCATTTATATGAAACTGTCTTGGACACCGCAGAGAAGTTTCTAATAATCAATCATCGACGACAATAGTAAATTGATAAACTTCAGGCTATATTCTATAAAATGGTACATATTTGTTCTAGTTTCAGTGTGTGAGTGTGTGTGTGTGTGTGTGCGTGCGTGCGTGCGTGCGTGCGTGTGTGTGTATGTTTGTTTGTGTGTCACAAACCTTTAAATGCGCGTAATCTATACAATCAAGTTGATGAGTAATCAGTAGTGTATATTAACATATATAATTATACTCTGCTGTTTAATACACAGAGTCTACGTCGGTCATAAAACTGATATTATGTACAGTTAAATGTTCAAATCCAATCAATTTATCTGAGTCTGTGCTATTTTACATAACAAGTGTTTGTTTAAAACCCAAAGCATTACGAAATGATCGAGTTGAAAACTTGCCAACACCCCATACATTATTGAACGAAATCATATGCACACCCACCAACCTGGGATATTCCAATCCAAGTGCCATCTATATAAGTTCATATAAACCCAGTTACACATATGATTTTATGCAGAGTACTCCATTTATTTACACATATTTAAATCCACCATGAACACCATTAACTTTTCGGCGTAAAAAACGCCGCTGGCATATTGCGCAGGAATGACACAAAATAAGTTACTATATATAGACTTAGACGAATCAATGGACATGTTGATAGTAACAACATCAAGACTATAGTTGTGGTATACAAACTGAAACTAGGAAGACATTTAACAGGTTTTACTTAGAGCTAAAAATAGAAAAAGAATACGTTCTCATTACGTGACCACGTTCATAATGAGATTAAATATGACTTTTAATTATTCTCTTTTCAAAGGAAATACTCTCTTTCTTACATTAGAAAATCAAAGAAATGATGTTCTATAGAATTTCGTGATAAGGAAGATATACATTTTTCGACTACAAATCTATTTCTTTTCAAAAAGTTTAATCAGCAATAAAGATAAACAGGAAAATATAGCCTCTGTTCAAACATATATATAGTCATAGTGTTGTTAAATCTACAGTAATAAGAATTTAAACCGGCCGCAATAGCTCAGGTGGTAGAGCGTTAGCTTGCGGATCGGGAGGTCGTGGGTTCAATCCCCGGCTGGGTCAAACCAAAGACTTTAAAGTTGGTAGTAGTGGCTTTTCTCCTAACGCTCTGGGCTAAGGGGACAGCATTACGCCTGAGTCGTCGGTGTCAGTATAATGGACCGGCCGGGTTCAGTCCCTGGGCACCTCATAGGTGCCCCTGTGCTATAATGATAGAAATATCGCTGCGCAGTATCGGCAACAATGCCGGCTTATCCCATCCCATCCCTAAAATAATTTAATAAGTGAATAGAAATGTACATACGTGTAATGATGTACGTTATATAGAAACCTTTTGCCTTTGAATCTATCACAAAAGTTCGTTAAAATATGCAGCTACATCCTTTCTACTCGATTCGGAAACACATGTATACATGGCAATCTGATCACCTCGGCCTTTATGCTATGCAAGAGACCTCTGACATAATAAGGCGCCATCTTGGATCTACTTTGTGTGTCTTAGTTTTAATACTGGGTATTTAATGTTGACTTTTCAATTTTCCGTAAATCATATAGATTGTATTGATATAAAAAATCGTTGTTATTGCAAGATATACTCAACTAAATGATATATATACAATTTGTTACTTTCTCGCGAACGGACACTGTTTCATAACTCAGGCGACGCACTTTGGTGTATTCTAGAGCTATGTACGAGGTGTATTTTACGAACCATACGGAAATACCCGAAGTTTTACGATTGGTATACATGGCTTAAATGACATGAATTACTTAGAACAATATACTGTATAATTTCGCGATAAGGAAGTTACTCGATGAGTGTTGTTGTCGAAGCTACCACCACCGGAAGTAAGACAACAATCAAACTTAAGACATTGTTGATTGCCATTTGTTACGCCGTTACGTTGCATAAAAAACTTCAGAGAAGTGCGACATCCAAGGCGCTGTAGAGATCATGCGATTTAAACAAGAGCGATATCCTGGGGACTTAACACTCTCTTAAACTGTTGACTCATTATATCATTCTCTCACTAGAGGGTGTGCTACACAAGTTTCGCTTACACCTCTGTCAACGCCGGGAAAAGTAGTTCTCATAAAAGTGATATTCTATCGTCACATGTCGCAAAATAGTTCCCCGAAAATTTGGGTTAAAATATATCTTAAACATTGTTCTAGAAAAAATAAAAATACCCATTTTCATTTTAAGTAAGATATACAGAGATCAAAATAATCTCACGAGCATTTTATTCATTATTTATATTGTGTACAAGAATCTTGTACACCGGGCGTTGACAGAGGTGTAAGCGAAACTTGTGTAGCACGCCCTCTGGTGAGAGAATGTCATTATATAAATATTTGAGAGTAAAGAACCGTAACTCTTACTAAAAACTAGAATATCTACTACTTTGCTTTCATCCTTGTTGTCTGCTACATCTGTAATTACAAGCTGCATTGTTATCATCGGCATACTCGGTCTCTTTTGTTAAAAAACCTCGACAACGTCTGCGAATTACTATTTACGCCTTTTATTTTGTTATAATTGCAGGTTACACTTTATTGTTGCAAGCTACACTTAATCAAACCCGGAATACTCGGTTCTTTTCTCTGAGAAAGGTCTCACAGAACTTCGTGTTATTGACTGCTACCCTACGGTCCCCATAAAAATCCATTCCTTAAGAGGCAATGCTCTCAAAAGCGGCGTCAATGGAGTGTTATGTAAGTAAAAGGTTTACTTCTGAAAAAATGGTGTAAGCTTGTCTCTTTAGCTACAACACATACAACAAACGATTATATAGGTATATAAGAAAATGTCCTATCAAAATTTCCACAGATATTTAAATCTAAGCTACCTCTAGACAAAGGCAAAAAGGGGTAAATGTACATGTGACAAAAACATAGAGACGAGACATAACACACAAAAAAGAAAAACCATCAGTTACCGCACTGGAACGGTCAGTCGGCAAAAGGACCGACTGGGGTGCTTAAACCTGGTTTGTGAAGCACTCCAACCTCGCACTTCCTGAAGGTTTTTCTATCAAACAAACAGTGTAAATAACGAAATATCCCGTCAAAGTGAAACAACTAACAGTAATCACCTACATCGGGAGTTAAAACATATCAATGCAGGTATAATTGAGTAACAATAACAACAACAACAACGACAACAATTGCAACCAACACGCTACTGTTATTTCACGAGACCCTGTTATTAAGTTTTTTTATATGAACATGGAAGATTGTGTCACACCTAACAAAAAGAAAAAGGTAAAAAAAGAAAAAAGGTAAATATTGTCAGCCCTTAAATACTGAAGAAGGAGATATTGTCAGCTGTGAGATTCCGTTTTGATGATACATGTAGTAGATTTTGAGCTGCTCCCAGGCATTGAGGTGGATTATACTAGGTTGTGTAAGATACATATGGAATACTACGTCAGCGTGCGATCCACTGAGCCGGATTGTTTGAGTTGGCTGTGTAATACCCAGATTGCGCGAGAGGCGTATCCGGGTATTGCACAGCCATCGAGAACAATCCGGCTCGGCGGATCGCAATCTGACGTAGTATTCCTTTTATTATATACCTTTAATAAACACTGAACACTTTTTTCTCGACCACAAATACATTTTTCACTTGGAACTATTTTTACAGCGGATTACCTTACCGAGGTAAGTTTTTTTTCCATTACACAACTCGCAAAAGTCTGGCAAATATTGCGTTAAATCTATTTACACATTTTTTTCGTAAGTTTGAAGAATGATACCTACAACAAACAATTATTGGTCATATTTAAAGGTAACAAGAAGTGTTTAACAGGAAAACAACTGGAAATAACTAGAAATTACCGATCTGTTCTTTTTAAAAAGTAGTCCGTCATATTATGCACTTTCACTTTACACAAGCAACAAGTAAAATACAAGGGGTTTTATCAAATACGGAGAGTGGAATACAACTGTATGTATTCAATATGAAAATACAAACTAATTTTAAAGATAAATCAAATACGGAGAGTGGAATACAACTGTATGTATTCAACAAGAAAATACAAACTAATTTTAAAGATAAATCAAATACGGAGAGTGGAATACAACTGTATGTATTCAACAAGAAAATACAAACTAATTTTAAAGATAAATCAAATACGGAGAGTGGAATACAACTGTATGTATTCAACAAGAAAATACAAACTAATTTTAAAGATAAATCAAATACGGAGAGTGGAATACAACTGTATGTATTCAACAAGAAAATACAAACTAATTTTAAAGATAAATCAAATACGGAGAGTGGAATACAACTGTATGTATTCAACAAGAAAATACAAACTAATTTTAAAGATAAATCAAATACGGAGAGTGGAATACAACTGTATGTATTCAACAAGAAAATACAAACTAATTTTAAAGATAAATCAAATACGGAGAGTGGAATACAACTGTATGTATTCAACAAGAAAATACAAACTAATTTTAAAGATAAACATTCAAGGGTTTATAATAAAACTCAGAATGCCAGGTGCCATCTTTATTTTGATTCTACATAAGACGTAGACACGGAAGTGACGTCACATTACAAAACATATGGAAGTGACGTCAACGACGTCACCAAAACTATTATGTCTGTCTTAAACGTTATGAAGTAATTCCCCGACAGGTATATTACCGTACCATGGTATAATTCCAGACAAGATATAGGCCTACTTATGGTCAGGTATATACCTGAAAAGTAGTAGGACTTATATGTCAGAAATTATATATGACCATAGCACGTATTTAACAGGCCTTATAAAGTTTATGACATGCAAGATAATGGCTGTGTTTGCTTTATAAGATTAATTACTCGTCACATATTTGTTCTGGCTTTTACGTTAAGCTTACATGTGGGAGCATTTGTCGTGTGTTTTTATTATTTATCATAATATACATCTATAGGACATAAGAAAGGGATGGGATTTGCCGGTATTTTTGCCGATACTGTGCAGCGACATTTCTTTCATTATAGCACAGGGGCACTTACGAGATGCCCAGAGAATGAACCCGGCCGGTCCATTATACTGACACCGCCGAGCTAGCCGTAATGCTGTCCCCTTAGCCCCGAGCGTTAGGAGGGAAGCCACTACTACCAACTTTAAAGTCTTTGGTTTGACCCGGCCGGGGTGTGAACCCGCGACCTCCCGATCCGCAAGCCGACGCTCTACCAATTGAGCTATTGCGCATAAAAAAAAGGTTTATGTTTATCGTCCCACCAAAATTATTTCAGTTATCTGGAGGTGATGTCCGCTTGAAGCAGATATACATGTACTGCTGCCTTCACTGTGTATAGCATGTTTGTTTATTGGGTTCATCGTCCCACTAACAGTATTTCAGTTACCTGAAGACGGTTTCCACTTGAAGCAGATATACATGTACTGCTGCCTTCACTGTGTATAGCATTTTTGTTTATTGGGTTTATCGTCATACTAACAGTATTTTAGTTATCTGGAGATGGTGTCCACTTGAAGCAGATATACTGCTGCCTTCACTGTGTATAGCATGTTTGTTTATTGAGTTTATCGTCCCACTAACAGTATTTCATTTAGCTGGAGACGGTGTCCACTTGAAACAGACATAGTGCTGCCTGCACTGTGTATAGCATGTTTGTTTATTGAGTTTATCGTCCCACTAACAGTATTTCAGTTAGCTGGAGACGGTGTCCACTTGAAACAGACATAGTGCTGCCTTCACTGTGTATAGCATGTTTGTTTATTTGACTTATTGTCACACCAACAATATTTCAGTTATCTGGAGACGGTGTCCACTTGAAGCAGATAGAGTGCTGCCTTCACTGTGTACAGCATGTTTGTTTATTGGGTTTATCGTCCCACCAACATCATTTCAGTCATCTGGAGACGGTGTCCACTTGAAGCAGATATATTGCTGTCTTCACTGTGTATAGCATGTTTATTTATTGGGTTTATCATACCACTAACAGTATTTCAGTTATTTGGAGATCGTGTCCACTTGAAGCAGATATAGTGCTGCCTTCACTGTATATAGCATGCCGCGAACACATGGCATAATTCCACGTCCAGTCACATTATCCTGACACCGGACCAACTAGTCGTGGGACTACCCTTATTTCTGCTTGAGCTTTAACAAGGGAGACACACCACTACCACTTTTTAACCTTTTTGGTATGTCGCGGACCAAGGATCGAACCCGGGGCCTTCCGTACCTGGAGCCGACGCTCTACCGATTGCGCTACCAGGTCCGGTTACTGTTTGAATTACTTAACAAAAAGACACTTGGTATATGATAAACCGATTTATTTTCACATGGCTGAAACTTTTTTTTTTTAAAATACACACAGAAAGAATAAAAAAAATATGTTTCATCTATTTTTTCAGTTTATTTATCCGTATAAAATACACATAATATATATGTGTGTATATAGATATATACTATAGTATAGAGCAATATGATGCAATGTAAATTGTGATACAAAATTATGTTTGATCTCACAGAGATAAATTAACCACATACCCGTGCTTAAAGTTACTGGATAGTGACAAACTTGTTAGTTGCAATCACTCTGAAAATTTTAGTATAGTTTATATATGAGCTGTAGATTATAAAAAAAAAATCAGTGAGTTACCTTTGCAATAATAATTTTATTGTCTCATGTGTATGGTTGATGTAAACAAGCAATGTTGCCATTTTTAGACATTAACTTTATTATATCATATCAACTATATTTTTGTGAAAAAAGGGTAAACTTCACATATAGATAGAACTTTTTATTCTGTTTAAAGTAAATACAAAAAATGTATGTGTTACCATGCAAACTGAAGAGCTATGGCTTGTCAAATTTATTAATATTTTTAATTAAAAATATGCATAAAATATCACAGATTTTTTATTTGAGATGCAGTAGTCTTTAAACTTTACACATAGATAGAAATCACTTTGTTGTACATATAAAAACAAAAAAAAGTAGATTTTACCTTGTAAAATGTAAGAATTCGAGCTTATAATATGTAAAAAATACAATTAAAAAAAATGTAAAATATCAGTCATATTTTTCTTTTAATGCACCGGTCTGAACACTTAACATATGGGTAGAACACATTTTGCTGAATAAATCAACAACAAAAAAGGTAGATTTTTTGGGTTAAAATCAGGATGAAAGCTGGTCAAATAATATATATATATATATATATATATATATATATATATATATATATATATATATATATATATATATATATATATATATATATATATGCAACAAACTAAACACACAAACTGGCATACGTTTTGGATTTAGTTGCAAAAGTCTCATTACAGTACATAGAAAATAACAATTATCATTATATGATACAGTTCTTCCCAAAACCAGATTCATGCAAATCTACAAACAAGAAAAGTGGCAGAGCCACTATAGGATACCCTATGCAGAAATTTAAGGTGCAGCACAACGCCGTGAATGCGGGATAGTTCAAATCTCAACAAATCTGCGCGATCGTCTGCGCAGACGCTCCAAATTCGTCACTATCCAGTAACCTTAATTCAATAGCATTTTCTACATGGAACTCCCTTACTCAAGTCACAAGTGTTCTGGCCCTTGTTCCAGCATGCTTGAGAATGGTGGTTGTAGTATGTGGATAATGGTATTCGATCTCCTTTTACTTTTAGCAAGTAGAGATAGTCATACATCAACTAATTATGTCAACTTATGCAGGGATAACATTGGCGCAGTGGTAGAGGTGCCGGCTGTGTAACTTCTCCGACAGCTTAGCTTCTCACCGCTTGGGTTCGAGTCCTATTCGGGGCGAAGGGCCTAATGTGGGAATGTCATTCAGCTGACCTGCGGTGCGCCGGTAGTTCTACCCAGACATTTGTCCGGGCGTCTTGCTCCACTGAAAAAGCTGGAAGTCGCTATAATGGCAAACAACGACGTAGCACTTTATATGTTAAGTAGGCCTATTTTAATTGTCTGGTCTGTATACTAGTGTAAAAAAAGTTCAAACCTTTTCTTTGACACAATCATTTAAAGGTGATATCCGACACTTTGCCTATGTCAAATATATTTATCACATAACCTACCGCGCGAGCGTGAGGTAACATTCATGTGTTATTTTTGGTAACTGACTGGTTAGTTATCGTAGTGTGACCTCATTGTCGTAGTGTGACGTCATTAAGTATGTGTGGTGTATATGCCATTTCCCGATCACTTTGTTGTCGCCGTTTCATGCATTTCGTTGGACAATTTCATTTAATTAATAAATAGATAGCATTTTAGTCATGTTATAAACGAATCTGTTCCCTTTGTGTGGAAAATGGTCGAGTAAATACTGGAACTATCTTTTGTGCGGATTCTTCCAAACCGAATTACACATGTCAAGGCCGATTGTTCATACTACAAAAAGATTATGCATTGTAAACAAAAACAGCTGGTGTTTTGGCTATGTGATAAATAGAATCATAGAGCCTCGTTTCGTATCGTTTCATTCAACTCGTTTACTATTTTCAGTACCTAATGACCACTCATATAAGATCCTCTATGTAACAATATCTAACCTCTTTGTGGGGTATTCGGGCATAATTTCTGCAGAAAAAATCATACTTCAGTCTATGCTTAGACGATTGTTAACAGTAAGTCTATTTTATGCTAATAACCCTTGCTATTAAATTCTAATTTGTTCATTCTTTTCAAACCTACAAATAATAAGAAGAATTCGAATTCCAGCTAAAAATAGACAGCGACTTCAGAGCAGATGACGTGTTTGGGCTTAAACATGAATGGTCACGTGGCTTTTCTAGTTTAAAAAATACCTGTGCAGCATGGCTCAGATAGGAAGACCATTTTTAATGACGATTGTGGCGTTATGGTTCACTTTTCACGCAGGGTTGTGACATCAGTAAACAGAATATCGTAAGATCTGTTCAGGTAACAATGGTTGTTTTGTGAAAATACTTTTGGCCCAAACTGTCGGATACCACCTTTGATGCAAACTTTAAGCTTTTCGTCCTCTACATGAGAATTTCACTACTGGATACTAAAATGCTACAAGGTTGGTGCAGTTCGCGATGCTTTTGTTAGCGACACCACTCTATAAATATATAAGCAAATATTATTATGGATGCGCGTGCATGACAGCTCAATTACGCTAAAAGCAATAAATTGAATGGCAAGCCTTCAGAATTACTGTATAAGTGACTGTACTAATTAACTTCTGGACGCATAAATACTAAACCATCTAGGTCAAAGACTTTTTTATTACTTATTTTTAAATATTCTAAACAATGTTTGTTTTAACCGGCGCATGCGCATTCTTCGTTATTATTTGCTATATCGATATGTTCAGTTAGTGCAAAAATACACACCGTTTTCTTCTTAGAAGAATCGCTCACCAAGATTGTCGTGAATTGTTTTTATTGCTTGTTATATTTTTGTCTCTAGTCACAGGTCTATTGCGTACAAGGCATCGGCCTCCAGAACGGTGCAACGTAGGGTGATATAACTGCATATTAACCCGAGATTAGATATATCAACAGAGGCGTGGCTACTACGAATGTCTGCTCGAGAGGTTGAGAAGAATCCTCTCCCAGATGGAGTCCGGCCTGGGTATGTGTTTTAGTCTGTACGATTTGCTCGCTTCGGCGTCGTTCGGCCTCCATGCTGGGCTGGGTCGTAAACTCCGCCGGAACCGCTGAAAGGGAGAAACATGTAAATAGAGCACGCCACAGCGACATTGACATCGGTGTCTGGTTTTACGCATAAACCACAACATTGTTAAACTAAAATTTTGGATTGAAATTGAAAAGATCTTATTCATAACTTTACATATTTCTTAAAAAAATGTTTGCTGTTTTTAAGATAGGCGAATCAAACGCATTATAACGGGTTTCGTGCTATTTTTAGACAATCTGAAAAATTAAATTTTACAGATTAACAAATTAATTTTATTTATCTTACAAATGCCAGCTTAGACAAAATGCACTTACCTGTTTAAGGGTGCCTTGCAAATTAAGGAGTACCCAGAATCCTGTTGCTACCATGGCAATGATGGGTATAAGACCACTGAAGAAGCCAAGGTACAGGGCTAAGGTACTATAAACGTACCCGTCCCCATAGTCCGGGGTAGAATACTGGAAACACAGTATCACGAACACCAGCTGCAAAATGAGAAACGTAAGTTAAAACAGTCGTCTGCAGTGGCTAGGCAGTTAACATGCTCCGACAATACATTCGCTAGATGCGCTGATATTTCAGTGTAATTACTTACATGCGCTGATACTATGTGTTATCAACTGATTCCCCTTGTATTCCACTCAATGCGCCCATTACGTATTTTGTTATATTACAGACTAGTATATACAGCTTTTTGATTAATGACGTTACTACTTGATTTGATTATGTTTTTATTGTTACAAATTCGGCATAACTTTTCATTGCTTGCATTTGAGAAACTCGTCAGGAAGTGCGAGGTTAGAGCTCTGTAAAACCGGTTTAAGCACCCCAGTCGGTCCATATTGCCGACTGTCCGTTCCAAGGCGGTAACTGTCGGGTTTGCTCTTTTCGTTAAATGACTCATCACAAATTTGTTCTTACTTTTCGCTTGGCTTGCATGAGAAATACCTTTGTTCTGTGCCTTTCCGGAGTTTGGTATATGTTGCAATGCTCATAGGACTTTGTCATATATTCTTATAACTGTCCTTTTGTGTCTGTAGGTAAGTGCCTGCGTTGACCTTTGTGTTTCCCTTTTCCTGTTTCTGTCTGTCTCTTTAGGCTTATCAATGCCTGTCTAACGGACTATTCTGTTTGATGTTTATGTTTGAAAGAAAATTGAATATTTTGCTACTACTTTTTACTTGTTACAACTGCGGCATAACTGCCCTCATGTGTCGCCTCAAGTGCCCGCCTTGACCTTTGTGGCTATCTTTTCCTGTTTGTGTCTGTCATTTTAGACCAGCCAATGTCTGTGTGGCGGAATAATCTTTGTCTATCTGTCTGCATATCTGCCTGTTTGTCGGTTTTGTTTCCCTGTTTGTCTGCCTGCCTGTTTGTGTGTATGTCTACATGTTTGTCTGCATGCCTGCTTTTAAGTCTGTTTGTATCTTTTTCTTTTCTGTCAGCCTATGTTGCCGGTTTACTTCTAATTTGCATGACGACAACTGAGAGCAGTTTAATAATGTGGAAATACTTTTGTCCTGTCTTCAACTCTCTCCTTCATTCCCATCTCTCTCTCTCTCTCTCTCCTCTTTTCCTCCTGTTCTCTTGTATCAGTCAGCTACCAGTAATAGCCAAATAACTACATTCTCAAAAAGGTACATAATACTATCTCTCTCTTCCCCCCCCCTCTCTCTCTCACACACTGTGCCTCCTCCTCCACTATCCTCATCTTTTCTCCAACCTCACAACTCATTTTCTCTAATTTGTCACACCTCCTGGTCTCTCCCCTCCCTTTGTTCCACTTAGTCACTTACAATCCCTAGTCCAGGTATAATGACAGCCCAAAGCACTCTTAGAGCTGTGGAGACACGTTGTCCCGTCATTAATTCGATATCCAAACTGAATCGCTCCGTACCTTAAAAGGAATAAAAACCAAATTATTAAATAGCCCTATGCAGATTAAAACACACAAACATTGTAAGTTGGTATCCGACAGTTTGGATCATTTTTCTCCTCAAATAACCAAGTAAGTCATTGTTACCTGGAAAGGTCCTGCAAAAAGCCGCCCTTTGATGTCCAAGATGTAACAGCCAATCATAAATCCCCACTCGTCATTGCAAGCAGGTATTTTCTGTCCAAGCCACGATGAAAAGATAGCTATTTTTAAACTCAGAAAACCATGCGACCACTAAATTTTGAGATCAAGTTATACAGTCATCCGGGTTAATCCGCTCTGACGTCGATATCTATTTTAAGCAGAGACCACCATCGAGCTGGAATAAATACACATGCCGAGTATTTTCTTTCGCGATTAATTCTGTCTAATGATTCAGTTAGGGTTCAAAATCGTACTTATTAAGACTAAAGTATGAGTTTGTAAATGAATATGCCCAAAATTCCCCAAATCAGTGGTTCGATATTGTTGTATTTACTGATATAGGCAAACCATCGGTTACCACATTTAAAGCCTTTTGGTAACATTAAACAGAATGTACGTCTTTTCGGCGTAGCTGTTTAACCACTAGCTTCTAATGTGAAAAGGTCCTATAAGAATTAACACATGAACTATCTGTAGACAAAGGCATACATGACAAAAGAAATTGCAAACGTGACAAAAACACAGAGACGGGATATAAAACACAAAAGCTACTATCATTGGCAAGACTACCGGATAACGTAAGGTCACATATGCGAATCTCAGTGGCAGAAATTCTGCATGACACGAGGTCAGCCCGGCTGAATACCAAAGCGAATCTCATTGGAAGCAAATTCCGAATGACACAACGTCAGCCCGACTAAATAACAAAGCTAATCTAATTGGTAGTAATTCCGGATAACACAAGGTCAGCCCGACGGAATACCAAAGCGAATCTGATTGGTAGAAATTCCGGATAATACAAGGTCAACACGACTGAATACAAAAGGGAATCTGATTGGTAGAAATTCTGGATAACACAAGCTCAGTTGATTACCAAACCGAATCTTAATGGTAGAAATTCTGGATGACACAAGGTCAGCCCGACTGAATAACAGAGCGATTCTCATTGGTAGAAAGTCTGGAAGACACAAAGTCAGCCCGACTGAATAACAAAACGTAACTCATTGGTAGAAATCCCGGATGACACAAGGTCAGCCCGACTAAATAACAAAGCGAATCTGATTGGTAGAAATTCCGGATGAAACAAGGTCAGGCCGGCTGAATACCAAAGCGAATCTCATTGGTAGAAATTCTGGAAGACACAAGGTCAGCCCGACTGAATAACAAAACGTAACTCATTGGTAGAAATCCCGGATGACACAAGGTCAGCCCGACTAAATAACAAAGCGAATCTGATTGGTAGAAAGTCCGGATGACACAAGGTCAGCCCGACTTAATAACAAAACGTAACTCATTGGTAGAAATTCCGGATGACACAAGGACAGCCCGACTTAACTTAATACTAAAGTGAATCTCATTGGTAGAAATTCTGGATAACACAAGGTCAGCCCGACTGAATAACAAAACGTAACTCATTGGTAGAAATTCCGGATGACACAAGGACAGCCCGACTTAATACGAAAGTGAATCTCATTGGTAGAAATTCCGGATAACACAAGGTCAGCCAGACGGAATACCAAAGCGAATCCCATTGGTAGAAATTCTGGATAACACAAGGTCAGCCAGACGGAATACCAAAGTGAATCTCATTGGTAGAAATTCTGGATAACACAAGGTCAGCCAGACGGAATACCAAAGCGAAGCTCATTGGTAGAAATTCCGGATAACACAAGGTCAGCCCGACTGAATACCAAAGCGAATCTCATTGGTAGAAATCCGGATGACACAAGGTCAGCCCGACGGAATACCAAAGCGAATTCCATTGGTAGAAATTCCGGATAACACAAGGTCAGCCCGACTGAATACCAAAGCGCATCTCATTGGTAGAAATTCCGGATAACACAAGGTCAGCCCGACTGAATACCAAAGCGCATCTCATTGGTAGAAATTCCGGATAAAACAAGGTCAGCCCGACTGAATACCAAAGCGAATCTTATTGGTAGAAATTCTAGATGACACAAGGTCAGCCCGTCTGAATAACAAAGCGAATCTCATTGGTAGAAATTCCGGATGACACAAGATCAGCCCGACTGAATACCAAAGCGAATCTTATTGGTTGAAATTCCGGATAACACAAGGTCAGCCCGACTGAATACCAAAGCGAATCTCATTGGTAGAAATTCCGGATGACACAAGGTCAGCCCGACTGAATACCAAAGCGAATCTCATTGGTAGAAATTCCGGATGACACAAGGTCAGCCCGACTGAATACTAAAGCGAATCTTATTGGTAGAAATTCCGGATAACACAAGGTCAGCCCGACTGAATACCAAAGCGAATCTCATTGGTAGAAATTCCGGATGACACAAGGTCAGCCCGACTGAATACTAAAGCGAATCTTATTGGTAGAAATTCCGGATGACACAAGGTCAGCCCGACTGAATACCAAAGCGAATCTTATTGGTAGAAATTCTGTATAACACAAGGTCAGCCCGACTGAATACTTAAGTGAATCTCATTGGTAAAAATTCTGGATAACACAAGGTCAGCCCGACTGAATACCAAAGCGAATCTTATTGGTAGAAATTCCGGATGACAAAAGGTCAGCCCGACTGAATACTAAAGTGAATCTCATTGGCAGAAATTCTGGATAACACAAGGTCAGCCCGACTGAATACCAAAGTGAATCTCATTGGCAGAAATTCTGGATAACACGAGGTCAGCCCGGCTGAATACTTAAGTGAATCTCATTGGCAGAAATTCCAGTTGACACAAGGTCATACCGACTGAATAACAAAGCGAATCTCATTGGTAGAAATTCTGGATGACACCATATACGGTATTGTGCCTTTCAAACATCTCTTGCAAGGGGCGGATATTTAAAGAATGATAAATGCAGAATCAATTCCAGACAATACTGATGTACAAGTATATACATGTAATGCTTAAAACATCATTTGCTTCCACATAAACTTGATTAAAACCAACAATCCTAAATAGCACCACCCCGTCTTACTGCTACGATCGATTATCAAGCTATATTAAGACTGATTTGCAAAATGTTAAAAAAAAACTAAAGTAGGGATTAGGGATTAGGGATTAGCCGGCATTTTTGCCGATACTGCGCAGCGACATTTCTATCATTATAGCACAGGGGCACTTATGAGGTGCCCAGGGACTGAACCCGGCCGGTCCATTATACTGACACCGACGAGTCAGACGTAATGCTGTCCCCTTAGCCCCGAGCGTTAGGAGTAAATTAAAATATATGTTACCATAGATCCAGCAGAGTGTGATGCATTCCAAAATGGCTGCTAAGAGTAGACCGTATTGACTAAAGTACCACTCGCATAGTTGAAGAAGATGTATTCCACACTGTGAATAAAATATAAAGTCTTGTGTGTAAAAAATTAAAAATAGAAATATACATTACATTCTTTATCAGGACATGCCATATATCTTGAGGATAATTGAACTTTACCTCTAACATTGATAATTAAATGCCTAAATGCATAGTGACATAATCATCATTATCATCATCATCATCACAACATCGCCACCTTTATTATCATCACATCACTTTCTTTATTATCGTCATCATCATCATTATCAATGGTCCAGTCAGACCCTCCACTGCAAATATTTCGCGTTAAGAAATGATTTTCTCTCTCTCTCCCCCCCACCCATCTCTGTTTGTCTGTCTGTCCCTCCCTCATCTCTGTCTGTGTGTCTCTGTCTGTCTGTCTGTCTGTCCCTCCCCCCATCTCTGTCTGTGTGTCTCTGTCTGTCTGTCTCTCCCCACATCTCTGTCTGTGTGTCTGTCTGTGTCTCCTTCTCTGTCTCTCTCTGTCTCTGTGTGTCTCTGTCTGTCTGTCTGTCTGTCTGTCTGTCTCTCTCTTTCTCTCTCTCTCTCTCTATATATATACATAATACATAAATTAAACGGCTCCAGGTACGGGAGGCCCCGGGTTCGATCCCGGGCCGCGACATACCAAAGTCGTTAAAAATGGTAGTGGTATAGCTCCCTTGCTAACGCTCAAGCAAATATAAGGGTAGTTCAACCACTGCTTGGCCCTTTCAGGATAATGTGACTGGGTGTGGTATCATGGCAGGTGTTCACGGCATGCTATACACAGTGAAGGCAGCACTGTATCTGCTTAAAGTGGACACCGTTTCCAGATAACTGAAATACTGTTGTGGGACGATAAACCCAATAAACAAACAAACAAACATAAATTAAACGTTTTTTACATTTAAAGTAAGCGGAAGGCCTGTGAGAAAAAGTGCAATCCCGACGGCTATGTTGACAAGAACACGTCTCCGGATCAACTTCCGTGGAAACATGTCAACCAGGCAACTTGTTACCGTCTCAAACATCCCGAACTGGAAAACATTTCAAAAAAAATTTTTCAACATACTAAAAGTTTGCGTAAGCTACTGCCTCCAAATTCGATGTTCAAATGAGTAACGCTTCACTTCAATCGGAACTCCTCGGGTAATTCCGTCCTCGGGGCGACCATCGAAACACCCAATCGAAACTCCTCAGGTAATTCCGTCCTCGGGACACTCATCCCTCGGATGTATCTGGTGCAATAATACTTACTAAAATCACGATCGTTTTGTTCTCCGGAAGTCGGAAGAAGAACATGCCTAAAATGTAGTTCGCACAAAAAATAAACAATGCCATCGTTTGACAGTTGCGTGACTGCTGCGCTGGGAAAATTAAAATTGGATAATTTCAATTTGAAGCCGCCACAAATTTAAGTTTTACAGGCATCATGCTGTAGTGAGCTGTCATCCGAACTACCATCATTGTTTTGACGTCACAAAAGCAGTTCCATTTAGGGAAATGACCGATGTGATCTGACTACCTACATACATCCGAGAGATGATTCGTGAATTATCCGAGGTGTTCAAGTATCATGGCACCAGATACATCCGAGGACGGAATTACCCGAGGAGTTCCGATTGACTTAAATGTTCAATTTAGGGATTATGCAGATAAAGTCTATGCAGTAATGTCGCTCAATAAAAGAAACTGACGTATAGTATTTCATTGTCGGTTACCCACGCTCGATTATTCCGTTTTAATACATTCGCCGTGGGTTTATTGGTAAATTTTCTGTCGTCTAATCGAACTTAATAGAACAAGAATCAGCCTATCATAATACTGCTTACAAAAATCCATACGCTACAGCGTGGAGACTACAAGTATAACAATGGCTGTGCCATTTTGATGCAGCCATTTTGACAAATCTGTCGAAACACTGAAAGAACGAGCTTTCTCATTGGACTGAAATCTTCATCGGATTATGAAGCGACCAATGAAATATCATTACCGGAAACGGCGAAAAATGAACTAAATATCCCACGGACGATGATTGGAGACTCACGGAATGGTTCGGTCGTGGGCGTCCGTATTGCTACAGTCTTTTTATGCCTTACCACGCTATCATAGGCGACTGTAATGAATGCGAAAAAGAAGAGGACAGACCAAAGTTGCGGGAGGGGTAACTTGCTGATGGCGGTCGGGAAGGCGACAAATACCAGACCGGGACCTGAAGATACAAGAAGATAGACAGCTGGTTATGTTTGTTAGTTGGTTTTTATAATGTGGGTGAAAATCAAAACAAAACTCACAGGAGCGGATCCAGAAAATTTGGGTAGGGGGTGGGGGTGGGTGTCATGAATCAAGATCCATTCAATTTTATCGCAGTAAATACTAGATATACTGTATACACAGTTAGGGACCCTTACTTCGACCTAAAGCAGTCAACAGACGAAATTAACTTTAAAAGCTTAGTATTTTTTAAGCTTACGTGTACGTGTTTTCACAACTCTACTCTTTTACCTGGTTAGTGGGGGAGTGTGTGTGGGGGAAGTCCCTCCACCCCGTCTCCTGGATCCATCTCTGAAATCTCGACTCCGATAAACGACGTTTTAATTCGTACCGAATCTGCTTCAGGTTTATTAACCTTAAGTTAACGTCATCACGTAACAAAATGACGTCATGGACGTCATCAGGTGTGCTGGTGGTGTTAATCTGTCCACCTATGTCAAAATGACTGGACGGGATTTCGTCAGGAGGCGTTAAACAAGACAGGTGTAGCTAGATTATTGTTAGAGATGTTAATCAAGAGATTTTAGGGGCGCCCGTGGCGTGGTGGTAGAGAGAGAGAGAGAGAGAGAGACAGAGAGACAGATAGACAGACAGACAGACAGACAGACAGACAGACAGACAGACAGACAGACAGACAGACAGACAGACAGACAGACAGACAAACAGACAGACAGAGAGACAGACAGAGAAGAGTGAAGATAGAGAGATAGAGACAGAGAGAGTGAAGAGAGAGAGAAAGAGAGAGACAGAGACAGAGAGAGACAGAGAAAGAGAGCGAGACAGATAGAGCGAGAGAGAGAGAGAGAGAGAGAGAGAGGGAGGAAGGGAGGGAGGCAGGGAGAGAGAGACAGAGAGAGAGACAGAGAGACAGAGAGAGACAGAGAGAGATAATCACCTGATTTCCTGGCGATGACCTCAACCTCAGTTCCAGTCTCTGACGCCATGAAACCAATAATAGTGAACACCACCAGACCATTGTAGAAGGACGTAAAGCCACTGGCCGCAACACACATCGTTGACGACCTAACAATTCGGCAAAAGCAGAAACAATTACAGACTAGTCATTATTGTCCAACAATTTACACACAAACGTAAAGAAAATAGCTTTCGTAAAAAGCATGTTTACAGCATTGTAGAACGACGTAACTTTATGCTTACCACATCGTCAACCCGCAGTAATAGCTCAGTTGGAAGAGTGCCGGCTTGCTGATCAGGAGGTCGCGGGTTCAAATCCCGCCCAGGTCAAACCAAAGACTTTAAAGTTGGTAGTAGTGGCTTCTCGCTGGGGGCTAAGGGGGCAGCATTACGCCTGACTTGTCGGTGTCAGTATAATGGACCGGCCGGGTTCAGTTCCTGGACACCTCATCAGTGCCCATGAGCTATAATGATGTCGCTGCACAGTATCGGCTAAAATTCCGGCAAATCCAAATACCCCAGCGTTAGCGACCTGTCAGTATCATTCCGAAACAGGTAGAATGACATACATTATTGAATTATGTATCAGTTGTTACGTATCAGAAGTATTTCATCAGTAGGTAACGTACCAGAAAGATTTCTGATGGAACTTGTTGTAGCTGGCCATTGTGATGACGCCGCCCCATCCCGGACCCAGAGAGTAAAACACCTGAACCGCAGCGTCGATCCAAACCTGACAGGTATATAATAAATAGTGTGTGAAATTGGTGTATGAATTACAAAATACCGCTGCGTCGATCTATACCTGACAGGTATATGATAAATAGTGTGTGAAATTGGTGTATGAATTACAAAATACCGCTGCGTCGATCTATACCTGACAGGTATATGATAAATAGTGTGTGAAATTGGTGTATGAATTACAAAATACCGCTGCGTCGATCTCTACCAGACGGTAAATGATAAATAGTGTGTGAAATCGGTGTATGAATTACAAAATACCGCTGCGTCGATCTATACCTAACAGGTACATGATAAATAGTGTGTGAAATTAGTGTATGAATTACAAAATACCGCTGCGCCGATCTATACCTGACAGGTACATGATAAATAGTGTGCGAAATAGGTGTATGAATTACAAAATACCGCTGCGTCGATCTATACCTAACAGGTATATAATAAATAGTGTGTGAAATTGGTGTATGAATTACAAAATACCGCTGCGTCGATCTATACCTGACAGGTATATGATAAATAGTGTGTGAAATTGGTGTATGAATTACAAAATACCGCTGCGTCGATCTATACCTGACAGGTATATGATAAATAGTGTGTGAAATTGGTGTATGAATTACAAAATACCGCTGCGTCGATCTCTACCAGACGGTAAATGATAAATAGTGTGTGAAATCGGTGTATGAATTACAAAATACCGCTGCGTCGATCTATACCTAACAGGTACATGATAAATAGTGTGTGAAATTAGAGTATGAATTACAAAATACCGCTGCGCCGATCTATACCTGACAGGTACATGATAAATAGTGTGCGAAATAGGTGTATGAATTACAAAATACCGCTGCGTCGATCTATACCTAACAGGTACATGATAAATAGTGTGTGAAATTGGTGTATGAATTACAAAATACCGCCGTGTAGATCTATACCTGACAGGTACATGATAAATAGTGTGTGAAATTGGTGTATGAATTACAAAATACCGCTGCGTCGATCTATACCTAACAGGTACATGCTAAATAGTGTGTGAAATTGGTGTATGAATTACAAAATACCGCCGTGTAGATCTATACCTGACAGGTACATGATAAATAGTGTGTGAAACTGGTGTATGAATTACAAAATACCGCCGTGTAGATCTATACCTGACAGGTACATGATAAATAGTGTGTGAAATTGGTGTATGAATTACAAAATACCGCTGCGTCGATCTATACCTAACAGGTACATGATAAATAGTGTGTGAAATTGGTGTATGAATTACAAAATACCGCTGCGTCGATCTATACCTAACAGATATATGATAAATAGTGTGTGAAATTGGTGTATGAATTACAAAATACCGCTGCGTCGATCTATACCTAACAGGTACATGATAAATAGTGTGTGAAATTGGTGTATGAATTACAAAATACCACTGCGTCGATCTATACCTAACAGGTATATGATAAATAGTGTGTGAAATTGGTGTATGAATTACAAAATACCGCTGCGTCGATCTATACCTAACAGGTACATGATAAATAGTATGTGAAATTGGTGTATGAATTACAAAATACCGCCGCGTAGATCTATACCTAACAGGTATATGAGAAATAGTGTGTGAAACTGGTGTATGAATTATAAAATAACGCCGCGTAGATCTATACCTAACAGGTATATGATAAATAGTGTGTGAAATTGGTGTATGAATTACAAAATACCGCTGCGTCGATCTATACCTAACAGGTACATGATAAATAGTGTGTGAAATTGGTGTATGAATTACAAAATACCGCTGCGTAGATCTATACCTAACAGGTACATGATTAATAGTGTGTGAAATTGGTGTATGAATTACAAAATAACGCCGCGTCTATCTATACCTAACAGGTATATGATAAATAGTGTGTGAAATTGGTGTATGAATTACAAAATACCGCTGCGTCGATCTATACCTAACAGGTACATGATAAATAGTGTGTGAAATTGGTGTATGAATTACACAAAATACCGCTGCGTCGATCTATACCTGACAGGTACATGATAAATAGTGTGTGAAATTGGTGTATGAATTACAAAATACCGCTGTGTGGATCTATACCTGACAGGTATATGATAAATAGTGTGTGAAATTGGTATATGAATTACAAAATAACGCCGCGTAGATCTATACCTGACGGGTACATAATTAATAGTGTGTGAAATTGGTGTATGAATTACAAAATACCGCCGCGTAGATCTATACCTGACGGGTACATAATTAATAGTGTGTGAAATTGGTGTATGAATTACAAAATAACGCCTCGTAGATCTATACCTGACAGGTATATGATAAATAGTGTGTGAAATTGGTGTATGAATTACAAAATACCGCTGCGTCGATCTATACCTAACAGGTACATGATAAATAGTGTGTGAAATTGGTGTATGAATTACACAAAATACCGCTGCGTCGATCTATACCTAACAGGTACATGATAAATAGTGTGTGAATTTTGTGTATGAATTACAAAATACCGCTGCGTCGATCTATACCTGACAGGTACATGATAAATAGTGTGTGAAATTGGTGTATGAATTACACAAAATACCGCTGCGTCGATCTATACCTCACAGGTACATGATAAATAGTGTGTGAATTTGGTGTATGAATTACAAAATACCGCTGCGTCGATCTATACCTGACAGGTACATGATAAATAGTGTGTGAAATTGATGTATGAATTACAAAATACCGCTGCGTCGATCTATACCTAACAGGTACATGATAAATAGTGTGTGAATTTGGTGTATGAATTACAAAATACCGCTGCGTCGATCTATACCTAACAGGTACATGATAAATAGTGTGTGAATTTGGTGTATGAATTACAAAATACCGCTGCGTCGATCTATACCTGACAGGTACATGATAAATAGTGTGTGAAATTGGTGTATGAATTACAAAATACCGCTGCGTCGATCTATACCTAACAGGTACATGATAAATAGTGTGTGAAATTGGTGTATGAATTACAAAATACCGCTGCGTCGATCTATACCTAACAGGTACATGATAAATAGTGTGTGAAATTGGTGTATGAATTACAAAATACCGCTGCGTCGATCTATACCTAACAGGTACATGATAAATAGTGTGTGAAATTGATGTATGAATTATAAAATACCGCTGCGTCGATCTATACCTAACAGGTACATGATAAATAGTGTGTGAATTTGGTGTATGAATTACAAAATACCGCTGCGTCGATCTATACCTCACAGGTACATGATAAATAGTGTGTGAATTTGGTGTATGAATTACAAAATACCGCTGCGTCGATCTATACCTGACAGGTACATGATAAATAGTGTGTGAAATTGGTGTATGAATTACAAAATACCGCCGCGTAGATCTATACCTAACAGGTACATGATAAATAGTGTGTGAAATTAGTGTATGAATTACACAAAATACCGCTGCGTCGATCTATACCTGACAGGTATATGATAAATAGTGTGTGAAATTGATGTATGAATTGCAAAATACCCCTGCGTCGATCTATACCCGACAGGTATATAATAAATAGTGTGTGAAATTGGTGTATGAATTACAAAATACCGCTGCGTCGATCTATACCTGACAGGTACATAATAAATAGTGTGTGAAATTAGTGTATGAATTACAAAATACCGCTGCGTCGATCTATACCTGACAGGTATATGATAAATAGTGTGTGAAATTGATGTATGAATTGCAAAATACCGCTGCGTCGATCTATACCTGACAAGTATATAATAAATAGTGTGCGAAATTGGTGTATGAATTACAAAATACCGCTGTGTGGACACATACCTGACAGGTACATGATAAATAGTGTGTGAAATTGGTGTATGAATTACACAAAATACCGCTGTGTGGATCTATACCTGACGGGTATATGATAAATAGTGTGTAAAATTGGTATATAAATTACAAAATACCGCTGCGTCGATCTATACCTGACAGATATATGATAAATAGTGTGTGAAGTTAGTGTATGAATTACAAAATACCGCTGCGTCGATCTATAACTGACAGGTATATGATAAATAGTGTGTGAAATTGGTGTATGAATTACAAATACCGCTGCGTCGATCTATAACTGACAGGTATATGATAAATAGTGTGTGAAATTGGTGTATGAATTACAAAATACCGCTGCGTCGATCTATAACTGACAGGTATATAATAAATAGTGTGTGAAATTGGTGTATGAATTGCTAAATACTGCTGTGTAGAACTATACCTGACGGGTATATGATAAATAGTGTGTGAAATTGGTGTATGAACTACAAAATACCGCTGCGTCGATCTATACCTGACAGGTACATAATAAATCGTGTGTGAAATTGTGTGAATTGAAGTGAAAGTGTGTGAAATGCCGGTTAATCCCATTCCATTTTAGTACAATGACACATTGATAAAACGTGTTCAAGTCCGTAACACTAACCTTTGGCTTACCCAGATATATCTGACCCTTAAAGAAGGTCTGCGACATGAAAATTATTAACACAATGCGTTAATTGGGAAAAATCTTTCCCTTATATTACAGACGATATCCGACAATTTAACAATATTAAATTAACACTACACACGAGAATGGAAAGCCGGTGACTGAGTATTAGGAGATCATAAATGCCAACATATGCTAGTCTTCCATTATGCCATTTTCTGTGTATAGTACACAAATCAAGTGTCTAGCTGTGATCTCACGGCATTGTGCTATCTTGGCGTATGGTGGAGGAGGGCTCTAGAGAATGCCGTCTAGCGTTAAGTCACGACTAGTTTCAGCCAATCTTAAAGTCGGTATCAGACAGTTTGGGCTAAAGATTATTTTTATCAAATAACCAACTAAGTCATTGTTACCTAAAAAGTTCCTGCACAATGCTGTTCATTGATGCCCTAGATCCGTATGAAAAGCTAAACATAAATCCCCAATCGTGATCCTATACATGTATCTGAGCCATGTTGGACTAAACTAATAAACAAGTTACTTTTGAGATCATGTTTTAACATCACCCGGGCAATCTGCCCTGACCTTTATATCTATCATCATATCAATTATATGATGAAAATTTAAATTGATTTATTTAATCTTGTGTACTGTTTAACAATTGAGGGAGTGATCGAAATCGCATTTACTTGGACAAAAATAAGAGTTTAGACAGAAATTAGGCCTAAATTCCATGAAACATTGGAAAGCATTGTTATACGCATTTGAAATAGGCAAAACTGTCGGATATTACCTCTAACTAGCGTGCAGAAATGTAGTTACCCGGGCTCCCGTCAGCTTGGCAAAGTTTGGTTTGAGTTAGAAGGATATTACCTCTAACTAGCGTACAGAAATATAGTTAATCGGGCTTCCGTCAGCTTGGAAAAGTTTGGTTTAGGGTAGAGGGATATTACCTCTTACTAGCGTGCAGAAATATAGTTAATCGGGCTTCCGTCAGCTTGGAAAAGTTTGGTTTAGGGTAGAGGGATATTACCTCTAACTAGCGTACAGAAGTGTAGTTACCCGGGCTTCCGTCAGCTTGGCAAAGTTGGTTTGAGTTAGAAGGATATTACCTCTAACTAGCTTACAGAAGTGTAATTACCCGGGCTTCCGCCAGCTTGACAAAGTTAGTTTGAGTTAGAAGGATATTTCCTTTAACTAGCGTACGGAAAGGTAGTTACCCTGGCTTCCGTCAGCTTGACAAAGTTTGGTTTGAGTTAAAAGGATATTACCTTTAACTAGCGTACGGAAAGGTAGTTACCCGGGCTTCCGCCAGCTTGGCCAAGTTCGGTTGAGGGTAGAAGGATATTACCTCTAACTAGCGTACAGAAATGTTGTTACCCGGGCTTCCGTCAGCTTGGAAAAGTTGGTTTGAGTTAGAAGGATATTACCTCTAACTAGCGTACAGAAATGTTGTTACCCGGGCTTCTGTCAGCTTGGCAAAGTTGGTTTGAGTTCGAAGGATATTACCTCTAACTAGCGTACAGAAATGTTGTTACCCGGGCTTCCGTCAGCTTGGCAAAGTTGATTTGAGTTAGATGGATATTACCTCTAACTCGCGTACAGAAATGTAGTTACCCGGGCTTCAGTCAGCTTGGCAAAGTTGGTTTGAGTTAGAAGGATATTATCTCTAACTCGCGTACAGAAATGTAGTTAGCCGGGCTTCAGCCATCTTGCCAAAGTTTGGTTTGAGTTAGAAGGATATTACCTCTAACTCGCGTACAGAAATGTAGTTAGCCGGGCTTCAGCCAGCTTGGCAAAGTTGGTTTGAGTTAGAAGGATATTACCTCTAACTCGCGTACAGAAATGTAGTTACCCGGGCTTCCGTAAGCTTGGCAAAGTTCGGTTTGAGTAAGAAGGATATTACCTCTAACTAGCATACGGAAAGGTAGTTAATCGGGCTTCCGTCAGCTTGGCAAAGTTGGGTTTGAGTTAGAAGGATTTTACCTCTAACTAGCGTACTGAAATGTGCGGACTTCCGTCAGCTTGGCCAAGTTCGGTTGAAGGTAGAAGGATATTACCTCTAACTAGCGTACAGAAATGTTGTTACTCGGGCTTCCGTCAGCTTGGCAAAGTTGGTCTTGAGTTAGAATGATATTACCTCTAACTAGCGTACAGGAATGTTGTTACCCGGGCTTCCGTCAACTTGGCAAAGTTTGGTTTGAGTTAGAAGGATATTATCTCTAACTAGCGTACAGAAATGTTTTTACCCGGGCTTCCGTCAACTTGGCAAAGTTTGGTTTGAGTTAGAAGGATATTACCTCTAACTAGCGTACAGAAATGTAGTTACCCGGGCTTCCGTCAGCATTGCAAAGTTTGGTTTAAAGTAGAAGGATATTACCTCTAACTAGCGTACAGAAATGTAGTTACCCGGGCTTCCGTCAGCTTGGCAAAGTTTGGTTTGAGTTAGAAGGATATTATCTCTAACTAGCGTACAGAAGTGTAGTTACCCGGGCTTCCGTCAGCTTGGCAAAGTCTAGTTTAAGTTAGAAGGATATTATCTCTAACTAGCGTACAGAAATGGTGTTACCCGGTCTTCTGTCAGCTTGGCAAAGTTGGTTTGAGTTAGAAGGATATTAGCTCTAACTAGCGTACAGAAATGTTGTTACCCGGGCTTCCGTCAGCTTGGCAAAGTTGGTTTGAGTTAGAAGGATATTAGCTCTAACTCGCGTACAGAAATGTAGTTACCCGGGCTTCAGTCAGCTTGGCAAAGTTGGTTTGAGTTAGAAGGATATTACCTCTAACTAGCGTACAGAAATGTTGTTACCTGGGCTTCCGTCAGCTTGGCAAAGTTGGTTTGAGTTAGAAGGATATTAGCTCTAACTCGCGTACAGAAATGTAGTTACCCGGGCTTCAGTCAGGTTGGCAAAGTTTGTTTGAGTTATAAGGATATTACCTCTAACTCGCGTACAGAAATGTAGTTAGCCGGGCTTCCGTAAGCTTGGCAAAGTTCGGTTTGAGTAAGAAGGGTATTACCTCTAACTAGCGTACGGAAAGGTAGTTAATCGGGCTTCCGTCAGCTTGGTAAAGTTTGTTTGAGTTAGAAGGATATTACCTCTAACTCGCGTACAGAAATGTAGTTACCCGGGCTTCCGTAAGCTTGGCAAAGTTCGGTTTGAGTAAGAAGGATATTACCTCTAACTAGCGTACGGAAAGGTAATTAATCGGGCTTCCGTCAGCTTGGCAAAGTTGGGTTTGAGTTAGAAGGATTTTAACTCTAACTAGTGTACTGAAATGTGCGGACTTCCGTCAGCTTGGCCAAGTTCGGTTGAGGGTAGAAGGATATTACCTCTAACTAGCGTACAGAAATGTTGTTACTCGGGCTTCCGTCAGCTTGGTAAAGTTGGTTTTGAGTTAGAAGGATATTACCTCTAACTAGCGTACAGAAATGTTGTTACCCGGGCTTCCGTCAACTTGGCAAAGTTTGGTTTGAGTTAGAAGGATATTATCTCTAACTAGCGTACAGAAATGTTGTTACCCGGGCTTCCGTCAACTTGGCAAAGTTTGGTTTGAGTTAGAAGGATATTACCTCTAACTAGCGTACAGAAATGTAGTTACCCGGGCTTCCGTCAGCATTGCAAAGTTTGGTTTAAAGTAGAAGGATATTACCTCTAACTAGCGTACAGAAATGTAGTTACCCGGGCTTCCGCCAGCTTGGCAAAGTTGGTTTGAGTTAGAAGGATATTATCTCTAACTAGCGTACAGAAATGTAGTTACCCGGGCTTCAGTCAGCTTGGCAAAGTTGGTTTGAGTTAGAAGGATATTACCTCTAACTAGCGTACAGAAATGTTGTTACCTGGGCTTCCGTCAGCTTGGCAAAGTTGGTTTGAGTTAGAAGGATATTAGCTCTAACTCGCGTACAGAAATGTAGTTACCCGGGCTTCAGTCAGGTTGGCAAAGTTTGTTTGAGTTATAAGGATATTACCTCTAACTCGCGTACAGAAATGTAGTTACCCGGGCTTCCGTAAGCTTGGCAAAGTTCGGTTTGAGTAAGAAGGATATTACCTCTAACTAGCGTACGGAAAGGTAGTTAATCGGGCTTCCGTCAGCTTGGCAAAGTTGGGTTTGAGTTAGAAGGATATTACCTCTAACTAGCGTACAGAAATGTAGTTACCCGGGCTTCCGTCAGTTTGTCAAAGTTGGGTTTAAGGTAGAACCAGATCCCGTCCATGGCGCCATTCAGCGTGATGCCCCTAATAAGGACCACCGTCAACATGACGTAGGGAACAGTGGCTGTGACGTACACAACCTGAAACAGTGTGGAAACAGGAAGTAGCTTTAAAAACAGATATGCCACACTGCTAGGACATTATATTATATAGGATTTATTTAGCTTTTGTTCAGAGAATAAGCTTTTATAAAATCGAGAGCGTACTTTTCAAAATCAGTCGTTCGCGCCTCTAAATTAGAAGCTTATGCCTTGATTAATGCTAACAGAATGTTACATGCATTATCCAGCACTGTACAGAATAAATTTTGGATTGTTTATCACTTTAATAAACTCCCATTATAAAATGTTACGCCCCCGGGTACGTTTAAATGGTACAATACAATATCTTGTGTTTCGGCCAATGCCATTTGTTCTTATATTCATTCGGGCGGACGTTGTGTCAGCATTTGAAAGTAAGTCAAAAGAAAGTTTATGTTTGTTTATTGTTGAACCCGGGGCCTCCCGTACCTTTTTTGTATAAAGTACAGTAAGAAGGGAAAAAAAGGAAATTCAGTCCTAAACGTGTTGGGTTTGTAAACAATTAAATACATATTTGGGATAATTTGAGTAAAACAAATCAAGTAACATATTTGGTTGGTTTGTCTTGTGTTTTATCTTCTTTCCAAATTATACTCAATAGCAAAACATTTCACCTAAAGAAGGTTTATCATAATATTAGTTAAGATTTCTTATTCCTTATAAAAGAGGCACATTTAATACTAATTTTAGAAGACAAAAATATTCAAAATTCAAAACTGGACGGAGAATCTTCCTAAAGTTTGTCATACACGTCGACATAAATGTATACAACTGATCCGTTGTGTTAGTATTCAATTGCCGTATATTTTCTATTACAATTACTTTACCATAACACAGTCGTCTACCGGACCTGGTAGCGCAATCGGTAGTGCGTCGGCTCCGGGTACGGAAGGCCCCGGGTTCGATCCCGGGCCGCGACATACCAATCTCGTTAAAAATGGTAGTGGTATAGCTCCCTTGCTAACGCTCAAGCAAATATAAGGGTAGTTCCACGACTGGTTGGCCCGGTGTCAGGATAATGTGACTGGGTGTGGTATCATGTCAGGTGTTCACGGCATGCTATACACAGTGAAGGCAGCACTATATCTGCTTCAAGTGGACACCGTCTCTAGATAACTGAAATACTGTTTGTGGGACGATAAACCCAATAAACAAAATAAACACAGTCGTCTGCTGTGACTGACAGTAACTCGCTCTGCCATTGCTTTAGGTACATGCGCTGATATTTCAGTATATTTTCTTTCATGCGCTGATTTTTTATTATAATAATTTCAGGCATTAAGTTATTGGCGACGCCTATATATGGAATGCTCACTGAAATTTAAACATAGGGGAAATCTGTTTCGCGGACTTTCATAACCTTGCGACGCCTATGTTTGGAACGATCACTGAGTTTTGCACATAGGGAAAGTCTGTTTCAAAATACGGGTTGCAATTTTTTTATTTTATAATTTTATTTATGTAAGTTAATAACATGTATGTCACAATTTCCTTTAAATTTGTTTGAATCGTTTGAGTCACCTTTGATGTTTTCTTGTCTTTTAATTAAATGCAAGACTTAATATGTTAGATACAAACCTTTCCTAGTGTCTTGACCCCTTTGATGACAGCTAGGACGACTGTTGCCCAGGCAATAAGCAAACAGATGGCTAGATGACCTTGAACTTGCCCTGGTTCCTCGAAACCAGCCGATCTACCAATGACCTTGAATCTGCAAATAAAGTAAATTGCCATAAAAAGAAATTGCATTGCAGGCCTACGGTTATGCAATGTTTAGTGAGTTTTCAAGCATATGATTGGTCAGATTTAAAAAAAAAAAGATTTAAAATCTAACCAATCAAATGATTCAGAATGCAGAATGTCCCAAGCTCACAATTGTTTAACTCCAAGATATGGATTGTTTCGATACACCCGCATGACAGTTAAAAGAAGCAAGAATGATTTTTTCTAGAATCTTGTTTTGTTTTGTTTTTGACATTCATTGCAGCTACCATTTATGACCATTTTAGCAACATTCGGCTTTTTTGGAAAAGGAAGACCCCAGATTAATGTCTGGGTAGAACCAACGGCGCACTGCGAGTCAGCTGGAAGACCTTCTCACATTAAGAACTTTTTTAGTTTATTAGGGATGAGAAATTTGAACTTACTCCCAAAACTCATATGATGGTGACTGCATCTTTTCCGATTGAAATACAATATCTGTGGAGTTATAAATTGAATGTGTGTCGTTGTTCACTCCACTTATCATGGAAGACACGTTCTGCCCGTACAGCACGTGCGTGGAATCTAAAAATAGAACGATTTTAGTTTGTTAATTCACCTTTCCGCGAGATCTAAAAATAGATATTACACAATGTGTATTGACATGGAATTAGCCAATCTCATCGCGCTGATTGACACTTTACTTGCGTTATGCTGATTCTCACTTACACATTGTCCCACAAACAATGATTTTGACAAGCGATCAGTTTAAATCTGTTTGAGCCTTTGGTTCAATTTAATACCAAAAGGGTTGTTTGTTGTTTGTGGTTTGCAAGGAATCGTACTTTGCTGTAATCGCTTCTCTGTTTGCATCTAAATTTAGTTGTTTGGATGAGGATTGTCCATTTCTGCATCGAAAGGTAAAATCTCGCTGTAGCCAGCAACAACTTTCTTTCATAATTTTGTGTCATGAATGCATCATTGGGTGAAACTGTCTTAATCTTCATCTAAACATCTCTATCTTTGCATTTGGGAGATATCAAATTAAAATATTTTCGCGGATCTGTAAGATAATCTGTAGGATCTGTCATTTTAAACCAGGATGTTTGTGGGCAAGGGGGCAGAGCTTAAACTCTATTTTAGACTCGCGGAAAGGTGAATTGGTTTACTTCAACGGACCATTAATAATATTTATGTCGAGTGGATAAGGAATCCATTTGACGCAACAGATATAGCATTACGTTGTAATACTAACACTAATAATACTTATTCTACGATGATGATAATGGTGATGATGATGATGATGATGATGATAATGATGGTGATGATAACGATGGCGATGATAAGGATGGCGATGATGACAATGATAATAACAATAATGATAATAATAATAATAATAATTAATAATAACAATAATAACAATAGTAATAATAATAATAACGATAATAATATTAATAATAATAGTTATTATAATAATAAATAATAATAATAGTAATAATAATAATAATGATAATAATAATATATAATAATAACAATAAATAATAATAATAATTATAATAATAACATTAATAATATAAATAATAGTGGTAGAAGTAGAAGAAGAAGCAGAAGTAGTAGTAGTAGTAGTAGTAGTAGTAGTTGTTGCTGAAGTTTAGCAATAAAATTATTATGTGTTGTTTTAAAAATGTAAAAGACAACATATACTAATATCATTGTCTCCGATAACTGTGCCATGCGTAGACATTATATATGACAACGATGGCCGCTTACACGCTGAATTAAATGTGAAAATGAATCGATAACCAACTAGACATTAAGTCTCTCTTGACTGCCGTTCCCTGATGACGATTGGCGGATGACTTCATTTAATAAGTGTTAATATGTTAAATCATTACTGCACGTATACATGTACGTTCTATATAGTAAGTTCTATTTCCAGACGAACCTTCAGATATTATAATCGATTAGTACGTAGACAACAGAACAAAGACAAGCCAGGTGAATGCCCAGTAAAACTTAATACATGGCGTACATTTAACTTAAAAATCACGACCTTCGCATTGCTCGTATAAGTTATATTGAAGCCAGCCTCACGAGAGTCTTTGTTCCCTTTCGACTCTCTCCGATAGGTACATATATTATAAGACTACATAAAACAACAAACACATTATTGGTATAGGTCTTAGGGAAACAACCGACTTCTTATTTATTTATTTATTTATAACTAAACAAATCAAACCTAAATATGATATAAATCATATCAAATACTTTATTAAGCCATTGCTTTCAAAATAATATCTCAGTATATCCAAAGAATTTCTTTAAGTAAAATAAAAAAAAAATACGTCTGCTTTCTAGCCGGTCCCAGGGCTGAAAGAACTAACTATCCCCGCACGAAATCCACGTGCATGTACTTACGCCCCCTATCGGCTTAACCGTAACAAGGGAAAGTAATTTCGTCTAAATCATCGCTTAAAACAACGAAATTTATATTTTAAATTCATTGAGGCTAGGCTCGCAAGCTCAGCTGAATCTGGAGAGCGGTCCATCTTACTGAATGCATTTTTATGGGGACAGTAGTATAGCTGGCATAAACAGGAAATCGCAGCTGTTCTGTGATACATTTTTTTCAAAGAAAAGAACTGAGTATTCCGTTTTTTAACATTGTAGCTTGCAACAATAATGTGTATCTTGCAATTATCGTGGTTGCTAGAATTTATAGGAATTCGCAGCTGTTTGGTGAAGTGTTTGTTTAACAAAAGAAGCCGAGCATACCGATGTTAGCAATGCGGTTTGTAACTACAAATGTAGCAGACAACAATGAAAACGAACAAAGAAGCAAATGTAACGCTATATACTACATGTAACAGGGCGTTCAACATAACATATTGAACGCGTTATACTAACGGGGGCGTTCCGTATACCATCTCTCGGTTTTTCAAGACCGGCCAAGAAAGAAGCACAAGGAAAATACATGGCGGCTCCACGAGAATGCCGTGCTGCAAAACTAGATGACGATGACAGAATGAAATTAACGAAATGGCCATTGGTGATAATGAATGGTGATGATGACGATATACTTTTATTATATGTACATCCATTTTTCATTTAAACTAATGTAGACATTATGTTTGTGAATATTCGTATTATGTATGAGACAACTAGCGTGAATGTTATTGCATACATGTGTGAGGCGTATCAATTTGTTTAATTTTGTGTACTAATTTATGTATATGATTAAATGCTAATACAAAAAACAACAACAACATCAAAAACAACAACAAACAAAACAACAACAACAAATGAACCCGCAAACAAACAACAAACACAAACAAACAAACCAAACATAACAAGTGTATATTACTGTTTGTGATCAGATAATTATATTGAATATCTTCAATAATTTAACTTGTTCCGTGTTCTTATATAGTTTGTAAGTCGACTAGTACCATTGTGACTGCTTGAATGATATGATAACATACATGTATTATACTCACTTAATCACTTATGATAAGATGATAAATGTTTTTTGTATGAATGTGATCTTTCTAATAGATGTTTAATAGCTGTATTCATTATAATTTGTGTAAGTATTTTAATTGTTACATTGCACATTTATTTTATTTCTATTTTTTAGTCGAAGGCCTCTGTTAGAAAAGATGTTTATTATATGCTGTGTGTATGTATGTATATAACTTATGAGTTACCTTCGTAAAATAAAGATATTATTATTATTATTATTATTATTATTATTATTATTATTATTATTATTATTATTATTATTATGATGATGATGATGATGATGATAATGATGATGATGATGATGTAACGACTATCTATACACATGGTTACTTAAGTTCCGGGGAGGGTTTTTGGCGAAATTATGGCATTTTGAGAGAAGAAGAGCGATAATAAGATAAATATTACAATAATGCTGATAATAATGATGTTTTATTTAATAAGCATACCGTACCAAAACACCTATCAGTATTCCAGGGCTGGTCACATCGAGCCCAGGGCAGATCAGGAAAGAAGGACCAGTAGAGAAAATAGTAACCCCAGGCAAGGATCATTCCACAATACCAAACTACTAGACCCGCCAACACCACCTGTAGAAGTCCGATACCTGGAACGGTGACAGGAAATGATATGACGGCGGTAACATTGCACTAAATCTATACATGAAATGGTGACAATAAATGATATGACGGCGGTAACATTGCACTAAATCTATACCTGAAATGGTGACAATAAGATATGACGGCGGTAACATTGCACTAAATCTATAGCTGAAATGGTTACAATAAATGATATGACGGCGGTTACACTTCACTAAATCTGTAACTGAAATGGTGACAATAAGTGACTAGACGGCGGTTACATTAGACTAAATCTATACCTGAAATGGTGACAATAAGTGACTAGACGGCGGTTACATTAGACTAAATCTATACATGAAACGGTGACAAGAAATGATATGACGGCGGTAACATTGCATCAAATCTATTTATGAAATGGTGACAATAAATGGTATGACGGCGGTTACATTGCACTAAATCTATACATGAAACGGTGACAAGAAATGATATGACGGCGGTTACATTTCACTAAATCTATACATGAAATGGTGACAATAAGTGACTAGACGGCGGTTACATAAGACTAAATCTATACATGAACTGGTGACAATAACTGACTTATCGGCGATTACATTACAATAAATTTATAGCTGAAAATGGGACAATAAATGAGCTGACAGCGGGTACATTGGACTAAATGTATACCTGAAACTGGGACAATAAATCAACAGACGGCGGTTACATTAAACTAAATCGATACCAGAAATGGAGACAATAAATGGCTTGACAGCGGTTTCATTAAACTAAATTTATACCTGAAATTGAGACAATAAATGACTTGACGGCGGATACATTACACTAAATCGATACCAGAAAGGGTGACAACAAATGGCTTGACGATGGTTTATCTACTTTAGTGAACACTATTGTGCCTGTGATATTTTCTAATACATTAATGAATTAAAACAATCAATAACAATTTGTATTATATTTACATCTTATTAATTTTAAGCAACAAAAGTACATACAACAAACCTTTAAAGAGCGGACAGAATTCGAAGGCGAGCCCAGAACTGAGGCCAGTGAACTGTCCAAGGCACACCTCAAGGTAGTAAAGAGGACCACCAATGATGATCAGAAAGAAAAAGAAAGGTATCAGGAACGCCCCTCCTCCGTTGCGGCTGAAATACGAGGGTTGTTTGGAAAGTTTTGAGACACGCCCAAATATTCATCTTAAAATACAAACACTCATATGTCATAAAAAAGAGGGCTAAAAAAAGGGCGTGGCTGGGATTGCAAACCATATTACCTGCCTTTGGAACTATTTGATGCTACGATTTCAAGATTTTTTTCTAAAGCCCGTATTCAACCAACCATTCTTAAGTCATGACTTAAGCCCAAGTCACATTTTTTTTCAAAGCAAGAAAAATATGTTTTTTTTGTGAAGTTTAAATTTGATTTTAAGCTCAAAGTAGCCAAATTAAAGTGTCAGGCAAAAAATGCAGACATGTAGCTAAATTCATAATGAAGATATTGTGGCTTGAAATCTATGACTTGAGCAATTCTTACTTTAGAATGGTTGGTTACAAGTCAGCGACTCTAACCGCTCGAGCGCACCCCACCCCCTTCCCCAACACAAAAAAATAATTTAAAAATGAATAAAAATAAAAATAATTAAATGTTGTAGGTCTTGGTCAAGCAACGGAGCTCGAAATCACTGTAAATACTATATTCTTAAAATCCCAAATATTACAACTTGACTCGGTAGGGCGCCGGCGCCAGGTACAGGAGGTCCCGGGTTCTATCCCGGGCCACGACATACCAAAGTCGTTAAAATGGTAGTAGTTTAGCTCCCTTGCGAACGCTCAAGCAAATGTAAGGGTAGTTCCACGGCTGGTTGGTCCGGTGTCAGGATTATGTGACTGGGTGTGGCATTATGTCAGGCGTTCACGGCATGCTATACACAGTGAAGTCAGCACTATATCTGCTTCAAGCGGACACCGTCTCCAGATTACTGAAATACTGTTGGTGGGACAATAAACCCAATAACAAACAAACAAGAACATTTTAAATACTATATTCTTAAAACCTTAGATGTTAATTAAAACTTGACTATCAAATTCATTGATGCAGAACTTTATAAGTCTTTTTTTTAAATTATACAGTCGGGAACCTTTTCGCATCGTACCTGCAGACCATTGGAAATCTCCAAACGCTACCAATTCCCACGGTGTAACCCATGATCGCTAGGAAAAACTCCGCCTTGCTTCCCCAAGTTCCACGGGCCTCGTTGTCACGGAAATCTACAGAGGGTTCCGAAATGTCGCTTTCGTCTTCTTTGGAATGCTCCGCATCTCCGTTGCTAAGGGTTCTGAGTTCTTCTTCCATTGCATAAGGATCTGAGGAGTGTAATATAATATAATATATACAATATATATTAGATACAATATTTTTATTATAATATATAATATATAATTAACAAAATAATACATGGCGTTGCGGGCGATATGGCAACTAAAGGACGGCTCAGTCGGACAAAGGAAGGTATATGGACCGAATATAAATTATGAGGTAATATAATATGATACGATATCATAAATTATAACAAAATGTAATATAATTTGATAAATATTATATAATAAATATATAACATAAAGAGGTGTGATGTGATGTAATGCAAGATAACGTAACATAACATAATATGGCATAATATATGTAGTATAGTACTCTCTCTCTCTCTCTCTCTCTCTCTCTCTCTCTCTCTCTATATATATATATATATATATATATATATATATATATAACTCTCTTCTCTCTCTCTCTCTCTCTCTCTCTCTCTCTCTCTCTCTCTCTCTCTCTCTCTCATTTTCGTCAAAGTAACAGTCAGTTTTTAATATGTAAAGGTTTTATGTTTTGCAGATCGAAAGAACACGTGCGTAACGATGTTACTTTCCTCATCTAAGAGAGAAACAAATCTCCATTGTTTCATCGTCGGATACCCACGCTCGAATATTCCGATTTACTACATTCGTCGGCCGTGGGTATTTTGGTAAATTTTCTGTCGTCTTATCGGACTGAATAAAACAATAATTGGCCAATCATAATAATGCTGACAAAACCAACACTCTTCAGCGTGGAGACTAGAAGAATAACAATGACGTCGCCATTTTTACAAGTCTGTCGAAACGACGAAATAACGAGCGTTATCATTGGACTGAAATCTTGACCGGATTATGAAGCGACCAATAAAATACCATTACCAGTAACGACGAAAGGTGAACTAAATATTCCACATGCGATGATGGAGAGTAACAGAATAGATCGGTCGTGGGTGTCCGACGGTGTCATTGTTTAGGTTCTTGGGGGTATTCTTTCATTAAACAAGTTTCCGGTGACTGAAACGACTTGATCTAAGTAGGTCAAAAATGCATCTTATTAAAATCTTTGCTAAAAATGGAATATTTTTGTAAACTACAATGAATAATAGATTAAACATAACCGCTGGTCACGTGATTTTAGGTTAACTTCCTGTCCCGGCAAAAGATTGTGTTTTGTCTTCAGCACTAAATGGCACAATTAAGACAATTATAACGGTAAAAAGGCCTCAAAAAGAGTGATATCGAAGTCCAAGCCCGTAAAAAGTTTGTTTTTTTTTTCTTCGTAAGATCGTTAAAAGTCAACAGTATTTTCAACTTTAACTTTTACGTTTAAAAGCAACATGTTCAATCATTTACTTCAATGCTTGAAAAAGAATTCATTTTAAATTCATAGGTACAGTTCAATAGTATCCCTTAAATTTCTTCCATTTTGCCTT
>CM017573.1:7287816-7537816 GCA_007844125.1 Sinonovacula constricta
ACTAATACATACATGTTTTCTTATAAGAGGAGAGTAATGTTTCTTTAGAGAGGAAAATACTTAAATGTAATATCAATCTAAAGATTGAGTAAATTAATACAATCATTTCTCGCTTTAAATGCGTGCTTAACAAACTGAGCAATATTAATAAGAACTTTTCTTTTCCCTCAACTCATCATGCAACGCCATGTTAAGACATGAATAACACCATAGTGAGTTTCTGACTTGTTTATAGAATGTGTACGCATGAAAATAACAAACACTCTCTTCTCTTAATAATAATAAAACTGACTACCTTGTCAGCGAATTGCAACAATGCGTGTAGTTAAGTGAATAATTTATAAAATGAAAAATACGAAACCTGTTACAAATTTGGAATTTGGAAACATCAAGGCAGAAAGAAGCACAGAAACAATTGTTCAATGTCGCCATAACAGGCAAAATATTCTTTATGCAATGTTTTGTTTTTGCTAAAAACTAATTTTATTTATTCTAAGATTATATACTATTTTGTGTTAGAAGAACGTCAGGCAAGTCAGGCGAGGCTTGCAGTTCAAAACATATTTACAATCGCGTCAAGCATTGTCAAGCGTCAAGCATTGTTCGCAAATTATCGGATCTTATTGATAATTACGCCAGCACTGGATCGCAAGCTATATGGCTGTCAAAGCAGGAGGTGGAAATAAGTGTTTCTCTAATGAAAAAAAGCTTGATTTATTAATGTGTGGCGAATGTTCGAGGTGCTAGCAACGTTGGTCGGCAATTCAGAGAATGGCCCCCGCAAGAAAAGAATATTCCGCTAGCTCTGGGCGAAATTAAATAGAAGAAACATCAATAAGAATATATGACAAAGTCCTATGAGCTTTACAACATATATCAAACTCTGAAAAGGCACAGGCCGGACAAAGGTATTTTACGTGCAAACCAAGTGAAAAGTAAGAACACTTTTATGATTCTGAAAGAGCAAACCCGACAGTTACCGCCTTGGAACGGTCAGTCGACAATATGGTCCGACTAGGGTGCTTAAACCGATTTTACAGACTACCAATGACGCATAGTAATATCAGTAATATGGACACCGTAAATGACAGTATTTCAATGTGGGATGGATGTGTGGGGGTTGTAGAAGGGATCAACCCCGGTTAACCCCGGTTGATAACTTCGATTGTGAAACTAGTATTTGTTGTACTGCCACATGTCGTGCTTTGGTTGATTGAACATAAGTTTTCGTGCAAATTCAACATTTACCAAGGATCCATAATCAAAGGCGATTAGGAATACCAAAAAAGCATTTGTTCATGTGTACATTTCTTCATTTTATTAAGATATTTAAAATGATATTTGATAATAAGACAACAAAAAGATCAATAAAAATCTTAAACATCAGATATATGAAATACAGTTTCGCTTTTTTCATTTTAGATAGTAATGTCAATACCGAAGGCAATTAAATCACTACCGCCATCAGCACTACAGATGAAGCAACTGTTGCAGCATGAAAAGAACGAAGCCAATGTCCGTTTTAACAGCTTTGTCCAATTAAAACAGGTTTGAAAATAGTGCCAAAGGCGAAGAAAATAGGAAAAGAACAATATAAAATATAAAATTCAGCTGTGTTTTTTTCTGTCTGGTAAAAGCATTCAATGCAAAAATATAGGTTTTCTAATTAAGTCCAACTCACCCATCCTTTGCGCATTTTATTAGCAGATTATTTACTTGATAAAATATTTCATACGAAAAAGATTCTCTTATTTGACACACTCTTTATGTAAAGTATAAATGCTCTGTGTTATTTTTCAATTGGTGCCTTTTCGGATTTTGGTATACGTTACAATGCTTATAGAGACCGGACCTGGTAGCGCAATCGGTAGAGCGTCGGGTCCAGGTAAGGGAGGCCTCGGGTTCAATCCAAGGCCGCGACATACCAAAGTCGTTAAAATGGTAGTGGCATGGCTCCATTGCTAACGCTCAATCAAATATAAGGGTAGATCCAAGACTGTTTGTCCCGCTGTCAGGATGATGTGACTGGGTGTGGTATCATGCCAGATGTTCACGGCATGCTATACACAGTGAAGGCAGCACTATATCTGAGATTACAGATGTAAGACATCCAAAGCCGCCAGAAAGCACCTTCTTTGAAAAGACTATAAATGCCTGGAACATCAAAGGTGATATTCGACAATTTGGACAAAAATATTTTCCCAAATAACCACATAAGTCATTGTTACCTGAAAAGATATTCAAAAATGCTGCTCGTCGATGCCCTAGATCAGTGTGAACAGAGAAACATAAGTCTGTATTTCTCATCGCAAACAGATATTCCCTATCTGTGCCACGCTGCAGATATAGCTATTTTTAAGTAAGAAACGCATTTATTAATATTAAATAAATAACAAAATAATGTTGAAATCAGTCCCAACATATTTTTGGATTAAAAAGAATTATCCAAATAGAGGAATTGGAACATAAATATCTTATCTTTGATTGACTGTTCGAAATCCAAAATCGTTGGTGTATTGATGAAATACACGCTTTGTTCGCCATTTAAAGATTATATATTGATACTTAAATTTGCAAAAAAGCCATGTACAACAATGACTTACATTTTGAATGAGTACGTTATGACTTTGGAAGCGTCAATTATGTAAAATTTTGTGAGATGGAATATATGGTCTCGTCGAGTCTTCTTCGTTACTTTTCACCAACATTTAATGTAAGCGTTTAAAATTAATTAATTTCTTTACTAGAGTAATATAGTAGCATTAATATTTCACATTGGATAGACATGACACAGATTCGAATTGGCAAGCGAGCTGAGCTATTTGAAAACAATCATCTGACATCGCTTTTGTTTGTGTTTTCAAATTGAGAACTTTTTATTCTTCCATTTATCATAAATGCTCGAAGATTTTGGTAGCAAATTGTTTAAGTAATAAAACCAAAGCCTTTAATAAGCATTGTTTTAAAACATCTTGTCAATAAACTGTTTTCCTCCAAGTCCACTTCGCCAAAATTGGTTTAAGTAAAGCTAAATTATTTTAGATCTTCTGGTTAATGCAAATGTTGTCAACACAGCTGATTTTAGACATTTGTTTCAAAGTCACAGGCTTTATAAAGAAAATGGTCTTATTTGATTCACTGTTAAACTATTTAAGGTTGCTTTGTCTTTTCCTTTGCCAAAATAACGAAAACAGTTCTTGTTTTTATCCATAATGTACGCCCAATCGGTGGTAACAAATTGTTTTGCTAATGAAATTTCAACTTCTTGCCGTCATAATTCTATAACTTAATTCAGCTTAGCCAGCATGTTGTGTTCAAATCGTTTCAAGAAATGTTACAATGTTCTGGAGTTCACATTAAGTTTTATATAAATTGAGATTTAATCTTAGAGACGAGATAAAACGACCATTTATAGATAAGAGCAAAGTCTCTCTGGCTGTTTAGATTTATTGCTTCTAATTATCTATGTTTAAAATGATAGAAATTATAAGTTCGATTTTAATGCGGTTGTTGCATTTTCTAAATTTGAAAATAAATGCTGTGCGTTTTCTATTTCATGAAATGAATCAAACTTTAAATAATAAATATACCAATTATTAATTAATTATTAATAATTTAATTAATAAATTAGGTATGTAACATACAAGATTAACAATTTACAGAGGAAAATTTACTTATAAAATCAACACTGTAAACATACAAGGTAAAATTCTTTCTCTATCAAAATCGTATATTGTCTCCTTTTGAAAAGAAACAAATTCTAGTAAATTAGTTTTTTTTTTTTAAACAAATAACTGCAGGTTCATGCAAATATTATATGCTATAAAACTTTTATTAATATTGATAATAATAAAAATAATAATAATAATAATAATAATAATAATAATAAAAATAATAATAATAATAATAAAAATAATAATAATAATGATAATAATAATAATTAAAATGATGATGATGATGATGATGATGATGATGATGATGATGACGATGATGATGATAGACGGTCTATGCTGGTAACACAGATAATATAATAAGTTAATATTACAGATATACAGATTGTCAGAAAACAACATCAGTAAATTTACTATAATGAGTGATCATGTTTTTTGTGAGAAAAATTCTTAATTTGCTAAAACCATGTCCAGAAATTCGAGATATTTAAATGCGTTGCTACTAACATATCAAAGATAGTTTCCAAATTGTAGGAAGCTAATACAGATATCTAATATTAATATAATACATGAAGAATATCATATACGAAAAAAATTTCATGGCAGATATACGTTCGAATTCTTTTGTAATTAAAGAAATAACTTAGAGTCTTATTAAACATATTATGATTTGCTTTGCCCTCGATATTTCGCATTATTTAAAAGACTGTCCAAGTCGTGGTCATTTGCCATATTTGTTGTAATGTAGAGAATATTATAAACAGACAGTGCAAATGTAGTCCGTATGCCAATAAATATGCATAATTATGACAATTTGTAGTTGTGTATTGACTTTAATATCCTCCTAGTGATACAATATATACTTCTCAAAGTTTACTAAGGGTCACATATTTTAACGTATATTACTTTCATTAGGGTATGGCGAGTAATTAAAACGTCAGCGCTTGGACATTTTTTTATTCGGATAGAGGTAATTTCTTTTCATTGCTTGCATTTGAGAAACGCACCAGGAAGTGCGAGGTTAGAACTCTGTTAAACCGGTTTAAGCACCCTAGTTGGTCCTTTTTGCCGACTGACCGTTCAAAGGCGTTAACTGTTGGGATTACTCTTTTTGTTAAATGACTCGTAACAGATTTTTTCTTACTTTTACATTTGGTTTGCATGTGAATACCTTTGTCCTGTACCTTTTTAGGGTCTGGTATATGTTGCAATGCTCATAGAATCTTGTCATGTATTACTATGCTTATCTTTCAAAGTGTACATATCAAATCAATTGACATATATGTGACTCGGATTCCTGTTTTTTTTTGTAAAATGATTATTATAGTGATGATATGAACAAATTATCTAATGTCCAAACAGTGATCCTTAGTCAACTTTGAGTAGTAAATAAGTCTAGTAACCATACATTACATTGAAATATGGGCCTTGCATCGCAATCACTAAGGTGTCCAAGTAACACACGTTTTCTTCTATATACAGTATTCCATAACCTCTATGCAACATGGGTCAAGACATTCAAGATTTCTTAGAAAGGAAAATAATTTAGATAAAAAGAAATTATTAACATGTTAATTGTACACGTGATTATATGGCAAAATAATTAAAACCCATATAACCAAGAATGGGACAAATGAGCACAAATAGAGAAGGGCAGGAACAGAAGATGATAAGAATGATATAGAATAAAAAGCACACATAAAAATAACACTCTGTGTTATATTCTTCCGATCAGGGAATCTAATCCCCCCTCACTGGCCATTAAGCTTCAGTTCCTAGACGCTATAATGCCTTTAGAATGTATCTAGTACTGGTATTTAAGCCAACTTATTGGGTACTCAACAATCACACGTTTTGTGTGTTTGTGATTACAATGTTTATTTGATATATAAAATTATACAATTTAAGCCTTACAAGTATTTGCATACAACGGTTATCGTGAAGAAATATTCGATAGACCCGTATTTTCGAAATGCATAAATCCTCTAACATTCGTTCCTAAGTTGAAATACATTAAATTAAATGAAACGTTTAGCAATTAAGCAAATTTACTAGAAATCTTTGCGGGAAACAACCTTTATTATTTTCTTCAAAAGTATATATCTGGCATTTAGTTTGAATAATACCTGAAAGCTAAATCAAAGGTTAACTATATTTACATTTATTTCATTTAGTTGATATAACTGATTATAACAACTATTAAGGACTATATTAGTAACCTCTTGAGTTGGCTCTCCATGCAGGTGCTTGCTGTTAGTGGTGGGACAGTTTTATTTACACTGTTTGTTTGATAGAAACAACCTTCTGGCCTTGCGAGGTTGAAGCGCTCCTTTAACGATGTGGAGCCCTCCACAAACCAGGTGTAAGCACCCCAGTCGGTCCTTTTGCCGACTGACCGTTACAAGACGGTAACTGATTGTTTTTATTTTTCAGATTTGTATTCACCTAACATTGATTGTCTCCTACGCGACATAAATTATTTCAATGTATGGATTAAATTATTACCTGTACATGAGTATATTTAGCATGTTTATACTTTTAACGGCAATTTACTGTAAATGCTGACCGTTCCAAGGCGGTAACTGCTGGTTTTTATTTTTGTGTGTGTGTTATGTCTCATCTTTGTGCTCATGTCATATTTACATTTACCCTGTTTGCCTTTGTCTAAAGGTAGTTTAGATTTAAATTTCCGTGGAAATTTTGATAGGACCTGTTCTTGTTTACCTCAAGTAATATATATTAACATTTAATAGGTACAGGGCAGGTTCTGTAAAACACGAGTGTAAAATCTTAAAGCATTACTTGTAAATAAACATTGCTTTATATATAGGTAAGTTGATCTGCAACTTTGCAATGATGCTGTTGTAGTTAGAAGAATGGCATTATGATCAAATAAAATTCATGTCCCAAAATTAATTAACATTTAATCATGAATGATATTTTCAAAAAGAAGATATAATTTACTTATTACATGTTTTTAAACATATTTTTATATGGCAATTATTTTTTCAATGTCTTTGCAGAATGTCAGAAATGGGAGCAACATGACATTTTTATTGTAATATTGATCTTTGCGTTTTGAATGGCTTAAATTGATATTGACCTTGCTTATTTTATTAATCATAAAAAGGAATATGGGAGTCAAAACATTGCAAGCGATTACTTGAAAACTAAATTATTATCTATTTTCTTTTTAAATTTCACGACCAAGTGCAGTTTCAGAAAAGTGTTTATTGTAACTATACTGTAACTATGGTTTGCTCTAAATGTAAACACAGGCTGGTATTTATGTCATATTATTATCAGTGTGAGCCTTTATCGTGACTATTTGATCTGATTGCTGGCCCAATTTTCTAAGTGGCCATAATGCTTCAAATCTAATATGACGTGCTGCCATTCAAGATGGATTATTGAGTAATTCTAGGGAGCGGACCGTGGCATTTTATGCTATGAACTGGACAATAACGTAACATTAGCTTTTGTACACGAGGCACATAAATATACATACTGAAAAGTAGGAACATTTTCTCTTGTGTCTTGTATTTGAGTTTAGTGGCTGTTTACCTATAATTCGCCTGACGTTCTGTCAATATATTTCGTCGGAATATTGTAACGTAAGCTCTAATTACTGACAGACTTAGATACTTGTGTGTACGATAAAAAAATCTTCGTCTATAATTAAGCAGATTTCTGATACGATTAACAAGTCATACTAGATTAATATTGCTCCGTACCAAAGTTGTTGTTAATGTAATGTTAAGCAAAAGTACTGCTTACTTTTGTCATAATGTTCAAGCACTGTGACTGATAACTGTTTTTATTTTTATTGCTGATTTCGTTAGACAAAATGCTTCATAGGTTAATAAAATGTCTAACGGAAAATGTTAAAATACTTTATCGTTTGCTTAAAGTGTTGTAAGAAAGCATTAGGTGGCATTAATTGAAAAGGTTTCACTTTGACAGTTACCTTAGACAGTTGGAAAATTTGAGATAATGGTTTTCTACATTATTTTTGGTATGTCAAAAACAAACGATTACGTATGTGTGTAGGTGTGGTATGAAGGGGTCGGGTGCAGACAACGGTGTGTGCGAGATGTGTATGTTGCTGATGTGTGGGTTTGTGCGTGCGTGTGTCAGAGCGTCCGTGCGTTCGTGCAGGGGATGGGCGTGAAACGACTCAGTTTCTTACTTTCCCTGTTCACATTGCATTATGGCTTTACGAAAAGGCAGAGGATAATTTTGCATTGTAATCATGTCACATTTTCACTACAAAAATCCAAATCACTGCATTTGCTGCCTTTGCCTTTTGTTTCACGGAATTGTACTTTTCTAATTACGTAACGTGCGTCAAGAAAACAAGGGTTTGATTGAGTCAAAGTGAATTGCGATAGGGAATATTACCAAAGTATGCAGTGAAAATGCCGTTCGGTACTTTTGTGATGTGCAGCTTTCAATTCAAAGACACATATGGTTTGCCAACTATGCATAGATAAATCTTTTGAACCAGTTTCTAGTAGGTATTAAATACAAATTTAAAACCACGTGCAATTAGCAAAATTATCAAATTGCAATTAGGTATAACACTTTAGAAGCTATAGCATTGTAATAATATAATTTTGCTTCGCAAGAGGTTCCGTTTCATCATACGCCTACATTTTCAAGTCACAACAATGTTTTAATGATAATAATCCAAGAGACGTTATTGGAGAAGTAAAATAGCTACAAAAACAAAATAATAGACAATATACTTTAACTGCAAATAATGCAGTGCATCCTTTTCGAATAACATTTGGGGCGTACAATAACCATTTAACCAATACAACCTGTAGGAATGATATTTGATTAAAGAGACTAGCAACTTATATATTTCATAACGACGAAGAGTTGATAATTTTGAATGATTGTTTTTTTACCTTACCTGTGATCGTTCTAACATATCAAACAATTATTTAGAGCCAATTGCATGATGATATGTCAATTTCGAACTAAAATCGACAAAAGTTGTCTCAGTAAAATATTCAATTAACATGTCTCTCAGCATAGCGCAGCTGTTTTAAGTTGTTGCTATGTTTTAAGTTGTTTTTCCGTTATTATGTTTGTTTGTTCATTGGGTTTTGTCGTCGCACCAACAGTATTTCAGTTATCTGGACACGGTATCCACTTGAAGCAGATATAGTGCTGCCTTCACTGTGTATGGCATGTCACGAACACCTAGCATGATACCATACCCAGTCACATTATCCTGATACCGGGTTAATCAGTCGTAGAACGATCGTTATATTTGCTTGGGCGTTAGCAAGGGAGCTATACCACTATACCACTACATTTTAACGACTTTGGTATGTCGCGACCCTGGATCGAACCTGGGGCCTCCCGTACCTGGAACTGACGCTCTACCGATTGCGTTACCAGGTCCGCTCTGTTCCGTTATTATCACCAATATTACAAACATGGCGTTCGTTGTCTAGTGGTTAAGTCGTTGGTCTCAGGTTCGAAACCCAAAATTGATCACAAGATGTTAGTCCTTGAACAAGACAGCTGCGACTTGACCTCGTAGCGTTATCGCTCTTAATATATTTTTACTATATTATAGAAAAATCCATTAATTTGCACGGAAAATTAAGCATAAAGTTAACTTTCTTTAGTACCGCCTTTTTAAGGTTTTGAGCCTCTTCGTTTCTCACAATGTCTTAATATTTGTTTCAATATATTACATAGAAAAACGAGCACTAAAGATTAAGCATATAATTCAATTTCCTCAGTAAACCTATTGTAAGAGTGTACTTTTGTTTTATTATTTTACACAGAAATTCTTTCACTTGCACCTAAAATTAAGCATGCAGGCTATTTTCCTTATCAAAACTGGTTTAAGCACCCCAGTAGGTCCATATTGCCGACTGACCGTTCCGAGGCGGAAACTGTCGGGTTTGCTCTTTTTAAATGACTCATTACAGTTTTGTTCTTACTTTTACATTTGGCTTGCATGTTAATACCTTTGTCCTGTGCCTATTCAAATTGTTGTATATGTTGCAATGATTATAGGACTTTGTCATATATATTCTTATTGACATTTATTTAAAATAATACGTTTTTATATTTATAAAAATGAAAACTGTTGATTTGAATTTTAACTTTAGAATTTTTAACTAATAAAGTTGCTGCATTCTTATTTGTGTTTTGTTCTATGTTGTGATCTCTAATAAAGAATGTATTTATTATTCAATAATTATTCAATCTATCATGATCTTCTGACAATTCGCAGGAAATTGGTTTACTAATGAAATTTCACTCTGAATTCATGTGTTTCATTAAATAGTTAATTCATTAGTTTGGTTGTTGGCAAACTTAAAAGTTGCGAATAATTCGTTGCTTTTACACAAGGCTATACACAAGAAACCTTAAATGATATTTACCGAAATTGTTAAAGAAAGCAAACCATTTAAATATCAACTGTTATTTACACACAACCGTTTCTATTTCTGTCTTACGCGATGTATTATAAAAATTATTAATAATCTTCTCCTTGAGTTTTTAAATTTACCAAGTTTAATCGTATTTTTCCAAGCAGAATTAAAAAAAAAATATCAGACTTACAATATGTTAATAAGAAAAGGTTCTATCAAAATTGCCTCAGATATTTAAAACTTATCTACCTCCAGACAAAGGCACACAGGGTAAATGTAAATGTGACAAAAAACACAGACACGAAACATAACACACAAAAGAAAAACCATCAGTTGCCGCCTTGGGACGGTCAGTTGGCAAAAGGGCCAACTGGGGTGCTTAAACCTGGTTTGTGGCGCGCTCCAACCTCGCACTTCCTGATGTTTTTTTCTGTCAAACAAACAGTGTAAATAAAAATATCCCGTCAAAGTGAAACAACTAAAACTAAGCACCTGCATCGGGAGTTTAAACAGATACAATACTTACATACAGACAAAATTGCTAGTAATGAAATTATCAACATATGTACAGTATGTACAGCAGATAAAATATATCATTTTAATGTGCAATAAATTAATGTAGTTGGTTTTTAAAGTCCTTTACATACGACCAAAAAGCATTATAAACGAAAAATGTCCATAAAATCATAAGAACTGACCAATCTACAATCCATGTTGTTTCCTAACAAATCTACATAAATCTATAATAACCAATTCATTTGGAAATGAAAAATCAACTACACTCTTCTTAGGTTTTTTTTTTTGTAAATTTTAATGACAGATGAATCATATAACAATCGGAAAAAAAGATTTTATAGAAAACCTCAGTGGAAGGCAAATTAAATGAGCACCTACAGCCTTGGCTATTATACGGACACTCAAAATACGATTTATCAGCAATGATTTTGTTGATGTTTATAAGAATGAGACCATAAATATTATACGTGATGATAATAGGAGGCATATTTAGAACTAGAATCACCGGGACTTAAATGAAATCAGAATAAATAGGTCAATAAGAAAAATGTCCTATAAGAATTACCACAGTTATTTATATCTGAACTACCTATAGATAAAGGCAAACAGGGTAAATGGTCCATGCGTACACAATTTACAAAGGAAAATGCCTGTGCAATTCTAGGACTTGATCTAAAAAATTATCCTCATAGTTTTGACAAATATCACATTTTAGGAAAAACCGGTTTAAGCATCACAGTCGGTCCATATTGCCAGAGTGGCCGTTCCAAGCCCGTAATTGTTGGTTTTACTTTTTTGTTAAATGACTTATCACATATTCGTTATTACTTTTACATTTGGCTTGCATGTGATAAACCTTTGTCCTGTGCCTTTTCAAATGTTGGTATATGTTGCAATGCTCATAGGACTTTGTCTATAAACATATAAACATACCAATGAAGTGAAAGCATATTATTTAATTGTGATTAAGAAGAGCCAGCGATAAAAGATGCTCGATATTGTAAGTGTCTTTGATGAAGTTATTTTGAATTGCTTGCTGTCTGTGTTCTTGTCTTATTAAAAGATGCTTTTATAGATGTTGCCAATATGTCTGCATACTTGTTGAATTTATTGCCGCAATATAAACAGCTATAACTAATTCTGTCTTCGTGAGATTTCGTTCCCTCAATTTCGAGTTATTAGTAACAATAATTGGCCATCTTCCTTAAATAATGAGTAGATAAGTTTAAGTAATGAATAATTTAATCATTTTCGTTTTTGAAGGCCTGTGTAATTGTCTGCACTGCCTGCCTAATAACATGATCGTCGTAGCAAAACCGATATCAATAATTTTAATGATGGAACTTTGATATAATCATCGTTTTAAAATTTTACAAAATATAAGGGGGCTTGATCATATACAATCAGTGGTTAATACTTCTTGCTATTATTTTTATCTAACATAATTAACATATAACAATTAATTATCATCATTTGTGTTCGTACTTCTGTCGAAGAAGATGATATTGCACTAAATAAGAATAAATGACACATTTACCAACATATACCAGCACCTGAAAAGAGACAAGACAAAGTCATCCATATGGAAGCTAAAAATAAAAGCAACAGAGAATCCGCGATAAGTCATTTAACCGAAAGAAACATTTACTGCCTTATAACGGTCAAGTCAAAGATTGGCTTTCTAAAGAAATTGTAAAAAAGTAATTTTGTATGTCATTTAACAAAATGTTGCTAGTGAACAAAAAATTCAAGTTTTTAATAATAAGCTGTCTGCAAAGGAACTATGTTTATAACTGTTTGTACTACAGCAAACATAATTTTAAAATTTTAGCCTATATACTTTTGATTCTTTTTCCTGACTTTCAGTGTGATATTATTAGATGTGCACATTTAACTTCCCCTTGATCTTTCTAGTACTATTCAGTTGTTAAAAGTAATTAACTAAGCTTTGCAAAAAATGATTTCATTGTCATATTGACTTCAAGTGCATAATATTTTCAATAGTCGCAATGACAATTAGTAAATTTACTGATTACATAATTTAAGTTCTTTTTTTTAAAGACACACCAATGCTTCAATGTTACAATGCATTGATTTTTTTACAAAGCTGTCGAATATCGGAAGTGATTTACTCTTCAAAAAGTATCACCTGTTGAAAACATGTATTACCATAGCGATAAACAAAATCCTTGATCACGAATGTTCCGAGGCGGTAACTGGTGGGTTTGCTCTTTTTCTTTCATCACGGTTTTATTTTTACTATAACATCTGGCTTGCATGTGAATACCTTTGTCCTTTGCCTTTTTTCCAATTTTGTAGCTATGCTTATAGGACTTCTTATTCTAAATTTCCTTATTTATAAATAGTGAAGTGTTGTGAGTCAGCAAAAACAAATAAAACAAACAACTGGTATACTTGTACTTTTGTTCTTTTACAAGAACAACTTGGTTTTATCTTCTGCTTTCTTTATTTTATTTTAAGTCTTTAAAATTGTAGAGATAACGCTTAAGCAAATATAAGGGTAGTTCCACGACTGGTTGACCCGGTGTCAGGATAATGCGACTGGGTGTGGTATCATGCCAGGTGTTCACGGCATGCTATACAGAGTGAATGCAGCTTTATATCTGTTTCAAGTGGATACCGTCTCCAGATAACTGAAATACTGTTGATGGGACGATAAACCCAATAGACAAACAAACAAACAAACAAACACATTTGCATGTAGCAACGTTTATGTTGTTTGCACAGGGATCTGTGTTAGAAATACTATATTTTCCTTATAGAGCCACAACTAATGATTTTACTTAACTAAAATTGTTAAGCTAACGATACAATTTAAATGTAATATATAAATCCAGTAAAGGGTGTCACTTCGTTTATATTAACCCCAAAAAAGTTTCAGCAAAGAAGATCCTAATTCTCAAAGAGCTGTGGTCCTGTTCCCTGAACGACAAATGCCTTATCAATAATTTAAGGTTACATTATTTGCTCGTTTACACGTATCAATTGTATAGTCTTTTATTGCTTTTGCAATGCCGACTTTAAAGCTAAGCCTTTGTTTGCGGACAGTTTTATCTATCTACAGTTATATAAAAGTAAATATATCCTGAACTTTGTATCGTGTAAAAATCGTTTGAAATAGATTCTTGTTATTATAGGAGTCCTGGGTTTGTTCTGGCTTTTGTTTAGCAATAACGATATTTACAGCCAAAGGTTACAAGAATCAACTAATGCCACTTTATTTGGGTGTATAATTACTTTAGATGTCTGCTTTAGCCTAACTAGTCCTTAATTAGCTAAGATAATTTCGTTCTATGTCAGTGCTAATTAAAAGTGTTTCAAAGTTTATTTTCCATTAGACGTTGTAAATACGTAAAGGCTAAAAAATATATTCCAATAATTTGAAGAACAAAACAACAAATTAAGTAAAATATATATATTCTGATAAACTTACTACGAATATATTACAAGCATTCATTAAGTAATATTTATGTTTTGGTTTGTGCTTCTAAAATTGGAACACGAAATTCTGTTGAAATTAAGTAAACAAAATACCTTCTCTTGTGTTCAAATGATTACTGTCTTAGAGTGCACAATGCTTATAAATATTTTAAAGTGTTCCAGGGAATTTATCCTTACAGACCGCGAAAATAAAATGGTTTTATGGGTTAACATGGAAATTCCTCTTGTTAAGTAAGTTGAAGTAAATGTGTATGGGTTTAAGTGAAAATTACCCTATTACGTAAGTTGAAGTAAATGTTGTTGGGTTTCCATGAAAATTCCTTTTGTTAAGTAAGTTGAAGTAAATGTGTATGGGTTTAAGTGAAAATTCCTCCTGTTAAGTAAGTTGAAGTAAATGTGTATGGGTTAACATGAAAATTACTCTATTACGTAAGTTGAAGTAAATGTTTTTGGGTTTACATGGAAATTCCTCTTGTTAAGTAAGTTGAAGTAAATGTTTATGGGTTTACATGGAAATTACTCCTATAGGAAGTTGAAGTAAATGTTTATGGGTTTACATGGAAATTACTCCTATAGGTAAGTTTAAGTAAATGTTTATGGGTTTACATGGAAATTACTCCTATAGGTAAGTTGAAGTAAATGTTTATGGGTTTACATGAAAATTACTCCTATAGGTAAGTTGAAGTAAATTTTGGAATTAGTTTATGACTAGCTACAATGCAAATAACTTCAATAACAGACTTAGTAGACCGATTTTTCTAAAAAAGAAAATCAAACTATTACACACCTGTGTTGCTTAGTTCACTCCAGGTGTAGAATTTAATCAATACTCATCTATCCATATATTAAATAGACATAATAACAATTATAAATATTATTTTTCTCATCAATAGACTATGGCGCCTAAACTACTCATTACGTTTAAATTCAATTTACTGATCATAAAATGTAACTTCCATCTTCACATGAACAGGATGCTACAACCACCTATTCTTCTCTGGTCATCTTTTGTCACGATTCAAAAAGTTTAACTTATAATCAACCATTTTGTGAAGCTTTTCTGATCGAAATAAAACCCCTTTCTTTTCTAAACACTGTGGGCAGTATTTTTCAATGACGTCACTACTTTCGTCATATTGGACTGTGAGTTCAACACGAATATATGGCAAACATGAAGAGAGATATGAATGTCACAATCTTTAGATCAAAATTGCAATTTTGTAAAAATAATGTTCTAACTTCCTTCATCTGGAATAAGGACAGTAAACAGAAGAGAACTCTATAACCATATCAAGTGTAAGTTTCACAATGTAACATTTCCTGATTTATCTTTCTGATAAATCTAGAAATGTTTACCAAAATTAATAACAAATAACACCACATTATTCATATGTGTAGGGAGAAAATGCGTAAACAAATGACTAAAACCTCTTCTTGCCAGTGGTTTTATGTTTATTGGCTCGTCTTTATTATCTATGATTAGTGGGGAAATGAATAATAACTGCGGAAAAGATATTTTCTCCATAATGTTTTCTTTCAAATCGCAGAATAAACACATCTTTAAAGACAGATAGATGGAACCACTTTAGAAAAAAATATTAAATAATTCTTTTACGAGCACAAAATGGTCGTTCAATGTTTCCTTGTATCTGCTAGAGAAATCGTTGTATTTACAATTGTCGTTATTATGTTTTCAATAATTGTTCTAATGATGCCACGATGCATATAAAAACATAAAGTGTGTTTAAATATAAGATGAATGGCTCCAAACTATAAATGATTTTATTTTAGGTAGTAAAATTCTCTGCGTGCAAGCAACAATTTTGTCATTTAATTAATCTTATAAGGATTGTTACGTGTATTTTCCTTTGATGAACATTTACTTGGGTTCCTCAATTCCATAAACACACGAACAAGATGCTTTTACACTTTACACTCTTCTCTGGTATTTTTTCTGGATTCAAACAATTAATTTCATTCAATCAGAATTTTTTGTGGGTTTTTTTTAAAATACCCCACTTCTAGATATAATGTGGACATTTGTTTTTCACTTACGTCAATTCCCTCTTTTACTTTCTTAGAAATCTTAGAGCTTGGACATTTTAATACAGATAGAGCTGATTTCTTTCTTTTCATTGCTTGCACGCGAGTTACCCATCAGGAAATTCGCGGTTAGCACTGAGTGAGTAAATAAGAAAAAGTCCTATCAAAATGACCACAGATATTTAAATCTAAACTACCTCAAGACCAAAGCAATCAGGGTAAATGTAAATGCGACAAATACACAGAGAAGAGACATAACACACGAAAAAGAAAAATCAGCAGTTACAGCCTTGGAATGGTCAGTCGACAAAAGGATCGACTGGAGTGCTTAAACATTGTTTGTGGAGCGCTCCGACTTCGCACTTAACGAAGGTTTTTCTATCAAACAAACAGTGTAAATAAAAATGTATCCTGTCAAAGTGAGAACTAACAGTAACAGTAAGCATCTGCATTGGCACTTTTAAGTTTATAAAATGAACTAATGTATAGACAAAAAAATAATCAAATGATATATCAACATATATGTACATTAGTTAAGCACCCCAGTCGGTCCCTATTCCCGACTGACCGTTCCGATGCGTTGGATTTGCTCTTTTTCTTAATGACTCATAACAGATGAGTTCTTACTTTTGCAATTGGCAGTCATGTGAATACCATTCAAACTTTGTTATATGTTGCAACGCTCATATCACTTTTCCGATTTTCATTTTAATGAAGTTGACTATTTGCATACCTATATAAGTTTACTGTAGCACGTCGTTGATTTCACTCATGAAAAAAATTCTCCACTAACATAAAATATGAAGCAAGTCTTACGTTTCTTGCTTACGTACAAACATGTTAATAATAAGAACAATTATAAGAAACCAGAATCATTCATTTTTATCAATGTCTTAATGTACGTGTTTGTGCGTGAGTGCATGTATGCATACATTCATGTAAGTATGTATGAGTGTGTGAATGCGTACATGCGTGCATGTTTGCATAAATTCGTGGATGCATGGATGCATTTATGCATGCATTCATGTATGTATGAATTAATGATTTATTGATTTAAGGATTTATGTATGCATGTACAAGTTTGCTTGTGTATAAGCAACAATTCTACGTCATGCCATTACTATACCTTCGACAGACCATATGTTGAAATACTAACGTCTACAAAATGTACTTAAATACAAGGGCATACATTTTGTCTTTCCATGGAAAACAAAAGAAAGTCTGATCATCTTAAGGCTGCTTAATTCACCCACTGATTTATATTGTGACATTTGTTCTCTTTTTTTTACATTCCTTTATATCGCTGAGATATGACCTTTTTGTCATATTGATTGCTTTAACTCAAGGCGATAATGAATTTTTAATGTTTTGTCTGTGCTTTTCTAAGAGCCAAACTCATTTAAACTTGTCTCCTCTGCGTCTTCTATTTATTTCTCATATATAAGTCTAAGTAAATATAGATAAAGTAATGATTGCTATTAAAGTACTTAAATGATTACACACGGATTATTTTAAGTAACATGTAAATGCATAGAAAATTACAAATTATCTTTTTTATACACAGCATAGTAGTATCCTATTATTATGTCGTTTCTCTTTGGCTTTAAAAGTTTCGAACCCACTTCCACCCGTTTGCAAACAGAAGCTTTTCTTACTACCTTGAACTTTTCCTAAATAATAAAATTTACAATGAAGATTAAATATTATAGTGCTTTATACCAAAGGATAACTGTACTGCTTCTTAAAGATTATATTTTGGTCAAAAGCTCCACGCGCGTATTGTAAGATAGCCAAGAGTATTATTTCTTCATCGGGATCTTGAAAAAAAACAACAGGACGATCAAAATTGATCATCTTTAGAGTAAACAATCCCCGCACCCAAAGCCATTCCGTGAGATCATAGCTGGACACTTGATTAGTTTACTATACACAGAGATGTCAGAGTAAAACAATTAGTCACACATGATGCACATTAGCTTACTGCATTGCCATTGATCAGTAACTCTATAATCTATCCTGCATCTGCGTTTGATATCACTGCAGCTAGACCCATCCACCCCAATTCCTTCCACGACATACATATTAACCTCCCAATGTGATCGCAGATTAAATTTACACATTCCCATTTCCAATTTCTTAACCATTTTTACAAACTGGGCTTTGTTAATGTCATTTAGGTGTAGAATAAGGAATATTTTCCGCATTGTTTTGAATGAATATAACAAGTAGGAAACAAAGTATTAACTTCAGCAGCACCATGAAAAATTATTTGCATATGTAAAGAGGGTGAATTTTAACCAATGTACTATGGTTTAGAATGAAATCTGCACCAAACAATATGATGAAAGGGTATTTAGCCTCGCTTTCCTCGGAACAATAACACACATTGTAGAAAAACAATAAAGACACCTTAGTGCATATGTCACAGGAAGCCTTAAATGAAGTGTTAAACCGGGTTGTAAAAGAAAAATCAAGATTGTGTATTCCATGTTTTTACGATGCAAAAAAATCTCGTTTAAATTGTGTTGAAAAATCATTTTAAAGTAAAACATTCCAGCCCTATAGAAATACCATGACGAAAAAATCATATCTTATGCCCAGCGGCACATATTTAAAACAGAGGCCATGGAAAACTAGTGCAGTATTATTCACGAGAGGAAACCTAAATAACGCATAGCTAGGTCAAGAATTGTTCCATGTAAAATAACCACTAAACAAAATGTTTAAAAAATGAGAAACCAGATAAATTCATAGAATTTATGGCAAAGTCCTATGAACATTGCAGCATATACCAACATTTGAAAAGGCACGGGACAGAGGTACTCACATGCAAGCCAAATGTAAAAGAACAAATCTGTGAAGAGTCATTTAACAAATAGAGTAAACCCGACAGTTACCGCCTTGGAAAGATCTGAGACAAACACCACAACTCGAAATAAGATCAGACACTAATCTGTATTATGAGTCAAACAAAAGAATGGTTCACAGCATATTGGAAGTCTTTCTTTTGTAATAATTAAGTTAGATCACGCAGTCGTTTGCAATTATAAGTTCTTCAGAAACAATACATTAATCGTTCGGGAATATATTTTTAAATACTATTATATTTTCTGACATATTAAGGATATCAATATAACGGAATCAATTAATACGATAGTGTGTTCTGTGTTAATCAGATAATATTGTAGGTCTACAACATTAAAGGCATACAATTGATATAGACCCCAGTGAAAGGCGTATACTGAAAACCACGGAATAATTTGTCAGATATCAAGTAGATCTAGTCGAGACCTTAATATTAATACAAGATCAATCACTCTCCGGCTGACGGTTTGGTCTGTCGTGTGTGTGGAATAAAATCAGGGCATATATGTTTGGTGAATATAAAGTATTTTCCTGAATAAATAACAGGCCTGATTTAAGTAGAATGACAATAAAAACAGAACAAAGTGCACATACATGTTCAATCTACTGACGGAACAAAAGTTTCAAGGGCCAGCTTGAGTTTATAGTGGTTTTAGTTTCCTTTACCAAATGTACACCTTTCATATTCATTTAAGTTAATTTGTCATTATGTAACCAGTAAGTTTCCTGTATATGACTGACATTTTCATATAGCGTATTCAACTGGGCTGTACTATATTCTTCATTGTTATGCAAAGACGGGCTTTAAAACGGTTTGAGTCATATAAACCTAAAACTAATATTATATTTAGACCTAAGTCTGTTGTGGTGTAAGAAAATAAGCATTTTAGGCAAATATAATGAAAGAAGATACAATGTAAAATTCTGAATAAAACCATGACAAAATATAAAAAATCATAAAAGAAACATTAAAATTAACAAATTAAACTTGTCAAACTTTGCTGTGTTTTAGTACCAGTTAAAACACATAAAAAATCAAAACTTAAAGCTGTCAAAGGTGCTGTGTTTCAAAATTATTTTTTAAAACATATATATTTACAAATTTAGGCTGTTTAATGTTGCTTGTGGTGTTTTAATATCAGTTAAAAACATAAAAAATAACTAATTAAATCTTTCAAACGTTGATGTGTTTCGACATAAGTTTATCTCTTTGTTAAAATTTCGTCATACTTGCTAAATATTTGAATAATAACATCAATTTTAATATCCAATTACTGATGCCTTATCTATAGAAATCGTGTTTGAATATTTGTGCCTAGATGCCATAAATGCAGCATAGTCGTTTGTAAAAAAATATTTTAAACTGGAATGGTTTTAAGACTTCTTAATCGTCGATCCTTAAAAGGTGCATCTTAGATTGGGCGTTTAAAAAAACACTGTACAATTCAGAAACGTATCAGCTCTAATCATGTGGAAATAAGGCAATCTACATTAAACACATTTATAACCTAAACGAACTGTCAATCAATAACTCCGCTTGATGAAGAACGATAAATCTTAAATGACATTTGTCGTGACACCTTCATTGGTTTCTTATTGGCAGGTTGTTTCTACTATAATTTACTTGCTGGGTCAACCGCCATTAATAGAGAATGAAATGTTGTTAATAGATAATGGATCTTAAGTCTAAAGGATGAAAAGATTCACAGACAATTTGCAATTGCAAAAATTTTAAGATATACTGTGTAATTTGAACTAATAACATATTGTGTGTTGTTGCCTTTTCCGGAAAAAAACGCATGATAAAATGTTGTCATAATTTGTGGTTTATTGATCATTTCACAATCGTACTGTTAATTAATATCAATGTTTGCGTTCGATGTTATAAAACATGTACTTTTAAGTTAGTCAGCTTTTGTTGTGTTTATATATTAAGGCAGCTAAGCCATCTGCAAAAAATTAGTGATTTGTCAGCTAATATTGAACGTCGTGGAATCATTTATCGGAAATAAAGAACGATGTAGACGATTATATTAAGGGAAAAATTAATCACTCTCTGACTGGCGTTTTCTTTCGCCTGCTTGTGAATTTATTCTATATGGGGCATACAGATTTGGACAATATAAGTAAACAACTTTATACACTGAAACCATCCAGAAAGAACTTAATTTAAAACTCCTTCCATGTTGTTCCTTCCCTACAATGATTTATGTTCACATCACAGAAAACAACATTTGTCACTGAATAACAAAAAGACGGGAATACATGATCATAGATCTTAATAAAGTGCGGAACACTGTAGACAAATTCCTTCTTAAGAGAATTGTCACGGCCTTTAATGAATGTGCGGGAGAGATGGCAGAGAGAGAGAGAGAGAGAGAAAGAGAGAGACATATATTTATATGTCTATCTATCTATCTATCTATCTATCTATCTATCTATCTATCTATCTATCTATCTATCTATCTATCTATCTATCTATCTATCTATCTATCTATCTATCTATCTATCTATCTATATATCTATCTTTCTATCTAACTATCCATCCATCCATCCATCCATCCATATATATATATATATATATATATATATATATATATATATATATATATATATATATATATATATATATATATATATATATATATATATATAAATAGCTGTACATTTAAATAAATAAATATATATATATATATATATATATATATATATATATATATATATATATATATATATATATGTATATATATATATATATCAAAATAAGCACAAGACTGTAAACAATCAACACAAGTTAAATACGTGTACGTTACAAAGGTTTAATGCAGAAAGTCCGACTGGGAATTGGTTTACGGAGATTTTACTTCACATTTTAACGTTTTATTAACAGATTTGGAAACAGGTCAACAAAAAGGTAAACAAGCAAGAGAAAAAGACATCCGTGGTGAAGGGTCATTTTATGGAAGACCTTTTAAAAGCAAACCTTCAAAAATGAATTGGTTGCAATATCAGGCAAATTATCGTGGGGACATTACATACATCTGTTATAAATTCTTTCTTACTCTTGACACAATAAACATAATACAGAATGTATTCAATACTGTACAATGCAAATAACTGACTCCCAAATACAAGGAATCTCTTTATCTTACCTAAAATCTATCGGGAAATCCAATAAGTTAAAAAGCATGGACCCACAGCTACTCAGAAGAACGTACTTAACAAGCGGCTAGATAGATAGTATATTTTATGGGAGTGTACAACACACTACTTTACAATCACAAATACAGTTTTACAATATCAATATCTCATTTCCACTATATCAGAGAATACACTCAGCATTCGTTACTATCTGTTTATATTAATTATAAATTGGGCGCCCGTGGCGTAGTGGTTGGGTCGCCGGTTTGTAACTCCTCTGACTGCTAAGCCTATGATTTTGTGGGTTCGAGACCCGTCCGGGGATAAGGGCTTAATATGAGAAGGTCTTCCAGCTGACTTTCGGTGCGCCGGTGTTTCTATCCTGTGTCTGGTGTCTTCCTCCACCCAAAAGCTGGACCTAATGATCATAAATGATTGATGCAATATATTTAAAAAAATAAACACACAAAATCTAATTTATTTTAAGATGTTTACTGTTATGCTGTGTCTGTGTCCTTTCTAAAGACACTCCGTTTCAAATCCATCTCAGTTACGTCGTCACTTAACTCAATAGTAACAAGTCTGGAGAAAGTAATGATTGATAGTAAATGATACGTAGACCTGCCAATGTGTTATACGCGTTTGTTGGTTGGTTGTGTTTGATAGTTTCTTGAAGTGTTTCTCTAATAACGTTATAGCGAAGCTGAAATATACATTGACACATAACTTTTATTTATTTGTTTGTTTAATAGATTAACCTTCAGGAGATTCGAGGTTGGAGCGCGCCACAAACGAGGTTTATGCATCCCAGTCGGCCCTTTTGCCAACTGACCGTTCTAAGGCGGTAACTGATGGTTTTACTTTTTTTGTGTGTTATGTCTCGTCTCTGTGTTTTGTCATATTTACATTTACCCTGTTTTCCTTTGTCTACAGGTAGATAAAATTTAAATATCTGTGGGAATTTTGATAGGACCTTTTCTTATTTACCTATTTGTGGAAGAGAAGAATTTAAGCTTAAAGACCATATTAAGACTTTTGACATTATAAGTAAACATTTCACTAACGTAACATATCCATTAGAATAAAAAATAACGAAGCCAAACATCTCAAACGCAGAACATGTAATGCCATTGGACAAATAATAACTGGTAGCCAGATTGCATATCTTTTGTCCTACAGATGTATTCTCCTCTTACTGATAGGAGATCTTAAAACATGATTTTCATATAAATATCCTTGTGACATGCACGCCAAGTCGAGTTACTGTTTTCATATGTGTTGATATGTTTAAACTAAATGAACCTTAATGACTAGAATAAGTAAGTACATGTGGAAAGTCTTATTTTCTTATTTTCTTCACGTAAGTATAAATGCATATTAAAAATGGTATCCGACAGTTTGGACAAACATTCCATTTTCCAAATAACCAAACAAGTCATTGTTACCTGCAAAATGCTGTTCATTGATGTCCTAGGTCTGCGTGAACAGTCGAGCATTAATGCAAACAGGTATTTCCTATCAGAGCAACGCTGCAGGATTAATTATGTTTAGACTTAAAAAGAACACGCGAACCTTTACTTTTGAGACCAACGCATATAGTCATCCGGGTAATCCACTCTGACATCGATATCTATTTTTAGATGAGATCACTATCGAGCTTTTTATACTGATGGTAATAACATACATTCAGCGTGATTTATTTCGCGGTTATTTCCGACTAACAATTCAGTAAGTTTTCAAAATCGTAAGTATTAAGACTAAAATATAAGTTTTTACAAAAAATATGCCCAAATTCTCCAAAGCAGTTTTTTAATATTATTATATGTATTTAATATAGGCAAACTATCGGATACCATCCTTAAACCAGTTGATATAATAATAAGGTTCTATAAGTATATGTTTAAACACTTTTAAAACATATTTTAACGTTAAAATGATGACATCAAAGCTCAGTAGAAGTACATTCTCTTTTAATTTAGATAAAATAATAGACTTGATATTTTATAAATGAACGAAAATAGTAGCTAATATGGCACAATATTTTAAGGATCGAGTGAAGCTTGAACTATTTCATGTCTATCCGCTGTTATCGTTTTTCTCTCTCACACACACTCTCTCTCTCTCTCTCTCTCTCTCTCTCTCTCTCTCTCTCTCTCTCTCTCTCTCTCTCTCTCTCTCTCTCTCTGTGAATGCTAAGACCAAAATCGATATATATGAATTATTCAATAAGTAAGAATAATAGTTCATCAATCTTTTTTGTGTTTGCAAAGTCATCAAATAACTTAAAAATACTAAAAAACGAAGATTTAATGCACAAATCATTTTTACTTTAAGCCAAATTAATAAAGTGATTTTTGAAATCCATTAGAATGCATTTAAAATTGCATTGCACATCATGAAAACAAATCAGTCAATAATTGAACAAACTATTTCTAACTTCATTGTAATTCAGCTTCTGTTTTGCATTTAATTTTATAGATGGGAAAGTCTTATCACCATATTTTCACACACAATTACTAACATTGGCATGTGAACTAAATGCTTAACTAGCCACAGAAAAAATGTTGATTAAACCACTTCGATGTCTTTCTAGGGTAAGCAAACTATTTATATTGCCTCCAGGACAAAGGATGTAAACATTCAGCTGGGAACCAATTAGAGACGCCATCTGGTGGCATCAATTTGATTACCATGACACTTTTGTCACAGGGCAGTGACTCTTACAATCGTACAATATGCCATAGCTTTATGTTTGATTGCAAAAGTTAAACAAAAAGATTTATTAAAACTGAAAATATTTGGCACTATTTCATATTTTATTTGCAAAGAATGTATATTTATCAGCGTGAAGGACAATGTAGCTCGGTAACTCTTAGATGAATTGTTTGTTGTCTGAATGATGACATTTAAGCACCCCTGTCGGTCCATATTGCCGACTGACCGCTCCAATGCGGTAACTGTCGGGTTAGCTCTTTTCGTTTAATGACTCATCACAAATTAGTTCTTACTTTTCGTTTGCTTGCATGTGAAATACCTTTGTTCTTTGCCTTTTCGGAGTTTGGTATATGTTGCATTGGGACTTTGTCATATATTCTTATACATATAAAATATTATTCACAAGTTCTATTTCTGTGATCAGTTTATTTGTTTAAGACATTTAATTCATGTTCTACATTGTGTGTCTATTTCTGTTGACGTACCTTTTGAATAATTTCGATTGATTTGCGAGCAGAACAGAACAGAATTTATTCATTAGACTTGTACATAAATACATTGTATTTATGATAAAAAACAACCCTGACATACTGTCACCGTGATGTAGGAAAAAGCAATCAATATGAATAATAACTTGTACAAAAATGTTTTCTTATAAGAGGAGTGTTTTATAAAGTGTTTCTTTAGAGAGAAAATACTTAAACGTAATACCAATCTACAGACTGAGTAAATTAATACAATTATTTCTCGCTTTAAAAGCGTGCTTAACAAACTGAGCAATATTAATAAGAACTTTTCTTTTCCCTCAACTCATCATGCAACGCCATGTTAAGACATGAATAACCCCATAGTGAGTTTCTGACTTGCTTATAGAAAGTGTACGCATGAAAATAGCAAACACTCTCTTCTCTTAATAATAATAAAACTGACAGCCTTGTCAGCGAACTGCAACAATGCGTGTAGTTAAGTGATTAATTTATAAAATAAAAAATACGAAACCTGTTACAAATTTGGAATTTGGAAACATCAAGGCAAAAAGAAGCACAGAAACATTATTTTCAGAATTGCGATGCTTGTGTACCTCTTCTAAACTTTTCTCATTTTATTTATTCTACTTCAGTATCATATCATTTGTCTTATTTTTTTCCCTTTCCCTATAGGTAAATAAAAATGTCCTATCAACATTTCCACAGATATTTAAATTTAATCTACCTCTAGACAAAGGCAAAGAGCGTAAATGTACATATGACAAAATCGCAGAGATGAGATATCGCACACAACAAGAAAAATCATCAGTTACCACCTTGGAACGGTCAGTCGACAAAAAGACCGACTGGGGTCCTTAAACCTGGTTTGTGGAGCGCTCCAACCTCGCACTTCCTGAAGGTTTTTCTATCAAACAAACAGTGTAAATAAAAATATTCCATCAAAGTAAGACAACTAACAGTAAGCACCTGAATCCGGAGTAACACCTGTAAAAGTGTATTATTTACGAACAAATTAACTAACCATCATTTACATATGATATATTGAAATTTTATTTTTTGATAATTTTCTTTCGATGTTTAACTTATACTTGCACGATAACTCTTAAGTCACATTTCACGACTTTGGTAAAGAAAGACGTCAGATGAACTAAAATAGGCGTTATCTGATACAATGAATGTCAAATAAAAAAGTAGGCTCGTCTCGACAGGTGGAGGGGAAAGAGAAAGTTAAAATGACAAATAAGCCGTTGGAGGGCACCTGTGCTCAATCAGTAAGTGCCGCCAACTAATTTTGCACCACGTGGGTTCGAGTCAATGGAGGAATAAAATTTGAATAACCAGAGGTATTCAAGCTAACCTCTCTGCATTGGTATTTTATCATCGGTGTATGCCTAACAACAATTGTTCAATGTCGCCATAACAGGCAAAATATTCTATATCCAATGTTTTGTTTTTGTCAAAACTCATTTTATTTATTCTAAGATTATATACTATTTCATTTTAAAAGAACATCAGGCAAGTCAGTCGAGGCTTGCAGTTCGAAACATATTTACAATCGCATCAAGCGTCAAGCATTTTTCTGAAATTATCGGGACTTATTGATAATTACGCCAGGACTGGATCGCAAGCTATACGGCTGTCAAAGCAGGAGGTGGAAATTAGTGTTTCTCTAATGAAATAAACCCTGATTTATTAATGTGTGGCGAATGTTCGAGGTGCTGGCAACGTTGGTCGGCTATTCAGAGAATGGCCCCCGCAAGAAAAGAATTTTCCGCTAGCGCTGGGCGAAGTGAAATAGAAGAAACATCAATAAGAATATAGGACAAAGTCCTATGAGCATTGCAGCATATATGAAACTCTGAAAAGGCACAGGACGGACAAAGCAAGTTAAAAGTAAGAACACTTTTTCTGATTCTGAAAAGCAAACCCGACAGTTACCGTCTTGGAACGGTCAGTCGACAATTTGGTCCGACTGGGGTGCTTAAACCGATTTTACAGACTACCAATGACGCATAGTAATATCAGTGATGTGGACACCGTAAATGACACTATTTCAATGTGGGTGGATGTGTGGGGGGGGGGGGTGTAGAAGGGATCAACATCAGTTAACCCCGGTTGATAACGTCGGTTGTGAAACTAGTATTTGTTGTACTGCCACACGTCGTGCTTTGGTTGATTGAACATACGTTTTTGTGCAAATACAACATTTACCAAGTATCCATATTCAAAGGCGAGTATGAATACCAAAAATGCATGTGCTCATGTTTACATTACTTCATTTTATTAAGATATTTAAAATGATATTTGATAATAAGACAACAAAGAGATCAATAAAAATCTTAAACATCAGTACTGAATATTAGTTTCTTGTTACATCGCATCGACAAACACACACACACACATATATATATATATATATATATATATATATATATATATATATATATATATATATATATATATATATATATATATACCGCCTTGCAAAGCTCTAACCCCGCTTTTTAAGGACTAATAGATTATGCATGTATACAACAAGTAAAATACAGTTTCGCTTTTTTCATTTTAGATACTAATGTCAACACCAAAGGCAATTAAATCACTACAGCCATCAGCACTACAAATGAAGCAACTGTTGCAGCATGAAAAGAACGAATCCAATGTCCGTTTTAACAGCTTCGTCCAATTAAACAAACTTAAAAATAGTGGCAAAAGCGAAGAAAATAGGAAAAGAACAATATAGAATATAAAATTCAGCAATGTTTTTTTCTGTCTGGTAAAACAATGCAATGCAAATATATAGGGTTTCTAATTAAGTTCAACTCAACCATCCCTTGCGCATTTTATTAGCAGATTATTTACTTGATAAAATATTTCATACGAAAAAGATTCCTTTATTTGACACACTCTATACGTAAAGTATAGATGCTGGGTGTTAATTTTCAATAGCTGCATTTTCAGATTTTGGTATACGTTGCAATATTTATAGAGACCGGACCTGGTAGCGCAATCGGTAGAGCGTCGGCTCCAGGTACGGGAGGCCCCGGGTTGAATCCCCGGCCGCGACATACCGAAGTCGTTTAAATGGTAGTAGTATAGCTCCCTTGCTAAAGAAAATATGAGGGAAGTTCCACGACTTTTTGGTCCGGTGTCAGGATGATGTGACTGGGTGTGGTATCATGCCAGTTGTTCACGGCATGCTATACACAGTGAGCACTATATCTGAGATTATAGATATGAGACATTCATAGCCGTCAGAAGGCACCCGCTTTAAAAAGACACTAAATTCGTTGAACATTAAAGGTGATATCCGACAGTTTGGACCAAAATATTTTCCCCAGATAACCAAATAAGTCTTTGTTACTTGAAAAGATAAATGCTGCTCATTGATGCCCTAGATCAGTGTGAGCAGTGAAATATAAAACTCCATTTCTAATTGCAAACATTTATTTCCCATTTAAGCCACACTGCAGAGATAGCTATTTTTAACTAAGAAAACCATGTGACCATGTTACGTAACCTCGTCATTCAGGTAATTCGCGCTGACGTCGATATCTATTTTTAGCAGAGATCACTCTCCTGATTATTTATAGATGTTGAATAACGAACTTTTAGAGTGTTTTATAGTGATTTATACTCTATAACAATGAAGTAGGTGTTAAAACCGAAATTTTTTATACTAAAGTAAGAGTTCATGCAGAATGTATGTCCTAGTCCCCAAAACCAGTGGTATATGCAAACTGTTGGATACTACCTTTTATATGCGAAAGTAACGAATTATTTCTTTGCTAGGTGTATTAGAACTATACTGTATGCAACTTTATTGCTTTATTTGCTTTCTTTCTTATCGTCTTTTACCTATTCAAATTTAAGATTTGCATACTATATTAAACGAGATCTTGACAGCTGCGAATTCCTATTACGGCCTGCTTCTCTTTTTTAATTGCAAGCTACACCTTTTTTGCACCTTACATGTACTCGGTTCTTTTCTCCGAAAAAAGGTCTTACCGAACTGCTGCGATTTCCTGTTATTGCATGCGTTGCTGTTGTCTCCATTAAAATTGTATTTCAGATAACTACCGAGCCAATAATAATAAATCCTCTTTTAATAAACGCCATACAAGGACATATGAAGGCGACAATTAGAAAAAAAAGTTTTGTTAAAGTTTTCTGTCAGTTGATTCTCTAATGACAAATCATTTTTATTACAAGTCATTATCATTAAGCTAGAGACAAAGTGTTACAATCACACATTCAGGTAAGGTAATAAGTCAAGTCTAGTTAAATATGAGCAACATATCCAGTCAGCGTAAAAAGTGACAGCTCTGACCAGGTCGTGTCCCTATTAGCACAGATTAGAGAATGTGTGAATTTGTTGACCGGTTCGGAAATAAGCGTCCCATTTCCTGGGTAGCGAGATGGTCCATATTTCAGGAGTCTGAGACAATGAAAAGTAAAAGAAAAGAAACGGTTTCTGAAAAAGTGCCCCTTTTAGAGGCATGTCCCACTCAGTCAGGTGGTCTTCTAGCAAGGTTTTACTGTATATAGGTTAAAATTTAAAGATCAGCGTAATGTTTCTATGTTAACGAACCCTTTGTTTATCATCTTTCTATAAAGTATTTCGAAATCAATCGTCTTTTTGATGCTAACTGTATTTTGGAAAGATTTCGGAAAATTAAGATGCGAATTGCACTTCTTGTCTGTAAATATTGACAAATATAGATCGTTGCTTTATCAAAAGCAAATCCAAACACAGTGCTGTTCCTATTAATGCTGCTGCTGCTGCTGCTGATGATGATAATGAGGACACTGATGCACTTTTAAACCGAAATTATATTCCGAGATCTCGTGTAAGAAAAATAATTGGAAAAGTGAATTAAACGCACTTCCGGATAGTTTTGCTTGGTACTGAAACATTTCTTCGTAATTGTTGTAATATATTATTACGGAAATAGCTTGGCGAACTGGGTGTCTGCACGTCATGAAATGAATGTATAGCTTTTTCGTCTGAATTGCCGTTTACTTCGTCAAAAAACTAGCAAAGTAATAGGATAATAAGAGTGATAAATAACAGAAACAATTATCCTTACATTATGTTGCATAAGAGGAAACACTCTGGGCGAGTTGCTGAGGAATTTGTCACAATCTCGGAAAACTTACTGAGTAAGGAAAATATATTTCATTGAATGGATTTTGCTTTTCAGTGTCTTTGTACTAAGTTTCTTTCAGATTCGATAAATGGACTTGACGAAAAAATGCATGTATTCGAAATCGAAATTAGTAGAAACATAGATCACATTAGTCATGTTTTACTATGTGTCCATTATGAAAGATGTTTTACTGTTTAAACTATAACAAACTCATATTACTAGACCTGGTAGTGCAATTAGTAGAGCGTCCGCTCCATGTACGGGAGGCCCGAGTTCGATCCTGATCCGCGACATACCAAAGTATTTAAAATGGTAGTGGCATAGCTCCCTTGTTAACGCTTAAGCAAATATAAGGGTAGTTCCATGACTGGTTGGCCCGGTGTCACGATGATGTGACTGGGTGTGGTATCATGTCAGGTGTTCACGGCATGCTATACACAGTGTAGGCAGCACTATATCTGCTTCAAGTGTACACCCTCTCCAGATAACTGAAATACTGTTAGTGGGACGATAAACCCAACAAACAAACATACTGTCTAGAAGAGAAATAAGCAAGCTAGTGTAAAATTACTTCTGAGGTTGTTGTTTTTTGTCAATTGTAGAGCGGAGACAAGTCCAAGGCTACATTGAAGCCAGTGATTCTTGGGAACATCTTGGAGGCACATAAGCAACAGGTGAAAGAGCTCATCAAGCGTGAAAGTGTTGGACGAGCACTATATCTGCTTCAGTAGGCACCCACTCCAGCTAATTGAAATATCTGATGGTGGGACGATAAAACAAGTGAACAAACTCATACTCATTCTTTCAAAGCAAGTGTTGGCTTCCTTGTTTAAGTGTTAAACAGGATGGCAAAAATACCAACTGGAACCGGCAGGAAACGCAAACTACTGGTCAATAAAAAGTTATTATTTCTTACGTATGTATTTAGTATACCATTATTTGTCTATTTAACACGTAAACAGAGCATGGGTGCTACAGAATGTTATAAATTTATATTTACAGGATTGACTTATTGCTGTATCAAATATTTTAAAGCACTATGTCTATAAAGACAATTTTCCCATTGGGCAATTGTTTCATCGTACACATGCAACCATAAATGCTCTGAAATAAGGAAATATGACCAACCAAGTCTTATGATCATTGCAACGTATACCAAAATCTGAAAAGGCACAGGAAAGGTAGTCACGTGCAAGCCAAATATTATAGTAAGAACAAATATGTAATGAGGCATACACAAAAAGAACAAATCAACCGTTGCCACCTTGGGACCGTCTGGGTGCTTCAACCGGTTTAACAGAGCTCTAACCTCGCACTTCCTGAGGGAATGTTTAAATGCAAGCAATGGATGTATTAGTTAATGAACTAAAAGGGATCTAATGTGACATTTTACTAAGGTGGTTCGAAGTTTTTACCTGCTTATTTCAGTTATGAGGATAAAATAAAAAGAAAAAGATCACATAATTGGTATTGAATTTCACATTGTAAAATATTAGTTGACGTTTTGCCTGCTGTTCCATTTGAACGTGCATTGATTTACTTTCATGCAAAACACACAAACAACTAGAAAGGGAACATCAACGAGAATGAACAACAAAGTATGTACTTAAACTTTTTATATTTTTATTTTCCGTATATATAACAAATAACATTATTTTGGTATTTATCATATTATGTATTATTGAATTATTATATATGATATTGTATTTTATATGTTAAGCCACATAAAGCTATCTGACTTTATACACACCTTCAATACTGCAGTTAAACAAAAACTATTAACACGAAATTTCACAACTAGCGGTAACAAATCTTTGCATTGCATGTTAACCATTTTTATCCCACCAATTCATTTGACGCATGCTGTGCAATTAACAAGGAAACCAACTTCTCGTGAACTCTAGTAATGAATGCTGCTCAGGTGGAAAGGACACATTTAGGAGCATTAATGTAATATAATACACGCTATTGTACCATACATTAACACAAATCCGTTATCCCCTTAAATCACTATGCATTCTTCTGCTACAAGAGTTTTGAACCAATTTAATTTTGTAATTGTCATTTACTAACATAACATAGCTATTTTTTGTCGCATAATTGGATATCTTTTGATCAATTAACTTACGAATTTTCCTAATTTACATCACTGCTATAAACATAAAAAACAAATTTAATCTATACTGTTACCACTATTACGTATAAAGAATATATCTTGCCTTAACACATTAAATAAATAACCAGTTTTATTCTGTTTTAATTCACCAATTTAAGCAAAGTTAAACCTTAGATACGGTCAAATAAATATTATATTTTTAGTATCTCGTTTCAAGGAATATCAACACTTAAACACCAAACACTTGATTTTAACGAATGAATATGAGTTTGTTCACTCGTTTGTTGGGTTTATCGTGCCACCATCAGTATTTCAATTATCTAGAGACGGTCCGAGTGAAGCAGATATATTGTTGCCTTCACTGTGTATATGAACACCTGGCATGATATCACACCCACATTATCCTGACACCAGGCCGACCGGTCGTGGAACTTCCCTTATATTTGCTTGGGCGTTAGCAAGGGAGCTATACCACTACCATTTAACGACTTTGGTATGTCTCGGCCTGGGATCGAAGCCGGGGCCACCCGTACCTGGAGCCGACGCTCTACCTATTCTACCTCGAAGTCTGGTCAGTAGGTTTGTCGATTGTATATACTGACTAGATTGTATTATATTAGCAGAAAATGACTTAACACACTGTGTTCGGCTGGTGTATATTGGTGCAATAAAGAATCTTTATCAAAAGCTTACTTTACGTTGCCTAGGTTTTTTATCTACTGTACATACTTTACATATGTTTATAGTTTATTTTATTACTAGTTATTATGTATGTATATAAGTTCATTGTATTAGTTTTAACTTCCGATGCAGGTGCTTACCGTTAGTTGTTTCACTTTGACGGGATATTGTTATTTACACTGTTTGTTTGCTAGAAAAACCTTCAGGAAATGCGAGGTTGGAGCGCTCCATAAACCAGGTTTAAGCATCCCAGTCGGCCCTGTTGCCGATTGACCGTTCTAAGGCGGTAACTGATGTTTTTTCTTTATGTTTGTTATGTCTCGTCTCTGTGTATTTGTCACATTTACATTTACCTTATTTGCCTTTGTCTACTGGTAGATAAAATTTAAATGTCTGTGAAAATTTTGGTAGGACCTTTACTTTTTTACCTATAGCAGTAGTAACTAAGAACATTACACAATTTATTAAAATATTTTAAGTCTACTTAAGTGTTGTATTAACTGTGTTTGGAAAAAGAATATATTGGTGTGATAAAAATTGAAAATCTTACAGCAAATTACTTTTCTTGGAAGTCATTGTGTGCTTTGAATGAAAACTGCCTCGAAAGAAATTTATTATAATTTACCATCCTTACATAGATGGATAATGTTTCTTTTTCTATGACCGGCCGCAATAGTTCAATCGGTAGAGCGTCGGCTTACGGATCCGGAGGTCGCTGGTTCAAACGCCAGCCGGATCAAATCAAAGACCATTAAGTTGGTAGTAATGGCTTCCCTCCTAACGTTCGATGCTAAGGGGATAGTTTTACGCCTGACTCGTCGGGGCCAGTATAATGGACCGCCCGGTTTAGTCCCTGGGTACCTCATAAGTGCCCCTGTGCTATAATGATAGATATGTCGCTGCACAGTATCGGCAAAAATGCCAGCAAATCCCATTTCCTTTTCTAAAATACTTGTGTAAAAAGATTTTGTCTATTAACTTACCTAAATACAGATAATAAGATGTAGTTATTACCCTACAAGTAAAGAAAATATGAAGAGTAACAAAACAAGAAAAGTTCCTATAAGAATTGCAAAGAAAATATCATTTGAACTGCCGCTAGACAAAGGCATACATAGTAAATGTGACCAAAACACAGAGATAAGACATGGCACACACACACACACAAACACACACACACACACACACACAAATAGAAAAGCCATCATTCACTGCCTTGGAACGGGGAGCCAGACTTTGGTGTCTATAACCGGTTCGTGAAGCGCCCAAAGAAGCAAATCGTGCAATCGCTGATTGGTCTGTTTCTACACTATCAGCATTGAAAAAGTCGCGTCTTTGTCTAAGAAGGACATTATATTTTCACTGTCATTTTAGTTTCCTATTTTACTCCGACAATGCCGCCAGTTATACCTTGTTTAGACATAACGTTTTTTTGTAGGTCTTCTAATCGAAATAATACCCATCTTTCTTATAAACAGTATGTGGACATTATTTTTCAATGACGTCACTACTTTCGTCATAACTTGTAAAACAAAACGTCAGCGCTTGGACATTTATTTAAATAGATCAGTTTTCTTTTCATTGCTTGCATTTGAGAAACCCATCAGAATGTGCGAGGTTAGAGCTGTAAAACCGGTTTTAGCACCCCAGTCTGTCCATATTGCCGAATAACCGTTTCAAGGCGATAACTTTCGGGTTTACTCTTATTGTTAAAGGACTCATCACAGATTTGTTCTCACTTTTACATGCGTGTGAATGCCTTGGTCCAGTCTTTTCAAATTTTTTTATATGTTGCAATGTTCATAGGACTTCATATATCATATATTCTTATTGACTTATAGACATATGAATAATGTGCACTATTCGTAAGGCAATATTATACGCACGCAAAGCTACAGATAGGAAAAGTGCAAGTGAATTCCAAGCCAATAAATAAAAAAATAAATAAAATAGCTGTTGGCAACTTAAACTTTCTAGTAGGAAGGCAATTTATCTTTCTAGAAATTTACACATGGATTTTACGTAAACCATAGAGAAATGCCTCTATTGTTGTTGTTTTGACAGTTTTTTTGTGTGTAAAAAGCCCCATATAAAATAAGACACCCGTTTCACCATGTCTTAGCATAAACAATCGAGTCATCCTTAGAGGAATTAAATATATCAAACTTTGATGCCTTTGTTATCGTTGTTGTTGTTTTTAAATTATTGTCGTTTTGAAACAAACACCACAACCTCATTTGCAATTACAAAATCGTTACACCATATCTTACTATTACAGGATCAATTCAGTACATACTCAATAAATGTAAAATATTTGCTTCAGAATGGTTAAATTGAGTATTTTTGTTGTGCTTTATTCTTTTAAACGTGTAATTGCGTTTATCCGTATGGAAAGAGTAAATCACAATTATAACATGAGTATGCATAATTTAAAGATTGCCAAAGACAAACATGCTGAACAGATTTCTTTCATTTCATTAAATTCTTTTAATTCTTCCACTTTTATGTTTTTCCTTAAGTTTATGTTTTTAATTAAAGTATTTGAGTTATGTCATGTATTGAAATAACGGATATCAATTGCATGTCTCCACGTGTCCGTGGTATGTTGATTTAGACATTGAACTTCGGATCGGCGGGTCCCGAGCTAGAACTCTGAAACTGACCATGTGATGTTAGTCCTTAAGGGAGACTATTTACCGCCCACTAATCCAGGTACTCGGTATCTGAGTACTGGGTGGAAGTCAAAAATGATTAATATACATTGAAAGAAATTGTTTCCCAATCCAAGAAGTGGGCAGCCAAGAGGAATTTATATAAATTAAAATAATGTGTTTCCCAATCTACGATAAATAAAAAGATTTAAACGAAACTGAACACGTGTCTTGTAAAGCAACGGTTTCTTAAACTGAGCATTGTATGTTGTGTTATAATTCGATATTCATTGAGGTGCATGACATATAAATCTCTTTTTTTTTTCTTGTGTTCGGTTCTGTATTCCAATGACAGAAACAGATTTTAATGAATTCTGACACTAGGCTAATTGATTTTGTCAGGTTGTAGAATGTCAGTCAAGTCGGTGATGCTTGCAATCCGTATAATTGAGGCCTGCGTCCCACTATGATCAACAGTTGTGAGAATTGTGGCGAGTAAAATCACCAAGATCTGCCGAGACAAGTGGTGGGAATAAATGTTTCTTTATTGAATTGAGCCTGGTTTAATTAATGCCTGGTTTAGAGTAATCTATATCCTTGTTGTATTTACACAAGACGATGGGCATTTGCCAGCAAATATTAAGAAGTTCTTCAAGCGAAAACTTATTCCGTTCTACCAGTTGGAATGTGCGGATAATGGCGAGAAACAATATCCGAGCCTGGAAATGACAGAATGAACTCATTAGGTCCCATTCAGAACAACCTACGATAATTCACGAATCATCTCTCGGGTGTTTGTAGATACAAAGCTGCAATATACATGTTCCATATCTATTATGTCACAACACACATAAATGTTGCTGTTATCCATGTTTTATTGAACATGCAGTTACACTTCAGATAAAATTGGGTGAATTCATTACATTGACCAATTTCATAATCAACTGATAATAAAAGCACATCAACCCTTTCATGTGCTGTTCCACAGTTATGATTTAATAATAATGATAAGCTGACAAAAATTATGAACTTACCCTATTAACAAAATACTTATCGAATGGTAAAAATATAAATTTCGGGCAGAATATTTTCATCAAAACCATATTTTGTCAAAGTTCGAGTTCAACTTCATCTACACATCTTACAACCATTTACATTTCTTCTCTGGTCATTTAGCCCTGATTCAAGGACTCAACTTCATTTACACTCAACAATTTTGTGTAGTTTTTTTATTAAAAGTATACTTCCCTCTTTTCTAGACACCATGTGACTTATTTTTCAATTTAGTCACTAACTAATCAACGGAAACGTCAGCGCCTGGACATATGTTTATTCACATAAAGTTTTCTTCATTGCTTGCATTTGAAAAACCCCTCAGGAAGTGCGAGGTCAAAGCTCTGTAAAACGGGTTTAAGCATCTCAATTGATCCCTTTTGGCCAACTGACGGTTCCAAAGCGGTTACTGTAAAGTTTGCTCTTTTTAATGAATCATCACAAATATGTTCATGCTTTTACATTTGCCTTGCTTGTGAATACCTTTCTCTGTCTGTTTTTTCGGTATACGTTGAATATTCGCTTAGCTTGCATGTGAAATACCTTTGTTCTGTGCCTTTTCGGAGTTTGGTATATGTTGCAATGCTCATAGGACTTTGTCATATATTCTTATTCATAGGACTTGATCATTTTTCTTTATTGAAGATACAGACTGAAAGTTAGGTTGATGTAGAACAAGAACCTGTATACAATTAACTTGCTAATATAGATCACAAGTGTCCGTGTGGCCTATGTTCATTCTTCGGTTTCTTCCCTTTCAGAACAATAGAATGGGACAATATAAACAGTATAAGAACATTAAGAAAAGTCCTGTAAGCACTGCAACACATACCAAAATTTGGAAAGGCACAGGACAAAGGTATTCACATGCAAGCCAAGTGCAAAAGTTATTTAACAAGAAGAGCAAACCCAACGGTAACCGCCGTGGAATGGTCAGTCGGCATTAGGGACCGACAGTTATCGCATTGGAAAGGCCAGTCGGAAGAAATGGACCAGGGCTTTAAAAAATTTAAAATTAGAAATTTTAGGAACATAAAATTAAAATCTAAGAGTCAAATTTACGTTAAAACACCCAAATTTTGCTAGAATTGGATTAGGAACACAGCAGCATCCAAATAGCAGAACACTTAAAAGAAAATATACCACAAATGTCTCCAAGAAATTAAACTTGAAATTTTTGATGTATTATTGTTATCAGTTGTTATCCTAAAGCCTTTAATGTCGATGAAGAGTTTAAGAAAACAATTCCATGTTCATAATGTAAGAAGAACACAACAAAAAAAGATGCGTGGATTGTAATAAAATACCGACATGACGTTAAAAAAGTATGATATGGTATGAATATGGCCTCCTGACATAAACATACAACTGCAGATATGAAAGGGGTGGAGAAATACGCTTTTAAATTACTCAGCTTCTTAAGTAAACAGACCCACATTTAAACTGTATACACAGTTGCTTTAATCTTTCTGCACTGTCTTCAACTTGTAAAATTGTCGGCGCGCCGAATTTAGGATTGTAGATCAAAGTCATTGTTTAATTAGATATGTGTCACCATTAATATAGACTCACTACCTTGCTAATGTAAGCTTAAGCCCAATTATTTCCCAATTAGAGGTACTTTTGTAACAAACCCGCTGAAATTATTTTAGCTTATTCAGCTAGATATTTCCATTATTTCTCTTTGCTTGGGTAACGATGGTTACTAACGATGTTTAAAACGATAATTACAGCAAGAACCAGTGGTTGAAAAGAAAATTATGCTACTATAATATGCATAAGTTTTAAACTCAATTTACACAATCGATCAATAGAGTTGTTTGTTTTGTGTATTTGCTGGCAACTTTAGTTTTGGACAGTGTTAATGGGTGACTTTGAGTGTCTAAATACGCTGCGTACAACTGAAAACTTAATCAGAAAGTTGTATGTTCTTGGTTTTGTGTCAAGTATATATATTGCTTGTTGTTCGTTGCTCTTTGATGATGCTGGGTGTGATGTTCGGTTTTCAGGTATTCGCAACATAGTGCGTTAAAGATAAAACAAATAAAGATTTCACATTTTTTTCAAACTTTCACAATAAAGAGTTGCTTTTTAGAACAAGGTGCACGTACATTGCCAAATTTACACGTACATACATTCACACGCACGCATAAACATCAGAGCCCTATCACACACACATACACACACGCACACACACCCGCACACCCGAAAAACACACACACGCATGCAGCCGCACGCCCATATGCACACACACACACAAACACACGCGCACGCACACATATACACACACACACTCGCAAACGCATATGCAAACATCTACTTCGACACCCAAGCAGTCTCGCACATATAGTTTAGAAATTTAACAGAAACTGTACTAAAACAGAAATGTATCAATATATTTAGACTGATAACAACCATTTATTTTATATATGCTTGTAATTTGTTAACTAATTCTTCGTCCATCTTTAGTTGACATCAGCCTACTCGTAGACAATCTGGGGTAAAAAGAAAAAAAACTGGAGCTGAAACTTATATCATATAAAAATACCAAACAGGAATAACACTTTATCCTTGTTTCCATTTTACCACAGAATAATCAGAAACATGGTGAACAACATATTTATTTTCAAATTCTGCCTTAAAAGCAAAAGAAAAGACAACAAACATTTTGAGTCGCTTTTACAATATTCCCCGTCGTTATCTTTTAACGTAGCACTTTTTGTGTGGCTGACTTTCATGCACTGCTTTGATATTACAACCACATTATTAGAAATTACTTTCACTTAATCAAACATCTAGCTATAACAAATCATTGAATTGCATGTTAAGCATAAAAAATCATTATTTCATTTGGGGCATGCTAAGAAATTAGCGGAAAATCCATTTTCCAGGAACATTGTCGTTGGATACAACTCAGCTGAAATAAGTCCTAGTTAATCGTTAAAATCGTTGAGTGCATCCAGAACATTACTTTGTATATTGTTCTTATAATATATCAGCGCTGGTACTGCTTTATTTTTTTAACTACTCTTTCATTTAGAATTTTTAGTTTGCCGAGGCTTTTTATCTACTGTACATACTGTACATATGTTGTTAGTTAATTTATTACTAGTTATTATGTATGTACATTCGTTCATTATATCTGTTTTAACTCCCGATGCAGGTGCTCACTGTTAGTTGTTTCACTTTGACGGGATGTTGTTATTTACACTGTTTGCTTGCCAGAAAAACCTTCAGGAAGTGCGAGGTTGGAGCGCTCCACAAACCAGGTTTAAGCACCCCAGTCGGCCCTTTTGCCGATTGACCGTCCCAAGACGGTAACTGTTAGTTTTTCTTTTTGTGTGTTATGTCTCGTCTCTGTGTTTTGTCACATTTACATTTACACTGTTTGCCTTTGTCTACAGGTGGATAAAATTTAAATATCTGTAGAAATTTTGATAGGACCTTTTCTTATTTACCTATTGATTACAAGAGTGACTTTTAATATTCTGGCTACGATTGATCTTTCTAGTTGTTGTTTCAAAGGATCTTTTTACATGTACGGCAGGTATAATTTACAAATATTTATTTGCAATGATATTACAAAAAGACATACATAAGGAGAATTATGAATAGTAACTTGATTAAACCTATTAATTTATATTCGATATGGGCTCAAGTTTTATCGTCTTGCATAAATCTTTCTTAAATGAGCAGTTAAAAATTAAGCTCAAGTTAAAACATCGTGTTGGCGATTTCGGAATTGAAACCGCAGCCTTTTTTGTAACCCGTAATTACATTCCGTTAGCTCTATACATTTCTTAAGAAAAATATTGTATTTACTCGGGGATAACAGTTATACCAATTAGATAACGAAAAACAAAAGAACAAAATAATGCTTATCGATGGCGACTCGGTAATGGTTTTATTTGTTCCCTCTTACTTCAGATGAAGACGTTTTTTTGACTAAGTATGTGTGTTGTTTCCCTAGCTTTCTCTTTCTGTGGCTCCAGAAATAGCTTGTTTTTAGGGTAATTGTGCAAAAATACATTTGTTTCAGAGTTTAACGACGTGGCCTAGATTTTATCCTTCAATCATATTACATTTGTTATTTTGGCGAATGTTTTTCACAATCTACAGAAATACATTTAATATGTTATCCCTAGTTACACGATTATGGGCATCTTTGTGACTATAAAATACCAGTTTTCAAGGTTGCCATGGTAACCATTTTTTTATTTCACAATGTATAATAAATTATATAATTAGTTATTATAATTTATATGATTGTCATTGTCAAGAAACCGGCATTTATTGTTATTTCACACAATAATGTACTTCAAAGTAAACATAACAATTTCAAATTGTCTGAGTTGTTTATTTCCGCCTACATGAGGCCAATTCTGGTTGTCATGAAAATTGTTATAACTATACATTTCTTTCGGATATTTTAAAAATATAACCAGTTTTGAATACAGAAAAACTGGTAGTTTTAAAAAATGTATCAAATCCAATTTCATCCAGGTGTGTAAGTTGGACCCAAAATAACAGATCGCGTCATTCTTGTTTGAAGATATATCACACTTTAGTTTGATATTGTAATACAAATTCTCTATGGATAAATGGATATCATCTTAATGTAACTACATGTATCTCGTAAAATAAGAGAAAAAAAACCCTTTATAATTACAGCCAAACAGACAGCATTTTTTCAAATTTACAAAATTACATATAATTCAAAAGTTCTCCAAGTTCGCCCTCTCAAGAAATACCGCATAAAACGGCAACACTGGGAATAATGATAACAAGGAAAGATATAAGTCTGATCACTACATATCGACTAATAAGCATGATGTATAGACTTACTTGGTTCTTCCAAATATAGAACGTAAAAATAGTTGTAATTGTTAAAAGTGGCAAGTAAATCGAGAAGTGAAAGTCATATATTCACTCCTATCCTTTTTTAGAACTCAAGTCCAGTAAACTTAGCTAGGAACGCCCCATAAAACACACATTACACATAAAAATGTGACGCAATGCTCATAGGACTTTGTATTTTAGATTCTTATTTAACATGTATAGGCTGTATATCTGGTATACATTAGTGACGTTTTGATACTGTAACATTCATACCGGCACCGCTCTGGAATGCGGTGCCTCTTATGGAATGCACGGTTATATGGGAACTATAGTGTAGCTGGCGAAAACAGGAAATCGCAGCAGAGAAACAAACTGAGTAATCCGTTTTCATCAGTTTGCAACAATAATGAGGCTTTTATCTAATGTACATACTGTACATATGTTTATAGTTTATTTTGTTGCTAGTTGTTATGTATGTATATATGTTCATTGTATCTGTTTTAACTCCCGATGCAGGTGCTTACTGTTAGTTGTTTCACTTTGACGGGATGTTGTTATTTACACTGTTTGTTTGCTAGAAAAACCTTCAGAAAGTGCGAGGTTGGAGCGCTCCACAAACCAGGTTTAAGCACCCCAGTTGGCCCTTTTGCCGACTGACCGTTCCAAGGCGGTAACTGATGTTTTTCTTTATGTGTCTCGTCTCTGTGTTTTTGTCACATTTGCATTTACCTTGTTTGCCTTTGTCTACTGGTAGATAAAATTTAAACATATGTGAGAGTTTTGATAGGACCTTTTCTTATTTACCTGCAATAAAAGAAAGCAGGTTTCATATACAGTAATTCGCAGCTGTTTGGCTAAGTATTGCTTAACAAATGGTACTGAGTATAATGATGTTTGAAATATAGCTTGTACATGCAGATGTCACAGAGAACAAGGAAAACAAAGTAGCAAATCCTCTACTTCCCATCCGAGTTATGGTTCATTATTGTCAAATATTTATATACTCAATCCACCAGCGTAAGAGAGTGTAAGAGGGTGTTTACTTCCCATAAAGTGTTCTTCTCGTTTGAAAGCGCATCCTGTCTACGGCTTCTTGGATGTCTCACATCCTAGCTGTTTCAAGTTTATAACATAGAATGAAACAGACAGCGTAAGATTTGGAGTGCTTCGGATTTATTACAAGTGTCATTCACTGTCTTTGGGCAGAGTAAGTATTAGAATTGGTATTTATTACCAATTTGGGAAATACGATTCGGTGGAATGAGGAACATGTACACAATTTTATTTGTGCTAGAAAAAAATACATTAAATTTGTTTAAATGTGTGTTTTTTATTTTTTCCCATCGTTTCCCTCTACCATCCTCTCTTTCAATATCCATCTCTTTCTTCACCCTTCATGTTCAAGCCTTCGTGCATTAACTCTCAGTTTCCCTTAAAGTCATTTACAAAACTAACAATTGCCAACTACTCAAGAAGCGAATTGTGTTAACGATTACCATAACCAGGGGTTTCTGATGAAAAGAATGAATAAATGGTACTTTCATATAAGAACAATTACCATCATATTTTAAGGAAATTCTCAATTTGTAGCTGACAATAATAAATAGGTCGAACACTTGTATTTCATGTTTGCTAAAAACCACATAGTCAAATAATTTGTTATATTTTAACAATTTCTTAATTATTTTATATGGCAGGATCAATGTCAATTTAAAACAACGAGATGACATTTTTGACACGTGGCGTTTTGCGTGTGTGTTTAAGCACCTCAGTTGGCCCTTTTGCCGACTGACCATTCCAAGGCGGTAACTGATGGTTTTTCTTTTTGTGTGTAATGTCTCGTTTCTGTGTTTTTGTCACATTTACCTTGTTTGCCTTTGTCTACAGGTAGATAAAATTTAAATATCTGTGGAAATTTTGATAGGATATTTTCTTATTTACCTATTGTACATCACCAACAACTTATTACTTTTTTTTAAAACGCAATTAGCTGATGAATTTAATACTATTTTGGTCGCCAAGGAAATGAAGCTTTTTTCACATTCGCAATAATTTAAAAAAAATATTGAATAGATTTGCAATCATTAATTGAATAAATGACACGTTGAACTGGGAAATCAACGATTGATATGTGTTTTATATTACCGTGCAACGATCGAGCAAATGAGCGTAATGTTTAGAAAAGATAATGTCATGACCAAAAAAAAAAAATAATAATACAGGTAAAATATATTTGAAAAAGGCGTTTAAGCACTCATGCCTCGTGTATGTGCATCTATTGGATGTTTGTTCTCATGAAAAACTCTTTAATTATTTTTTGCTTGTACACTTTATATGTAACTGGCATAAACGTATTGGGTGTTAGCTTTCAACGGCATGGACTAATTGGATCTTATATGTTAATTAACATATACTTATTGGTATATATATCACCGACATGGCCTTATTGGATCTTATATGTTACTGACATAAACTTATTGCGTGTTGTATATCACTTTCGTGGGCTTAATGAACCTTATCTGTAACCGATATTAACTTTTGTGTGTTATATATCAATGACATGAACTTACTGGACCTTATATGTTACAACATAAACTTATTGGGTGTTGTATATCACCTGCATAGACTTAAATAAACCTTATCTGTTACCGATGCCAACTGTTTGAGTGTTATATTTCAATGACATGAACTATTGGGTCTTTTTATCTTGCCGATAGCAACCTATTGATCTTTTATATTACTGACATTAATTAATTTGTGGCCGGTTTGACTGTAACTCGATTTATAGAGTTTGGATATGTTTGGCATTTTGAAATTATTGCATTAAAAAGCAATTGAAAAAATAAATTGAAAAAGAATTGAAAGTAACATGTAAAACAGCTGGAAAAGGGTGTCCAATGATGTCACAATAAGACGAATTTATTTTCTTACCGCTTGTAACCTGTGATAAGTCTTTTGACAAAAAAAGGCAAACCCAACATTTACCGGCTTGGACGGTCAGTCGGGAAAAGGGATCGACTCGGATGCTTATTCCGTTTTTTCAGAATTGTAATGGGTGCCGTATGACCTATCAAGTGTTGGTGTGCCGTAACCACCGCCCCACGCCCCCCCCCCCCTTCAAAAAAAAACCCATACCCCCCAAAAAACAAAAACAACAAAACAACAACTACTAACAAACAAAACAAACAAAAAACAACAACAAAAAAACAGAGCTCTAAACTTGCACTTTCTGGTGGGTTTCTCAAATGCACCATGAAAAGATAACCGATTTTTTGCATGAAAAATGTCCAAGCGCTGATGTTTGTTTTTTTGTTTTTTTTTGGGGGGGGGGGGGGGAAGAAATTATGACGAAAGTTGTGGCGCAATTAAAAAATAAAACAACGTACATGTTCAGTAATAGTATGCATTGTTTAAAGAGACATAGGTCGGTTTGTGGGTACTTTCCTTCAAGACTTATATTTATGTTACCAGCAGTAAAAATAATATGTTTGACTTCAAAATGTTTATTTCATTTACTATCAACAATCTTTTGTAAGTCTTCCGATCGAAATAATACATATCTCTCTTCTAAACACTATGCGGACATTTTTTTCAATGACGTCTTTAATTTTCGTTATAACATGTCAAAGAAAACGTCAGCGCTTGGACATTTATTTAAATGGATCGGTTTTCTTTTCATTGCTTGCATATGAGAAACCCATCAGGAAGTGCGAGGTTAGAGCACTGTTAAACCAGATTAAGCACCCCAGTCGGCCTATATAACCGACTTACCATTCCAAGGCGGCAACTGTCGGGTTTGCTGTTTTCGTTAAATGACTCATCACAAAATTGTTCTTACTTTTCACTTGACTTGCATGAGAAATACCTTTGTCCTGTGCCTTTCCATAGTTGATATATGATGCAATGCTCATATGACTTTGTCATATATTCTTATTCAAATCTTATCCCCTATATGTTTAAGTAATTTTAAGTCTTGTTTTAACTTTAAATATATGATGCAGTAAAACAGACAATTCTATTACCTTTTCTCCGGAAATTGTCATGACAAAATAAAAAAGGATATGTGTTTCTCAAGATATATCAACAGATATACAAGGCAAGCTCCATGTTTTTAGTGTATGTGAATATATCTTAATTAATTCCTATTTTTATCTGAATCACACACAAGTTTTGGAGTTAATTCTGGGATCAGATTGCCTGTTTATCCATTCGCTGTATGTCTGTGTGTCTGCCCTTAGATATTATTATTTCGGGACTTCGTTCTCCTTTAGTTATAACTCTAATTTGATAAAACGACAAACTTATCCTAAGTAACATTGTAACCCATGTTTTGGTATTTTTGTTAAGATCATATGAAAATAGAAGGAGAAATCAATAATGTTAACGATATTTCATAATTTGATAGCAAATTGATAGAAATTGACGAACAGGTGTTCTATAGTCCTAGTCTGGTAGTTCTATTTTAGCTTGATTTTCCTTTGATATCATCAACAACTGCAATTAATGATATCTCTATTGTCAGTATCAGAAGCAGAAAAGACAGCAACATAAACGCGAAGCTCCTTTTAAACACTTTGCACAAAATTGCTGACAACAGAAAATAATTATTTAACAAACATGGATTCTAGAATACAGCTGATACCAAGGTCCTGTCTGGCGAAATACGAAGCAATGTTATGCATCAATATAATGTTTCCAATTAAGTCCAGCAAGTCAATCCGTTTAGTAGTTTATTAGTAGATCACTATCTTCGGTAAATTATTTGCAATTGAATATTTAAAATCGCTGCGTAGCTTCCTAGGAGATGAAGAATGCTTGCATGTTAGAAACCTCTCAGGAATTGCGAGGTCTGTAAAACCGGATTAAGCACCGAGTCGGACCCTTTTGCTGACTGACCGTTCCATGGTAACTGTCCGGTTTAAGGACTCATCGCAATTTTTTTCTTACTTTAGACATTTGACTGTGAATTCCTTTGTTCTGTGCCTTTTCAAATTTTGGTATATCTTGAGTTTTTGGTGTAACTGTTGGGTTTGCTCTTTCTGTTAATTGACTCATCACATATTTGGTTTTACTTTTACATTTTTACATTTGAATTGCATGTGAGTACCTTTGCTCTGTACACTTTTAGGGTTTGGTATATACTTTGTCCTATATTCTTATTGCAATGTTCGTAGGACTTTTTTACATTTCCTTATCTATGATATTTACAAGAACAAGTAGGTTTTGTCTTTCTATTCTTATATGTTTTACTCCTTGAAAGATGTGTATAATGATGTTATCTGGACAAAACAGCTGTGTGAATGGGTTGCACAAATCATGGGTCCGAGGTTTCAAAATTTGAATATGATCCTGAGACTATCTTCAGAATCGGACTGATTAAAGTTTGTATAACAAAATAAAAACACAATAAAAACCGACCAATCAGCTTTTAAGGCTTAAATAAAGTTTTTATAAACTCGGGCCAGGTTACATGTCTACTTTGGAATATAAGTAACATCATCATGTATGTTCATCATCATATAAGATCAGTCTGTTGTATCACCACTCTGCAACAATTTTGTGAAGCGATCCACAAACCAGGTTTAAGAAACCTAGTCGGTCCTATTGCCTAGTGACCGTTCCAATGCGGTAACTGCTGGCTTTTCTTTTCTTGTGTGTTATATCTCGTCCCTCTGTAGTAATTCTGATAGGACGTTTTCATATTTTCCTGTTACATGATGTATGCAAATGATCCATTTTTTCGCGTTTGTTAATGATTTCTTCATTTCCATTCGTGTTTAATGTTTTTTTCAACTTTTGGATTCCTATATTCATTTATTCTTTTTTTTTCTTCAATTTAACCAGTGATATTTTGTAATATTTAAATATCCTTTACAAATTAAAGAATATGTTCCTTTTGTAAAGTTTAATTGGTTTCTGTTAATGCATGGCAGTCTGAAGAATAAGGGCTATTTAATAAGTTAAAAGTAGAAACCAATCGCCAAGTAAACCCGAGATTCAGGCCACTACAATGCGATAAGCACACATAAAAGATTCCGGAAGAATATATGAGCGCATTTTTACTGTGTTGGTACATTGTGTTTGGACTATGCAGACGTTTGCATATAATGTAGTTTTAGACCAGACATTTCGTCGTTCTTAACCTTTTGACATGGACAGATATCTATCATAAGACTCTAATTTCTTGCTGATGTATAAAATTATTTCCTATTTCACCAGCAAGTTTTAATATTCCATTTTATGTACTGCATTGTTTAGTTTTATATTCAAGTCTATAAACAGATTTTTTACATTTTCTTTCAGAATTGATATTCAACAGATGAACCTCACTTTTTGTCAGCAGTGAGAGTGTTGTTTTAATTTGTGGTCGCGTGTTTAAGCTCTTAAACCAATCAATATAAAAACAGAAAAGGAAAACCAGCAAAAGGGCATAACTGCGGGCATCAACGCAAACTCATATGCTTTTTAGACAGACACATATATGACGTATAATTGATACTTTTACTCTATTTATACCTATTCATAATTATTCTTCTTGCCGAATGTTTGCAAAAAAATCTTTAAAGCTTGCTTCACATATTAAACTCGTCTAAAATGAGACATCTTAAAAGATAATGACTTAATTAAGTTGAAATAGAAAGGTAGCTTAATATGTGATTAAGTGTTAAAAGAAAGATTATGAGGAGTGTTAAGCACTTTATATTTAAGATTTAATGCCTAAATGCTTTATATTGTCGGTTTTACTTTAACTTTATAAGTTAAATGTAATTATATTTTGAAGACTTAAAAGTCTTTTAACTATAATGTAAGAAACTAATATCTTAATTTTGAATAATGCATTTTATCCGTATATGTATATATAGTTCCTATAAGCATTGCAACATTTGAAAAGGCACAGGACAAAGGTATTCACACGCAAGACATATGTAAAAGTAATACAATTTTGTGATGAGTCATTTTACAAAGAAAAGAAAACCCAATTGTTACCGCCTTGGAACGGTCAGTCGGCGAAAGGGACCGATTAGGGTGCTTTACCCGGCTTTATATAACTCTAACTTTGCATTTCCTGAGGGGTTTCTCAGGAATGAAAGATGAAAAGAACACCGATATAGTTCTCTTGTAGTCACTCAGAACATTTCAAAAGGTCGACGAAGTACAAGTTTCTACAAATGCTGATGTATCTATTTACTTATCCAGCCGATGTTGATAGATCGCAGTTTGACGAGATTCTGACGCGACTACTGCCTGCCTCTATTGTTATATTGTAAAGTCGGCTGAACGAGCAGTAGACTATAACGCGGTATTACCTATTTGAAGAACCAGCGCAGTAGATGGCACACAAGGACATCCTACTCAAAATATACTTTCTCGTCTATGCACAGGAATATTTTGTTCAGAAAAATATTTAATAACGCTTTCCTACAATACGCTGGTACATAACTCTTTGCAAGAATCGATCAGTGATTAATGCGATAGGCTGTCTCTCTACCGAATTCGGTGCTATATCGTTATATCGTGAACAATGTCATTAGTATACAATTCTATTACATAGTCACATGTAAGCCAGTTTAAATAATCCGAAAATCCACATTTAAAATTGACCATCCCTTATGGGTTAGTTCTGAGGAAACAGCATCATTTCATTTCAATTATCTTAATGTTAATTCAAACTTGTTTATCGATATGATGCGAGTAATCTTCAAATAAACAAAGATCGTTTCTATTAAATGTAGCTCGGATTAGTATTCAGTGTTTGTTCTTATCTTACCCAAGAGTTCTCTATGGCATAACAAGATTTATGCAGCGTGATTAAGCTAAGTACAAAACGGGAACATTTACTATATATCACGAGGAGACAGCCTCATACAATATATTAGGTCCTTTATTTGATTTTGAAAAACAGCTTGTTCTAATCTTGTGATTCACCCAGACATGAAATTGTCTTTCCTTGACATACTTTTTTTGAGAACAATTATCGATATTTTTGGCTGATATCTGGCTTGAGATAAAAACATCTTTTATCTTGTTGTAAATTAATATGGAAATAGCTTTATGACCTAGCTATATGCAAATCGTTAAATCATTTCAGTTTTATTTTTGCTTTTTTGTCAGTTTATCGTTATTTAATTTAAAGTAGCATTTTCTAAACATAACATCAAAGATTAATCTCTTTTTTCATGGAAAGAAAAGAAGATCTCTGTGTGGAGGGAGGCTGGATTTCGTTTTTATTGAACAGTTGTGTATTTTTGTAGAATATAAAATAAAGTTTTACTTTATCTTCGTGGTTTGATGTTTTATATTCAGAATGCATTAAAATTATTTAAAAAAGGATAAGATGTAAAAGATCAACATGGTCAATGGCATGTTTTAAATGTTATTACATTTTTGTAAATTTAAAATTGTTTTCTATAGTTCCAAAAACCTATAGAAATAAAGAAAATGCATTGGCTCACGACATCTGTTTTATTATTATAAAAAATTGATAACATTAAGGTTCGTCTTAAAGGTTTTGATAAAAATGAAAAAACGCACTTCTTTGCACAGTTAAATGAACAACAGAACAACGCAACCAATCTTCCAGTTTTCATTCACTCCTTATATTAAAGTCATGAAAGGAACACGTAATGTCTTGTTGTATGTGTCCTGTCATTTCTCAATGTATTTACAGATATTGGCAAAATATTGATTTCCTTATGCAGCCCTATGTTGTACAGCGAAAGAAAGCTCTAGGGACACCAGGTTACGAATATGGTTTTCTTTCAGTGATGTTGCAAAATCACTTAGCATGACTGCTGGGACATTAGAACTATTGCACATTTGTGGCTTCTCTTCTGACATATTGAGGGCAATTTATAGTAATGTATGTTTTGTTTTGTTTTGGAGATACATCGCAGCGACCAATTATGACCAATTATAGAGACGTCCAGCTGTTTTGGTGGAGAAAGACTCAAGACAAATGTCTTGGTAGAACCTACGGCGCACTACAGGTCAGCTGGTCGACCGTTTCACAGTAAGTCCGTCGCCCCAAAAGATACTCGAACCCACGCGGTGGTATGCTATGCAGTCATAGGAGTTACAAATCAGCGACTCTACCACTACACCACGGGCGTCTCTAAAAATGTCACTTCCTGTTGACAAGCGAATAAATGTGTTTTTGTTTATGCTTGTCAGTATAACTTCTTTTGGTATTTTTTTTAAATTACATAATTTGATAGAAATATATAATAATATCGCATATGTGGTAATGTTGATTGTTAAATTGATGCGGTGTTATTTTTAAGCTGCCACTATAAAGCTATTTTAATTAATAAAGGAATGTGCTAGTCCTGTTAATAAACTCCTGTCGTTATACAATATATAAAATTATAAAATACCAGCAGTACTTGGCAATATATGTTGAAAGTTTATTATAACAATGGTTACTTTGTCTGCATATAAGTTCTTCATTGATTTGACTCCCGATACAGGTATGTGCTGTTAGTTGTCTCACTTTGACGGGATATTGTTATTTACACTGTTTGTTTGATAGAAAAACCTTCAGGAAGTGAAAGCTTGGAGCTCTCCACAAACCAGGTTTAAGCACCCCAGTCAGTCCTTTTGCCGAATGACCGCTCCAAGGCGGTAACTGATGGTTTTTCTTGTTGTGTTATGTCCCGTTTCTGTGTTTTTGTCACATTTACATTCACCTTGTTTGCCTTTGTCTACAAGTAGTTAAAATTTAAATATCTGTAGAAATTTTGATATGACCTTTTCTTTTTTACTTATTTGAAAATAAATTGATTTTCAAGATTTTTTTTTTTTTTGTATTTTTTTTATCCCACAACAATTTAAATAATTTCGCTTGTAGAAGGAAATTACAAATTCTGGGGCATGAATCCCTCCTTTATTCTTAAGCGGAAACTGCTGATTTTTCTTTGAAGGTTGTTACTTTTACAGGCTCCTTGTTTGCCACTGTCTAGAGGTAGTTCAGGTTAAAATATCTTCGGTAATTCTTATAGGACCTTTCGCTTATTTTGCTATTTGCATGGCTATATGCACGCCAGTTAAAGCATTTAAAGTCTTTCTTTTTTATAACTGTGATTACTTTTCAAGGCTAAACAAATAACGTTTTCATCTTTATCTTCAATGTTTTCAATTTTTAAATTATCAAGATTTATTTAAAATATTTTATATGGGAACGCTCGTATCTCCTCGAGTAATTCCGTCCTTGGGACAATCATCCTTCGGATGTATCTGGTGTAATGATGCACGATTGTTTTGTTCGCCGGAAGAAGAATATGCCATAAAAGTTCTATAGAAAGCGATAGGTGTAGTGTATAGGATATCTTCATAAAAAAACTTGATTTATCAATTTAACTTTTCACATCTCGTTAGATATACGAGTATTACTACTTTATCAATAGAGATAACAAAACATTTAACTTTGTTGTTTTGATGACGTCACCGACATGTTTATTTTCGTGGGGTTTTCCAGTCATACATCCGAGAGATTATCCGTGTTGTTCCAATTGATATGTGAGCTTTCCAGACACGTGAGAAGTTAAATGGATTATTCTTCCAAATTCTCGCACTAACATGATATTGTCAGGGGCTGATCCATGACATTTTGGTGGAAGGAGCGAATATGAATCAAGATACATTCAAATTTATCGCAGTAAATACTAGAAAAATATACACAATAGGGGACCCTTACTTAGACCAAAACAGTCAATAGACAAAATTACCTTAAAAGCCGCACTCCACCCCACCCCAAATCGATTCTTCCATCTTCATAACTGTGAGAAAATCACATGGATCTTTCTAATTCTCGAACTAACATGGTAAAAGGGGAACTCTTAACACAGATATTCCATGGGTTAAATGCATGTAATCATTGCGTTATCTGTTGGTTGTGTGCAATAAAACACCACTCGACGTAATGCCGATGTTTATTTCTTGTCATGATTAAATTACACGTGGGACGATTGCATTCTCTGGTATTGGAATTTCTTTATACAAACAGAAATGGTTGCTGTGGGATCATTCATAGCTAGCTCGTAAGATCACACGAGGCATACGACAATTAATAGATAGTTATATATAGCGGATTTCAAGAGAGAAAGGCGTTATAAACACAAATTTAAAAAACAACAACCTATCATTGTATTACAAGATTCTCCTTGCTTTCCATTTAATACACCAATTACATATTTTGCATATTAGACTAGTGTAAAAGAACTTTGTAATTTTGATGGCGTCATCGATGACGTCATTATAATGCAGCTCGTCTAATAACACTATTTCACCAAATATTGCTGTAAACAGTTCGTAAAATCGTATATTGGCGACTAAAATCATATGAGAAACAAAATTTGCCTCTCGTCATAATTTAATACAAACATTTATAAAACTCGTCCAGGGAAAAATGATATAGGCTCGTTTACTTTTACCTTTCCTTAACTCGTTAAATAAATGTTTGTAGTTAATAAAAACTCGTGTTAGAGCCTAGGAAAAATGACAGTAGGCTCGCCATAGGCTCGCTTGCTATTTCCTTTCCTGAACTCGCTTAATAAATGTTTGTATTTGATAACAATTAGTGTTAGAGCCTCTATATCATTTGGTCTTTGAAGCTTCAGACATATGCATGTTTGGGTAAGACATGTGGTTTACAGCATATCAGCTTTAAATATCTTATAATGTAACAGTTTAATTACTACCCTAAGACCAACCCGAACGAAAGTGAGCTAAGAAGTTATAAGCGGGTATCTCTAACCGTTTTCTCATGAATACCCTAATTTATTGTTAATATCATACCTGTCACGTCCAACAGATTTCTGCCGATGTTCATTCCAGTCAGTCCGTTTGCCCACTGACCGTTCCACGGCTGGTCTTTTCTTGCAGCCCTATATCTGCTTCAAATGAACACGTCTCCAGATAACTTAAATACTGTGACGATAACCCCAATAAACAAATAAACATACAGATTAATGTGCACACTACTGCAAGATTCAAGAGTATCAAGTTTAGATTGTCCTCGTGCAGTTACGTTAAATTTTCAAGACCGCAAAAGAAGGTCTGAGTTTTGACGGTATGTTGTATTTACACTGTTTGTTTCATAAAATAAACTTCAGAAAATGTAAGGTTGGAGCGTTCGTTCCACAAACCAGGTTTAAACAACCCAGTCAGTCCGCTTGCCCACTGACCGTTCCAAGGCGGTAACGGCTGGTCTTCCCATCTTGTATGTTATGTATCGTCTTTTTGTTTTTGTCACTTTTACGTTTACCATATTTTTCACTTTGTCTAGAAAAAGTTCAGATGTAAATATCTGTGGTAATTCTTAAAACCCTGTCTTATTGTTCTGTTCATAGCTAGAGCTGTAGACCTGCTGAAAACATGGACATTTGAAATATTGTTACAGCGATTTTGATGTTGTTCATATACATTGAAACACGTTTCTTTCTTTATTAGCTAATGTGAAATTCATTATCAGGAATTTACTGTTAAAATTGAAAGATTAAAAATTAATTCATGGAGGTTTTTAAAATACTGTGAATGAATTCAATATGTCATGTTAAAACTGTTTCTTATGATACTTTATAAAAACAGTTACGCACGACGTTTGAACCGTGGCGCGGAATGTTATTTAAGATAGCCTACATTTAACTTCGGGAGAGACTAAATTATTATGGCTGCAACCCATTAAGCCATACCTGGAGAAAAGTGAGATATGTTGAACATAAAAAATGAGATATCTGAATTTAGTTTCAATGAACATTGCGAAAGATATCAACATTTGAAAAGGCATAAAACAAAGGTATTCATATACCAGTTAAATGTAAAAGTCATAAAATACTAGAAGAGACATTGCATTAAATAAAAAATGCCGCTTTGGAACGTTCAGTCGGCAAGAGGGTAGACTTATCAAAAGGAAGTTTGAATTTGAAATAAACTATTTTGATCGGCATAACTGTTGTTAAAAAGCAATGACAATAAATAGACACATAGCGTCTATTTTAATGTAAAATGAGGAACGGGCTGAACATATATAACACAATTTCATTTTTTTCATACAATAATTATATCATCCAACATTTTGTATATATCAGAGGATGTTCCGAAAAATGAGATTCCGAGTGGCAAGGATGGAGGAAAAAAAACACTCGTACTATCGTTTACGAATATTGCATATAATGTGACATGAATCAATGTGTAATATGTTTTACGTGCCTAATTTGGTTGGTTGATGCTGATAAAATGTTCACATTGACAACCTGTTTAAATGGGTCATCTCTTAAACATGAAAGAGAGAAGACAATATACAGGTTACAGAATTGTCGTAGAAAATAAATATATGCTCATTTTTTATTTCATATGTTTCAAACATAAGAACTTTGTCCAATTTTCAAAAAACAAAAACATATTTATTCACATATTCAGAAAAAGTTAAATTAAAAAAACCCACATCGCTGTCAAGTTTTGAAATATTTTATATTCATCACCCGCAGCATGTCTTTTTAATACATTATCCCAGTAAGGGCCCTCATTTCAATGAACGCAATTTATTTAGTTAACTAAAACACAATTATTATGAAACTTGGCAAAATCCGCTGAAATGCAAAACGCCATATTTATACCAATTCTCAAAGTTGTAAGGTACGATAAACCACAACACATACACAGTTCTTAGTCAGCAAAAACTTTTTTAAAATGCAGTTTAATCACATGATTCCCTTGTTTATCATTCAATACAACCATTACATATTTTTCTTACATACATATCCCACCATCCTTGTTACAACCACAAACAGACACAAACCTCGAATGTAATTCGCGGTTCTTAATCCCATATGCGTAGCAACTTTTATGTTACATGACCTTGACATAAGACACAACATGTATAACTTTATACGAGGGTGTGAGTTTTGTTGTTGTTATTTTCCAACCATTATTTTTAATTATCGTAATCAATAAAATTGCAACCTTATGTCTAGTGCAAATAAAATGAAAGAAATAACGTGTTTATTGTCTTATTTTTTAATTGTAAAATAGAAATATTTCTTACAGTCGAATTACTCTATGCACGCGCATGAATTTCGTGTATTGCATTAGAATGTCAGATCATGTAAGGGAGGAGCAGTAGCGGTAAATTTAAATGTTTCCCTTTATAATCGATTTAAAAAACTGTTGATGGTGGGATAAAAGAGCCTCGTGCTTTCTGATTTTCTTAGCCTCGCATGATAACATTTATCTATATCAACACTAACCTGGTATTCTCTATATATTACAGTGTAATACAGCGAGTTTATCGATGACGTCGTCTCATACCACTATTTAACCTTGTATTGGTGTTAAATTTCGTAAAATCATATATTGGCGACTAAAATCATGTGATAAAACGAATCTGACACTCGTTGTTATTTAATACAAACATTTATAACGTTTTTTTGTACTAAATATTAACTCATGTCATTTGTTTAAGAAACCATTTGGAATTTCAACCAGAGTGAGGGCATTTTTCTAATATTATTAAAATTACTCTGCACAATTTGCTTGTCTGCCAAATAACTGTGTTAGACGCAAACTAAGCATGTGAAAGATATTGCGGTATGCCCCAGGAATATTGGTTTAAAATTATATAAAAAAGAAACAGGCAAGAAAATAACATAATAATAGGACAAGCAAAACACAATGGAACTAAACATTGCCTTTAGGGTAATGTTTGACAGCAAACCATGTTATAAAGCAAAAGGCAAACATTGTATTTTATTATATTTGTTTATCAGTCGATATGTTATCTCAAACCTATAGTCACGAAATGTTTCCGACACACTTTGATATATGAATTTTAAAAGAAAACACATTAGTGAGAAACAATTGGAATAAAATCGACTTGGTACAAGAATAAATCCCAATGAAATAACAAAAGTTATAAATTATAAATTATCATAAATGACGTTTATGTCCTCTGTAGTTCAAATTTAGGAAAATCGAAATTAATTTAGTATTTGCGACTCACGTAAGTGCAGTTAATTATTAATGGTACCAATTTAATACTGAAATAAACGGTATTAAATAGAGAATTTGTTGAACCAATACGCCTGGAGTCATGCTAAATAAAATGAAATTCACTATGATTGAAAACATAAAACGTAGTGTTAACTTAATATTTTATATATAATGTAAATGCTTGCTTATATAAGGTTATCGTCCATAATTGTCCATAATTTTCTATTAAACAGATACCCAATAACAAATGGAAGTGTTGGATGACGCAGTAAATTGGCTTGATTGACCGTACCAAAGACAGTCTGTGGGCAGTAAACGTATCGGATATGAAGTTTATTACAAACTTGGGAATAATACACGGTGTGGGTTAGACTATACATGTGAATGTAAAAATGTGCAGCCAGTCCGGGACTCGAACCCGGGACACTTCGCTTACAGGGCGAATGCTCTACCGACTGCGCTAACCGGACAGCTTACACATTCTCTCCCTATCACCCGGTTACATACACCCCGGGCAACTTGAAATTCGTCCTCGAATTTCCACAGACTATATGCTCTACATACAACTCATAAGCAACTCAAGCACTTGAGTACCGTTACGACCGCGGGTCATTTACGTTGGGTGCCAATGTAACAAAGGGAGAAAAATGTGCAGCCAGTCCGGGACTCGAACCCGGAACACTTCGCTTACAGGGCGAATGCCCTACCGACCGAGCTAACCGGACCGCTTACACATTCTCTCCCTATCACCCGGCTACATACACCCCGGGCAACTTAAAATTCGTCATCGAATTTCCACAGACTGTATGCTCTACATACAACTCATAGGCAACCCAAACACTCGAGTACTGTAACGAGCGCGAGTCATTTACTTTGGGCGCCAATGTAACATAGGGAGAAAAATGTGCAGCCAGTCCGGGACTCGAACCCGGGACACTTCGCTTACAATGCGAATGTTCTACCGACTGTACTATCCGGACAGCTTACACATTCTCTCCCTATCACCCGGCTACATAAAATTCGCTATTATGTCAGCACAAATGAAACTTAAAAAGTTTGTCCATAGATAACCTTAACTTTAAACTGTTTTCTTTTCCATAAACTTAACTTTAAACTGATTGTTACGATAGAAAATGATGCAACCGTGAGAATGTTGTTTTTATTAAATTCTTCTCTTTACTTAAAATTAGTTACATATAGTTGTATTCATTTTATTTTGACTTGTTAAAAACAAATTGAAATAAGTAAGAAATATTTAAAAACGAGGTCGCATCTAAACTGACAAAGGATGTAACAACGATAATAAATCTTCGCTTAGCTAATAGAAACTTTTGCTTAGACAATAGAAACTTTCGGTTAGACAATAGAAACTTTCGGTTAGACAATAGAAACTTTCGTTTAGATAATAGAAACATTCGCTTAGACAATAGAAACTTTCGGTTTGATAGTAGAAACTTTCGGTTAGATAGTAGAAACTTTTGCTTAGATAGTAGAAACTTTCGGTTAGATAGTAGAAACTTTCGGTTAGATAATAGAAACTTTCGGTTAGATAGTAGAAACTTTCGGTTAGATAGTAGAAACTTTCGGTTAGATAGTAGAAACTTTTGCTTAGATAGTAGAAACTTTCGGTTAGATAGTAGAAACTTTCGGTTAGATAATAGAAACTTTCGGTTAGATAGTAGAAACTTTCGGTTAGATAGATAATAGAAACTTTTGCTTAGATAGTAGAAACTTTTGCTTAGATAATAGAAACTTTTGCTTAGACAATAAAACCTTTCGGTTAGATAGTAGAAACTTTCGGTTAGATAGTAGAAACTTTTGCTTAGATAATAGAAACTTTCGCTTAGATAATAGAAACTTTTGCTTAGATAATAGAAACTTTCGCTTAGATAGTAGAAACTTTTACTTAGATAATAAAAACTTTCGCTTAGATAATAGAAACTTTCGGTTAGATTTTCGGTTAGATAATAAAAACTTTCGGTTAGATAATAAAAACTTTCGGTTAGACAATAGAAACTTTCGGTTAGATAATAGAAACTTTCAGTTAGATAATAAAAACTTTCGGTTAGACAATAGAAACTTTCGGTTAGATAATAAAAACTTTCGGTTAGATAATAGAAACTTTCGCTTAGATAGTAGAAACTTTTGCTTAGATAATAGAAACTTTCGCTTAGATAGTAGAAACTTTTGGTTAGATAATAGAAACTTTCGGTTAGATAATAAAAACTTTCGCTTAGATAGTAGAAACTTTCGCTTAGATAGTAGAAACTTTCGGTTAGATAATAGAAACTTTCGGTTAGATAATAAAAACTTTCGCTTAGATAGTAGAAACTTTCGCTTAGATAGTAGAAACTTTTGCTTAGATAATAGAAACTTTTGCTTAGATAGTAGAAACTTTTGCTTAGATAATAGAAACTTTCGCTTAGATAGTAGAAACTTTCGGTTAGATAGTAGAAACTTTCGCTTAGATAGTAGAAACGTTTGATTAGATAATAGAAACTTTCACTTAGACAATAAAACCTTTCGGTTAGATAGTAGAAACTTTCGGTTAGATAGTAGAAACTTTTGCTTAGATAATAGAAACTTTTGCTTAGATAATAGAAACTTTTGCTTAGATAATAGAAACTTTCGCTTAGATAGTAGAAACTTTTGCTTAGATAATAGAAACTTTCGCTTAGATAGTAGAAACTTTCGCTTAGATAATAGAAACTTTCGGTTAGATAGTAGAAACTTTTGCTTAGATAATAGAAACTTTCGCTTAGATAGTAGCAACTTTTGCTTAGATAATAGAAACTTTCGCTTAGATAGTAGAAACTTTCGGTTAGATAGTAGAAACTTTCGCTTAGATAGTAGAAACTTTTGCTTAGATAATAGAAACTTTCGCTTAGATAGTAGAAACTTTCGCTTAGATAGTAGAAACTTTTGCTTAGATAATAGAAACTTTCGGTTAGATAGTAGAAACTTTCGCTTAGATAATAGAAACTTTCGGTTAGATAGTAGAAACTTTCGCTTTGATAGTAGAAACTTTCGGTTAGATAGTAGAAACTTTCGGTTAGATAGTAGAAACTTTCGGTTAGATAATAGAAACTTTCGGTTAGATAGTAGAAACTTTTGCTTAGATAATAGAAACTTTTGCTTAGATAGTAGAAACTTTCGCTTAGATAGTAGAAACTTTCGGTTAGATAGTAGAAACTTTCGCTTAGATAGTAGAAACTTTCGGTTAGATAGTAGAAACTTTTGCTTAGATAATAGAAACTTTTGCTTAGATAGTAGAAACTTTCGCTTAGATAGTAGAAACTTTCGGTTAGATAGTAGAAACTTTCGCTTAGATAATAGAAACTTTCGCTTAGATAGTAGAAACTTTCGCTTAGATAGTAGAAACTTTCGCTTAGATAGTAGAAACTTTTGCATAGATAATAGAAACTTTCGCTTAGATAGTAGAAACTTTCGGTTAGATAATAGAAACTTTCGGTTAGATAATAAAAACTTTCGGTTAGATAATAGAAACTTTCGGTTAGATAAGAGAAACTTTCGGTTAGATAATAGAAACTTTCGGTTAGATAATAGAAACTTTCGGTTAGATAATAAAAACTTTCAGTTAGATAATAAAAACTTTCGGTTAGATAATAGAAACTTTCGGTTAGATAAGAGAAACTTTCGGTTAGATAATAGAAACTTTCGGTTAGATAATAGAAACTTTCGGTTAGATAATAAAAACTTTCGGTTAGATAATAAAAACTTTCGGTTAGATAATAAAAACTTTCGGTTAGATAATAGAAACTTTCGCTTAGATAGTAGAAACTTTTGCTTAGATAATAGAAACTTTCGGTTAGATAATAGAAACTTTCGGTTAGATTTTCGGTTAGATAATAAAAACTTTCGGTTAGATAATAAAAACTTTCGGTTAGACAATAGAAACTTTCGGTTAGATAATAGAAACTTTCAGTTAGATAATAAAAACTTTCGGTTAGACAATAGAAACTTTCGGTTAGATAATAAAAACTTTCGGTTAGATAATAGAAACTTTCGCTTAGATAGTAGAAACTTTTGCTTAGATAATAGAAACTTTCGCTTAGATAGCAGAAACTTTTGGTTAGATAATAGAAACTTTCGGTTAGATAATAAAAACTTTCGCTTAGATAGTAGAAACTTTCGCTTAGATAGTAGAAACTTTCGGTTAGATAATAGAAACTTTCGGTTAGATAATAAAAACTTTCGCTTAGATAGTAGAAACTTTCGCTTAGATAGTAGAAACTTTCGGTTAGATAATAAAAACTTTCGCTTAGATAGTAGAAACTTTTGCTTAGATAGTAGAAACTTTTGCTTAGATAATAGAAACTTTCGGTTAGATAGTAGAAACTTTCGGTTAGATAATAGAAACTTTCGGTTAGATAATAGAAACTTTCGGTTAGATAATAGAAACTTTTGGTTAGATAATAGAAACTTTTGCTTAGATAATAGAAACTTTCGGTTAGATAATAGAAACTTTCGGTTAGATAATAAAAACTTTCGCTTAGATAGTAGAAACTTTCGGTTAGATAATAAAAACTTTCGCTTAGATAGTAGAAACTTTCGGTTAGATAATAGAAACTTTCGGTTAGATAGTAGAAACTTTCGGTTAGATAGATAATAGAAACTTTTGCTTAGATAGTAGAAACTTTTGCTTAGATAATAGAAACTTTTGCTTAGACAATAAAACCTTTCGGTTAGATAGTAGAAACTTTCGGTTAGATAGTAGAAACTTTTGCTTAGATAATAGAAACTTTCGCTTAGATAATAGAAACTTTTGCTTAGATAATAGAAACTTTCGCTTAGATAGTAGAAACTTTTACTTAGATAATAAAAACTTTCGCTTAGATAATAAAAACTTTCTGTTAGATAATAAAAACTTTCAGTTAGACAATAGAAACTTTCGGTTAGATAATAGAAACTTTCGCTTAGATAATAAAAACTTTCGCTTAGATAATAAAAACTTTCGGTTAGATAATAAAAATTTTCGGTTAGATAATAAAAATTTTTGCTTAGATAATAAAATCTTTCGGTTAGATAATAAAAACTTTCGGTTAGATAATAAAAACTTTCGGTTAGATAATAGAAACTTTCGGTTAGATAATAAAAACCTTCGGTTAGATAATACAAACTTTCGCTTAATAAAAACTTTCCCTTAGATAATAAAAACTTTCGGTTAGATAATAAAAATTTTCGGTTAGATAATAAAAACTTTTGCTTAGATAATAGAAACTTTTGGTTAGATAATAGAAACTTTTGCTTAGATAATAGAAACTTTCGGTTAGATAATAGAAACTTTCGCTTAGATAGTAGAAACTTTTGGTTAGATAATAGAAACTTTCGGTTAGATAATAAAAACTTTCGCTTAGATAGTAGAAACTTTCGCTTAGATAGTAGAAACTTTCGGTTAGATAATAGAAACTTTCGGTTAGATAATAAAAACTTTCGGTTAGATAATAAAAACTTTCGGTTAGATAATAAAAACTTTCGGTTAGATAGTAGAAACTTTCGCTTAGATAGTAGAAACTTTCGGTTAGATAATAGAAACTTTCGGTTAGATAATAAAAACTTTCGGTTAGATAATAAAAACTTTCGGTTAGATAATAAAAACTTTCGGTTAGATAATAGAAACTTTCGCTTAGATAGTAGAAACTTTTGCTCAGATAATAGAATCTTTCGGTTAGATAATAGAAACTTTTGGTTAGATAATAGAAACTTTCGGTTAGATAATAAAAACTTTCGGTTAGATAATAAAAACTTTCGGTTAGATGATAAAAACTTTCGGTTACACAATAGAAACTTTCGGTTAGATAATAGAAACTTTCAGTTAGATAATAAAAACTTTCGGTTAGACAATAGAAACTTTCGGTTAGATAATAGAAACTTTCGGTTAGATAATAAAAACTTTCGGTTAGCTAATAAAAACTTTCGGTTAGATAATAAAAACTTTCGCTTAGATAATAAAAACTTTCGCTTAGATAATAAAAACTTTTGGTTAGATAATAAAAATTTTCGGTTAGATAATAAAAACTTTTGCTTAGATAATAAAAAACTTTCGGTTAGATAATAAAAAATTTCGGTTAGATATAAAAAACGTTCGCTTAGATAATAAAATCTTTCGCTTAGATAATTAAAACCTTCGCTTATATAATAAAAAACGCCCACTTTAGCTTATAAAACACATTACTTTGACCTTTAAACAGGTTTAAAACTGTGGTAAAGCGAACAAATATGTTAACCTTAAATAGATATTTTGATTGTTGACGGCTTCGGAACATTATCAACACTTCGATAGCTTAACTTGAGCTATAGTTTTCTCTTGGGCTAAGATTAAAGCCTGGATTATATTAAAGTATAATAACTTTTGATATAAGAAAAACTCTTATAGTCTAAAACAACTTTCTCTTTTTAATAAATTCAGCATACTTGGCATCATACTGTAGAATTGTTTGCAACTACGTAATTACTAAATAAGAGAATGTGACAAGAAGTTAACTGTCGGGTTTGCTCTTTTCGTTAAATGACTCATCACAAATTTGTTCTTTCTTTTCGCTTGGCTTGCATGTGAAATACCTTTGTTCTGTGCCTTTTCGGAGTTTGGTATATGTTGCAATGCTCATTGGACTTTGTCATATATTCTTATATGTATTGCAACATGAAAAAAAAATGAAAGGAAATAGTATTCTCATGCCAGTCAATTGTAAACGGTGCAACAAACCTCTGACGAGATGTATCAGTGGTAGATGGTGGTATTCATGCATATTTCTTTTTAATTTTGTTTTGTTCATTTTTAATAAATACTTTATTTAAACCATCAATATGATAGTTGGTCTAACTTGTATTTTGTTCCTGAGCACAGCAAGTTCAAGAGCAATAGAAATATGTAATAATTCCTAGACTGATCACTTGTTTGCACATGGTCTTGACTTTCATTAAATTGTTATGTGTAAATTGACTCACATCTTTGTAATTGTTAGAAATTACTTAAGCTATAAACCTTTGTCGAACGTGTTACTGGTAAATCATTGTCTGGTGTACATGTTCCTGTGACAGCTATAATAAAAGAAATATTGTTATGACTGCCATAAGTCTTATGAGCATTGCAACATATACCAAACTCTGAAAAGTCAAAGGACAAAGGTATTCACATGCAAGCCAAATGTAAAATTACTAACAAATCTTTGACTAGGCATTCAACAAATAGAGCAAATCCAACAAATTCTGCCTTGGAACGGTCAGTTGGCACAGGGGCCGACTAGGTCGCGTAAGCCTACTCTCGCACTTTTTTAAATGCAAGCAGTGAAAAACATACATAGGGTTTAAAATAGTTTTTTGAAAAATATTTTCCAAGTTATTACATATTTTAGAGCTACGTTATACGTAGTGTCATCCATAAAATGTAGTGACTGTAGTCACTATTTATTCTGCCCACTTTGTATTTTTTTGTGAAACGGACGATATCATGTCTTTAAATAACGTTCATGTTTGTTTTACTCTAAGCTGTTCAAAGCGAACAGAGTTCAGATCACTTTAAACACATGTATCCGTTATCACTTGACTTTACATCTTTTTATCTCTCTCAAATATATCCAGGATCTACACTTAATATTTGTTTCCGATATTATTTCATTACCATCAAAATGACCATTGAAGTCAAGGATCAAGGGTGCAAACGATAAACTAGGTTGTCTTAATTAGCATTGTAGTGATATTTTATTATATGTTACGATATAGTTTGTGATTTTAGATCATTTTGCATAGATGGTGATGGTGAAAAATCAATTATTTTTAAAGGTATTAAGTTGCCTGTATTTATGCTAGATAATACGGTCTGTATATTGATTCACATGCCTAGTATTTTTATTGTGTCTACATATTGTCATGAGTTATGTAAAGGTTAATATCCATTAATCATGTATTTAAAGTTTAAAGTAATTTTAAAATGAACGCTATTATATACAGTAAACAAATAAGTTTTTGACGTCATGACGACGTCAATAAAAATGCCAGAAATCGTCGTTATTTCATTTGTATAGTCACCCTCGTTAAAGCTCTAGTATGACTATTAAGCGGACGTGTGGTGATAGAAAATAGTATTTCCATGCATAGCAATAGTTCATGGTTGAAAATATATAAGTTTGGTTATCATCTGTGATGGGGCCAAATTCGACTCAACGTGACTTTACTCCTTTAAAAGAAATTGTTGACATTTAATTTAAAGCTCAATTAAATATGGTATCCGACAGTTTTCTTTATTTAAATACATGAAAAAAAAATAATACAATAAAAATAGAACTCCATGTACCGAAATATGACCCGCATTTTTTTCAGGGTTATGAAAGTCCGCAAAACAGACTTAACTTTACCCATGTGCAAAATTTAGTGAGCATTCCATATGTATTCGTAGCGTTCCAGCGCGTCGCCAATAATGATTATGACTGGGGTGTTTTTATTACGTTTTATTACAATGATATCTAGTCAAAATGTTAGTCGGAAAAGTGTATAAGCCATTCATGCTTAAAAAGATCCGATTTTTAATAGAAAGAAAAATGCGTACAGACTTAGGATGAGAGGCTTGATCCATAAAATACGTGTGTCTGCCCAAATTTTATAATAATAATTTGCAGCATTGCAGCTTCATATAGTTCGATGTATGTTAGTTTCTACAGATCAGTTTTAATCTATTGTATATTTTGAGAGTTCATTATGATAATTATTATATTGTTTAAAAAGATTAGTATTCTTCGATAAGAATTAACTATCAATTTTCAATTAGTTTAAGCACCTCAGTCAGTCCTTTTTGTCAACTGACCATTCCAATGGAACAACTGCTGGTTTTTCTACTATTTATCTCGTTGCTGTGTTTTGTCATTTTTACATTTACTTGGTGTTTGTACTGTACATATGTTGATAGTTTATTTAATTACTAGTTATTTTGTCTGTATGTAAGTGTATCTGTTTTAACTCCCGATGCTGGTGGTTACTGTTAGTTGTTTCACTTCGACGGGATATTTTCATTTACACTGTTTGTTTGATAAAAAATCTCCAGGACGTGCGTTGTTGGAGAGCTCCACAAACCAGGTTAAAGCACCCCAGTCGGTCCTTTTGCCTACTGACCATTCCAAGGAGATATCTGATGGTTCTTCTTTTTGTGTGTTATGTTTCGTTTCTGTATTTTTGTCACATTTACATTTACCCTGTTTGCCTTTGTCTAGAGATAGATGAGATATAAATATGTGTGGAAATGTTGATAGGGCCTTTTCTTATTTACCTATTTGTCTTGCAAAAGTTCAAATTTTAATACTTTTGGTAATACTCTTAGGACATATGACATATAGCAGCCAAACCTTAAGTAAAGCGAATATTTTTATTTACACCACGTTCACAAAACCTTAGTTTTCAGAGGTTTGTTTTAATTCATTATGTTTGAAGAAAGGACTTTTTAGTAAAACGACTAAAAATACTTATTGGACAAAATGTGAAGAGGACGCCCGTGGCCGAGCAGGTAGAGTCGCTGACTTGAAACTCCCCAATCCCTCACCGGGCGGGTTCGAGTTTTGTTTGGGGCGAGAATTTTCATATGGGTAGGTTCCCCAACTAACCTGCGGTTCGCCGGTGGTTCTACGCAGATATAATGGGGTCTTCTTCCACCAGTAATTAGCTGGACGTCACCAATATGACCATAATTTTGTCAGTGTGATGTAACAAATCAACAACAACAACAACAACAAATAAACAGAATATGACTAAGTTGCTCAAACAACGCGTTAGATTGTCCCAGTCAAATAAATGCGTTAACAAGTACTTTTCTCCACCAATCGGAAGCAGTAGTGATTTAAAATAATAATATTCCCATATAATATTTTGTAGCAATGGGGTCCTACCGATATACGGAGTTATCCCTGATTTCGCTACGTATTTACCTCCCTTGAACGAGGTGGCGCTTCTTTGGGTAGTTCCGGTTATATACAGTAAACTATATTGAGAGTACGCCGATTTTATGTTGAAAATAGCTGTGGATTAGGAAAAAGCGTGGTCACATGTAAGGTTTTTATGGCCTGAAATATCTGTATTGGAATTTCATGTAACCCGGATGTAAACACAATGAATTAATTATGTTGAGACATAAAACGAGAAAGAAAAACGGCGATGTGCCTTACTGTTAGCTTTAAAATTCCTATTTATACGCACATGTATCGGCGGATATGTGGAATTAGGCCTACCTGTGTCAGATCCAATTATAATATAATTGCAAATATCAACAGATCAAAAGACAAAAGCTAACGCTTGGAAATAGCGGAAGTTTTCAATCAAATATGAAGTTTAAGAGCGTTATTTTTTCAAACTACCTGTAAATCGCAACTTTCAATCAAAGACGGCCGACTTTTTTAAAGTTACTCATTATATATTTTTTTTAAAAAAATAAATCAGTGTTATTTACGTTATAAACATAAGAAAACTTGATGAGGTCAATTATATCTTATTTTAATTATTTGAAATGTGTTAATTTTGATATTATTAATCTTACTTGTTCTTCAGATTTCAGTCATTTTCTTTCTTTTCTGAAATATTTCCTTTCTTAAAGTGTTAAAAATTACACGGTTGTGTAAAGCAATTTTAATTATTTGAAATGTGTTAATTTTGATATTATTAATCTTACTTGTTCTTCAGATTTCAGTCATTTTCTTTCTTTTCTGAAGTATTTCTTTTCTTACAGTGTTAAAAATTACACGGTTGTGTTAAGCACTATCTGTGCTGCAAGTATGTGAAAATTAACTTTTAGAGTATATCAAAAATGACATGTTTATTGTGTTGTGTATACACCCACCCCCCAATATCTTACACTGACCGGTAATCCACACCAGATGTGACACCAGGCATGAGGGGCAGATAAGACCCCCACCAGGTGTAGGAGATGACTGGAGAAATGCCTCTAGGGGATGACTGGAATTGTAGGGCTCAATGAGTTAATGAAAATAGGATAAAAGAACAAAAAATACACACACCAAAATAGGTTGCATATGTTGCCAACTCCTTACATGCCACACTTTTAATTTCAATCATGACTAGTATAAAAATGCATTACTATAGTCGAATTGCTCCAATTACAACTTCACTTCCAGCACATTTACATTAAAAGCTTACACAAATTATCTGCAGCTCATCAATGACGAAAAAAGACACAAAAAAGCGAAATTAATCGCAACACGCCAGTATTACGGGACGATCTGTCGAGATTAAGTACCAACTTATTTTACCCCACCCATACAGTTTCTTGAGAAACTGTTCCGACTTTAACAGTTTTACTCTATCATACATAATTTCCTTCTAAGCTTTGGCTGTACTGCTGTTCTGCATCAGTTTCCTACGTTGAATATAGAGCGAACATTGAAATTCCTTTAAGAACAAAGGGATAAATCTCGATATCTTATCTGATCGTCGTTTTTCTCAACAAACCGGAACTACCCAATACCAAAGGGAAATCACTCTAAACTGACTTCGCAAGGGAGATAACTGTGGATATCGGTAGGACCCCATTGCGATTTGCTATTTTTTCTTACTTTTTTTCTCGACATAATGTCAAAAAGACATCCATGTTGAATTTAACTAGGACTTGCTGAGTGTATGTAAACGTTCATTTAAGTTTTTCAAATTTTGAATTGTGCACTTTTCAATTAAGTGCTTAAACTGTAATCAAACCATAAAATATCAACAAATATATGATAAAGTTACCCGCGGTCTAAAAATCATACAAAAGGTACAAAAACCAAGAAGAACGCCTTAACAGATTTTAATAGCTAATATTATTCTGTCTTTCAATATTGTACATTTCTGGTAATTAATAGGTAAATAAGAAAAGAACCTATCAAATGAACCAAATATATTTAATTCTAAACTACCTCTAGACCTAGTTACCGCCTTGGAACTGTCAGTTGACAAAATGACCGACTGGGGTGCTTAAAACTTTTTTGTGGAGCGTCCAACTTCGCACTTCCTGAATGTCTTTCTACCAAACAAAACGTGTAAATACTTGTTCAACTCTAAATGTTCATTCTTAATTTGTGTACTGCTTAAAACACCTCTTTAAAGTGGTAGTTCGGATTTTATTATTGAATTAGAAAGAAAGGCAAGATCCCTTTAATACAATATAAGTAGTGTAGTGTTACATCCTGTTAAACTGAAGATCAATTTTTAATTTTGTCTGTATGTGTTATATACCACTGCGCGTCTCTCCTGAAATGATATTGCAACAAAATAGGTAAGTTCTATTTATTTATTTATTTATTTATTTATTTATTTTATTTATTTATTTATTTATCGATTTTGAATAAATCGTTTTTTCCCATCTATTTATTTATTTGTCTTTTTTATTTATATATCTAGTAATTTAGCTATTGTTTTATCTAGCTGTATTTTTATGTATCGTTCTATTTATTTATATTTATTTATATACCTATCTATTAATAAATCTTTTTTATTTATCTATCTATGTATTTGTCTATTTATTTATATATATTATTTATCGAACTTTTTATTTATCTATCTATTTATAGTAAAAATCGTGACCTTGACATAGTCCTTTAATATTTTATAACAAAAAATAATTAATACAAATGTAACGTCTGCTCACGTGTTAATATACAATAAGCAATGTGTTGTTATTCAATGAATGGTGTGTTTTAATATTTTATTCTTTGGCAGAATGTTGACTTTGGTGCTACTCGGTTTTCTACTATCTCCAGCCATCGGTTTAAGTTTGAACGACCCCGAATGGGAGTATTATAAGCTTGACTACAACAAATCCTATACAGATATGGCAGAAGAAATGGTCAGGTAGATTCTACTTATAACTATAACAATGTATGTATGTATGTAAGTGTGTGTGTATGTGTATGTGTGTGTGTGTGTGTGTGTGCCTGTGTGTGTGTGTGGGTGGGTGTTGGTGTGTGTGCGTATGTGTGTGTGTGTGTGTGTGTGTGAATGTGTGTGTATGTGTGTGCGTATGTGTGTGTGTGTGTGTGTATGTGTGTGTGCGTGTCTGTGTGTGTGTGTGTTTGTGTATGTGTGTGTGTGTCTCTGTGTGTGTATGTGTGTGTGTGTCTGTGTGTATGTGTGTGTGTGTGCGTGTCTATGTGTGTTTGTGTGTGTGTGTGCGTGTCTGTGTGTGTGTGTATGTGTGTGTGTGCGTGTGTGTGTGTATGTGTGTGTGTGTGTGTGTGTGTGTGTGTGTGTGTGTGTGTGTGTGTGTGTGTGTGTGTGTGTGTGTGTGTGTGTGTGTGTGTGTGTCTGCGTATGCTGCACTCACAAGTCCAAATCAGTAGATTCATTTTTATAAAAAAAATTACAATAAAAATGTTAATCAAGGTACATTCTTAAAAGTTTACTTCGTCTCAACCATTTACATTATCTGTTTACACTCCATTCTTACATTTCTAACAGCTTTGTGATCATTTAAATATTAATGGGCGTAGTGATAAAGACTGTAATATATAAGTGGTATTCCTGCATATTTTTTTTAAAATGTTGTTTTGTTCATTTTTAATACATATTTTATTTTGTCGAACGTGTTACTAGTAAATCATTGTCTGTTGTACATGTTCCTGTGACAGCTATAAATAAAGAAATATTGCTATGACTGCTATATGAGCATTGCAACATATACCAAACTTTGAAAAGTCAAAGGACAAAGGTATTCACGTGCAAGACAAATGTAAAATTACTAACAAATCTGTGACTAGGCATTTAACAAATAGAGCAAATCTAACAGTCACTGCCTTGGAACGATCAATCGAAGAGACCGACAGGGGTGTTCAAACATATTTAACAGGACAGTACACTGGCAGTGATGTATTTTTCGAATTAAATAATTGTGTAATGTCTGTATCGCTTTATTATGCGCCATTTATGAACTTATCATTTAAAAAAAAGGACTCACTAAATACAGTCTTCTTGACTGAACGCCCTGTGCAATGTACAACATGAAGATTCGTATCATAATAATATTATATTAAATATGAATACTACGTATAGACAATTAGGTAGAAATAGTATAAATATTTTGACAAATTTTACATCTCTTATATTTATTTAAATTGATGCGGGGAATTTTGCTTACAAATTGACAATATAACCAAATATTATCCAGGCGCGAAATCTGGTTACAAAACCGGATGTTGGTAGAGAAGCACAACCGGCTAGCGGATGAAGGATATCACACTTACTGGTTAAAGATCAACCACTTTGCGGATCTGGTAAGTGTTTGATTTCCCCCTGATAATTGAAATATTGAGATTTGTTGATAAAAGTAGTGTTACTTTAAGGATATCGCCATACAAAGGTATGGTCATTAAGGAGAGGTTATGTACGATAAGTCGATAACTTAAATTATTTCCCGCCTATGGATTAGACTCCCACCAGTGTGGGTTCGTTTATTGTTCACTATCATACTTTCATACAAAATTTGTAGTAATAGCGGTAGTAGTGGGTTGTAGTAGTAGAAGTGGTGGTAGTAGTGAAAGTAGTTGTAGAAGTGGAAGTAGTAGTAGTAATGGTTGTTGTAGAAGAGGTAGTAGTAGTGGTGGTAGTACAAATGTAGTAGTAGTGGTAGTATAGCAGTAGCAGTAGTTGAAGTAGTAGTGGTAGTTGTAGTAGTGGTAGTAGTAGTGGCGGTTGTAGTGGTAGTTGTAGTAGCAGTAGTTGTAGTAGTAGTATTGGTAGTAGTTATGGTTGTAGTAAGGTAGTAGAAGAAGTATAAGAAGTATAAGAAGTAGTAGTAGTAGTTGTAGAAGTAGAAGTAATTGTAGTAGTAGCAGTAGTAATTGTAGCAGTGGTAGTTATAGTAGCAGTAGTAGAAGTAGTGGTAGTAGTGGAAGTAGTAGTTGTAATTGTTGCTGGAGCAGTAGTAGTAGTAGTAGTAGTAGTAGTAGTAGTGGTAGTAGTAGTAGTAGTAGTAGTAGTAGTAGTAGTAGTAGTAGTAGTAGTAGTAGTAGTGGTAGTAATAGTAGTAGTGGTGTTGAAGTGGTAGTTGTGGTAGGAGTAGTTGTAGTAGTAGTATTGGTGGTAGTAATGGTTGTAATAGTAGTAGTTCTAGTAGTAGAAGTAGAAGTAGTAGCAGTAGTAGTAGTAGTGTAAATAGTAGTAGTAATTGTTGCTGAAGCAGTATTAGTAGTAATAGTGGTAGTATTAATAGTAGTAGCAGTAGTGGTAGTAGTAGTGATACTAGTAGCAGTGGTAGTAATAGTAGTAGTAGTAGTGGTAGTATTAGTAGTAGTAGCAGCAGTAGTAGTAGTGTTACTAGTAGTAGTGGTAGTAGTAGTAGTAGTAGCAGTAGTTGTAGTAATAGTGGTAGTAGTGGTATTTGTAGTGGTAGTAGTAGTAGTAGTAGTAGTGGTGGTTGTAGTGGTAGTTGTAGTAGCAGTAGTTGTAGTAGCAGTAGTGCTGGTAGTAGTAGTAGTGGTAGTAGTAGTAGTTGTAGTAGAAGTAGAAGTAGTAGAAGAAGTAGTAGTAGTTGTTGTAGAAGTAGTAGTAAGGGTAGTAGTAGTACTAGTAGTAGTAGTAGTAGTAGTAGAAGTAGTAGTAGTAGTAGTAGTAGTAGTAGTAGTGGTAGTAGTAGTAGTAGTAGTAGTAGTAGTAGTAGTAGTAGTAGTAAGGGTAGTAGTAGTAGTAGTAGTAATAGTAGTGGCAGTAGTAGTAGTGGTAGTAGTAGTAAGGGTAGTAGTAGTAGTTGTAGTAAAAGTAGAAGTAGTAGAAGAAGTAGTAGTAGTTGTTGTAGAAGTAGTAGTAAGGGTAGTAGTAGTACTAGTAGTAGTAGTAGTAGTAGTAGTAGAAGTAGTAGTAGTAGTAGTAGTGGTAGTAGTAGTGGTAGTAGTAGTAGTAGTAGTAGTAGTAGTAAGGGTAGTAGTAGTAGTAGTAGTAGTAGTACTGGTAGTAGTAGTAGTACTGGTAGTAGTAGTAGAAGTAGTTGTAGTAAGGGTAGTAGTAGTAGTAGTAGTAGTAGTAGTTGTAGTAGTAGCAGTAGTAGTAGTAGTAGTAGTAGTAGTAGTAGTAGTAGTGGAAGTAGTGGTAGTAGTAGTAGTAGTAGTAGTAGTAGTAGTAGTAAGGGCAGTAGTAGCACTAGTAGTAGTAGTAGTAGTAGTAGTAGTAGAAGTAGTAGTAGTTGTAGTAGTACTAGTAGTAGTAGTAGTAGTAGAAGTAGTAGTATTTGTAGTAGTAGTAGTAGTAGAAGTAGTAGTAGTAGTAGTAGTAGTAGTAGTAGTAGTAGTAGTAGTAGTAGTAGTAGTAATAGTAGTAGTAGTAGTAGTAGTAGTAGTAGTAGTAGTAGTAATTGTTAAAGAAGTGGTAGTAGTATTTTTATGTGTCCTCTTAAACTCATTTTTGCTGCACTGTATATCGAAGACAAGAATTAGAAGAATGAATTAATTAAATCGCATACTGTAATAAATTACCCATAACGAGAGTCGCCCGTGGCCGAGCGGTTAGTCAATGACTTGACACTCATCAGCCCCTCACCGCGTGGGTTCGAAACTCAGTCGAGGCGAGAACTTTCATGTTGAGGGGTTTTCCAGCTAGCTTGCGGTGCGCCGGTGGTTCTATCCAGACCTACATAATTAGCTGGACGTCGCCAATATGACCATAACTGTATCGGTGCGATGTAACAAACAAACTTGCAAGGTGTTAGTGGAGACAGTATACTATTTTAATAAGCAGAATTTGCATTAACCTATAAAAGCATAAAAGTATATTTTTCTAATTTTTTATATAGAACACATTCAAGATAAAAACAAACAAAACAAAGAGAAAAATATGTAGGTGGTAAATGAAGTTATTTATAATAATGGGTTAATAATTACACCTTACCACAAAATGTTCACGTGATTTCCATGTTTGCTTATTTTGTCCATACAATATTGAATTATGTAATTATGCAAACGATGTTATAATATAACACAAATCTATATCATTTTTTTCTGTTCTAGACCACAGAAGAGCGGCATAAAATAACACGTGGTCTGAATATTGAGGTAGATCTGACGTCAGGCAATGACTCTGTTAGGTCTAATAACACAATCCGACTGGCCGATCTACCTGCCTCGGTTGATTGGCGTCAGAAAGGCTACGTCACTCCAGTGAAGTACCAAGTGAGTAAGTTTGTTTTTGTTTTGATGGATTTATCGTCCCACCAACAGTATTTCAGTTATTTGGAGACGGTGTCCACTTGGAGCAGATATAGTGCTGCCTTCACTGTGTATAGCATGCCGTGAACACCTGTTTTACTTTTACATTTGACGTTTTCGTGAAAACCTTTGTGTACTGTGCCTTTTCAAAGTTTGGTAGTTGAAATTCTCATAGGACTTTGTCATATATTTGTACAGGTAAGGGCCTTGCGTTTATGAGTCTATTTTGACATATGTCTTTGGTCAACCCGTCGGACCAAAAAGTGGTGTTTTATTATCATGTGTATGTGGAAACACTTAAACCAAGAAAATAAAAAACTTTTATTTTGTTGTTTTTCACTACAGGGTCATTGTGGCAGCTGTTACGCCTTCTCTACGACCGGCGCTATAGAGGGACTCCATGCCAAAAGAACGGGTCGCTTGATTTCGCTGTCTGAGCAGAACATTGTCGACTGTACAGAGAATTTTGGTACATACTCTAAAAAGTTTCCTGGAATATTGTTTGTTTATGTTTGTTTATTGGGTTTATCGACCCACTAACAGTATTTTCAGTTATCTGGAGACGGTGTCCACTTGAAGCAGATATAGTGCTGCCTTCACTGTGCATAGCATGCCGTGAACACCTGGCATGATACCACACCCAGTCACATTATCCTGACACCTGGCCAACAAGTCGTGGAACTAGCCTTATATTTGCTTTAGTGTTAGCAAGGGAGCTATAGCACTACCATTTTTAACGACTTTGGTATGTCGCGGCCCCTGAAGCCGACGCTCTACCGATTGCGCTACCAGGTCCGGTCCTGGAATATTAGCTTTCTTTCATTAACATTATTTTTATTTCTCTAGCGATAAGTATAGAAAGTGATTTATCGCTCTGTATTTCTCTCCAAATGTTGCTCTTTACTCCTTCATTTGATTGATTTCTTTTTGATATTGAGTATAGAAAAGTAAGCATTTGTCTTGGCAACTATTTTGTCCTTTATCCAAGTAATGTGCGAGGAAAAGCTGAAGGAATAAATTGGTTATCATTTATCTTTTATAGTTTACATAACACTGTGTACAAGGTACTCAATATATTCTAAATCAACTTCATTAATTAAAGTATATGGCTGTCAATGTGTGAGAAGTTTAATTGTCTTCGTCAATGACTATAACGAAGAAAAATAGTCATTGTTTTTAAAGCCAAGCAGCGAAATAATACGCAATATCGCTGAAATATCAATAATACAGAAAATCATTTTTTATACTAATTAAGAGAATAAACCAATGTTCATAAGCATGTCAATCCAAAATCCATCTCAGTAAATAAACTGTACCAACAAGCCCACACTGTACAGTCAGTGGTTAACTTAACATTTATGTTATTGGTTTTTGAATCGTAGACAAAATGGCGACAATGATGTATGGAAACTAACATAACGGCTACACGCAAAGTTTTATTTAATTCTTCGAAACTTTCCTGCACATTAACAACAACGTTAAGATCACAATGATATTTTGCTTAAAATGTTTCGTGTGATATTTAAACATACATTTAATATGTAGAAGCTGTTTTTAATATATATATTGTTTTTAAAATATATTTAAAATGCTGAGAATACAAAGTACAGATTTTAAAAACTGAAAATAATCTTTATTCGGAATGAAGTGATAGGCATGGAATAAATATAATTTGTTGTTTTTGTAAGCTGTTTCTTTTTCCGGTATAGGAGATTTTCTTTTCAATTTGACCTCAGCCAAAATATGTTTGCCTGGCAACTAGATTATAGAAAAATCTATCTTACACCTGAAGAAAGTATCCAGTTTTTCTACCACAAAAACATGTATGATTATGTTTCTAGGTAACCACGGTTGCCATGGAGGTCAGATGGACCGCGCCTTTCGTTACGTCATCAGCAATGGCGGAATTGATACGGAAGCTGGCTACCCATACATGGCAGAGGTTGGAACTTTTTATATTTTATGAATATTAGTCGGTGCTTCTTTTGATTTTCATAACTGTACTAAGTTTTGTACTGAAATACATTGCAACGACACAAATAACAACATTCATTGTTATTAGTAGAAAAAGACACTAGACAAACAACTGGATAGAGCCGCACTGCAGGTCAAATGAATGGCTTTTGCAATATGAACAATTCAACAACTTGATCGGCGAGGGAATCAAAAGCAAAGTGCTATTGTCTTAATTTTAATTGTTCACATTAACCTGCATCCGTAGGTGTCTATGTTTAGCAGTAGTTTAAATTTTAATAGTTGTGGTATTTCTCTTAGCGTATTTTCATATCTTCGTATGGATGTTACAGCAATAGTTTCCTCGAAATAATTCCATGTATGCAGTTCATGTGCAGCTGTGTTTTCAGTTTAAATGATATCCCCCGTAAATTTCCAGTCAATATGGTGAAGGTATAATCAAATCAGTTTTTTTGACGTATGCATTGCACGAATACAATGCGGTAAACACAACTGTTCACTGTTTCACTGTGTTAAGACGCCCCCCCCCCTCAATTCTTAGATTTCAAAAGCTTGATAAAATAATCAAAGAATAAATGCATTCAATACAAAAAAAAGATTATCGGTATGCAAGAGAGAGTAGATAAAGAGCAAGTTAGAGAGAGAGAGAGAGAGAGAGAGAGAGAGAGAGAGAGAGAGAGAGAGAGAGAGAGAGAGAGAGAGAGAGAGAGAGAGAGAGAGAGAGAAGAGATTAGAGAGAAAAGGAATAAAGAAAGAGTAAAAGTTTAAGAGAAGAGAATGAGAAATGGGGGAAAGTAATCTTGTTTACCTACTGCATTGCCTCACAATTCTTGGGCGAATGTCCAAGTTTACAATAGCCAGCTTCCTTGCCCCTAAGACCTTGGTCCAACACCCTGGTTACATTAGACTGTTTACCAACTGCTTGCCTCACAATTCTTTGGCGAAACCCCTTTTAGATTAGACTGTTTAAAAACTTTCTTGCCTGAAAAACCTTGGTCGTAATCCCAGTTTGCAATAGCCTGTTTAGCAAATTACTTGCTTCACAAGCCTTGGGCGGAAGCCCCGTTTTTAATAGCCTTTATTTTGAACTTTTAGTAAGATAGATTGCACCAGGACGATGCACACATTGGAAACAGGTTGTATTCTCAGCCCCCAATTGTGAGTATTATACTCAAGGTACCCGTGTAAAATTAATGTTACTTAACTGAATCTTTGTCACAACCAGGTGGAAAGGTGCCACTACCAATCCAAGAACAAGGGAGCAAGTATTTCCGGTTTCGTAGACATTCTTCCTCGCGGCGACGAATCTCGGCTTCAGGTATTGTGACGTACATGTACACCTGTTTGTTTGTTTGTTTATTTGAGACAAGGTTGGGATAAATTTTAAGCAGTTGAATGATAATTGCAATGTGTTAAAGGTAATATAAATGTTTTGGCATAAAATGGAAAAGAAAACACAAACCGATGAAAAATCTTTTAGGGACGTTTCTCGGAATCCCAAAACATTTTTGTTGTCGAGAGCAGTATAATACAACAACAAATCACAATCTCTTTCTATTGGCATAAGACATGAAAGTTTCAGACTATGTTTCAAAAGCTGTGAGCTTAGAGGGGAGATTTATTAAGCATCCCATTTTAAACGATTTGTTTCCCTAGATAATACATTTAGCCAAGGTTGCCCTACTTATGTAGTATACAGATATTACTACTGGAATACCGTCACATTTTGCTTGCTTTAGGGTTAATCCCAATTTTATAATTGTATCTAAGATTTGTTGTAGCGCCAATTACAGTAAGTATATATTGTTCTGTTGTGTCAATTGTATTCACTATAATATAAATATCACCTTCCTTTAAGGGTGATAGAACGAAATGTTTACCCGATACAAGTAATGCCAACCGAGGCGTCGTTAGAGTCACGCCTCCTCAGAAAATGTACTTTTAACTTTTGAAAACATCACAGCGACACACATGTTGATTTGGAAACCATAAACGAATATCTGGGTAGAACCACCGATGCCCCACAGGTCAACTAGAAATCATTTTAACTGATACACGAATATGTGTTAACCTTCAGCATTGATGATCTGAAGAAGTATAAATCGGCCATCTTAACAATTCCGTCATTTGCACCTTAAGGTCGATAACAAATAACTGAGAACAAATGTGACTAACCAATGCGGTAACATTTGGCTTTTTAAAAATTTGTATCATGTCTTGTTACAGTTTTTACTACTTTAACAACTGACTGGCATGCATGTAAATACAATAATAATTGTCCTGTACCTTTGCAAGTTTTAATATATATTGTGCAGTGCTCCTAAGACGTTGTCGTATCTTCTTGCCAAAAATGGCTACCCAATCAAACCCCGATACCGTTTTCTTGTTTAAGATTGCTGTAGGAACGATAGGACCAGTGTCTGTCGGGATTGACTCACGGACTTTCGGTTTCCATTTCTACTCCCACGGAGTTTATTCCAGCTACAGTTGCAGCTCCATTCATCTGTCACACGCCGTTCTGATCGTCGGATATGGTACCGACAGTTGGGGCTCTCAGTACTGGCTAGTAAAGAACAGGTATCATTATGATCATCATCATCGTAATCGTTATCACCATTATCATCATCGTCATTATCAGCTTCAACGGCATCTGCGTCATTATCATCATAATCATCATCGTAAAAATCGTCACCATTCTCATCATCGTCATTATCATCATCATCATTATCATCATCATCATCATCATCATCATCATCATCATCATGAACGGTTAGAGTTGCTGACTTGTAACTCCTCAGTCCCTCACCGTGTGTGTTCGAGTCCCGTTAGGGGCGAGAACTTTCATGTGGGGAGGATTTCCAGCGGTGCACCAGTGATTCTTTCCAGATGTTAGTCTAGGGTCTTCCTACACCAATAATTAGCTGGACGTCGCCAATATGACCATAATTGCTAACAAACAACATTATCATATACATCAAGAAGCGAGCATATGGCGAGCTTACTAACATTTTTTTCTGGACGAATTCTGTAAATTTTTGTATCAAAAGACAACGAGTGTCAGATTCTTTATCTCACATGGTTTTACTTAACTTTATGCGATTTTAATAACAATACTTGGTGAAAAGGTGGTATGAGACAATATGCATCATGATGACGTCGATGACACTAGTGTAAAATAACAAAATAGTTAATGAGTGTATTGACTGGAAAACAAGAGAAATCTTGTCATAAAACACTTTTTGCAATAATTATGCTACATAAAATGCTTTCTTGTAAAAGTCTGGATCATTTTTTTTAACTTGAACGAGTAATACTTTAATTCCTATTTGTTTAATTATTGCCCATTCCGTGTATATGTTATGTTTAGTTCTTTTTTTTTCAGCTGGGGGAAGCGATGGGGAGAAGACGGATATGTACGAATGGCGCGTAACCATGACAACATGTGTGGCATAGCAACACTCGCAAGCTACCCAGTATAGTTGAATGGCACGTGTACAAACATTCCCAAAATCATTCATTTAACTGCATGTGTTATAAACCTTTTTACTCTTTATCGCATTGCCTTTGACCATTAACAAAACAGAAAATATTTTTATTCAGATCTGTACTCATGTACATCATCGTATTATATATACAATATACAAATATAGTATCCGGTTTAGTTATTAATATGGAAGCGATACAAGAATAAAAATGTGTGTAAAAAAGAAGACACCAAAAAATCGTGTGAAAGAAATTAACTGTGGCTAATTGAATAAATATACCAAACAAATAGCATATGGAAAATATTGTGCACACCGCGGCGTTCAATTAGCGTAGGTCACAGTCAATTTATAGAAAGTGTTACGTCATGTCATGAGGCAAAAACAGCATTGAGATGTTTTATATTTTATCATGAATACAACTTGTAGGAAGTACGAGGTTGGAGCGCTCCACAAACCAGGATTAAGCACCCTGTTGGCCCTTTTGCCGACTGACCGTTCTAAGGCGGTAACTGATGGTTTTTCTTTTTGTGTGTTATGTCTCGTCTCTGTGTTTTTGTCACAATTACATTTACCTTGTTTGCCTTTGTCTACAGGTAGATAAAAATTAAACATCTGTGGAAATTTTGATAGGACCTTTTCTTATTTACCTATTGTAATAGACCAAATTCGTGCTTATACAAATTTTAAGGTGATAATAATATTTTAAATAAACACTTTCCTTACCAACCAATCATTTGATATTATTGTATGATCATAACGTTTGAGTATTCCAACTGAAGGAATATCATACAAAACATTGAATTCAAAACGCCCCGACATGGCACCAAAATGCACAGTGCAGGTGCATAATTATTTGGGTATGGTTGTGTTAATTGTTTGGTACAAATGTGTCTTTACCCTAATTAAAAGCGGTTTCACCCCCCCCCCCCCCCGCCCCTTCCCACCTCAGCTAATATGGACCTCTGCTGTTATGTTTAACATTTTGGAGCAATAAGTCACTATCCCATCTGATGCCGGCTAATGGTTTGCTTTATTATTAACAACCCGACATCCCGTTATTGTAGTTCTATCGTCCTACCAACAGTATTTCAGTTATCTGGAGACGGTGTCCACTTGAAGCAAATATAGTGCTGCCTTCACTGTGTATAGCATGCCGTGAACACCTGGCATGATACCACACCCAGTCACATTATCCTGACACTGGGCCAACCAGTCGTGGAACTACCCTTATATTTGCTTGAGCGTTAGCAAGGGAGCTTTACCACTACCATTTTTAACGAAAAAATGTGATTTGCAAGAAGTATCATCTAAATGCGGCTGCTTATTCAATGTTTTTGTCGTTGTTTATTATGAATAATAAAATGTGATTCGGAAGAAGTGACATTTACGTGTGAAAACTTGTGATCTAACGTTTTTTATCTCACGTTAAAATGTAATTTGGAAGACGTTACATTTTGCGTGTGGCTACTTAATCAACGTTTATATCGTAGTTAATTATGCTCACTTTAAAATGTGATTTGCAAAAAGTAAAATTTACGTATGGTCATATTTAACATTCATTTCTTAAAGTTTCTCAAAGAAATACTTACTGCCAACAATCATATACTTGGAGACTCTATGCTTAATATCAGAAACCTTATTGAATTAGTTGAGATTTATCCGAATTTCTTACCAAAAGCACTTAATTAGTTGTGCTTAACCTTAGAAAAGGTTTTCTATTTTGAAAAAAAGCAACAACAAACAAATGATAATTAATTTGTTTCTAAAAATTTTATATCCGACCAAAGTCTTTTTAAATATGTTTCAATTAAGCCTTTACGCACGTTCAGTTTCTTGTGTTTTTCTACGTTCACAAAATTCTTACCACAAAAAAACACAGAAACGAGACATAACACACAAAAAGAATAACCAGCAGTTACCGCCTTGGAATGGTCAGTCGGCAAATGGAAGACATAAAAGAGTGATATTTATTTGTGTCCGAGAAGATGTATTGGGTTACATTGATATATGTTATTAAAATATTGCCACACACTGTCATCACATATGTTCACTGTGCTTTTTTCGTTGTTCGGAACCTCATTTCTCTTTGAGGCAGCAAGAGATTTATATCTTACCACGTCCCCCTGTCTTTTGGTTAAACAAATGTGAATGGTTCGCAATCTACATAATAGAAATAAATGTATTTTTGTATACACTCGTGAAGATAATAAATCTAATACACAATTTGAAATTGTCTTGAAAAATTGTTGCACCGTTCATGGCCTTCTGGCTGATCTGATTAAACGCTAATATTTGCAAGAACAGTTGGGCTAATAAAATTATTTCTGGTGAAATTGGTGAAAGAACGACACTATATTAATTTCTTCTGAAGCTTCAAATCGTCATCTTTTATCAGACATTTGATTGGTTTCAATGTATGCATAGCATAATAACGGTTCATATTGTGTTCCAAGGCGACTGTTGGGTTTGCTTTGTTTTATTAAATAACTCGTCAAAGTTTGCGTAGCTTGCACATTTTACTGGCGTGTGACCACCTTTGTCTTGTGCCTTTTATGAATGTATATACGTTCAATGTATCTGTTTTAACTCCCGATGCAGGTGCCTACTGTTAGTTGTTTCATTTTGACGGGATATTGTTATTTACACTGTTTGTTGGATAGAATAGGTAAATAAGAAAAGGTCCTATCAAAATGAAGTATTACAAGCGCTGATATATTATAAGAACAATATAATGACGTCATAAATGCCATGACGTCATATGCCAAAAGTGAAATGTAAAAAATAAGGAAGAAATAATAGAATTTTAGAAAATCAACAAAATAAAAACGTAGTATTAGAGTTAATACGTTTAAAAACATATCATAAACGCCGAGGATTTATCCGCAGTTGACATATTATATATGATAAAGCTACAAAAAAATCCCGATGTTATACCTACTGTGCAATCTCACGTAAAGGGTATGGAGACTGCTCAAGTTGTCCCACCTATATAGGGCACGACTGGAGAGATGAAGAGAAAAACCTTCAGAAAGTGCGAGGTTGGAGCGCTCCACAAACCAGGTTTAAGCACCCCAGTCGGCCCTTTTGCCGATAAACCGTTCCAAGGCGGTAACTCGTCTCTCTGTTTTTGTCACATTTACATTTACCTTGTTTGACTTTGTCTACTGGTAGATAAAATTTAAATATATGTGGAAATTTTGATAGGACCTTTTCTTATTTACCTATTTTAGCTTTTTTTTTTTTATTTATGTTCCCATACTCATAGAACCTTGTCATTTTTCTTACTTACTGTACGATAACTTAGTTCTCGAGAAAAAGTAGGCACCGTCTAAACGATAGATAATTCGTATCTTTAGTTGTAAAATCTCCTCCGCCCTTTACTGTGTGAGTTCGAGTCCCGCTCGGAACTTTCATGGGGGGAGGTTAACCAGCTTACCAGCGGTGCGCCGGTAGTTCCATCCAAACTTAAGTCTTGGGTCTTCCAATAAAATTTAGCTGGACCATAATTATGTCGGTGCATTGTTTCAAAAGACAAAACAAATATATGATCGTTTTTTTCCTATGTGCTTTGACGTGGCATACGTTTGTGTATAATATAGTTTTAGATAAAACGCGTTGCCGTCTTCTAGCTTCTAATTTTCACGGTTCTAGAAACGATACATCTATTCTGCAAAATATTTTTCATATATCTGGTTTCATGTCAGTAATATAGTAATGTTTTAGATGATGAAAAACCTGTCTATATTTTGTTACGCTTAGACAAATCGTATCAAGTAAGCAACACTTTTTAAGAGCATATGCTGTTCTATTCCTTTGCTGAATGATCATAACGCGAAGGTCTTTATATCCGTTTTCCCCTATAGGGAGTTGGATGAAGCCAAGTCTTAAAACATGGATTAGGAAATTGTTACAAGTCCAATATTACTTTAAGTAGATTAAAAATTTGTAAATAAAAAATTTACCACAGATATTTAAATCTGATCTACCTTCCGACAAAGGCAAACAGAGTTAATGTAAATGTGACAAACACATAGAGACGAGACATAAAACACAATAAGAAAAAGCATCAGTTACTGCCTTGGAACGGTCAGGACCGCCTGGGGTGGTTAAACCTGGTTTGTGGAGCACTCCAACTTGAAGGTTTTTCTTTCAAACAAACTGTGCAATTAGAAATATCCCGTATTGAGACAACCTACAGTAAGTACCTGCATCGTGATTTAAAGCTGATAAAATTAACTAATATACAGACAAAATAACTGGTTATAAAACACTGTCAACATATGTACAATATGCTCATTAGATAAAGCCTTGGCAACCTAAAATTAAATAAGGAGTGTGTTTTTTTTTTAAATCTGAGCCATATTTTTGCTGGCAGCTTAATTTTTTTTATCCTAGCATCACTGGAAGAAGTGATTGATAATAAGAAATGCATGCAAGCAAAACTTTTCCTGTGTCAGAATAAAAAGACACATTCATAAATATATTTGGTACTTTTGTATTAAATATTACTAAATATATAAAAAAAGAAGAAATGGATTAATATGCGATAAATTTTAACTGACACTATTTTTTTATTTTGTCCAATTATATTTCAATTAAATGAGTGACAATTTGACAGCATAAAAGAATTTAACTTATAAAATAAAAACGTATCATCATTATATTGTGTCATTTGTTTTGGTTTCCGCATATCTAGGTCAGTCAGAAGTAATGTGGGTCTTTGATATGTAAAGGGAGTGTAACGATAAACTTATTATTTTGTAGTAAATCAACAAGTTTTAAGTGTTACCTTGTCTTAACGTCATACATGTGTCATCGTATTTTAATATACACATTACCCTTTTTCACTGATGTTGATTGATCGTATCTTAATGCGAGCGTCTGTCAATAATTAATAATTTTTTTATACAAGAATTGCGTAGGAACTTGTCTGAGAGATTATAGGAAGACGTTTGAAGTCTTTTTTAAGTAGAAGAGTAAGTTTCTATAAATTTGTATATATATATATATATATATATATATATATATAGAGAGAGAGAGAGAGAGAGAGAGAGAGAGAGAGAGAGAGAGAGAGAGAGAGAGAGAGAGAGAGAGAGAGAGAGAGAGAGAGAGAGAGAGGGGAGAGAGAAGAGAGAGACAGACAGACAGGCAAAAAGGCAGACAGAGACAGACACAGAGAGACAGAGAGAAAAACAGCGAAAGGCAGAGAGAGGCATAGTTTCATTGCTAACGCTCAATCATAGGTAAGGGTAATTCCACTTCTGGTTGGCCCGTTTTCAGGATAATGTGACTGGATGTGGTATCATGCCAGGTGTTCACTGCATGCTATTCACAGTAAAGGCAGCACAATATCTGCTTCAAGTGGACACCGTCTCCAGATAACTAAAATACTGTTGGTTAAACGATAAACCCAACATACAATTTAAATATATATATAACCGTGAATAAGTAAATACGAAAAGGTCCTATAAGATTTACCATAGATATTTAAATCTAAACTACCTCTAGACAAAGACAAACTGGGTAAATGCAAAAGTGACAGAGACACAGAGACGAGACATAACACAAAAAACGAAAACAACCGCTTTGAAACGATCAGTCGGCAAAGAGTTGACTGGGATAACAAAGTCGACATTACGTCAATTCTGAAATTGCTAGGACAAAAAAACGCCATTTCGAACAAAAGTGGCATAAATCACTCAGTTTAAATATTGATAGGGCTCATTGATTTCATATTCTTCAGTTAAGCAGACTTTTCAATTTGGCCTGCATCCGAATACATTTGTCCTGTGCCTTTTTCAAATGTTGCAATGCTCATAGGACTTTGTCATATATTTTTATTAGGCTATTGCTAACGAATAATGGGATTCTTAAATATTATAAACCAAATACTTAGTTGTATCTTATATTATATTTGGGACAATCTAAAGGACAATCAATTGCGTATTTGAGTCAACTCTTTTATTAAATATAGGCCAGTTCAATTCTACAATTCGGACATTTAAAAGGTATGTGATTTCACCAATTGTGATGACGCTTCCATATAAACATACAGAATGTTGACTTTCGACCAACGTCATTGTAAAAAAACTGCATTTTTATGGTTTGTTCTGTGAACTTGTGATGCTACTGCGGCTAGTGCTTGTTTAGTTCAATGAGCAATTCCTTTATTATGATTAATTGATTTTAAGCTGTTGCTAGTTAAAATTAATTTTCAATTAACGACCTAATGTGTCACCATTGTAACTTTGATACACCCGCCTCAATAGCTCAATTGGTAGAGCTTCCGGATTGGGAGGTCGCGGGTTCAAACCCCTGCCGGGTCAAACCCAAGACTTTAAAGTTTGTACTAGTAGCCTCCCTTCTAACGCTCGGGGCTAAGGGGACAGCATTACGCCTGACTCGTCGGTGTCAGTTTAATGGACTGGCCGGGTTCAGTCCCTGGGCATCTTATAAGTGCCCCTGTGCTATTACGATAGAAATGTCGCTGCACAGTTTCGGCAAAAATGCCGGCAAATCCAATCCAATTCAGTAACTTGATACATATACCTTTGTTTATAAATACAGTTTTAATCATCGCATTATGGGTATATTTTCTTCGGAAAAGCAGTGTAATGGAACAACATATCAAAATAAGTAATTGAAAAAAAGAATGACCAAAGCAATTAGTTTAGTTTAATTAGTTTATTATACCCGACTTTGCAATTTGTTAATAAGCACCAATTCTTTAAAATCATTGCATAGGTTGTGTTGAAATTTGAATATAAGCATTTTACTTCTCAAAATGTTATAAACGCGAAATAAAAAGTATATACCAAAATGCATTTTGCAGTTTCTTTTCTTTTTTCCAATTTTGTTATAATAACCTTTTTTCATATAAAAAGACTCATAACTATACCGACTCATACAATGCCATTATTCTTTTTTAAACATAGATCATTTAAAAAGTGTAATTGGTTAGGTAGAAAACCACGACTGCTTGTTTACATATAACTCGGTTTGTAAAATCATTTTGCGGGACTTTCGTTTCTTATAAACAAGAACAAACTGTACAATGTATCGCTATATTTACCTACTTTGGAGACGTTATTTTCTGTTTTATGTTAAGACGACGGTTTCAATGTCATAAATTTCGACATGACATATTATGTTAAATGCTTTTACCTAGGGTCTCTGTTCCTGCTTTAACAAATCAGTATTTTTAGCGATTATTGGAAAATCAAAACATTTACTAATAATTAAATGAGTTTAAGCAGTCTAATGACATAAATTAGGTTAGGTGCGACATTAATAGCTGTCTTATATAGATATATTGCGGATTGTAAAAAAAGGAAATAAGAAAAATGCATAACAGATGTTTGCAGTCCGTCATGGCTAGGGCTGAAGCCATTGATCATTCGAAATTTTATTTCTGTAAATTTCTAAGCTATATTAAACTGCCAATCTTCTTATTGCTTCGTGTTATATTTGCATTCCAGTAAAGTAAATGTGCTTGTAAATCGACAGAATAATCGCAAAGGTTTACTTTTTGCAAAAATTCGTTTGGCGTCTAGTTTTTCTTTCGAAACTGTTTATTTTGTACAAATTGTATTCACATAGAGTGTATTTCTTGTGGTATATTTGGTAAAATACAAACAACTATTTATCACTTGTCAATTACAATGCACAGTGTGGCAAGAGTCACATAGAATGTAGTTGCACTATACGCCGTGTGTATATCTACACATAACTGACATTTAAAAACTAAGACTTAATTCACTAATTCATCAAATACAAATGCTGTTTTTATTATGTGCTCGGTATATATTATGAATGATTTTACAAGCTTTTTAGAATCTATTTTCACAAAACCAAACACAAATTACTATATTTCTGGCCGACTAGTTACACGTCGTTTGTTATTCTCGGGGACAATACAAATTTCTTGTACCAATACTAGACAAATGTTGGCATTGATCGATTGGCTAGAACTGTCCTCGTATTTCGGATCTTCTTACAAAACAACACCAATAAATTTCTGTTATACAACCAGCAAGCATACTAAGTCAGTCCGTTTACCGACTGACCGTTCCAAGGCGCTAACTGCTAGTTTTTCTTTCTGTGTGTTATGTCTTGTCTCTGTGTTTTTGTCACATTTACATTTACCCTGCTTGCCTTTGCCTAGAGGTAATTCAGATTTAAATATCTGTGGTAATTCTTTAAGGACCCTTTCTGATTTGTCTATTTGTCAAGAGGTAGATTAGATTTAAATATTTGTGGTAATTCTTATAGGATCTTTTCTCATTTTTTTTCAAGGGGTAAATTAGATTTAAATATCTGTGATAATTCGCTTAGGACCTTTTCTGATTTGTCTATTTAGGTATATTAGATTAAAATATCTGCTGTAATTCTTATATGACCTTTTCTTATTTGTTCTTTTTGTCAAGAGTTAAATTAGATTTAAATATCTGTAGAAATTTTGATAGGACCTTTATCCTATTTTTCTATTTATCTAAATGTAGATTAGTTTTAAATATCTGTGGAAATTTTGATAGGACCTTTTCTTATTTTTCTATTTGTCAAGAGTTAGATAAAATTTAAATATCTGTGGAAATTTTAATAGGACCTTTTCTTATTTACCTAGCTATTTTAAATGTAACTAGTAATTGCAATAAAAATTCGCCATCGATTGTGTATACGGTCTATATATAATGTTTGTTATTTTGTTATTGATATTTATCTCATCCATTATAAAATTAAGATATCAAGTAGAAACTTTGCTGGAAAACACCGACAAATACTTAATCAGTATCAATTAAATTAAAATAATCATCTGTTTACGTTTGCTACCAGATATAAAATAATTATTATTTAACAGACAAGAACAGCCATAATCAGTCTTTTTCCACTAAATATTATTGAACTTTAATGTGCTTCCTTTTCCTATTTTAAAAAAGATCACGTAAATCAAGTGACCATTTCTTTCCTTTTTATGTACTTCAATAAGCCTGAAGTGAAATTTTGTATACTGATGAACACCCGAGAAGGGTCGAAACTAGTTGATCAATAAAACAGTTTATATGTTGGTCATTAGTTCCACTTACCTATTTCTTAATAGATAAGAACAGTTGTGTAATCGCTAGATAGAAATTAACAGATATAGTCGCATTTTTACGGTGTTACAATTCTGGTTGCGCCAAATGCTTAGTATTGAGTATAGGTAAATCTGTACCATTATTTGATGAATTAACTTGCTGACCTTACACATAGGGTCGTTTGCATAATTCATTTACCGACATTTCATTGATTAATTTACACACTACTTCGTTTTATTTTAGCTATGTCAATCTAAATATGTCATGCGCTTTGTGCTTCAAGGTGTACGCTTTCTTAATATATATTAAGCATGACTCATTAAGCATTATGCAATATGTTACAGCTTAGTGCCAATATTAACCGTACAAAATATGCTAATTTCTTTTGAAACCAATCATTGCTTTAGCCCGACAGAACTCTTAATGCTATTTCACTTCGTAACTCACAATAAGAATATATAAGATAAAGTCCTATGAGCATTGCAACATATACAAGAATTGAAAAGACACAGGACCAAGGTATTCAAATGCACGCCAAAATCTAAAAGCGAAAAACAAAAACAAATCTGTGATGTGTCATTTAACAATAATAGCAAACCCGACAGTTACCGCCTTGTAACGGTCATTCGGCAATATGGACCGGCTGGGGTGCTTAAACCGGTTTCACAGAGCTCTAACCTCGCAATTCATGGTGGGTTTCTCGAATGCAAGCAATGAAAATAAAACCGATCCATTTGAATAAGAGTCCACGCGCTGACGTTTTGTTTGACAAGTTATTACAAGGTCACAAAACCTCACTTTCAGGAAGTGCGAGGTTGGAGACCTCCACAGACCAGGTTAAAGCATCCCAGTCGGTCCTTTTGCCGACTGACCGTTCGAAGGCGGATTGCTGGTGTTTTCTGTGTGTGTTGTGTCTCGTCTTTGTGTTGTTTGTTACATGTATATTTTACCCTGTTTGCATTTGTTTGCAGGTAGTTTAGATTTAAATATCTGTGGTAATTTCGATGGGACTTATTCCTTATTGACCTACTCAGCATTTCCCTTTAATTACTTAAACATCTATTGAATCAGTTAATGCTATCACAGTTAGATCCCTATTTAATTGTCCGATTGTAAATACCATGATCTGGATGCATCTTTCGTATAATAAATTAATCACAATATCAAAGAAAGTAACAATGCTGATTATAAAATCATTTTTGGAATTATCATCCTTGTAATTGATACAGGAAATATTTGACACGCTAACTGAAAGATAGGTGTAACAACAGCGAAATCCCATTGACATTATGTCGTCAATGCATGTCGTTGTCTTTGATCCGAAAATCTGAAAAGACATAAAAAGAGGTTTAGAATTCACCCTGTGTGTCAAACGGAGTTGATCTGTTATATGCACTCCGTGAATTGTATAGATAATATCCATTAACGTTTGAAGATCCACTTCAGGTCTCATAATGGTGTTCTTTCAACTCGTTCACAGATGACAGGTTTATACACTGTTGGATCGGCTTTTGAAATGCTGCCCAATACTGGTTGAATGTTCGTTTACATTATCAGCTAAATGTGGAGTAGATGATAAGGTTAGTTAATAAGTAAACATTAGCCGTAACATTAGTCGAGCCAAAGAAATGACGTTACACCTATCGTAAGGAAACATTCGCTGCACAACACACATGTAAATATAAGCAGTTTAGTTTTAATAAGGTTTTACAAGGGCGTCGTTTTTTAAAATGCAAAATATGTTCCTCAATAAATTCAATGTATTAATAAATAATTCGTTTCCCATGTTTTCAACAAAAGTTTGAACGTGGTAAAAAAAAACAAAATAAACACATTAGTGAAAGTGCACCTGCAAATACATTTATAGTACCTGGAATAAACCGCAACGCATGTACAATTTGATGAATAAATTGCGACGAGATGTCTGATGGCAGAATGCTATAAATTAATTTGTCATTTCATATAAACGCAATGTTTGTTTTCTTTTTTCTTTGTTTATTGGATTGACTGGGTTTATTGTTCCACCAACAGTATTTCAGCTATCTGGAGATAGTGTCCACTATAAGCCGATATAGTACTGGCTTCACTGTGTATAGCATGCCGTAAACACCTGACATGATACCACAATCAGTCACATTATCCTGACACCGGGCAAACCAGTCGTGGAACCACCCTTATATTTGCTTGAGCGCTAGCAGGCGATCTATACCACTACCATTTTAACGACTTTGGTATGTCGCAGTCCGGGATCGAACCCGGGGCCTCATGTACTTGGAACCGACGCTCTACCGATTGCGCTACCGGGTCCAGATTATTTCTTTGTCTACTGTAATCAAAGTACTTAGATAATGCTTCAGATATTGCTAACAACAAGTGTAATATAGTCCAGACAGCAGCGAAAAACGGTAACACCGATGGAAATAAGAGCGAGCTGTATATGTTACTGATGTATGATACGGTGTTCAAAATGAAGTCCAAAATAAAATTAATGCTATGAACCCAGCTCAGACATCTGCTTGACGGTCAAATAAAAGCAGAAAAATAATGTTCTTAAAATTATTTCGTTCTATTATTCATATTAAAAAATATAAGTGTACTTACAACGCAGATGAAGCTTAATGTTTAGCGATGTTTTGGGAAGCCCAGACTTTCCTATTGTATTGCTACTGATGGCTTCATATGGGATTCCCAGAACGCAAGGAAAACAGAAGTAGCATCCCTGTTATCATTTACACCGTAAAAGGGATATAGGGAAGATTCGACACACTGTTATTTACTTACTGGGTATATATATATATATATATATATATATATATATATATATATATATATATATATATATATAGATGCTTGCCACACTATAGCCATCGTGAGTTGACAATAAGTTGACAAAGAATAAGTAGTTTAATAAGCCTTTTATAAGTGTTAGTTGCATGTTTGAAGTTTACTCGCTTAATTTTGTTGCCAGAAATGATAGATCTAGCAAACTCGTCGACAAAATATGTCCACTTCTGTAATATTTATTTTATCTGAAAAAGTCACACGTAGAACAGCATATCTTTAATAGAGGTTTTACAGGAATTGTTTACACTCACTTAGCGGTGTATAGTGTAGTGTATAATTAATAATTGAAAAAAAGAAAATGATTAAATATTAATTTATCAAAAGCCAGATAAAAACCAAAGAGGGACAATGTTTGATTAGCATAAGTTGTCTTTGTTTTTTATAGGTTCTTACAACACAAAGGCACAATAGACGTTGTACTTTTTACACCTCAATAATGAAACAAAAGTCATATCTGAAAGCCCCTACTGCCCAAATATTATTTTAAAAACCTGTTATTATAAGAAATTTTATAAGATAAGCAGCTTAGAGTAGTAGCAAATCATTTTTATAAAGTGTTTTAAATTGTTATGTTAACCATAGTAAAATAACACCAGTTTATTTCTTCGAATCGGATTGCAACGGAAAAAACGACAGCATCAGTCAAAGAATTTATTGTAAAACCTTCTAGAAATCGGGTCGAAATCGCGACGCGTACATTATGAAATGTTATTCTCTGATTGTAAGTCATATCCACGTACCATAGAATAAGACTATATAAGACAAAGTCCTATAAGCATTGCAACATATACAAAAATTTGAAAAGATACAGGACCATGGAACGGTCAGTCGGCAATATGGACCGACTTTGGCGCTTAAACCGGTTTTACAGAGTTCTCTCACTTCCTGATGGGTTTCCTGAAAGCAAGCAATGAAAAGACAACCGATCCATTTGAATAAGTGTCCAAGCTCTCACGTTTTGTTTGACAAGTTATGACGAAAGTAGTGACGTTATTGAAAACATAGTCCACATAGTTTCACGAAGTGAGAAAGGTAATATTTGATTAGAGGACCTACCAAAATAGTACATGAAATTAACCTTTTGAATCAAGATTCAAGATAAAAATGACCAGAGAATAGTAAATGGTTGTAGCATCCTGTTCATGCGAAGATGGATTTAAGGAAGGAAAGTCCAATGTCCATCAGAGGAAACACACGTAACAATCCTTATAGGATGAATTAAAGAATTATTTACTAAAATCTCGGCTTAAATATGTATACCTTAATGTTCGTGAGGATAAAGACCAGTCTTGGCAATAGCATATTTACAAAATGGGATTTGTCTGTAACTGATATTAAAATTTTATAAAAGAAAGGAGAATGCTCATCATCTTGTCGAAAGCCTGCATACAGTACACAAGAAATCAATTTAAATTGTAAGGCAATACATTTTATAAGAATATGTATATAGGCGCATACTGTTTTTTGTTAGTGGAACGAAGACAGAGAAGGAATATTGCAGTAATAAAATGGTGGTGAATTTCTGCTGAATCGAACAGTTTTGTGTTTTATGGAAGCAATACTTTTAGATGTTGAAGGTTTCTTTAACTAGCATTCATCATTTTCATGAAATACATTTGCTATTTTCATGGGGTATGTTTAGAAAAGTTGGAAACAGTTAAGGAATGTTAAGGTTGAAACTGCCTCTGTCCAAGATGTAAACAAGAGGCTTTGTGCATTTTTTTTCCTTTCTTATCGTAAATGTTTATGTTTGTACGTGTGTCTAGTACTATGTTTATTTTAATATTTGTTAAAGTTATCATAGGACTTTGACATATTGTCGTATGATTTGGTGTCTTTCCTTAAAAATCACAAACAGACTTGAAATGCTTCATAGTTTTTAAAGTAAAAAAAGTATCAGCTTACCGAATTTTTATTTTAATTACAACAAGCGCATTGCAACATTTCTTAAAGGAATGACACACAAAATAGAAAAGGTTGTGGTCCACTAAAAGCAAGGTAGCAACCCATTTAGGACAACAAAGATTAAATCAACATACTTAAAAGAATAGAAATAATTAGTCTATGTACTTCAAACCAAACCAAATATAGAAATAATGTTGTTTGACGTTTACACGTTCGCTATATCTCATGTTATTTACACGGTAACGCTCTACAGGCGCATTCTGTATGAACAGTCCTAAGCATTTACATTCAGTTTCGAATTAAAATATTTTTTAAAGTTAATCAGCTGCGTGTTAAATTAATTAATTTATATGAAACTAAATTTCAGATAACCAAACCAAAATGCGTTTTCTTGTTTTCTCCTAAGTGCGATGTTTCTGGACGCTTAGAAAGAATCCAAAATAAACTCATCTTGATTCAGTCTGAAAAAAAAATATAGCAATGGCGTCGGTTGAATACTCTGAAATTCCTGCTGCAAAGGGTTTGATATATACCAAAGCGTGTACGATATCATAAAACAAGCCAGATAAAGATTAAGAACATGTTTATGTGACAGTGCTTTGCTGCTGAAAAGGTGTCCAGAAAAACAAAAGTCGAAGTGAAGATCAAGTTTATGCGATTTATACAAGAACTAACACAAACAAAATCCAGAAACAATTTTTTATATAATATACAACATAAATGTTGGCTTTGGTGTGTTTTTTTAAATGATACATAAGAAAAGGTGCCATCAAAATTACTACAGACATTTAAATCTAAACTATCTCTATACAAAGGCAAAAGGGGTAAATGTAAAAAGTGATAAAAACACAGAGACGAGACTTAACAGACATTAAGAAAAACCATCAGTTACCGCCTTGGAACGGTCAATCGGCAAAAGTCCCGACAGGGGTTTTTAAACCAGGTTTATTAAATGCTTAAACCTCGCACTTCTTGAATTTTTTTTTTATCAAACAGTGTAAATAAAAATATCCCATTAAAGTGAGACAACTAACAGTAAGCACCTGCATCGAGAGATAAAATTGATAAAATGAATTAATATACAGGCAAAATAACTAGTAATATAATAAATTATCAACATAACTACAATATGTACAGTAGATAAAAGCCTCGGCAACCTTAAAGTTCCAAATAAGAGAGTAGTTTGAAATAAAACAGCACAGCCGAAAGATTATTTTAATCTTTAGGAACACGGTTTCGAGTTATTACATATTAAATATGATAGAAACTCTTAAACATCGCTATGACGTTGCAAACGTTGATTTCGCTTTCGCCGAAGAAGCCATACTTTGTTAAAAATGTTTAAAATAATATAATGGTCATATTAATAACAAACTATCTGCCAAAGGCAACAAAATAGTCCGATTTAAACCAAATGGAGCCATCCAATACTATGTTACATAAAAATGATGTACGGTGTATACTTTTCAAGTAATCATACCTTTTTGTAAAAAAAAAAACAACATAAAATGATAGAATTATAAAACTTATCCAAGAAAACGTCTTGAACATTTTTTATTCAAATAAATCGGCGTTCATTCCATTGCTTGCATTAGAAAAAACAATCAGGAAGTGCGAGGTTAGCGCTCTGTTTAACCGGGTTTAGCACCCCAGTCAGTCCCTTTTGCCGATTGACCGTTTCAAGGCGGTATCTTTTAGATTTGCTGTATTTATTTAAAGGCTTGGCACAGATTTGATCTTCCCTTTTCATTTAGTTTAAATGTGAATATCTTTAATGTCACTCGCTTTGTCAAACTTTGTTAAATGTTGCAATGCTTATTTGGCTGTCATTTTTTTCTTTATTTACACCATTGTCTATACAGGCTAAACATCTGACATTGTCCTAAGAAACTTATGGCAGCAATGAGCAAACCATATAGAAAACGCTTTGCGACTACAATTATTGGATAACCTTAACAGCAACGTATTGTCACCTCGTCCTTGACATCGTTCTTGACATCGTCCTTGACATCGTCCTTGACAGTTGCGATGGTAGTGATGGTGCATGCAAACAATCAATAGTTACAAGAGTTGAGAATCGTCCTCATACAAGCAGTTGAAGTATCTGAATTTTACGTTTATACGTGGAAGGTCTTAGAACGTAAAAATGAATCTTCGAGATATACAACAGTCGTATGCGGAAGCGAGAATACAATATGTCGTTAGTATCACTTTACACAAACGTGCAATATTATAAACCACAGGAAACAGACTCGGTCAGACTCAAAAAAGAATGTTGTATCTTCTCTCAACCGAAAACTACAGTGGTGAAATCAATCCAAGTAGAATTGTGGTGTGCAGCATTTTAGGGATGAGTGAGCGGAAGCTCGAACGATTTGCACTTCTGGATGGAAAAACAAGACGTGTAACATGAAGCTAGAGCCGGAATTATTCGCAACCTCACAGAACTCATCAGAATACCATAGAGACAACTGCGGAGACAATCCTTCAAACATTATGTACAATGTCATCAGATATTTTAATAAAACAATTGTTCTTATTCAGACTTATATCTGAAGACAGAGCAATAAATTAAGAAATATTTCTCAAATATCTAAACTATTCCCCAAGCACAGTTCCCTGCAATATATGGACACATCCGACACAAGAAACCTTTTTCCTTCTTGACTTGCAAGACACGTATTGCTTTACAAATACAGAACATATTACAAACGAGCAATGGAGCGTAGGCTGCCACAATAAGGTAGAAGCTTTTCACTTTCGTCTAATCCATCTGTTGTTAGGTTTGTGTCACAGTGGAGGTAGCTAATCCATACAATTAGTGCCATCAATAATATGGCATACGGACGCTTCTAACAAAATCACAAAGCCAGTTGTTTCAGTTATGTAATATGAAGATAACAGATGAAATTGATTTTTTTATTATAGGTCATCAGACTGATGTTTGATTCGGCAAAACAAACATTACAAACATTAATCACGAAACAATGGAGACATCTTCGTTAAAGTATTAATTCATGACTATCCCATCACCGCGTGGGTTCGAGTCTTGATCGGGCGAGAGCTTTTATGTGGAGAGGTTTTTCAGCTTACCTGTGTTGCGGCGGCCATTCTACCCAGACATTAGTCTGCGATCTTCCTCCATCAGTAATTAGCTGGACGTCATCAATATGACCATTATATCTGCGGAATTATTGGACTATTTTACACCGTTTAACAATGATGGGTTGGCTCTCGTTTGTATTAGATCTCGTCATAGTTTTGTTGTAGCTTTTGAAACTGACTGGCATGTGCATGTACTATGCCTTTTTTAAATTTTAATATTTTTGCAGTACTCAAAGGAATTTATTCTTAATATTTCGTTAGAGAAAAGTATTGTCTTAGTATAAATAATAAATGATCTTGACGTGTTGTCTTCGATAAAGTTCTCACGATGTGTATTTCGCTAACAAAAGCGAATCTTAGACTGGGAACACATCAAGGTCATGATCACGGTATAATACAACTAAATTTTAAAATTAATCGGAATCGTTGAGATGCGACTGTGTAATGTTGTATTACCATATTTATTAGTTTTCTGTTAAATATTAATTGGTTATAATTGGTTTGTTATGGACATCTTGCCGTTTAATTAAATTAAGTGCAAGTTAAAGTAAAGCAGGACAATGAATGACATGAATAATAACCCAAATAATACATTATACATGTTGTGTACCTGGAAAAAAAGAAGATTAGCAATAAAGAGGCATGATTCAGGACAACGAGTGATGAATACGACAAAATATAGGCGGGAAGCGTGAGTTGTGCACAGCAGGAATGACACGATTGTCAAAAATATATCCGAACTCAGTTCGGATGAGCAATTAGTTTTAAACTATTTATGGTATGAGTGCAAAATGAGTTAGAAAGAATGAATTGAGATAGGCTAGGGAGAAGAAGAGTGGATGTGGACGCGTTCGAGAGAGGTATTCACGCCTCACAGTTGTTAGATTGTAAAATGTAACTTTCTTTAATCAAATTGTTATCATGGGATGATATTGCGTTCTACTATGGAGCCCCGTTACGCCACAACTGTAAAGAAAATGACATATTTCAGTGGATGACAAATCCTGGCGTAGTGTAGCAAGTTCCGAATTTTATACAGACATTTTGAACGTGCTTAATAATTTTGTGTGTTATTTTGCTATAGTATATGTCATAAAATATGAAAAAGATTTTCATATTATTTACTGTCGTAAATGACAAATTTGGAAGTAGTTTAGCAAGTTACGACTTTTATACAAACATTTTTAAAATGCTTATGAATTGTATGTGAGATTTAGGTATAATGTATGTCATAAAATATGAAGAGTTTTTAGTATTATTTTGATTAAAAGATTAAAAGAAAAACAGATATAACTTTTATACCAGACAAAGGGAAAATAAAGCTAATTAATTTAAGATGTTGCTGGTAAAATGAAATGAAATTTAACTGGAAACAGCAAAAACAATGCTGAAATGCTTTTCGCGGTTTAGGTGTTCAGCGTGCTGCCGAATGTGTGCCAAATGTGTGCATGCCTTTAAAGCCAATTGTCATGTTATTTTAAGCTGGATAAAGATAAATATATCATATATCTAAAGTATTTTTTTGCAGAAATAGGGAAAAAAGAGAAGGCCACGCGTTTCCTCTTTCTTTTTTAATAGAAATTCATTACAGAGGATTTCAGAAGGTTTGCGTACCGTGTTCGGTGTAAAAAATAATGTGTAAAACATGACGGGCAAGTTATTAGAAAAAAAATCATAATAGCAAAACCCTGTGATATAGATAACTTCGTATCTTAAATTCTGAAAGAGTAAAAAAAAATCCTACCGATCAATTTTTAAAATTGTTGTTAAAGCTGCACGTGCAAGATAATTAAATTGATTATGAGCAGCTTTTGAGAATGTGAATTGCCACCATTTGTTAATAAATAAAAACTACGACAATATGTCTGTTTTCACAGCATAGATGTAATTGAATATCATAACAGTATGTATTGCTGGGTTTTTTTTCTTGATGCAAAAAGTTCATTTCTTTACAATCAACAGTTTTTGTATAGTTTTTTTCTAATTTAAATAATACCTCCTTCTCTTCTAAACACTATGTGGAAATAATTTTAATGGTGTCACTATTTTTATCATAACTTATCAAAGAAAACGTCAGCGCTCAGACATTTTTATTCCAATAGATATCTTTTCTTTTCAGTGCTTGCATTTGTTTAACCCATCAGGAGGTGCGAGGTTAGAGCTCTTTTAAACCGGTTAAAGCACTCCAGTCGGTCCATATTGCCTACTGACCTTTCTAAGGCGGTAACTCTGGGTTTGCTCCTTTTGTTAAACGACTCGTCATAAATTTGTTCATATTTTTATATTTGGCTTGCATATATTGTGCCTTTGTGATATTTATTCTTATTAATTGAAAAGATAAAGTGTTTTACACAGTTTGCATTATCTTCTAAAACATCTGTACCAATAATGAGTGTTATAATGTTCCTGTTATCTTACTGATTTGAAAATTAATTCACTGTATCTTTTTGGCAAGTGCAAATTTTGGAAAGCTAGAAAATATTTTTATTTCTCTCTTGATTATATCTGTTCTGGATGAACTGAAAGGTAACACTTAGAAAATAGTAAGCTAGAAATCTAGTTCTATTTAAATTCCTTTCTCGCTTATACCAGATCTGGATATACAGAAAGGTAACAATTGCTAAGAAGTGTTACTAAGCTAAAATTAGTAACTGAGTGGAGTTATTAAGCTAGAAATATAGTTTTACTAAATTTTCTTCTCGCTTATACCTGTTCTGGATATACAGAAAGGTAAAACAAAGGAATTAGTAAGCTTGAAATATAGTTTTATTTAAATTCCTTTCTCGCTTATACTTGTTCTTAATATACAGAATGTTACAGTTAGGAATTAGTAAGCTAGAATACATTTGGTATATTAAATTCCTTTCTGGCTAATACATGTTCTGAATATATAGAAAGGTAACACTTTGGAATTAGTAAGCTAGAAATATAGTTCTATTTAAATTCCTTTTTCGCTTATACATGTTCTTAATATACAGAATGTTACAGTTAGGAATTAGTAAGCTAGAATACATTTGGTATATTAAATTCCTTTCTGGCTAATACATGTTCTGAATATATAGAAAGGTAACACTTTGGAATTAGTAAGCTAGAAATATAGTTCTATTTAAATTCCTTTCTCGCTTATACATGTTCCTAATATACAGAAAGTAACACTTAGGAATTAGAAAGCTAGAAATATAGTTCTATTTAAATTCCTTTCTCGCTTATACATGTTCCTAATATACAGAAAGTAACACTTAGGAATTAGAAAGCTAGAAATATAGTTATATTTAAATTCATTTCTAGCTTATACATGTTATGAATAAAAGTTAACCAATACTTAGAATTATTACTGACAACAAAAATAAATAAAGTCTACAAAGAGTCCAAGTGTCTTGGTGGCCTTCCGTTTCCTTCTTGAATTTCACCAACTTGCCTGCCAGGAAGACATTATAAGAAATCCTTCCGAATGTTCCCTTCAAATTTGCAGACGACAGAGAAACGAAAAAAAAAGTAAAATAATCTGCGCGTAGTAATATTGTCTGAAAATGTATTGTAGATGCAGATATATAGCGTTTTTGCTGAAAATTTCCACGCGAAGGACGTGTAAGGAAAGGTAACATGAGAAACTTTTACTTAGTTTAAACATATTTTTATTTAGAAAAGCAATCATTTACAAATCATGTTATACAATATATGGGGATAAGAACGAAAGAATAATATTCTTATCGTGTTCTTTTGCCTAAAACTTAAACTTTAAATTATGTTTAGTAATTGATTCAAGCGATTTTTATGCTTGGTTATAACTTGACAAAGGTTTATTTTAATTCGACGTCATCAGTAAGTTTTTGAACGAAAGTTTATGCTTTGAAGTTTGAGCTATGCTGTCATTTGCTTTTTTCACTCTGTACTAAATTTTCAGGCGCAATTTTATTTGAAAGATCGACGTACGCATAGTATGTCCTCTATTTAAATAGGATTAACTCTTGTGGTTTTAAAACTATCTTTTTAGTCCCTGCGTTGAAGGCAAAGTAACTACTATCAACCATTCGCTACACCTCGGCCATTTCTACGAAACATGCCCGGATACCGCCAAGAAGTTAAGAATGACATAATAACTACACAAACAGTCCATTGCCAATTTTGCTTACGCTTTCCATAAAGGGCGCCTCGCTTCAGCGGTTTTATATATATAAAAACGTTTGAATTCACTCACTTAAGATTTTTCCCGTCCTTTCCGTAAAAAAAATATGAACCTTTAGTCATCGTTAGTCACTTAAACTTTAAATTTTGCCAACAGTCAAAAGAAACGAAGTTCAACTCAAGGAAGAGCGATGTATGAGCTTTTGGTTAGGATTTTACATACGTGTAACCATAATATATGCAGTTTTAGGACTAGACTCAACATAGATTTCTATGTTTTGAGATGGATTTAAAAGGACAAGTAAATAACAAAAGGTCCTATAAAAATAGCCACATATATTTAAATCTAAACTACCTCTGGACCAAGGCAAGCAGTGCAAATCTAAATATGACAAAAAAACGGGACGAGACGTAACTCACAAAAAGAAAAACCAGCAAGTACCGCCTCGGAACAGTCAGTCGGAATGTGACTGCTTTTATTGCAAGATATTGTGTCATTTCAACAAATTGTACGTAGTTTAATCATTTTAGAGGAAATTTCAGGTTCTCAATTCATCTTTACAAGTCGAGTGTTGACATTGATCAATTTGCATGTATTGTCCTTAAATTTCTTGCGCCACGAACATGACAGTAGAACCATATTCCAGATAAACAGGTAAAAGTTGTTTTCGAGCAATTGCTATTGATTTGGACTGAAATTATTTACATTCTTTTTTAAGGATAATCATTTGCACTTTGGTATTTCACTGATAGTTGACAACTATGATTTATTATTCTTTAGTAACTATGATTATTCAAAGCCAGAACAAGACAATGTGCGAGGTTAGAGCTCTGTAAACCGGTTAAAGCACCCCAGTCGGCTCATATTGCCGATTGACCGTTCCAAGGCGGTAACTTTCGGCTTTGCTGTTTTTGTTAAAAGACTCATCATAGATTAGTTCTTACTTTTACATTAGGCTTTGCATGTGAATACCTTTGTCCTGTGCCTTTACAGGATTGTGTATATGTTGCAATCCTCATAGGACTTTGTCATAAATTCTTACTAAGAACTAAGATTATAACTACTACTGCTATTAATACGGTGTCCACTTGAAGCAGATTTAGTGCTTCCTTCACTGTGTATAGCATGCCGCGAACCCCTGGCATGATACCACACCCAGTCACATTATCCCGACTACGGGCCAACCAGTCGTGGAACTACCCTTATATTTGCTTGGGAGCTATACCACTACCAATTTTAACGACATTGGTATGTCGCGACCCGGGATCGAACCCGGGGCCTCCCGTACCTGGAGCCGGCGCAGTAGTAGTAGTAGTAGTAGTAGTAGTAGTAGTAGCAGTAGTAGTAGAAGAAGTAGTAGTAGTAGTAGTAGTAGTAGAAGAAGTAGTAGTAGTAGTAGTAGTAGTAGTAGTAGTAGTAGTAGTAGTAGTAGAAGTAGTAGTAGTAGTAGTAGTAGTAAAAGTAGTAGTAGTAGTAGCAGTAGCAGTAGTAGTAGTAGTATTAGTAGTAGTAGTAGCAGTAGTAGTAGTAGTAGTAGAAGTAGTGGTAGTAGTTGTAGTAGTAGTAGTAGTAGTAGTAGTAGCAGTGGAGAGAGACCCCACACAAAAGACTTGGTAGAACCACCGGCGCACAGCAAATCAGGTGAAAGAGGACTCCACATTAAGTCATTCGCCCCGAAACACCTGTCATGATGTTATTCTTGGACAGAAGCTTGTTAAACCAAAGGCCACACAATAATAACTTTTACATGTCTTCTAATAAATTGCCCGTTAAAACACATACGTACACAACGAGTACATGAGTTTCTTTTGCATATATCTCGATTTCACTGTTGTTATTGTTTTTTCTGTTGTTATTATTGTTGTTCGTATTATTTTGTTGTTATATCAAATATAATATCCCTCGCTAAATTGTCTGGCCGTGTTTAATTACTACAAACAAAGATGTTTATATTAATGTAAGTTTTATGACGATGCGAATGTCTCTGTTTTTAAAATTTCTTGACGCCTTTTGAGCGCTGATGACGCCGTAAGTGTAAAGTATTACCTTTCCGAAGTACTTCATGATATTCTTTAAATGGCCCAACACGATTCATTAGCCGATTAACGTCACAAACCAACGATTTTTTCCTTATATTTACATAACATTTTAAAGTCAAATACAACCAACTCATTTAAAAATAGATTATTACGACGCCGTTTATTTTATCGTTATAAGGCAAACCCAGCGCGATTACTTGTACAAGTAAGATCAAACGAATAGCGTAAGCAGCGCGTGATAAAATCCATCGCATTTAAGCTACGCCCACAGAATCAAAAAGCAAAGCAAGAAAATATTTCCTCATTTATAGTTCTTTTATGTCACTGTTAAAGATTTTTAAATAGATAATGTGTTTAAAACCACACTTATACGTTATGTGTTTGCAAACAAATGAAAAAATGAAACGATTTATTACTTTTATAGTCAATTATGCTTTAAAACAAAGAACTCATGCGTTGAATTTATTTGTCACAAACACGTCTGCTGTATAAGGTTATTTTGACGTCATGTTTACGTTAATTAATGAAAACAGTCCGTAGAAAATAAGCTCCGCCCACCTAGCCAATCAGCAATCGGGAATGCAAACACGCGCTGTCTACGTCATACTGTAGTTCATCGAGAAATGAACGTACGGTTTTATGTATAGTTCATTGCAGCGGTAAACATTGTAAATGTAGTTGTTTTAATGTACGCATTTACTATATTTATTTCCAAACGAAGATCAGAAATTCGCTACGCATTTTAAATGAATTTATTCATCTTTTCTTAGACTCTTTTGCATTCAATGCTTCCGCCAAAGTTCCAGAAGTACCATATCTTCAGGATATCTGGAACTCGGTGATTCCGACAGAACCTGTATTCATCAATCTCCATCAACTTCGGCGAACAATAAAAATGACAACAAGCAGACAGGAAGCATGCTCGTTTGTCAGTACTGTTGAAACTGAAACTGAGAAAAAAAGTTTAATGTTGGTAGTTTTTTTTTTTTTTAGCATATGGTTGGAAAATATTAAAAACAAATGTATCTTGAAAACATAAAGTAGATAAATCTATTATCGTATCGGAATGTTTCTTAACAGAATAATTTTGAGTTATTGGGAAACGGTTCTTATTGTGTGTTTTGTTAGTTTTTTGTTACATCGCACTGACACAATTACGGTCATATTGGCGACGTCGAGCTAATTATTGGTGGAGGAAGACCCCAGACTTATATCTGGGTAGAACCGCCGGCACACCCCTCATGAAAGTTCTCGCCCCGACCGGGTCTCGAACCTCCGCGGTGAGGGGCTGAGGAGTTTTTAAGACAGCGACTCCAAAAGCTCGGCCACGGGCACCTCACGAAACGGTTCTCATAATTACGCAATTCTCCTGGGGATGAATTTATAAATGGTCTGTGTTTTAATAATATAATCAATTCTCGACTAAATGTGCATTTTAGGTGGCCTATCAATTATTACCCGATCATAAAATACGAGACATATTTCTACTTGGTTTAGACAGTAAACTCGTAAAATATCAAACCCATTTGTTCTCTTGAGTACATGTCTAAAGGAAAGTTTCACACAGAATTCACACACCATATTGAATATACCTTATGATTAAGACATATTTTCCTAGTTAAGTAAAAATCTACATTTAAAATGAATAATAATATTTTAACAGTATGTTTTCTGCATTTTTAAACATGCCCTGTAATACCGCATAAAATAAACAATATCACTTTTAACTTACAAGTCTTACCGTGAAAGTTCTTTGCATTTGTTCCAAGGCGGAAACTGTCGGGTTTGCTCTTTGTTGTATTATGTCTCGTCACGATTTTATTGTAACTTGAACAACTGACTGGCATGTGGGTGTCTTTGTCCTGTACCTTTTCGGAAGTAAATGCACGTTGCAGTCCTCATAGATCTTTATCATATTGTCTTATGATTTCCTCCCAGATAATTTTAGTCTAGTCGAGAGGCGACTTAAAACTAATGGCTCCTCAGTTTCCCACCGCGTTCATCAACAATAAGCATAAATTTTGGATAATTTATGGAATCTTCACTCTTGTGCATCATTCAACACGAAATTTAAATAATTACCAAAAAAATGGTGCCATCTTCATTGATTTATTTATTCATGGCTATCCCCTCACCACGTGAGTTCAAGTCCGGGTCGGGCGAGAGCTTTCATGTGGGGAGGTTTTCCAGCTAACCTGCGGTGCGCCCGTCACCACATGGGACTGTGGTGCACTGGTGGTTCTACCCAGACGTAAGTCTGGGATCTTCTTCCACCAATAATTAGCTGGACGTCGCCAATATGACCATAATTGTGTCAATATAACACAAAACAAAACAAAGATAATTTAAGACTGATTAGTCTTAGGTAAAGTTTGTTGCTACCAAAATAAATCTCTCAGGTACCTTCGTAATTGTGTAAGGGTAAAGGATATAAGATAATTTTGATGATCGGAACCTTTCAAGACACACAGTATATCATCAAAGGACCGGCAATTCCTTAACTTTGCATTTGAAAGTATATCCATCTTAGGAGTGTCTGAAAATATAAAATGCGTTCCCTTTGGTTATAGAAGACAACTTAAACAAATAAATGACAAATCTGCTTCAATTCAAAGAAATATTGAAGCCTGTGAAAAAAATAAAATACGGTAATGAATTTGCCGAGTGAAATAAGCCCCAAGAATTGACTGATAATTGATGCCTTGTAACAAGTTATAACATTAATGATGTGATTGTTATGGCGATAACACACAGTTTGTCCAAATATAGTGTAAGGCGTATCAGTCCTTATCAGTTCATTGCCTTTATAACTCGGTCACAGTAATGTTTAAAATCAAATCAAACAATAAGAATGTATATGACAAAGTCCTATCGGCATTGCAACATATACAAAAATTTGAAAAGGCACAGGACAGGGGTATTCACAGGCAGGCCAAATATTAAACTAAGAACAAATCTGTGATGAGTCATTTAATGAGCAAACCCGACGGTTACCGCCTTGGAACGGTCAGTCGGCAATATGGACAGACAGGGAAAAAGAAAACCGATCCATTTGAATAAATGTCCATGCGCTGACATTTTGTTTGACAAGTTATGACAAAAGTAGTGACGTCATTAAAAATTAATGTCGGCATAGTGTTTAAAAGCGAGACAGGTATTATTTTGATTAGACGAACTACAAAAAATGTTTATAGTAAATGACATTAACCGATATCATTATGCCAATATGTTAGACAGGTAGGACACTGTGTTGAGAATTCGAGTATAGCAGTTAATTAACCTTTCGCCGTCAAAGTTCGATATTTTTTACTGATTACTAAGTTTAATAACTTTGCAAGTGAGAATCACGTGGAAATAAAGTCATGGAATATATCATGTTCAAATGAATAGAAAATTTGCATAAACGCCACTAACTAGAACTCATGCACATGTCTTTGAGTTCAATTTCACAGGTTCTACTAATGTGCCTTTTTAATTTTTGTACTGTCCATAAACTATCATTTAGTATACTTGCTTTCCATAATTTAAGTGAAATAAGATCGCTGATAATGTTAACTTAATGAAGTAATGATTTTAAGAACATATGACACAGTCCTATGAGCATTGCAACATATACCAACATTTGAAAAGGTACAGGACAAAGGTATTCGCATGCGAGCCAAATGTGAAAGAACAATTCTGTGATGAGTCATTTAACTAATAGAGTAAACAAGACAGTTACCTGCCTAACCTGTTCCTCTTTACATAAAATTGGCGAGGAACGGTTATTGCGACTGAATCATACGTGCAATTATGATATATCTTTATATGGAACATATATGACACAAGCTACGTATCCAAAAAAATTAAAATACCTTTAAGAAGAAATAAGATTACTAAAGAAAATGTCCTTGATGATTCCCAATTGTTAATTGTCGAGTGTTTGAGAGATTGATTTTATCTTCAATAACAATTTTATCCTTCTATCTAAAATTGGAGTAAATCATTTTTAAGTTATATGTTATATCTATAATATATGTCACATGTCTGTCTTTTGCTCACCTTTTGATTTATAAGAACAGAATGCAAAGGTCGAAAAGAAAACATATTTCACATCCACATCCACAATACTCTACACTTTGATTTTTTTTTTCATATAAAAATTCACATCTATGTTAGCATTTAATTAATCTTATAAGGACGTTACTTCTTGAAGCGCATTAGACTTTAGTTCTCAATTCCATCTACATACGAACAAGATGCTACAACCAATTACACTTCTTCTCTGGTCACTTTATTGATAATTAAAACAGGTTATTTCATTTACAATTAAGAATTTTGTGTGATTCCGCTAATAAAACATAATACTTATCTAAGCGGACATTTAAATGACGTCATTACGTTCTCTTAATGACGTCATAACATGATCCGTTCAAATGTTGGTATATCCTCCATTGCTGATAGGACTTTGTCAATTTCCTCATTTATATTTTTTAAGATATTGTATTTGTTTTCTTCTTTTACTTCTCTTAATAAGAAGTATTTAACAGAATATGCAACTAATTTTACAGCTCTATTCACAACATAGTTCAAAGTAAACATTGATAATTGAGAGGGATAATGAAACTTCAGTATAGGATAGAGTCTATTAAGACGTTTCTATAGAAAAGAAGAAGCCGAAACGATTCTATCCGATTTAGAAGTCCCCGCCTCACTTCTACCCGTTCTACCAAAATGGCATGTAATCCGCCCTATAAAATTGTCAATCAAACTGTCAATCATCTTGACGTGTTCAAACTTGTGGTCACAAGAGGAGGAGTCAAGCCAGAATGCGGGGTGTGTTGCACATGCGCAGTTGAAAATAAAACCATTTAGTAAACTACATCAATTTATTTTGTTCATTATAAGAAAGAAAATAGAAAGGAGGTATACTGAAATAAATCGCTGAGGAATTTGAATTTTGATAGCTACAAATGTACATGTAGCGCGACTTCTAAGTATGATAAGTAACACTACTAATCTTAAGAAAGCATAAAATGCCATTGCAGTGCTTTATAAGGCTGCAAATTTACTTATTTATGAAAAAGAGTCATTATCATATGAGAAATAAACAAAACAGACAGACACCTGTCAGTTTGGCTCAAGAGTCATTAAGTAGCAACTTCAAGTGTTTTGACATATTTTATTGATAATATGATATAAGATTGGTACTTATGCGTACGTATAAGGTTTATTCATTGACAAAAAGGTCAAGTAATGTATGGTTAAACTTATTCTTCGATCTATTGAAATATTGATAAATTCAAAAGTTACGAATGTAAATTGTGTTCAATAAATCAATTGTGTATATGAGAAATATGAATTTACTCACAATTAATCCATTTAACAAAAGAGACAGGAAACTTTTTATCGATTTTTATTCATGTTTTAACCATAGCTTATTGTGCGAATTTTGTGTAAATTTGTGTGCAGATTTTGTTATTTTTTTTTTGCTCTTAATCAGAACAACAGGTGTTTAAGAAGTTCTTTATCATAAAAAATCTGAGTTTTTAATCCCTATTAAACATGATCGCAACAACAACGTTTACATCAACTTTAATTGGCATTTTATGCTGTTTTACTATAATATTGTTGTCTATTACAAAAATAAAATGTATTCGATTTACAAAAAAAAAATATATATGCAATATTGGAAAATAAATCAAAAGTAAATTTGCATACTTGATGTTTAAACGTAATTTCACTCAATTTAATATTTTTTAAAAATAAAATTGACAAAATTCACAAATGTGTATGAACTTTTGTGAGTAAAATAGTCCACCAGAACGTATTTTGATGTTCATTTCATATACGAAATTCAGCGAAGGTTTCTTTCTTTACAATTATATTTTGATATCGAAACGCTATATTTATCTCTCAAAATATTGTGATACATTCTCCAAATAGTATAAGCATTTTGCAGATACCGATGTCACTTATTATTAATTAAAACAAATATCTGACTTATAAAATATATGACATATTTTTGCCACAGGTTTAGTACCAAGAGTAAAATACACTATACAGATTATGGTATTTAGTGTTACTTCATAAGTTTACATTTGTCTGGCAAAGAGCATCAAATAGAACCCTGTATCACTGCTGCACATTAAATATATAATGCTTTGCCGTTAAAAAACGACATAAAAACAAGGCGTCCTTAATCACTGAAAATCTCAACGTATTCCCCATGCGGTCAGATCACCGTATGATGTTTAGATTGCGTACTGGTAAATGCCCTGATGTATCCTTCATCTTTTGCGAAAGAATCACCAGGCGATGGTGACGATGTTGATCGTATCATGGCATTCTCCGATTTACTACTTTGGGCATTGTAACAGGATACACCATTTGAGAAATCTACATCGACAAGATCGCTGACAGAGGAGTGTATTGATGGTGTTGTCCCGTGGGTACTGTGTGGGTAATGCAGGCGACGTTTATCTGCAAACACTCGCAGTGACATAAAAGGCGGTTTGGAATTGATTCTGTGGGTCAAAGAAAGATCTGATCTCTTGTACACGTTCACAGAATGGTAGAGATGTCCACCATTAACGCTATCTGATCCTGTGGAGTTCTGACAAGCGTTGTATTGTTGTAGTTCGTTTACTGATCCCGGGGAGTAATTCCTAAACAGCCGTGGTCGGCGTTTAAGCTGGCAGCGCAATACCCGGATAAAGGCTCGTTTGAATTCCCGGCTAGATGTAGCGTAGATGATAGGGTTCATCATGGAGTTACAGTATCCGAGCCAGAAGATGACGTTAAACAGCTCATCCGGTCCGTGGCACTGACTGCACAAAACACCTGTAAATATATATACACTGTATTTATCACATAACCTACCGCGCAAGCGTGAGGTAACACTCATGCGTTATCTCTGGTAACTCACTAGTTAGTTATTGTTTTGTGACGTCATCATCGTTGTGTGACGTCATTAAGTATGTGTACTGTATCTGCCATTTCCTGATCACTTTGTTGTCGCCGTTTTATGCATTTTGTTGGACAATTTCATTTTAATTAATAAAAGAAAACATTTTAGTCATGTAATAAACAAATATGTTCCCTTTTTATGGAAAATGGTCGAGTAAAGAGTAGAACTATTTTTTGTGCGGATTCTTCTAAACTGAATTACACATGTCAAGACCAACTGTTCATCATATGATAAAAAGATGATGCTTTGTAACGCAAACACTTTCAATGGGGAGCTCTGTAAAACCGGTTTAAGCTCCCCAGTCGGTCCATATTGCCGACTGACTGTTTCCAAGGCGGTAACTGTCGGGTTAGCTCATTTTGTTAAATGACTTATCACACATCTGTTCTTACTTTTATATTTGACTCGCATGATAATACCTTTTTCCTGTACCTGTTCCAATTTTGGTATATGTTGCAGTTCTCATGGGACTTTGTCTTATATTCTTTAACAAGCCGTATGATATGACCTATTATTATGTTTTCGTGCTTATTTTTGTTTTGTTTTCTTTGTTGATTGTGTGTTATTACTATCTTACTAACTGTCTTATTGTATAAATTACATCACACTTGCAAACATGCATTTATAAATCAAGATACAAATTATAAAAACAGCTTTAATTAAAAAAATAACGTCAAACCAAATCAAATACATCTTTTACATAACATCTACATTATGTCGACCATTTTTTTTACTTAGAGAGATATCAAAATGTTAAGATCATAAATGTATAATGAATTAAATAAATGAAATAAAAACTGAATCTAATTGATTTGAAATGTAGCTCGTTGATAATACGATAGGTAGGCGAAAATGGTTACTTCGATTTTCCGAATTAGTCATGACCTAGATACTATGGAAAGTTCAACTCCTACTTACTGAGAGGCAAGTAAAAGAAGAACGGAAACCAGCATACAATGAACACACCGACAACGATTCCAAGTGTCTTGGCGGCCTTTCGTTCCTTCTTGAATTTCGCCATTCTTCCTGCCAGAGTGACCTTGGAACCCGTCTTTTTACTTGATCCTTCCGAATGTTCGCTGGAACTTGACAAGCGACATAATTATAGGAACTTGTGTAAAAACAAACAACATAAACACATTGTATAATTGCAAGACTCAAAACGTTTACGCCCAACTTCACATCCATTTAGCAAGGAATCAATTTCAACCAATTTAGCATTTACTCTAGAGCAAGCAGCACAGGAGTAAAACGTCTTTCTCCAAATAAAATTGGCAATAAATTCAGCTTAGCTACTAAACGTCTCCTTCATGATAGTTTAGGATTTAACAGTAGACACAATTTACTCTACAGGCTTCCTCAAATGGTATTACACATCTTGTCTACTTACAGAGCAAATTCAAGAAGATGTCAATTTAATAAGAGGTTGAGAAGGCAGTCTCCGCAGTCACTAATGGATCGTTATGTATTAACGTAATTGAGTTATATTTGTGCAAGTAATGTTGTCTAGTCGCACCTTTACTATTATTCTCTATATAAATCAGTAATTGACCGACATTTCTGTAATTAATTTCTCATCATTGTTAAACAGTGCGGCTAAAGACAATAGTGTATGTTTGTTATCATAATGTATGAGCGTGGTATATGCTATAGATGCTATTTGTCGATTTTGAATGGACTATCGTATTTTATTTCACGAGTGGTCATAGAAAAAATAAGCATAACGAGTTGAAACTACAAACGAAATATTATGTTTCTGTGAACACGAGTTAAATCAAGTTGAATTCGAACAGACACTGAAATCGATTTTTTTTCTTCTTCTTTAATCTATATTTTAATCAGCTGTTATACAGATACTTTAAAGATAACATTATCATTGCATTGCAGACCAGAGTGAAATGATATTATTTTTTCGCGTTTATTTCTTAGTTATCACCCAAAAGCTCGAAATAAAACAAAAAGTATGATCTATGATGCATTTTGTTTTGAAATTTTGATAGAAAAAAATAAACACTTCACTTTCACACTGACTAGCTGCACATCGTTTGTTATTCTCGGTCACAATTTCAGGGCCTTTTTTTACCAATTCTAGTCAAGTGTTGACATTGATAAATTGGCACGAATTGTCCTTGGCTGTCTTGAGGAAGTTACTATAACTTATAGACGATAGCATAAGGCAACGTACTTGTTATCACTCTCAAAGGGACATGCGTGCCTATGCTTGTGAAGTTGATTGAAATCTAATATTTCTCTTACATATCAGATACTTCTTCAGTTTACATGATTTACATAAAGGCCCATATAGAGGGTGTGGTTACTCCTTTTTATCCTGCTTTCACGCGTAAATGTGCAGGATAAAGCCTTGCCGGATAAACTTAGTGATATCCAGTCAATAGGTCACGTGACCAAACCACGCGTATGAATACACTGTTATGTTCAAACGCTCTTAATGAAACGTGTAATTAATGCTTTTTCGGCGATTTATGTAATCATTCATGGAATTTTTTGAACATTTATATATGTTGACATGGAGATTAAAAATATAAAAAAGAACGGAGGTTCATGTCTAAATAAAGAAGGACTAAAGCGGCTATTGTTTTTCCTTTTTTTCCCTTCAATCTTCCGCGTTTATTTACAGATTTCCTTTTTTAATATAAAAGATAAAAAGCAGGATAAATCTAATACATGGTTGGTGCCGAGAATAAGAAACTTTATCTGGTTCGCTTCGCAGCGTATCTTGGCTCGCTAAAGCTCGCCAGGATATTCGCTTCTCGCTTACTAGATAAACTTTCTCATTCTCGACACCAACCATGTATTCTCTATATTACTGGAAGCTATTGAGAATAAGATTTGGTAATATGGATCAAATAGCTAGGTGCAGTGTTCGTGTCCTTGGTTATGAGCTTTTTATGGCGTTATAGTTCAGTTTATCAAGAGATATTTTGTTTGTATGTAATATTCTATTCATCAGTTTTATCTCAATATGTATGTGCTAACTGTTAGTTGTCTAACTTTGATGGGATATTTTTGTTGTTGAGAAAACCCTTCATGAAAGGGCGAGGCTTAAGGGCCCCGGACGGTTCTATCTGACTTACTTACCGTTCCAAGGTGGTAACTGTTAGTTTTCTTTCTCGGTGTAATGTCTAGTCTCTGTGCTTTTGTCTCTTAAAGTTAACTCTGAATTTCCTTCTCTAGGAGTAGTTCGATTCGATATCTAGGGACAATGCTAAGACTTTATAGGTTATAGGAATATAAGAAGTATAAACTTACATCTTGAAACATGTTTTCTATAAATTTAACAACTAATTTATGTCATGCGTTTTTTCCCTATTGTTAGGATCTACGTGTATAGTTATGCAGCATGCATGCTTGGAATTTATATCACTCCTATTGAGTCTAAAACGGTACCTGAAACCTGTAAAACTATTCAATGGCAAAAGCCGGTGGCGCCGGTCAATATTAAGAAAATGTTGAGTTGATAGTTTCCTTTGAATCTTAATGGGTTTGATAGAACTAACAGGGAAAAATATTTCTAAAAGTAGTTCCGCATTGAATGATTTCTGAGATATGATCTGTTACATCTATATTCACCTGCTGCTTTGGTATTGCTGAAGCACGTTGGTGTTGTTTGAGAAGTGTTTCCCTGTATGTATACGTAACACGACATCATTTTCTTGATCGATCCTCGTCGTCTTCACGCCACTTGTAAGATACTTGTAATGTGCTGTAGCTGCCTTATAAATCTTCGCATACACTATCATGATAATGAACATAGGAATGTAAAACGACCCGGCTGCTGAAAACACGACGTATCCGACTTGTTTTGTTAGAGTACACGTTCCTGTCGTAGGTTCTGCTGTCTCCTTCCAACCAATCAGTGGTCCAATTGAAATGGCAAAAGACAATACCCAGACTATAACGATGATGAAAAAGGACTTTCGTTCGGAAATGATGGTAGAGTGTTGAAGAGGCCGCGTCACGCCGATATATCGATCTAAACTAATAACGCATAACGTCATAATCGATGCCGTACACCAGAGCACGTCAGCGGATGCCCATATCTCGCACAACAATGAACCGAACGGCCAGTACCTCAAAGTCTCAAATGTCGCCGAGAATGGCAGCACGGTGATACCAAGGCAAAGATCGGCCACCGCCAGGTTGACAATAAAGTAGTTGGTCGTACTTCTGAGGTGCGAGTTCACGTACACTGCAAGAAGCACCAAAAGATTCCCACAGATTGTTATTATGTTAATACAACCGAGAACTAATCCAAGTATTATAATCCGGGTTAGAGAAACGTGATGCTCTAACTGTTCTTGCAATCTGTCATTTGAATAGTCCGTTTGATTATTTATAAGACTGCTAAAGTTAGTCACGTTGTAGAAAGGAATGAGGTCCGTCATGTTGCTGTCGTGGACGAATATCTAGACAAGGCCGTTGATTTAGTAAATGATTTCTGAAAAGTAGAAAAAGTATGGTACAATATAATAAACGTTTTTTATTGATAAAAAGGCAATTCATATACAATGTTGTGTCATATACAAGGAACAGATTTCTAACACGGGACTTTCCCCGTCATGAAAGCAATACCGACTAAACTTGATTTGCTCTCTCTCTCTTTCTTTCTCTCTCTCTCTCTCTTTCTTTCTCTCTCTCTCTCTCTCTCTCATACACACACCCACACACTCACAAACTCAAATTATATTTATCCTGCTCCCACGCGTAAATGTGCAGGATAAAGCCTTGCCGGTCAAACTTAGTGATATCCAGTCATTATGTCACGTGACCAAACCACGCCCATGAATACACTGTTTACATTAGTTATGTTCATATGCTCTTAATCAAACGTGTAATTTATGCATTTTTGCTGATTTATGTAATCATTCATGGATTTTTTTAACATTTATATATGTTGACTTGAAAATAAAAAAAAAACTAAAGGGAGGTTCCAGTCTTAATAAAGAAGGAGTAAAGCGGCTATTGTTTTTCCAATATTTTTTCATTCTTCCTCGTTTGTTTACCGATTTCCTATTTTCTCATATAAAATATAAAAAATCGAATACATAGTTTGTGCTGAGAATAAGAAAGTTTTTCTGGTTCGTTTCGAAGCGTATCTTGACTCGCTAAAGTTTCCCTATATATAAGCTTCTCGCTCACCAGATAAACTTTCTCATTGCCGGCACCAACCGTGTATTCCCTTTATTTGTATTGAGAGTCAAGTCAACAAATACATGACTATTAAAATCATAGGAATGTAAGAATCTTGTTGGCAGAAGCTGTAATGTTAATACTTCTGTGGACAGCAAAGCAACGTCTGCACTCTATTTGTTCCCGAGAAGCAATACTTATAATTAAACTCCAAATGCATGTGCTAACTGAACATTGTTTCACTTTCACCGAAAGTTTTTATTAACACAGTTTGTTTGATAGAAAAACATTCAGGAAGTGCGAGGTTGGAGCGCATCACAAACCAGTTTTAGCACCATAGTCGGTCCTTTTGCCGACAAACAGTTCCAAGGCTGTGACTGATGGTTTTTCTTTTTGTGTGTCATGTCTCGTCTCTGTGTTTTTGTCATATTTAAATATACCATTTTTGCCTTTGTCTGGCGGTCGATAAAGTGTTAATATCTGTGGAAACTTTGATAGGGTCTTTTCTTATTTACCTCTATAGGAAGGGAAAATATATAAGACAAATGATAGGCATTTGGTACTGAAGTAGAATGAATAAAACGAGAGTTCAGAGGAATAATGTAAAAAAAATCGAGAGACCTTGAAAAGTAGAAGAATGGGCCAAGTGACAAGGATATTGATGGAACGCAAACATCTATTTTGATTGCACACAATTCTCATTAAGGAAAGTGCTGTTATGAGTTCGATTGGAATAGAGTTTCAAATTAGCACATTGAGACATCTGAGTTGATTTATGTATCATGCGCATGCTATCCCAGCGACTTATTTTGCATGCATCGCAGATATTTGGATCTTACTTTTATTTTATGAGGACATGGAAACTAAATTACTGATGCATGAGCAACATAAAAAACTAGTTCGTTAAATTTAAATGAAAGATGGTCCTTGCCGTCTGGTAATATACATAAAAGTATACAGTTCAACAGCACTCCACAATAATTTTAAGTAAAATACTTAAATGAATACATTTCAACAGCATTTCACAATAATTGCAAGTAATATACTTAAAGGTATATAAATCAACAGCACTCCACAATATTTGTAGGTAATACTATTAAAGGTATACAGTTCAACTGCACTCCATAATAATTGTAAGTAATATAATTTAAGGCATACAGTTCAACAGCACTCCACAATAATTGTAAGTAATATAATTAAAGGTATACAGTTCAACAGCACTCAACAATAATTGTAGGTAATATAATTAAAGGTATACAACTCAACAGCACTCCACAATAATTGTAAGTAATACAATTAAAGGTATACAGTTCAACAGCACTCCACAATAATTGTAGGTAATATAATTACAGGTAATACAGTTCAACAGCACTCCACAATAATTGTAAGTAATATAATTAAAGGTATACAGTTCAACAGCACTCCACAATAATTGTAGGTAATATAATTAAAGGTAATACAGTTCAACAGCACTCCACAATAATTGTAAGTAATATAATTAAAGGTATACAGTTCAACAGCACTTCATGATCTTATATACAGAGAGTAAAAAACTAGTAACATGATCATATATCAACATATGTGCACTTTAATAATCAAACAAAGACTTTTTCCGAAATGTTAAAAATAAGAAAATAAGTATGTCAATGTCCTTTGAGCATTGCAACATATAACAAACGCTCCAAAGGCACCTTTATCATGTGTCTGTCTTTGCAAATTTAGCAAATGCTACAACAATTAAAGCATGTGGAATGTTGATGTTTTATCGGATACAGCGGTTCACTTACACGCGTAAGAAACAAAAAGTTAAGTTGATTGTTTCTTATTAGTTCTATCTGTATTTCTATAATAAACTATATTATTGTATCTGGATAAAAAAAAATCTCATAAAGCTTTTTCTACTCTAAGATTTAATTGCACATTTCCAAATAAGCCCCAAGTTATAACGGGCGAAGACATCATAAAACTTATTTACCCAAGTCGAGTGACCGCTCCAAGATGGTAACTGTTGGTTTACCCTTCTTATATAAAGCTTTTTAAAAATTTTCTTGTAACTTTTATATTTGACATACGAATAAGAATGTTTGGGATGGGGATGGGATTTCTCGGCATTTTTGCCGATACTGTGCAGCGACATTTCTATCATTATAGCACATGGGCACTTATGAGGTGCCAGGGACTGTACCCGGCAGGTCCATTATACTGACACCGACGAACCAGGCGTAATGCTGTCCCTTTAACCCCGAGGGAAGCCACTACTAAAACCTTTAAGGTCTTTGGTTTGACACAGACAAGGATTGAACCCGCGACCTTCCGATCCGCAAGCCTACGTTCTAAGAATATATGGCAAAGTCCTATGAGCATTGCAACATTTAACAAACTCTGAATAGCACCTGTGCCCTGAATCTTTGCAAATTCTTATAAATGCTACAAATACTCAAAGGACTTTGTTATAGTTTCTTATTTTAAAAACTACGGAAAAAAACCTTTGTTTGATCAATTAAATTGTGCATATGATTTATCATACTAGTTATTTTGTCTGTATATAAGCTCTTTTTATCCGTTTTAACTGCTGATGCAGCAGGTTCTTACTGTTAATTGTCTCACTTTACTGGGATCTTTTTATTTACACAGTTTGATAGAAAACCTTCAGGAAGTGCGAGGTTGGAGCGCTTCACAAACCAGTTTTAAGCACCCCAGTCGGCCGAATGACCGTTCCAAGGCGGTAACTGGTGTTTTTTTCTTTGAGTGTGTTATGTCTTGTGTCTATGTTTTTGTCACTTTTACATTTAGCATGCTTGCCTTTGTCTAGATGTAGTTTAGATTTAAATATCTATATATGTGGTAATTCTTATTGGACATCTTATTTTATATTAAGTCCATTGTATCTGTTGTAACTCCCGATGTAGGTGACTGATAACTAATAGTTATTCTTTTTGTATGTTATGACTTATTTTCCTCTTCAGATAGACTTTTAGACAAAATTTTAAAAAAGATTATCTGCCTCAATAGAAGTCAGAATAGAATCAGAACAAACACTAAAGAAGGGTGAATATAATGATGTCATTTTGACGATAATTACAAATAATATGTCACACTGTCATAGAAAAGGTTCTCCGGCTTCTGAAGAAACCTTCTTTTGTCTTGTAAAACACTTGCTTGATTATAGGGTGGAATGAATAACACTAAATGATTTCAGGTTTTGGCTTGTCTTTGTGTGTGTGTGTGCAATAAACTATCTGAGAATTTTTAAACCTGCAGCCAAATATTTTATATCATAATAAAAAATATTTGATTTAAATAAAGATGCCGGTGTGCCGTAAAACCCAAATAAATAAAGAAATAAAATAAAGATGCTATTTTGGGCATTCGATAATTTGCTACCGTCTTAAATTTTCATAATTGATTTTTTTGTGACCTTCTTAACAATAAAAATATATTTAAATCCTATATAATATAACATTTGCCATGACGCAAAATAAATAAATTGTTGCAATTCATAGATGTCTAGGTAAAAATATCATTTATTTATTATAATTGTTTTAGCTTATCCAAGTATTAATATTTATGAAAAAATATTCATTTATTTATTTTAATTGTTTTAACGTATCCAAGTAATAATAATTATGAAAAAAAATATTCATTTATTTTTTTTAATTGTTAAAACGTATCTAAGTAGTAATAATTAAGCAAGGACACTAAGATTATTCGTGCATTCTATTATGTTTTTTACTCTAAAACAACATAAGGCAAAATTAATAGCTGTGCAAATGACGAGTGGCGTCACGGACCTTTTCATTTTTTACCGGATATACCGAGATACATGCCTGGAGTTTTTCCTCGCATTTAAAACATTGATTGAACGATACTTATTGTCATTATTTTGCAAAAAAGGAAACATCTCGTTTGTTAGTATCTTATTAAAATAAAAAAGGATGGCAGCAAAAACAAATTGCATTTGTAAAGATATTCTTATGCTTGAATAGTCACTGCTCTTGTTAAGTGGTTTCTTTTGTCCAAATGTTTCAGCACACTTTGGAATATAGTGCATGCTGGCAACTCTATATATCCTGAAGGTCATACAACATGTTTCTGTTGCCAAATTGTGTCAGAACTTTTGAGTACAGCGCAAGCTGGCAATTATAAATATCCTGTAGGTCGTACAACATGGTTTTATTGTCTATTTGTGTCAGCCTACTTTGGAAAATAGTGCAAGATGGCAATTATAAATATCCTGATGGTCATACAACATGTTTCTATCGCCCAACTTTGTCAGTACACTTTGGAATACAGGGATGGGATGGGATGGGATTAGCCGGCATTTTTGCTGATACTGTGAAGCGACATTTCTATCATCATGGCAGGGGCACTTATGAGATGCCCAGGGACTGAACCCGGCCGGTCCATTATACTGACACCGACGTGTCATTCGCAATACTGTCCCCTTCGCCTCGAGCGTTAGGAGAGAAGCCACTACTACCAACGTTAAAGTCTTTGGCTAGACCCGGCCGGGGTTTGAACCCACGACCTCCTGATCCGCAAGCCGACGCTCTACCACCAGAGCTATTGCAGCCGGTTAGGAATACAAAGCAAGCTGGCAATTATAAACATCCAGTAGGTCATACAACTGAAGTAAATTTGCTTGTTGAGAATATTTGAAATTGTTGCTGTCACTCAATGCAGCAAATGTTCAAACAACTTGTAAACCATTATATCTAAGGTCCTTAATTATATTTTCTATAAAATGTGTTTCCAATGTTGTATTTATTTTTATGTACAAAGCACAGCAGGAATCTCTACACCAGAAATCAAACATCATGTTTATTGCAAGTGAACAATTAAACTTTTATTGACGTAATTTGAATTGCATGTTTGTTACTTACCTTTGTGTATATAAATCCTTTTCATTTGTATGATTATAACTTCTTACTAGGCACAATTAGTTATCGGTTAAGCCACTCAATTCATCATATAACAATTTCAAAAGAGCGTTGTTTTAAAGGAAATTATATGTTTAAGTGTTATCAGATATTTACGCACGTTTTATATAAAAATAACAACACAATAAATTCCATTTTTCCAAATAAATATATATTAAATTATCCAATAATTTTGAATATTCTTTTTTTTTTTTGCTTTCCACAGAGTTCACTATTCAAAACACTTCTTTTCAACTCGTTTCCTCTAAATCACACACAAGTACTCCAATCTAGCAAAAAATATATCTCACACCACAATTATTTTCCGTTTGGACTCATTTGCTATTCCAATATACAGTTTCCTGAGAATATTCTAACGGAATAATTTTCTTTATTATGCCTTCTGATATATACAGCATGGTGCCAGATATATTTATAAGAATACCAAAGCTTGTCTTGAATCACTGATTTCCAGCAAGTGATAAAATGTTGACCGGTTTCTTAGGACATATATTTCCGTCTCATGTCTAGAGCTTCCAGTTTGGCCTAGCATTGTGGGTGCTCTTGTTAGAACCGTGGAATCGTAATTGGAAAAGTGAATGAGGAGCGGTTCTCAACGGCAAGGCTTGAGATTAAAATATGCTGCGCTGTTGAGGTGTTTATCAATATGGAAATGGCAGGGAGAACTGTATGTCTGCACGATATGTATGGCATAATTGGTGAAGGTTGAATATAAAACTACGGTACTGTAAGACCCTTTTTAATTAAAAAAATAAGACCTAACAAAGTAAATACCTTATAAATATTTAAAATATCCTCGTGTCAAAATGTAGTCTAAATTATAGACGCTTTTGAGTAGAAAATGTTAAACGCATTTTATTGAAATTGGCTTTGGAGAGTATTTATTGACACAATTTATTGATAGGTTATTTTTAGAAAGAAGATATATGTATATATGCTATACATGGAAATATCTGGATATATGCAATGTATGGAAATATCTGGATATATGAAATATATGGAAATATCTGGATATATGTAAATATCTAGATATATGCAATATATGGAAATAGTTGAATATATGAAAAATATGGAAATATCTGGGTATATGGAAATATCAAGATATATGCAATATATGGAAATATCTGGATATATTCAATATATGAAAATATCTGGATATATGCAATATATTGAAATATCGATAAATGAAATATATGGAAATATCTGGATATATGAACTATATGGAAATATCTGGAAAAAATGCAATATATGGAAATATCTGTATATATGAAATATATGGAAATATCTGGATATATGTTATATATGGAAATCTTTTTAATTGCTTCTTCACCTTTTTCCTCATTTTCCAATTTTCTATTCATGTCGTTCAACTCCTCTGTAATTACATTCCATAAATTTTAGTTTAGTAGTACTGTCAAACGGAATTCAATGCTCCCATAATGACATTCTTAAGTGTTCAGACAAGTAATACTTTTAAAACATAATTCGATGCTCTAGGTCCTAAAAGTTCCTTTTATTGCCTTCACATTAATTCTTTTTTCTAAAAGTGCAAACATTGAAACTGCGAGCGAAACAAACAAAAAATATAAAATAATTCGCTCTGACGTCGGTATCTATTTTTAGCAGAGATCACTATCGTGCTTATTCATAGACTTGGAAGGATTGAACTTTTATAGTGGTTTATTGCGATTGTTATTGTATAAAAATGTGTGCAGTGTTCAAACCCGTCTTTTAATGTACTAAGGTATTAGTTTATGCAGAAATTATGACTAGATTCCTCGATTGAATGGTAAGGAGTTGCTACATGTATTTGTAACATAATTCGATACTCTAAGTCTTTAAAGTTTGATTTATTGCCTTCACATTAATTTTTTTTTCTAAAACTTCAAACATTGAATCTGTGACGGAAACAAATACATCTGAAGAATTGCAACTGAATTTGTAATGATATATTAAAAGAAAGTCAAACTTCAGAATATAATTATTTATTTAAAACAACGTTTCGGCCATAGGCCTTCATCGGTTATGACAAGAATGTTATGATGACGTCATGACGTCATAACGTCAAAAATCATAATATCATTATACATAATTTGGTGTATTATTAACTGAATTCGTCTAAATATTTTCAGTGCCCTTAATTCGTATTTCTACAAAAAAGGTACCACTGAATATGTGGTAAATAGTGGCATGTGTTTTTTTTGGTGATATTTCTAATTTCTCAGTTTAGAGCAATAACGTTTAGACAATTCTATTCAAACAATCTTTATAGTTTTAAAAAGTATCACCGCTTCTAATAATTGGTTTGTATTTGGTAGCAAATACATGCAATGTAATTCTCTATTAAAAGCAACAGGTAAATAGACGATATTGTCTAGATGTCTAAAATACATATACATGTATGTCCATTTATATTGCAAACACATGTGTTTTAAATATATTAGGCATGAGACATTTAGTCCTTTATATATTCTGTCTTGTCTTACTTACCTCCTCGGCATACTATAATATATTCTAATAATATTTTGTTCGGTTTTGGATTTAATAAACACATCTGAAGACAACCTATTTTCTAAAAACCGGGCTACTGCAAACTATAGCGTACAATCCCGTCAGTGAAACAGCGATCGGTGTTACAAAAAAGTTTTAATTAAAATAATAGATACACCCATTAGCAACAGGCTGGGTTGTTTTGCTACGTAAATTGATCTTGTTAAATATATTGTGCTACTAGATATTCGTGTGTTTCTGAATTAGTGTTGTAAAGTCTATGCTAAAGAATGGTAATCACAGTTAAGGGAATCATTTAAATGTGGTATCCAACAGTTTGGACCATTTTTCTCAAATAACCAAATATGTCATTGTTACATAAAAGTGTCCTGCAGATTGTCGTTCACTGATGTCTATGTGCGAAAAGTAAGGAATAAATTGGTCATTGCAAAGAAGGTATTTCCTATCTGTCTCACGCTGCAGAGATAATAATTTTGAACTAAGTAAAATACGTGACAGGATAATTGTCGTGCTTAATTATAGATTTTGAAAGGATGGGCATTAATAGTGATTTTTACAATAGATGAAGTGTTCAACATCGTCTTAACTTGTACTTAAGTATGGGTTTTAACAGAAAACTATGTACTTACATAAGAGGTAAACTTTCCAATACGACCTTTAAGCACCGGACATGAAACAAAAAACGCCCATTGTAAATAAGATTTCGTAAAAACCTTGAATCAGTCTTGCCAGTTAAATTTGCATTTGCGTAAACATCTTCGGTCAACCACCGTCTAAATGCTGCCATTTGTCTGTGCTTTGGCAGAAAGTTGGCGACAAGAAGATAAATAATCGTCTTATGTGGAAGACAACACATTTCTTTGTTTATTTTACCATTTTCAATGTGTCCTCGAATTTTACCAGTAAACAAGACCGTGAAAAGTGGCATAAACATGCTGTAATAATCTGCATAAAGTTTTATTTCGTTCTTTTTTGGCATAACAAATACAATGTTCTTCTTCTAGATTCAGGTGAAAACATTCATATGTAGAAGAAAACACATTTTCCCTGTTTAGTTTACTTTTTCTGAATGTGTTTTCTAATTTTACCAGTAAAAAGACCGTGAAATGTGGCCTAAACATAAGTTATAATCTACATAAAGTTTTATTTTGTTTTTGTTGGAATAACAAATACAATGTCCTTCTTCTAGATTTGGGCGAAAACATTCATATGTAGAAGAAAACACATTTTCTTTGTTTAGTTTACTATTTCAATGTGTCCTCTAATTTTCCTAGTATACAAGACCGTTAAAGGTGATATAGACATAAACATGCTATAATAGTGTACATAATGTTTTTTTTTTGTTTTTTGTTGGAATAGCAAATACAACGTCTTTGTTCTCGATTCAGGCAAAAACATTTATTATATTTACAGTTAAAAGTTACACTTATGAGAAATGACCTTTGAAATGTATACACCTGATTTGTTTGTATTATATTAGGTTTTCTAGGATGACACATTGTAGCTATAAATTTATATTGTCTCCTCTTATTTACCATCTTGGTGTTCAAATAATATATTCTAATAAAACTGTGTTCGCTTTCAATTAAATAAAACATCCGGAGACAAAACATTCTTAAAAGAATCGGGGTACTGCAAACCATAACCATTAATCCTGTTAGTGAAACAACGATCGATGCAACAAACGTTTTTAATTAAAATAATAGATACACCAATTAGCAACAGGCTGGGTTGTTTTGCTACGTAATTTTGTTAAATAGATTGTGCTGCTAGATATCCATGTGTTTCTGAATCAGTACTGTAAACTCTATGCTATGGATTGGTAGTCACGGTAAAGGGAATCATTTAAATAAGGTATCCGACAGTTCCGATAGCATTTTCTTCGAATAACCAAATATGTCATTGTTATATAAAAGAGTCCTGCAGAATGTCGTCCATTGATGTCCAAAGTAAGGAATAAATTGGTTATTACAAAGAAGGTATTTCCTATCTGACTCACGCTGCAGAGATAATAATTTTGAACTAAGGAACTAAGAAAAATACGCGACAGTATAAATGTCGTGCTTAATTATTGATTTGGAAAGAATGGGTATTAATAGTAATTTTTACAATAGATGAAGTGTTCAACATCGTCTTAACTTAGAGTAAAGTATGGGTTTTATGTGGAAGACACGACATTTTCTTTGTTTATTTTACTATTTTCAATGTGTCCTCTAATTTTACCAGTAAACAAGACCGTGAAAAGTGGCCAACACATACTGTAATACTCTGCATATAGTTTTATTTTGTTCTTTTTTGAAAAGGAAATACAATGTCCTTCTTCTAGATTCAGGCGAAAACATTCATATGTAGAAGAAAACACATTTTCTTTGTTTAGTTTACTATTTCAATGTGTCCTCTTACTTGAATTATACACAAGACCTTGAAAACTTGAAAAGTGGTATAGACATTACCATGCTATAATAGTCTACATAATGTTTTATATATATATATATATATTTTTTTTTTGTTAGAATAGCAAATACAACGTCTTTTTCTAGATTCAGGCAAAAACAATTATTATGTTTACACTTAAATGTTTACCCTTGTAACAAAGCATGACCTTATATCATATGTTTATGTATAATTGGGATAATTCAAGGCAACCATAAAACTACTGGCATTTTCGGGGCGAATGAAAGGACACGCGAGAGATTCTAAAGACAACTGGGATGTTTAAATGACACGATCGGGACCACCTGAAAGGAAAAAATAGAAACAGGTTCTGGATAACTATAATTACAAACGTTCTGACAGTTTAAAAAGAGGCTAGGCCCAGCAAAAGATCAATAAACCGCAAGATAAATAATGCCACTAAACACGGGTTTTTGTGTCCATTCTGTAATTTATGTAACTGACATTACTGATGGCATTGGCGGGATAAAGGTCTGCATTTTGTGTCATTCAATCAAGCACTAAAACAATAATTTCATCGTAATTTTAACAATAAATATTAATTAAAAGGTTTTAAAAATACATGTTTTATCTCAATATATATTGCAAGAATATTTGGACAGAAAATAGTATGCATTAGTCCTTTTTATTGTTATTTGCAACGATAAAATACTTTCAATAAAAACGATCACCAACAAAATAGTCGTCAATTTACAAAATTGTATATAAACTAAAAAGCGTTTTAAACATTTTATAGATGAAGTGTTACTGTTATTTTCCCAGTTTCCAATGACATTAATTTCTGGCAGTTCACTGCTTTTGTAACTGTTTCCGATATTGTTCGGCCAAATGTGATATTCAAAAACACTATTCATGAGCCTTATTGGCAGGCTATATAAATTTATTGCTTAACCAAATTGACATCACTAACAGAAACAATAACGGGTGTTGAAGAAATAATATTCTGATTACACTGACCTTGAAATGTAATATCTAAATTAGATGTAATTAGTGTTTTAATTGCTTTTTATAAATGTTCAGCCATGTGATAATTATCTTTTGTTTGGGGAATGTTTTTCCTCTGTTCTATGCAATAAGACAATAGCCGATGTTTACTTTTCTTTTTATTACTCGCGATATATTGCTGGCAGTAAGTCCTTTGTATAAAGTTATTTTATCGTTAATTAATGTAAGCCGTATATTTCACTTTTGTTATCGCTCATATTGTGTCGTTTTGTTTGTGCATACTATATTGTAAGCACACAGTTTATTGTTCCTGGTTACTATTATTAGTAATAACACTTGCAAATAACAACGTTCATCATTAAAATTGTGAGGGTAGGACAACAAAGTGGATAAATGACATTTAAAATCACAATTTCTGACACAAAAGAAAGTCACAACACGCAATAATATTCGTGTACTTCACTTGTTTTTTCAGCTAGTTTTTATAGCTGTTATATCGAAAGTTGACTCATTAGGTTTCAGCAGTTATTCTTAATTTGAGATAATCAACCTTGAAATTTGATCGCCATAGGTTGCCATCTATTTTTCGGCAAAAAATATTTAAAGATCTCTTAGGATGAAAAATATGCAGATATAAGAGCTTCACGTAAGGCTGAATGAAGTGTACATTTTAGCAAATGTCTCGTACAGCCGGATCCACAGTTTGCTTTAAGTCTGTGATGTTGCTCTGATAAAAATAAGGAAGTACGGCATTTGCACTTTACAAAGATACTCTTTGATGAATGATTTGTAGCTCACTTTATTTTAGAACAGGGTTGCCAAAGTAGGTCATAATGAAACAAAAGCTTATGTTTTCAATTGCTTTTTAAAATAAATGTTAAAAGATTAGATAATATTATTACTAGCAATAACGTAAATTCGATAAGCATTAATATATAAATAAAGTGCGAAAAATGTTAATCAACGTTTCAATTTTTACCTTTAATCCTTACCTCAATGTTTATTTTTCCGCCTCTGTTCCTGTAATGAAAAGATTTGATAATATTAATTTATCAAATGCTGCTATAGCAATGATTTAAGATATTTTGCAACAACGGTGCATTGTTTGTTTCGTTTGATAGTTCTGTTTGTTGTTGATATTGTGTTGTTCTCTTTTTTCTTAGATCGAAAGCACTTTTTATAAGAGGAAACAAACAAAGAATAAAGAAAATGCATAAGCGTAATGCATTTTAACTGTGAAGTTAATAGTTTTGTGTCAACATTACCCATTATAATGCGCAATTATTTTGTCAGAAGGTTTTAGTTTCAAGTTTTGGAATAAATGCGATTGCAATGAGTATCGTTCAAAGAGAGCAACAAAACATCTAAAAAGACGTCTATACAAAGGATCCAAGATGTTCACTGCAAATTAAAATTTTTGAGTAAAAGAAGATTATTGTAAAAATGTATTTTGTACCTTGTCTTTCTAATTTGCTAGTAATGATGTTGTACTGTTGTCTGGAACTGACATATTTACAGGTAAAATTTAAAGTTACAGACTTATATAACCTGTAATGCAAGAGCATGGAACAGTCATAGTAAAAGGTTTTTTATAGTCTTTCAGAAATATATATATATATATATATATTATATTAACAAAGAATATTTAAAAATTATAAAAATTATAAAGGAAATGACTTGATACATATTTCTACGCTGCAAAGATTATTGAATATTTCCGAAGGGCTATTAATTATAAAACAGTATGGGATATGTTAATAATAATCTGTCGCTATACAGGATGTATAGTCTGAAATTATGTATAGAAAGTCCACTTCCTATCTTATCTATATTTTTAAAAAGAAAATGAAAAAGACACTTCTTTAAAGGATATATAAAATATATAAGTTATACAACGATAATGTAGCGAAGCATAGACATACTTTAAATCATATAGGTAAATAAGAAAAGGTCCTACCAAAATTTCCACAGATATTTAATTTTTATCTACCTGTAGACAAAGCATACAAAGTTAATGTAAATGTGACAAAAACACAGAGACGAGACATAACACACAAAAAGAAAAAACATCAGTTACCGCCTTGGAACGGTCAGTCGGCAAAAGGGCCAACTGGGGTGCTTTAACCTGGTTTGTGGAGCGCTCCAACCTCGCACTTCCTGAAGGTTTTTCTATCAAATATATCATATATCTACTTGCATTTATGTTTTATATTTCTACCCTGTGTTCTTGCATCTACTAGCGCTAAACAATTGCTGTTTTGAAAAAATTATGATTGCACATAGGACACGTGTACCTATGTTGTCAACCTTTGTTATAAAACATCAAAAATTCCACTTCAGTGATGAATGTTTGAGAGAGTAGTTTGATATAAATCAGCCCAGGCAAAAGATTATTTAAGCTTTAGGAACACGGTTTCTAGTCATTACATATTAAATTTGATAGAACTTCTTAAATATCGCCATGGTGTTGCAAATGTCGCGTTCCCCGAAGAAGCCATGCTTTGTTAAAAATGTTTAAAATAATATAATGGTCATATTAATAAAGAACTGTCTGCCAAAGGTAACAAAATAGCCCGATTAAAACAATATGGCGCCATCCAATACTTTGTTACTTAACATTAATGTACGGTGTATACTTTTCAAGTGATCAGACCTTTTATAAAAACAAAAAATAAACATAATGATATTATTATAAAACTTATCCAAGAAAACGTCTTGAACATTTTGTATTCAAATAAATCGGTGTTCATTCCATTGCTTGCATTAGAAAAACCAATCAGGAAGTGCGAGGTTATAGCTCTGTTAAACCGGGTTTAGCACCCCAGTCAGTCCCTTTTGCCAAATGACCGTTTCAATGCGGTATCTGTTGCATTTGCTGTATCGTTTAAAGATTTGTTCTTTCTTTTTCATTTGGTTTCAATGTGAATATCTTCAATGTCACTTGCTTTGTCAAACTTTGATAAATGTTGCAATGCTCAGGTGGCTGTCATTTTTTTATTTACACCATTGTCTATACAGGCTAAACATCTGATATTGTCCTAAGAAACTTATGCCAACAATGTGAAAACCATATAGAGAACGATGTGCGACTACAATTATTGGATAACCTTAACAGCAACGTATTGTCATATTGTCCTTGTCATCTTCCATGACAGTTGCGATGGTAGTAAGTTAAAAGTGCATGCAAACAATTACTAGATACAAGAGTTGAGAATCGTCGTCATACAAGAACTTGGAGTATCTGAATTTAACGTTTATACGTGGAAGGTCTTAATACGTAAAAACGAACCTTCGAGATATAAAACTGTCGTATGAGGCAGCGAGAATATAATATGTCGGAAGTATCATTTTACACAAACGTGCAATATTATAAACCACAGGAAACAGACTCGGTCAGACTTAAAAAAGAATGTTGTATCTTCTCTCAACCGAAAAATACAGCCGTGAAATCAATCCAAGTAGAATTGTGGTGTGCAGCATCTTAGGAATGAGTGAGCGGAAGCTCGAACGATTTGCACTTCTGGATGGAAAAACGAGACGTGTCACATTAAGCTAGAGACGAAATTATTCGCAACTTCACAGAACTCATCAGAATACCATAGAGACCAACTGGGGATATAATCCTTCAAACATTATGTTCAATGTCATCAGATATTTTAATAAAACAATTGTTCTTATTCAGACTTATATCTGAAGACAGAGCAATAAATTGAGAAAAAATTCTCAAATATCTATACCCAAGCACAGTTCCCTGCAATATATGGACACATCCGAGACAAGAAACCTTTTTCCTTCTTGACTTGCAAGACACGTATTGCTTTACAAATACAGAACATATTACAAACGAGCAATGGAGCGTAGGCTGCCACAATAAGGAAGAAGCTTTTCACTTTCGTCTAATCCATCTGTTGTTAGGTTTGTGTCGAAGTGGAGATAGATGATCCATGCAATTAGTGACATCAATAATATGACATACTGACTCTTCTAGCAAAATCTCAAAGCCAATTGTGTTAGTTATGTAACATGAAGATAACAGATGAAATTGATTTTTATTATTAGGAAACAATGGAGCCATCTTCGTTGAAGTATTAATTCATGACTATCCCCTCACCGCGTTGGATCGAGTCTTGATCGGGCGACAGCTTTCATGTAGAGAGGTTTTCCAGCTTACCTGTGGTGCGGCGGCCATTATACCCATACATTAGTCTGCGATCTTCCTCCATCAGTAACTAACTGGACGTCACCAATATCACCATTATATCTGCGGATTGTTTTTACTATTTTACATCGTTTAACACTGATTAGTTGGCTCTCGTTTGTATTAGATCTCGTCATAGTTTTCTTGTAGCTTTTGCAAATGACTGGCATGTGCATACCTTTTTACTGTGCCTTTTTAAATTTTCGTATATTTTGCAGTACTCAATGAATTTTTTTCTTATTTTTTCATTAGAGAAAAGTATTGTCTTAGTAGAAATATTAAAAGATCTTGACGTGTTCTCTTCGGTAAAGTTCTCACGATGTGTATTTCGCACAACAAGGCCATGATCACGGTATAATACGACTAAATTTTAAACTTAATCGAAACCGTTGAGATGCGACTGTGTAATGTAATATTACCATATTAATTAGTTTTCAGTTAAATAATAATTGGTTATAATTGGTTTGGTAAAGACATCGTGCCCTTTAATTAAACTAAGTGCAAGTTAAAATTAAACAGGACAATGAATGACATGAATAATAACCCAAATGATACATTATACATTTTGTGTACCTGGAAAATAGAAGATTAGCAATAAAGAGGCATGATTCAGGACAATGAGTGATGAATACGTCAAAATATAGGCGGGAAGCGTGAGTTGTGCACAGTAGGAATGACACGATCGTCAAAAATATATCCGAACTCAGTTCGGATGAGTAATTAGTTTTAGACTATATATGGTAGGAGTGCAGAATTAGTTAGAAAGAATGACTTGAGATAAGCTAGAGAGAAGGAGAGAGGATGTGGACGCGTTAGAGAGAGGTATTCACGCCTCACAGTTGTTAGATTGTAAAATGTAACTTTCTTTAATAAAATTGTTATCATGGGATGATGTTGCGTTCTACTATGGAGCCCCGTTACGCCACAACTGTAAAGAAATTGACATATTTCAGTGGATGACAAATTCTCACGTAGTGTAGCAAGTTCCGAATTTTATACAGACATTTTGAAGGTGCTTAGTAATGGTGTGTGTTAGTTTGCTATAGTATATTTAATAAAATATGAAAAAGATTTTAATATCATTTACTGTAGTAAATGACAAACTCGGAAGTAGTTTAGCAAGTTGCGATTTTATACAAACATTTTCAAAACGCTTATCAATTGTATGTGGGATTTAGGTATAATGTATGTCATAAAATATGAAGAGTTTTTAGTATTATTTTGATTAAAAGATTAAAAGAAAATAAGATATTACTTTTATACCAGACAAAAGGAAAATAAAGCTAATTAATTTAAGATGCTGCTGGTACAATGAAATGAAATTTAACTGGAAACAGCAAAAACTATCTTGAAATGCTTTGCGCGTTTAGCGTGCTGCCGAATGTGTGCCAAATGTGTGCATGCCTTTGAAGCCAATTGTCATGTTATTTTTAGCTATTTGAAGATAAAACTATATATCATATATCTAAAGTATTTTTGCATAAACAGGGAAAAAAGAGATGACCACGCGTTTCCTCTTACTTTTCTTTAATAGAAATTCATTACGGGGGATTTCAGAAGGTGTTCGGTATGACGAAATTAAATTGTAAAACATGACGGGCAAGTTGTTAGAAAAAAATCACAATAAAGATAACTTCGTATCTCAAATTCTGAAAGAGAAAAGAAATTCCTACCGATCATTTTTTAACATTGTTGTTAAAGCTGCAAGTGCAAGATAATTAAATTGATTATGAGCAGCTTTTGAGAATGTGAATTGCCACCATTTGTTAATAAATAAGAACTACGACAATATATCTGTGTTTACGCATAGTTGTAATTCGATATCATAAAAGTATGTATTACTGTTTTTTTTTCTTGATGCAAAAAGTTAATTTCTTTAGAATCAACAATTTTTGTATAGTATTTTTCTAATCTAAATAATACCTCCTGCTCTTCCAAAGACTATGTGGAAATAATTTTAATGGCGTCACTTTTTTATCATAACTTATCAAAGAAAATGTCAGCGCTCAGACATTTTTATTCCAATAGATATATTTTCTTTTCAGTGCTTGCATTTGTTTAACCCATCAAGAAGTGCGAGGTTAGAGCTCTGTAAAACCGGTTTAAGCACTCAGTCGGTCCATATTGCCGACTGACCGTTCCAAGGCGTTAACTCTGGCTTTGCTGCTTTTGTTAAACGACTCGTCATAAATTTGTTCATACTTTTATATTTGGCTTGCATGTGAATATCTTTCTTCTGTGCCTTTTTGATATTTCTTCTTATTAATTGAAAAGATAACATGTTTTACACCGTATGTATTATCTGATAAAACATCTGTACCAATATTGATTGTTATAATGTCCCTGTCATCTTACCGATTTGAAAATTTATTTACTGTATCTTTTTGGCAAGTGCAAATTTTGGACAGCTGGAAAATAATGTTGTTTTTTTTTTTTTATTTCTCTCTTGCTTACAACTGTTCTGGATATACAGAAAGGTAACAATTGCTAGGAAGTGTTACTAAGCTCAATTTAGTAACTGAGTGGAGTTACTAAGCTAAAGATATAGTTTTCCTTAATTCTTTTCTCGCTTATACTAGTTCTGGATATAAAGAAAGGTAATAATTGCTAAGAATGATTACTGACAACCAGCATAAATTGAATACGTCTACAAAGAGTCCAAGTGCCTTGGTGGCCTTCCGTTTCCTTCTTGAATTTCACCAACTTGCCTGCCAGGGAGACATTATAAGAAGTCCTTCCGAATGTTTCCTTCAAGTTTACAGACGACAGAGTTATAGAAACGAAACAAAAGTTAAATAATCTGCACGTAGTAGAATTGTCTGACATTGTCTGACAATGTAAAGTAGATGCAGATATATATCGTTTTTGCTGCAAATTTACACGCGAAGGACGTGTGGGGGAAGGTAACATGAGAAACTTTAACTTATGTTTAGTAATTGATTCAAGCGATTTCTATGCTTGGTTATAACTTGTCAAAGGTTTATTTTAATTCGACGTCATCAGTAAGCTTTTGAACGAAAGTTTATGCTTTGAAGTTTAAACAATGCTGTCCTTTGCTTTGTTCTCTCTGTATTAAATTTCCAGGCGCAATTTTATTTGAAAGATCGACGTACGCATAGTATGACCTCTATTTAATTAGGATTCACTCTCATGGTTTTAAAACTATCTTAATAGTCCCTGCGTTGAAGACAAAGTTACTACTAACAACCATTCGCTACACTTCGGCCATTTCTACGAAAAATGCCCGGATACCGCCAAGAAGCTAAGAATGACATAATAACTACACAAATAGTCCATTGCCAAATTGCTTACGCTATCCATAAAGGGCGCCTCGCTCCAGCGGTTTTATATATATATATATAAACGTTTGAATTCACTCTCTTAAGATTTTTCCCGTCATTTCCCGTAAAAAACATGAACATTTAGTCATTGTTAGTCACTTAAACTTTAAATTTTGCCAACAGTCAAAAGAAACGAAGTACAACTCAAGGAAAAGATCAACACTGATCAGAGCGGTGTATGAGCTTTCGGTTAGGTTTTTACATAACCATAATATATGCATTTTTAGGACGAGAATTAATATAGATTTCTATGTTTGGAGATAGGTTTCAAAAGGACAAGTAAATGACAAAGGTCTTATAAAATAGCCACATATATTTAAATCTAAACTACCTCTAGACTAAGGCAAGCAGTGTAAGTCTTAATGTGACAAAAACACAGGGACGAGACGTAACACACGAAAAGAAATACCAACAAGTACCGCCTCGGAACAGTCAGTCGGAATGTGACTGCCTTAATTGCAAGATCTTGTGTCAATCCAACAAATTGTGCGTAGTTTAATCATATTAAAGGAAATTTCAGATTCTCAATTCATCTTTACAAGTCGAGTGTTGACATTGATCAATTTTCATGTATTGTCCTTTAATTTCTTGCGCCACGAACATGACAGTAGAACCATATACCAGATAAACAGGCAAAAGTGGTTTTCGAGCAATTGCTATTGATTTGGACTGAAACCATTTACATTCTTATACAGGATAATCATTTGCACTTTGGGATTTAACTGATAGCTGACAAATATGATTTAATATTATTTAGTTACTATGATTATTCAAAGCCAGAAGAAGTAAGAAAGCGAGGTAAGAGCTCTGTAAACCGGTTTAAGCACCCGAGTAGGCTCATATTGCCGACTGACCGTTCCAAGGCGGTAACTTTCAGGTTTGCTGTTTTTGTTAAATGACTCATCATATATTTGTTCTTACTTTTACATTTGGCATTGCATGTGAATACCTTTGTCCTGAGCCTTTACAGCATTTCGCAATGCTCATAGGACTTTGTCATATATTCTTACTAAGAACTAAGATTGTAACTACTACTGCTACTACTACAACTAGAAGAAGTAATAGTAGTAGTAGTAGTAGTAGCAGTAGTTGTAGTAGTAGTTTGTTTGTTTGTTTGTTTGTTTATTGGGTTTACCGTCCCACCAACAGTATTTCAGTTATCTGGAGACGGTGTCCACTTGAAGCAGATTTAGTGCAGCCTTCACTGTGTATAGCATGCCGTGAACACCTGGCATGATACCACACCCAGTCACATTATCCAGACACCGGGCCAACCAGTCGTGGAACTACCCTTATATTTGATTGAGCGTTAGCAAGGGAGCTATACCACTACCAATTTTAACGACTTTGGTATGTCGCGGCCCGGGATCGAATCCTGGGCCTCCCGTACCTGGAGCCGACGCAGTAGTAGTAGTAGTAGTAGTAGTAGTAGTAGTAGTAGAAGTAGTAGTAGTAGTAGTAGTAGTAGAAGTAGTAGCAGTAGTAGTAGTAGTAGTAGCAGTAGCAGTAGCAGTAGCAGTAGTAGTAGTAGTAGTAGTAGTAGTAGTAGTAGCAGTGGAGAGAGACTCCAGACGAATGTCTTGGTAGAACCAACGGCGCACAGTAAGTCAGGTGGAAATGAACTCCACATTAGGTCATTCGCCCCGAAACAGCTGTCATCAAACCAACGATTAATTCCTTATATTTAAATAACATTTAAAGTCAATTAACACCAATTAATTTGAAAATAGATTGTTACGACGCCGTTTATTTTATCGTTATACGGCAAACCTTGCGCGATTACTTGTACAAGTTAGATCAAACGAATAGCGTACGCTGCGCGTGATAAAATCCATTGCATTTAAGCCACGCCCACAGAATCAAGAAGCAAAATAACAAGAAGGTATTTCCTCATTTATAGTTCTATTTATTTCACTGTTACAGATTTTTAAATAGATTATGTGTTTGAAACCACAATTATACCTTATGTGTTTGCAAACAAATGAAAAAGTGAAACGATTCATTACTTTTATAGTCAATTATGCTTTAAAACAAAGAATTCATGCGTTGAAATTTTTTACAAACACGTCTGCTGTTTGAGGTTATTTTGACGTCATGTTTACGTTACGTTAATTCATGAAAACAGTCCGTAGTAAATAAGCTCCGCCCACCTAGCCAATCAGCAATCAGGAATGCAAACACGTGCTGTCTACGTCATACTGTAGTTCATCGAGAAATGAACGAACTGATTTATGTATAGCTCATTGCAGCGGTAAACATTGTAAATGTAGATGTTTTAACGTACACATTTACTATATTTATTTCCAAACAAAGATCAGAAATCCGCTCCGCATTTGAAATTAATTTATTCATTTATTCTTAGACTCTTTTTCATTCAATGCTTCCGCCAAAGTTCTAAAAGTGCCATATCTTCAGGATATCTGGAACTTGGTGATTCCGACAGAACAGAACCTGTGTTTATCAATCTCCATCAACTTCGGCGAACAATAAAAATGACAACGAGCAGACAGGAAGCATGCTCGTTTGTCAGTACTGTTGAAACTGAAACTGAGAAAAAAGTTTAATGTTGGTAATTTGTTTCTTTTTTTTTAGCATACGGTTGGAAAATATTAAAAACCGAATGTATCTTGAACACATAATGTAGGTAAATCTTTAATCGTATCGGATTATTTCTTAACAGAAAAAAATTGAGTTATTGGGAAACGGTTCTTATTGTGTGCTTTGTTATTTTTTTTGTGTGTTACATCGCAAAATTACGGTCATATTGGCGACGTCTAGCTAATTATTGGTGGAGGAAGACCCCAGACTGATATCTGGGTAGAACCGCCCGTACGCCTCACATGAAAATTCTCGCCCCGACCGGGACTCAAACCCGCGCGGAGTTTGAGGAGTTTTAAGTCAGCGACTCCAAAAGCTCGGCCACGGGGGTCCACGAAACGGTTCTCATAATTACGCAATTCTGCTTGGGATGAATTTACAAATGATCTGTATTTTACAAATATATTCACCTTTCGACTTAATGTGCATTTTAGGTGGCTTATCAATTGTTGCCTGATCATGAAATACGAGACATATTTCTACTTAGTTTAGACAGTAAACTCGTAAAATATCAAACCCATTTGTTCTCTTGAGTACATGTCTAAAGGAAAGCTTCACGCAGAATTCACACACCATATTGAATATACCTTATGATTAAGACATATTTTCCTAGTTAAGTAAAAATCTACAAATTAAATGAAATAATATATTTCAACAATATGCTTCTATATTTTAAAAAAATGCCCTGTAATACCGCATAAAATAAACAATATCACTTTTAACTTACAAGTCTTACCGTGAAAGTTCTTTGCATTTGTTCCAAGGCGGAAACTGTCGGGTTTGCTCTTTGTTGTATTATGTCTCGTCACGATTTTATTGTAACTTGAACAACTGACTGGCATGTGGGTGTCTTTGTCCTGTACCTTTTCGGAAGTAAATGCACTTTGCAGTCCTCATAGATCTTTGTCATATTGTCTTATTATTTCCTCCCAGATAATTTTAGTCAGGTCAAGAGGCGACTTTAAAATAATGGCTCCTCGGTTTCCCACCGTGTTCATCAACAATATGCATAAATTTTGGATAATTTATGGAATCTTCACTCTTGTGCATCATTCAACACGAAAATTTAAATAAGTAAAAAAAATGGTGCCATCTTCATTGAAATATTTATTCATGACTATCCCCTCACCACGTGAGTTCAAGTCCGGGTCGGGCGAGAGCTTTCATGTGGGGAGGTTTTCCAGTTTACCTGTGGTGCGGCAGCGGTTCTAATTAGATATAAGTCTGGGGTCTTCCCCCTACCAGTAATTAGCTGGACGTCGCCAATATGACCATAATTGTGTCAATGTAACACCAAACAAAACAAACATAATTTTAAGACTGATCTGTCTTAGGTAAATTTGTTTGCTACCAAAATAATTCTTCCGGCTACCTTCGCAATTGAAGGGAAAAATAATGTCTGCAAAGTGTTTAGAAGAGAGAATGGTATTATTTTGATTGGAAGGACTACAAACAAATGTTGATAGTAAATGAAATTAACCGATATCATTACGTCAATATGTAAGACAGGTAGGACACGGTGGTGAGAATTCGAGGTCAGCCGTTAATTAACCTTTCGCCGTCAAAGTTCGATATTTTTTACTGATTACTAAGTTTAACAACTTTTCAATCGCGTGGAAATAAGGTCATGGAATATTTCTTGAACAAATGAAAAGAAAATTTGCATAAACATCACTTACTAGAACTCATCCACATGTCTTTGAGTTCAATCTCAGAGGTTCTTCCAATGTGCGTTTGTAATTTTAGTATTGTCCATAAACTATCATTTAGTATACTTGCTTTCCATATTTTAAGTTAAATAAGATCGCTGATAAAAAAATTATTGTTAACTTAACGGAGTAATGATTATAAAAATATATGACAATCCTATGAGCATTGCAACATATACCAAAATTTGAAAAAAGGTACAGGACAAAGGTATTCACATGCAAACCAAATTTAAAAGACCAAATCTGTGATGAGTCATTTAACAAAAACCGTAAACCAGACAGGTACCTGCCCATACTCTTTACATAAAATTGGCGAGGACCAGTTACTGCGACCGAATCATACGTGCAATTATGATATATATATATCTTTATATGGAACATATATGACACAAGCTATGTATAAAAAAAAATTAGAATACCGTTAAGATAAAAAAAGATGACGAAAGAAAATGTCCTTGATGATTCCCAATTGTTAATTGTCGAGTGTTTGAGAGATTGATTTTATCTTCAATAATAATTTTATCCGTCTGTCTAAAATTGGAGTAAATCATTTTTAAGTGATATGTTATATATGTAATATATGTCATATGTCTGTCTATTGCTCAAATCTTGATTTATAAAAACAGAATGCAAAGGTCGTAAAGAAAAACATATTTCACATACAAATCCACAATACTCTACACTTTGATTTTTTTTCATATAAAAATTCACATCTATGTTAGCATTTAATTAATCCTATAATTTTTGCTTCTTAGTGCGCATTAGACTTTGGTTCCTCAATTCCATCTACATATAAACAGGAAGCTACAACCAATTACACTTCTTCTCTGGTCACTTTATTGATAATTAAAACAAATGATTTCATTTACAATTCAGAATTTTGTGTGATTTCTCAAATAAAAAATAATACTTATCTATGAGGACATTAAAATGACGCCATTACGTTCTCTTAATGACATCATAACCTGATCCGTTCAAATGTTGGTATATTCTTCATTGCTAATAGGACTTTCCTTATTTATAACTTTAAAATATTATATTTATTTTCTTCTTTTACTTCTCTTAATAAAAAGTATTCATCAGAATATTCAACTAATTTTACAACTTTATTCACTACATAGTTCAAAGTGAAAATTGATAATTGGGAGGGTTAATAAAACTTCAGTATAGGATAGAGTCTATTAAGACGTTTCTATAGAAAAAAATAAGCCGAAGCGATTCTATCCGATTTGGAAGTCCCCGCCTCACTTCTACCTGTTCTACCAAAATGACGTGTAATCCGCCCCATAAAACTGTCAATCAAACTGTCAATCGTCTTGACGTGTTCAAACTTTTAACCAAAAGGGGAGGAGTCAAGCCAGAATGCGTAGTTTGTTGCACATGCGCAGTTAAAAATAAAGTAAAATAGATCAATCTATTTTGTTCATTATAAAAAAAGTAATTTGAATTTTGATAGCTACAAATGTACATGTAGCGAGACTTCTAAGTATGATAAGTAACACTACTAATCAAAAGAAATCTTAAATGCCATTGCAGTGCTTTATAAGGCTGAAAATTTATTTATGTATGACAAAAAGTCATCACCATACGAAAAATAAATGACACAGACGATATTCCTGTCAGTTTAGCTAAAGGGTCATTAAGTAACAACTTTAAGTATTTTTACATGTTTTATTGATAAAATGATATAAGAGTGGTACTTATGCGTACGTATAAAGTTTATTCATTGACAAAAAGGTCAAGAAGTGTTTAGTTAAACTTATTCTTCGATCTATCAAGATATTAATAAATTTAAAAATTACGAATGTAAATTTTGTTCAATGAGTCAATTGTGTATATGAGAAATATGAATTAACTCACAATTAATCCATTTAACAAAAAGGGAAAGGAAATTGTTGATCGATTTTTATTAATGTTTTAACCACAGCTTATTGTGCGAATTTTGTGTATATTTATGTACCGATAATTCATTTATTTGCCTTTTCTCAGCACAACATATGTTTAAGAAGTCCTTAATAATTAACAAAAATGAATCTGAGTTTTTATTCCCTGTTTAACATGATCGCAACAACAACGTTTACATCAACTTTAATTGGCATGTTTATGGTGTTTTATTATGATATTGTTGTCTAATACAAATATAAAATGTATTCGATTTACAAAAAATAATATGCAAAATTGGATTATAAATCAAAAGTTAATTTGCTTATTTGATGTTTAAACGTAATTGCACTTAATTTAATAGTTTTAAACTTAAAATTGACAAAATTCACAAATGTGTATGAACTTTTGTAAGTAAAATTTTCCACCAGAGCGTAATTTGATGTTCATTTCATATACGAAATTCGGCGAAGGTTTCTTTCTTAACAATTATATTTTGATATCGAAACGCTATATTTATCTCACAAAATAGTGTGATACATTCTCCAAATCGAATAAGCATTTTGCAGATACCGATGTCACTTATTATTAATTAAAACAAATATCTGACTTATAAAATATATGACATATTTTTGCCACAGGTTTAGTACCAAGAGTAAAATACACTATACAGATTATGGTATTTAGTGTTACTTCATAAGTTTACATTTGTCTAGCAAAGAGCATCAAATAGAACCCTGTATCACTGCTGCACATTAAAATATATAATGCTTTGCCGTTAAAAAACGAGATAAAAACAAGGCGTCCTTAATCACTGAAAATCTCAACGTATTCCCCATACGGTCAGATCACCGTATGATGTTTAGATTGCGTACTGGTAAATGCCCTGATGTATCCCTCATCTTTTGCGAAAGAATCACCAGGCGATGGTGACGATGTTGATCGTATCATGGTATTCTCCGATTTACTACTTTGGGCATTGTAACAGGATACACCATTTGAGAAATCTACATCGACAAGATCACTTACAGAGGAGTGTATTGATGGTGTTGTCCCGTGAGTACTGTGTGGGAAATGCAGGCGACGCTTATCTGCAAACACTCGCAGTGACATAAAAGGCGGTTTGGAATTGATTCTGTGGGTCAAAGAAAGATCTGATCTCTTGTACACGTTCACAGAATGGTAGAGATGTCCGCCATTAACGCTATCTGATCCTGTGGAGTTCTGACAAGCGTTGTATTGTTGTAGTTCGTTTACTGATCCCGGGGAGTAGTTCCTAAACAGCCGTGGTCGGCGTTTGAGCTGGCAGCGCAATACCCGGATAAAAGCTCGTTTGAATTCCCGGCTAGATGTAGCATAGATGATAGGGTTCATCATGGAGTTACAGTATCCGAGCCAGAAGATGACGTTAAACAGCTCGTCCGGTCCGTGGCACTGACTGCACAAAACACCTGTAAATATATATATAACACTGTAGTTATCACACAACCTACCGCGCGTGCGTGAGGTAACACTCATGCGTAATTTTTAGGTAACACACTAGTTAGTTTTCGTAGTGTGACGTCATTATCGTAGTGTGACGTCATTAAGTTTGTGTACTGTATCTGCCACCTCCTGATCACTTTGTTGTTGCCGTTTCATGCATTTTGTTATACAATTTCGTTTTAATTAATAAAAAAACCCATTTTAGTCATGTAATAAAAAATATGTTCCCTTTTTTATGGAAAATGGTTGAGTAAAGAGTAGTAGAACTATTTTTGTACGGATTTTTATAAATCGAATTTCACATGACAAGACCGACTGTTCATTATATGATAAAATATATGCTTTGTAACACAAACACTTTCAATGGGGAGCTCTGTAAAGCCGGTTTAATCTCCCCAGTCGATCTATATTGCCGACTGACCGTTTTCAAGGTGGTAACTTCCGGTTAGCTCTTTTTGTTTAATGATTTATCACAGATCTGTTCTTACATTTATATTTGGCTCGCATAATAATATATTTTTCCTGTACCTGTTCAAATTTTGGTATATGCTGCAGTTCTCATAGGACTTTGTCTTATATTCTTTAACAAGCCGTCTGATATGACCTATAAATATGTTTTCGTTCTTATTTATGTTGTGTTTTCTTTTTTGAATTTGTGTTATTGATTTTCTAACTAACTGTCTATTTGTATAAATTTCATCCACAATTGCAATCATGCATTTATAAATCAAGATACAAATTAGAAAACACAGCCTAAATTAAATATACGTCTAACTAAATCAAATACATCTTCAGAAAATTTATTTTATAAATTATTCTATGTCGACCATTTTCTTTATATAGAGAGATATCAAAATGTTAAGATCATAAACTTATAATGAAGTAAATAAATAAAATAAAAACAGAATCTAAGCGATTTGAAATGTACGTCGTTGATAATTCGATAGGTAGGCGAAAATGGCTACCTCGATTTTCCGAATTAATCATGACCTAGATACTATGGAAAGTTCAACTCCTACTTACTGAGAGGCAGGTAAAAGAAGAATGGAAACCAGCATACAATGAACACGCCGACAACGATTCCAAGTGTCTTGGCGGCCTTCCGTTCCTTTTTAAATTTCGCCATTCTGCCAGCCAGGGTGACCTTGGAACACGTCTTTTTATTGGATCCTTCCGAATGTTCGCTGGAACTTGACAAGCGACAGAATTATAGGAACTTGTGTAAAAAACAAACAACATAAACACATTGTATAATTGCAAGACTCAAAACGTTTACGCCCAACTTCACATCCATTTAGCAAGGAATCAATTTCAACCAATTTAGCATTTACTCTAGAGCAAGCAGCACAGGAGTAAAACGTCTTTCTCCAAATAAAATTGGCAATAAATTCAGCTTAACTTCTAAACGACTCATTCATGATAGTTTAGGATTTTACAGTAGACACAATTCACTCTACAGGCTTCCTCAAATTATATTATACATCTTGTCTACTTACAGAGCAAATTCAAGAAGATGTCAATTTAATTAGAGGTTGAGAAAGCAGTCTCCGCAGTCACTAATGGGTCGGAATGCAATATTAACGTAATTGAGTTATATTTGTGCAAGTAATGTTGTCTACTCGCACCTTAACTATTATTCTCTATATAAATCATTAATTGACCGACATTTCTGTAATTAACTTCTCATCATTGTAAAACAGTGCGGTAAAGATTATAGATTATAGAGTATGTTTGTTATCGTAATGTATGAGCGTGATTTATGATATAGATGCTATACGTAGATTTTGGATGGACTATCGTATTTTATATCACGCTGGTCATAGAAAAAACATTACGAGTTGCAACTACAAACGAAATATTATTTTTCTGTGAACACGAGTGAAATAGAATACAAGTTGAATTCGAGCACAAACTGAAATCGGCCATTTTTATTTTTTATTTTATGTTTATTTCTTCTTTAATCTATATTCAAATCAGCTGTTATACAGAGACTTAAACGATTACATTATCATTCCACTGCAGGCCAGAGTGAAATGATTTAATTTTTTTCACGTTTATTTCTTACTTTTTCATCCAAAAGCTCGAAATAAAACAAAAAGCATTATCTATGATGCATTTTGTTTTGAAATTTTGATAGAAAAAAAATAAACACTTCACTTTCACACTGACTAACTGCACATCGTTTGTTATTCTCGGTCACAATTTCAGAGCTTTTCTTTACCAATTTTAGTCAAGTATTGACATTGATAAATTGGCACGAATTGTCCTTGGATATCTTGAGGAAGTTACAATAACTTACAGACGATAGCATAAGGCAATGTACTTGTTATCACTCTCAAAGGGGCATGCGTGTCTATGCTTGTGAATTTGATTGAAATCTAATATTTCTGTAACATATCAGATAATTCTTTAGATTACATGATTTACATAAAGGCCCATATACAGGGTGTGGTTACTCCTTTTTATCCTGCTTTCACGCATAAATGTGCAGGATAAAGCCATGCCGGATAAACTTAGTGATATCCAGTCAATAGGTCACGTGACCAAATCACGCGTATGAATATGATGTTTACATTAGTTATGTTCAAACACTTTTAATGAAACGTGTAATTAATGCTTTTTCGCCGATTTATGTAATCATTCATGGAATTTTTTTAACATTTATATATGTTGACACGGAGATTAAAAATATAAAAAAGAACGGAGGTTCATGTCTAAATAAAGAAGGAGTAAAGCGGCTATTGTTTTTTTCGTTATTTTTCCTTCAATCTTCCTCGTTTGTTTACAGATTTCCTTTTTTTAATATAAAAGATAAAAAAACAGGATAAATTGAATACATAGTTGGTTCCGAGAATAAGAAACTTTATCTGGTTCGCTTCGAAGCGTATCTTGGCTCGCTAAAGCTCGCCAGGATATTCGCCTCTCGCTAACCAGATAAACTTTCTCATTCTCGACACCAACCATGTATTCTCTATATTACAGGAAGCTATTGAGAATAAGATTTGGTAATATGGATCAAAGAGCTAAGTGCAGTATTCGTGTCCTTGGTTATGAGCTTTTTATGGCGTTATAGTTCAGTATATCAAGAGTTTTTTTGTTTGTATGTAATGTTCTTTTCATCAGTTTTATCTCAAGATGTATGTGCTAACTGTTAGTTGTCTTACTTTGATGGGATACTTTTATTTACACTGTTTTTGAAAAAAAAAACCTAAGAAAGTGCGAGATTTAAGGACCCCGGACGGTTCTATCTGACTTACTTTCCGTTCCAAGGCGGTAACTGGTAGTTTTCTTTGTCGGTGTAATGTCTAGTCTCTGTGCTTTTGTCTTTTAAAGTTACCTCTGAAATTCCTTCTCTAGGAGTAGTTCGATTCAATATCTAAGGACAATGCTAAGACTTTATAGGTTATAGGAATATAAGAAGTATAAACTTACATCTTGAAACATGTTTTCTATAAATTTAACTACTAATTTATGTCATGCGTCTTTTCCCTATTGTTAGGAGCTACATGTATAGTAATGCAGGATGTCTGCTTGGAATTTATATCAAACCTATTGAGTCTCAAACGTAAAAGAAACCTGTAAAAGTATTCGATGGCAAAAGCCGGTGGCGCCGGTCAATATATTAAGAAAATGTTGAGTTAATAGTTTCCTTTGAATCTTAATGGGTTTGATAGAACTAAAGGGTAAACGCATTTCTAAAAGGATTTCCGCATTGAATGATTTCTGAGATCTGATGTGTTACGTCTATATTCACCTGCTGCTTTGGTATTGCTGAAGCACGTTGGTGTTGTTTGAGAAGTGTTTCCCTGTATGTATGCGTAACACGACATCATTTTCTTGATCGATCCTCGTCGTCTTCACGCCACTTGTTAGATACTTGTAATGTGCTGTAGCTTCCTTATAAATCTTCGCATACACTATCATGATAATGGACATAGGAATGTAAAACGACCCGGCTGCTGAAAACACGACGTATCCGACTTGTTTTGTTAGAGTACACGTTCCTGACGTAGGTTTTGCTGTCTCCTTCCAACCAATCAGTGGTCCAATTGAAATGGCAAAAGACAATACCCAGACTATAACGATGATGAAAAAGGACTTTCGTTCGGAAATGATGGTAGAATGTTGAAGAGGCCGCGTCACGCCGATATATCGATCTAAACTAATAACGCATAACGTCATAATAGATGCCGTACACCAGAGCACGTCAGCGGATGCCCATATCTCGCACAACAACGAACCGAACGGCCAGTACCTCAAAGTCTCAAATGTCGCCGAGAATGGCAGCACGGTGATACCAAGGCAAAGATCGGCCACCGCCAGGTTGACAATAAAGTAGTTGGTCGTACTTCTGAGGTGCGAGTTCACGTATACTGCAAGAAGCACCAGAAGATTCCCACAGATTGTTATTATGTTAATACAACCGAGAACTAATCCAAGAATTATAATCCGGGTTAGAGAAACTTGATGCTCTAACTGTTCTTGCATGCTGTCATTTGAATAGTCCGTTTGATTATTTATAAGACTGCTAAAGTTAGTCACGTTGTAGAAAGGAATGAGGTCCGTCATGTTGCTGTCGTGGACGAATATCTAGACAAGGTCGTTGATTGAGTAAATGATTTCTGAAAAGTAGAAAAAGTATGGTAAAATATAATAAATTTTATTTATAGATAAAAAGGCAATTCTTATACAATGTTGTGTCATATACAAGGAACAGATTTCTAACCCGGGACTTTCCCCGTCATGAAAGCAATACCGACTAAACTTGATTTGCACTCTCTCTCTCTCTCTCTCTCTCTCTTTCTCTCTCTCTCTCTCTCTCTCTCTCTCTCTCTCTCTCTCTATCTATCTATCTAACTATCTATCTATCTATCTTATACACACCCTCACACACACACTCAATGTATATTTAACCTGCTTTCACGCGTAAATGTGCAGGATAAAGCCTTGCCGGACAAACTTAGTGATATCCAGTCAATAGGTCACGTGACCAAACTAAGCGTATGAAAACACTGTTTACATTAGTTATGTTCACATGCTCTTAATCAAACGTGTATATAATCCTTTTTCGCTGATTAATTTTATCATTCATGGATTTTTTTCAACATTTATATATGTTGACATGGAGAATAAAAAAAATGAAGGGAGGTTCAAGTCTAAATAAAGAATTTCCTTTTTTTTCATATAAAATATAAAAAATAATAAATCGAATACATGGTTGGTGCTGAGAATAAGAAAGTTTATCTGGTTCGTTTCGAAGCGTAATTGACTCGCTAAAGCTTCCCAAAATATTCGCTTCTCGCTCACCAGATAAACTTTCTCATTGCCGGCACCAACCGTGTATTCCCTTTATTTGTATTGAGAGTCAACACAACAAATACATGACTATTAAAAGTCATAGGAATGTAAGAATTTTGTTGGCAGAAGCTGTGAATGGTTATACTTCTGTGCAAAGCAAAGCAACGTCTGCACTCTATTTGTTCCAGAGAAGCAATACTTATAATTAAACTCCCAATGCATGTGCTTATTGAAAATTGTTTCACTTTCACCGGAAATTTTTATTAACACAGTTTGTTTGATAGAAAAACCTTCAGGAAGTGCGAGATTGGAGCGCTCCACAAACCAGTTTTACGCACCATAGTCGGTACTTTTGACGACAAACCGTTCCAAGGCTGTGGCTGATGTTTTTTTCTTTTTGTGTGTCATGTCTCGTCTCTGTGTTTTTGTCATATTTAAATTTACCATGTTTGCTTTGTCTGGCGGTAGATAAAGTGTGAATATCAAATATCTGTGGAAACTTTGATAGGGCCTTTTCTTATTTACCTCTATGGAAAGGGAAAATATATAAGACAAATTATATGCATTTGGTACTGAAGTAGAATGAATAAAACGAGAAAAGTTCAGAAGAGTAATGTAAAAAAAATCGAGAGACCTTGAAAAGTAGAAGAATGGGCCAAGTGACAAGGATATTGATGGAACGCAAACATCTATTTTGATTGCACACAATTCTCATTAAGGAAAGTGCTGTTATGAGTTCGATTGGAATAGAGTTTCAAATTAGCACATTGAGATATCTGAGTTGATTTATGTATCACGCGCATGCTTTCCCAGCGACTTATTTTGCATGCATCGCAGATATTTGGATCTTACTTTTATTTTATGAGGACATGGAAACCAAATTACTGATGCATGAGCAACATAAAAAACTATGTTGTTAAATTTAAATGAAAGATGGTCATTGCCGTCTAGGTATATACATGAAAGTATACAGTTTAACAGCACTTCACAATAATTTTAAGTAAAATACTTAAATGAATACAGTTCAACAGCACTTCACAATAATTGTAAGTAATATAATTAAACGTATACAGTTCAATAGCACTCCACAATAAGTGTAAGTAATATGATTAAAGGTATACAGTTCAATAGCACTCCACAATAATTGTAGGTAATATAATTAAAGGTATACAGTTCAACAGCACTCCAATATAATTGTAAGTAATATAATTGAAGGTATACAGTTCAACAGCACTCCACAATAATTGTAGGTAATATAATTAAAGGTATACAGTTCAACAGCACTTCACAATAATCGTAGGTAATATAATTAAAGGTATACAGTTCAACAGCACTCCACAATAATTGTAAGAAAAATAGTTAAAGGTATACAGTTCAACAGCACTCCACGATCTTATATACAGAGAGAAAATACTAGTATTATGTTCATATATCAACATATGTACTATTTAATAATCAAAGACTTTTTTCCGAAATGTTAAAAATAAGATAATAAGTATGTCAAGGTCCTTTAAGCATTGCAACATATAACAAACCCTGCAAAGACACCTTTATCATGTGTCTGTCTTTGCAAATTTTAAAAATTCTACAACAATTAAAGCGTGTGGAATGTTGATGTTTTATCGGATACAGCGGTTCATTTACATGCGTAAGAAACAAAAAAAAAAGTTGATTGTTTCTTATTAGTTAGGTAGCACCCCAGTCGGTAACTGATGGGTTTCTCTCTCTCTCTCTCTCTCTCTCTCTCTCTCTCTCTCTCTCTCTCTCTCTCTCTCTCTTTCTGTATGTGTCTGTGTGTGTGTCTGTGTGTGTGTCTGTGTGTGTGTGTCTGTGTGTGTGTGTCTGTCTGTCTGTATGTCTGTGTGTGTGTGTGTCTGTTTGTTTGTGTGTGTCTGTGTGTCTGTGTGTCTGTGTGTCTGTGTGTGTGTCTGTGTGTCTGTGTGTGTGTCTGTGTGTCTGTGTGTCTGTGTGTATGTGTGTGTGTGTCTGTGTGTCTGTGTGTGTGTGTCTGTGTATGTGTGTGTGTGTGTGTGTGTGTGTGTGTGTGTCTGTGTGTCTGTGTGTCTGTGTGTTATGTCTCGTCTCTGTGTTTCTGTCACTTTTACATTTAGCCTGTTTGCCTTTGTCTAGATGTAGTTTAGATTTAAATATCTATATCTGTGGTAATTCTTAGAGGACATTTCTCTTATTTTCCAATTCAGATAGGACGTATTCTTTTTGACCAAATTAAATTAGATTATCTGCCTCAATATAGGTCAGAATAGAATCAGAACAAACACTAAAAGAGGGTGAATATAATGCTGTCATTTTGACGATAATTACAACTAATATATCACACTGTCATAGAAAAGGTTCTCCGGCTTCTGAAGAAACCCTTTTTTTGTCTTATAAAACACTTGTTTGATTATGGGGTGAGATGAATAACACTAATTGATTTCAGGTTTTGGCTTGTCTTTGTGTGTGTGTGCAATAAAATATCTGTGAAATTTAAAACCTGCAGCCAAACATTTTATATAATAATGAATGCAATTTTTGTGTTTTAAATAAAGATGTTATTTTGGGCATTCGATAATTTGCTATTGAAATTGTTAAATAGTCTTAAAATTTTATTCTTGAATTGTTTGTGACCTTCTTAACAATAAATATATATTTAAATCCTATATAATATAACATTGGCCATGACGTAAAATAAATGAATTGTTGCAATTAATAGATGTCTAGGTAAAAACATCACTTATTAGATTATTCGTGTATTTTATTATGCTTTTGACTCTAAAACAACATAAACAAATTACGAGTGGCGTCACGGACCTTTTCATTTTTTTACCGGTGGATATACCAAGATACATGCCTGGAGTTTTTCCCCGCATTTTAAACATTGATTGAACGATACTTATTGTCATTATTTTGCAAAAAGAAAACATCTCGTTTCTTAGTATCTTATTAGAATAAGAAAGGATGGCAGCAAAAACAAATTGCATTTGTAAAGATAGTCTTATGTTTGAATAGTCACTGCTCTTGTTAATTGGTTTCTATTGTCCAAATGTTTCAGCACACTTTGGAATATATCCTGTAGATCGTACAACATGGTTCTATTGTCTATTTGTGTCAGCCTACTTTGGAATATAATGCAAGCTGGCAATAATAAATATCTTAAAGGTCATACAACATTTTTCTATCGCCCAACTGTGTCAGTACACTTTGGAATACAGGGATGGGGTAGGATTGGATTAACCGGCAATACTGAGCGGCGTCATTTCTATCATCATGGCACAGGGGCACTTATGAGGTGCCCAGGGACTGAACCCGGTCGGTCCATTATACTGACAATGACGTGTCCGGCGTAGTGCTGTCCCCTTCGCCTCAAGCGTTAGGAGAGAAGCCACTACTACCAACGTTAAAATCTTTGGTTTGACCCGGCCGGGGTTTGAACCCACGACCTCCCGATCCACAAGCCGGCGCACTACCTTCTGAGCTATTGCGGTCGGTTTGGAATACATTGCAAGCTGGCAATTCCAAACATTTTGTAGGTAAACTCTCTTTTGACATTGCGTCACATCGTCATCCGGATATTATCTTTTGCAAGCCGGCAATTATAAACATTATGTAGGTCATACAACTGAAGTAATTTTGCTTGTTGAGAATATTTGAAAATTATAGCTGTCACTTAATGCAACAAATGTACAAAAGCCTTGTAAACCATTATATCTAAGGTCCTTAATTATATTTTCCATAAAATGTGTTTCCAATGTTTTTATTTTAATGTACAAAGCACAGCAATAATCTCTACACCAGAAATCAAACATCGTGTTTATTGCAAGTAAACAATTAAACTTTCTTTGAAGTAATTTGAATTGCATGTTTGTTACTTACCTTTGTGTATATAAATCCTTTTCATTTGTATGATTATAACTTCTTACTAGGCACAATTCATTATCGGTTAAGCCACTCAACTCATCATATAACAATTTCAAAAGAGCGTTGTTTTAATGGAAATTATATGTTTAAGTGTTATCAGATATTTACGCACTTTTTATAATAGACAACAACAACAAAATCCACACAATAAATTCTTTTTTTTCCAAATAAATATATATTAAATTATCCAATAATTTTGAATATTCTTTTTCTTAACATTCCACAGAGAGCACAATTCAAAACACTCCTTTTCAAATCGTTTCCTCTAAATCTCACACAAGTACTCCAATCTAGCAAAAAAACATATTTCACACCACAATTATTTTCCGTTTGGACTCATTTGCTATTCCAATATACAGTTTCCTGAGAATATTCTAACGGAATAATTATCTTTATTATGCCTTCTGATATATACAGCATGGTACCAGATATATTTATAGGAATACCAAAGCTTGTCTCGAATCACTGATTTCCAGAAAGTGATAAAATGTTGACCGGTTTCTTAAGACATACATTTCCGTCTCATGTCTAGAGCTTCAAGTTCGGCCTAGCATTGTGGGTGCTCTTGTTAGAACCGTGGAATCGTAATTGGAAAAGTGAATGAGGAGCGGTTCTCAACGGCAAGGCTTGAGATTAAAATATGCTGCGCTGTTGAGGTGTTTATCAATATGGAAATGGCACGGAGAACTGTATGTCTGCACGATATGTATGGCATAATTGGTGAAGGTTGAATATAAAACTACGGTACTGTAAGACCCTTTTTAATTAAAAAATAAGACCTAACAAAGTAAATACCTTATAAATATTTAAAATATCCTCGTGTCAAAATGTAGTCTAAATTATAGACGCTTTTGAGTAGAAAATGTTAAACGCATTTTATTGAAATTGGCTTTGGAGAGTATTTATTGACACAATTTATTGATAGGTTATTTTTAGAAAGAAGATATATGTATATATGCTATATATGGAAATATCTGGATATATGCAATGTATGGAAATATCTGGATATATGAAATATATGGAAATATCTGGATATATGTAAATATCTAGATATATGCAATATATGGAAATATTTGAATATATGAAAAATATGGAAATAACTGGGTATATGGAAATATCAAGATATATGCAATATATGGAAATATCTGGATATATTCAATATATGAAAATATCTGGATATATGCAATATATTGAAATATCGATATATGAAATATATGGAAATATCTGGATATATGAACTATATGGAAATATCTGGAAAAAATGCAATATATGGAAATATCTGTATATATGAAATATATGGAAATATCTGGATATATGTTATATATGGAAATATTTTTAATTGCTTCTTCACCTTTTTCCTCATTTTCCAATTTTCTATTCATGTCGTTCAACTCCTCTGTAATTACATTCCATAAATTTTAGTTTAGTAGTACTGTCAAACGGAATTCAATGCTCCCATAATGACATTCTTAAGTGTTCAGCCAAGTAATACTTACTAAAACCTAATTCGATACTCTAGGTCCTTAAAGTTCGTTTTATTGCCTTCACAATAATTCTTTTTTTCTAAAAGTGCAAACATTGAAACTGCGAGCGAAACAAACAAAAAATATAAAATAATTCGCTCTGACGTCGGTATCTATTTTTAGAAAAGATCACTATCGTGCTTATTCGTAGACTTGGAAGGATTGAACTTTTATAGTGGTTTATTGCGATTGTTATTGTATAAAAATGTGTGCAGTGTTCAAAACTGTCTTTACATGTACTAAGGTATGAGTTTATTCAGAAATTATGACTAGATTTCTCGAAAGAATGGTAAGGTGTTGTTACGTGTATTTGTAACATAATTCGATACTCTAAGTCTTCAAAGTTTGGTTTATTGCCTTCACATTAATTCTTTTTTTTCTAAAACTGAAAACATTAAATCTGTGACGGAAACAAATACAACTGAAGAATTGCAACTGAATTCGTCATGATATATTAAAAAAAGTCAAACTTCAGAACATAATTATTTCTTTAAAACAATGTTTCGGTCATAGGCCTTCATCAGGCTTTGACAAGAATGTTATGATGACGTCATGACGTCATAACGTCAAGATACATATTATCATAATACATAATTTGGTGTATTATTAACTGAATTCGTCTTAATATTTTCAGTGCCCTTGAATTGTATTTCTGCAAAAAAATGTTCCACTGAATATGTGATGAATGGTGGCATGTGTTTTGGGGATATTTCTAATTACTCAGTTTGGAGCAATAACGTTTAGACAATTCTATTCAAACATTCCTAATAGTTATAAAAAGTATCACAGCTTCTAATAATTGGTTTGTATTTGGTAGCAAATACGTGCAATATTATTCTCTATTAAAAGCAACAGGTAAATGCACGATATTGTTTAGATGACTAAAATACATATATATGTATGTCCATTTATATAGCAAACATTTAGTCCTTTATATATACTGTCTCGTCTTACTTACCTCCTTGGCATACTATAATATATTCTCATATTATTTTGTTCGATTTTTTCCAATAAACACATCCGAAGACAACCTATTTTCTAAAAACCGGTCTACTGCTAACTAAAGCGTACAATCCCGTCAGTGAAACAGCGATCGGTGCTACAAAAAAAATTTAATTAAAATAATAGATACACCAATTAACGACAGGCTGGGTTGTTTTACTACGTAGATTGATCTTGTTAAATATATTGTGCTACTAGATATTCATGTGTTTCTGAATCAGGATTGTAAACTCTATGCTAAAGAATGGTAGTCACAGTTAAGGGAATCATTTAAATGTGGTATCCAACAGTTTGGACCATTTTCCTCAAATAACCAAATATGTCATTGTTACATAAAAGTGTCCTGCAGAATTCCGGTTATTGATGTCCAAGATCTGTGCGAAAAGTACGGAATAAATTGGTCATTGCAAAGAAGGTATTTCCTATCTGAGTCACGCTGAAGAGATAATAATTTTGAACCAAGAAAAATACGTGACAGTATAATTGTCGTGCTTAATTATAGATTTGGAAAGAATGGGTATTAATAGTGATTTTTACAATAGATGAAGTGTTCAACATCGTCTTAACTTAGAGTAAAGTATGGGTTTTTACAGAAAACTATGTATTTAAATAAATGACCATTTTTCCACTACGACGTTTAAGCACCGGACATTAAAAAAGGGCATTGTAAATAAGATTTCCTAAAAACCTTGAATCAGTCTTGCCAGTTAAATTTGCATTTGCGTAAACATCTTCGGTCAACCACCGTCTAACTGCTGCCATGTGTCTGTGCTTTGGCAGAAAGTAGGCGACAAGAAAATAAATAATCGTCTTCTGTGGAAGACACGACATTTTCTTTGGGGTTTTCTTAACATTTTTCAATGTGTCCTCTTATTTTACCAGTAAACAGACCGTGAAAAGTGGCCTAAACATAATGTAATAATCTGCATAAAGTTTTATTTGTACTTTTTTTAAAAAGAAATACAATGTCCTTCTTCCAGATTCAGGCGAAAACATTCATGTGTAGAAGAAAACACATTTTCTTTGTTTAGTTTTCTATTTCAATGTGTCCTCTAACTTAAATTATACACAAGACCGTGATAAGTGACATAGACATAAACATGCTATAAAAGTCTACATAATGTTTTATTTTGTTTTGTTTTTTGTTGTTTTTGTTTTTTGTTGGAATAGCAATTACAACGTCTTTTTCTAGATTCGGGCGAAAACAATTATTATATTTACAGTTAAATGTTTACCCTTATAAAAAAGCATGACCTTATATTGTATTTTTATGTAAAATTGGGATAAATCAAGGCGAACATAAAACTAATACCATTTTCGGGGCGAATGAAAGGACACGCGAGAGATTCTAATGAGAACTGGGAGGTTTTAATAACACGATCGAGACCATCTGAAAGAAAAAAAATAGAAACAGGTTCTAGATAACTATAATTACAAACGTTTTCACAGTTTAAAAAGAGGCTAGGCCCAGCAAAAAATCAATAAACCGCAAGAAAAATAATGCCACTAAACACGGGTTTTGTGTTAATTCTTTAATTTATGTAACTGACATTACTGATGGCATTGGCGGGATAAAGGTCTGCATTTTGTGTCATTCAATCAAGCTGATCAAAACAATAATTTCATCGTAATTTTAACAATAAATATTAATTAAAAGCTTTTAAAAATACATGTTTTATCTCAATATATATTGCAAGAATATTTGGACAAAAAATATTATGCTTTAGTCCTTTTTATTTTTATTTGCAACGATAAAATACTTTCAATAAAAACGATCACCAACAAAATAGTCGTCAATTCACAAAATTGTATATAAACTAAAAGCCTTTTAATCATTTTATAGATGAAGTGTTAATGTTATTTTCCCAGTTTCCAATGACATTTATTTCTGGCAGCTCACTGCTTTTGTAACCGCTTCCGATATTGTTCGGCCCAATGTCATGTTCGAAAACACTATTCATGAGCCTTATTGGAATGCTATCCTAATTTATTGCTTAATCAAATTAAAATCACAAACGGAAACAATAACGGTGTTAGAGAAATTAAATTCTATTTACACTGACCTTGAAGTGTAATGTCTAAATTAGATGTAATTAGTGTTTTAATTGCTTTTTATAAATGTCCAGCTATGTGATAATGTTCTTTTGTTTGTCGTCGTCCTATGTTCTATGCAATAAAACAATAGCCGATATAACGCTGGCAGTAACTCCTTTGTATAAAGTTATCTTATCGTTAATTAATGTAGGCCGTATATTTCACTTTTGTTATCGATCATATTGTGTCGTTCTGTTTGTCCATACTATATTGTAAGCACACAGTTTATTGTTCCTGGTTACTATTATTCGTAATAACACTTGCAAATAACAAAGTTCATCATTAAAATTGTGAGTGAAGGACAACAAAGTGGATAAATGACATTTAAAATCACAATTTCTGACACAAAAGCAAGTCACAACACTCGCGGCCTTCATTCTCTCGGTGAAACATTTCCGATGACTTGGATGTTTTTTCAGCTACTCTTTTTTAGCTGTTATATCGAAGGTTGAGTCATTAGATTTCAGCAGTTATTCTTAATTTGAGATAATCAACCTTGAAATTTGATCGCCATAGGTTGCCAGCTATTTTTTTGGCAAAAAATATTTAAAGATCTCTTAGGATGAAAAATATGCAGATATAAAAGCTTCACGTAAGGCTGAAAAAAAGTGTACATTTTAGCTAATGTCTCGTTCAGCCTGATCCGCAGTTTGATTTAAGTCTGTGATGTTGCTCTGATAAAAATAAGGAAGTACTGCATTTGCACTTTACAAAAATACTCGGTGATGAATGATTCCTAGCTCATTTTATTTAAGGACAGGGTTGCCAAAGTAGGTCATAATGAAACAAAAGCTAATGTGTTAAATTGTTTTTTAAAATAAATGTTAAAATATTAAATAATGTTATAACTAGCAATAACGTAAATTCGATTAGCATTTGTATATAAATAATGTGCGAAAAATGTTAACCAGCATATTCATTTTTACCTTTAATCCTTCTTCCGCCTCTGTTACCATAATGAAAAGATTTGATAATTTAAATTTTACAAATGCTGCTATAGCAATGATTTAAGATATTTTGCAACAACGCTGCATTGTTCTATTTGTTGCTGTTTTTGTGTTGTTCTCTTTTTTCAGATCGAAAGCACGTTTATAAGATGAAACAAACAAAGAATAAAGAAAATGCATAAGCGTAATGCATTTTAACTGTGAAGTTAATTGCTTTGTGTCATCAAAACTCATTATAATGCGCAATTATTCTGCCAAAAGTTTTTAGTTCCAAGTTTTGGAATAAATGCGATTGCAATGAGTATCGTTCAAAGAGAGCAACAAAACATCTAAAAAGACGTCTATACAAAGGATCCAAGATGTTCACTGCAAATTAAATTTTTTGAGTAAAAGAAGATTATTGTAAAAATGTATTTTGTACCTTGTCTTTCTAATTTGCTAGTAATGATGTTGTAGTGTCGTCTGGAACTGTAGATATGTAACATATGTACAGGTAAAATTTAAAGTTACAGACTTATATAACCTGTAATGCAAGAGCATGGAACAGTCAAAGGAAAAGGTTGTTTATAGTCTTTCAGAAATATATGTATATTATATTAACAAAGAATATTCACAAAATATAAAATTATAAAGGAAATGACTAGATACATATTTCTACGCTGCAAAGATTATTGAATATTTCCGAAGGGCTATCAATTGTAAAAAGTATGGGATATGTTAATAATAACCTGTCGCTATACAGGATGTATAGTCTGAAATTATGTATAGAAAGTCCACTTCCTATCTGAATTTTTAAAAAGAAAATGAAAAAGACACTTCTTTAAAGAATATATAAAATATATAAGTTATACAACGATAATGTAGCGAAGCATAGACATACTTTAAATCATATAGGTAAATAAGAAAAGGTCCTACCAAAATTTCCACAGATATTTAATTTTTATCTACCTGTAGACAAAGGCATACAAAGTTAATGTAAATGTGACAAAAACACAGAGACGAGACATAACACACAAAAAGAAAAACCATCAGTTACCGCCTTGGAACGGTCAGTCGGCAAAAGGGCCAACTGGGGTGCTTCAACCTGGTTTGTGGAGCGCTCCAACCTCGCACTTCCTGAAGGTTTTTCTATCAAATATATCATATATCTACTTGCATTTATGTTTTATATTTCTACCCTGTGTTCTTGCATTTACTAGCGCTAAACAATTGCTGTTTTGACAAAATTATGATTGCACATAGGACACGTGTATCTATGTTGTCAACCTTTGTTATAAAACATCAAAAATTACACTTCAGTGATGAATGTTTGAGAGAGTAGTTTGATCTAAATCAGCCCAGGCAAAAGATTATTTTAAGCTTTAGGAACACGGTTTCTAGTCATTACATATTAAATTTGATAGAACTTCTTAAATATCGCCATGGTGTTGCAAATGTCGCGTTCCCCGAAGAAGCCATGCTTTGTTAAAAATGTTTAAAATAATATAATGGTCATATTAATAAAGAACTGTCTGCCAAAGGTAACAAAATAGCCCGATTAAAACAATATGGCGCCATCCAATACTTTGTTACTTAACATTAATGTACGGTGTATACTTTTCAAGTGATCAGACCTTTTATAAAAACAAAAAATAAACATAATGATATTATTATAAAACTTATCCAAGAAAACGTCTTGAACATTTTGTATTCAAATAAATCGGTGTTCATTCCATTGCTTGCATTAGAAAAACCAATCAGGAAGTGCGAGGTTATAGCTCTGTTAAACCGGGTTTAGCATCCCAGTCAGTCCCTTTTGCCAATTGACCGTTCAATGCGGTATCTGTTGCCTTTGCTGTATCGTTTAAAGATTTGTTCTTTCTTTTTCATTTGGTTTCAATGTGAATATCTTCAATGTCACTTGCTTTGTCAAACTTTGATAAATGTTGCAATGCTCATGTGGCTGTCATTTTTTTTTATTTACACCATTGTCTATACAGGCTAAACATCTGATATTGTCCTAAGAAACTTATGCCAACAATGTGAAAACCATATAGAGACCGATGTGCGACTACAATTATTGGATAACCTTAACAGCAACGTATTGTCATATTGTCCTTGACATCTTCCATGACAGTTGCGATGGTAGTAAGTTAAAAGTGCATGCAAATAATTACTAGATACAAGAGTTGAGAATCGTCGTCATACAAGAACTTGGAGTATCTGAATTTAACGTTTATACGTGGAAGGTCTTAATACGTAAAAACGACCCTTCGAGATATAAAACTGTCGTATGAGGCAGCGAGAATATAATATGTCGGAAGTATCATTTTACACAAACGTGCAATATTATAAACCACAGGAAACAGACTCGGTCAGACTTGAAAAAGAATGTTGTATCTTCTCTCAACCGAAAAATACAGCCGTGAAATCAATCCAAGTAGAATTGTGGTGTGCAGCATCTTAGGAATGAGTGAGCGGAAGCTCGAACGATTTGCACTTCTGGATGGAAAAACAAGACGTGTCACATTAAGCTAGAGACGAAATTATTCGCAACTTCACAGAACTCATCAGAATACCATAGAGACCAACTGGGGATATAATCCTTCAAACAATATGTTCAATGTCATCAGATATTTTAATAAAACAATTGTTCTTATTCAGACTTATATCTGAAGACAGAGCAATAAATTAAGAAATATTTCTCAAATATCTAAACTATTCCCCAAGCACAGTTCCCTGCAATATATGGACACATCCGACGCAAGAAACCTTTTTTCTTCTTGACTTGCAAGACACGTATTGCTTTACAAATACAGAACATATTACAAACGAGCAATGGAGCGTAGGCTGCCACAATAAGGTAGAAGCTTTTCACTTTCGTCTAATCCATCTGTTGTTAGGTTTGTGTCACAGTGGAGGTAGCTAATCCATACAATTAGTGCCATCAATAATATGGCATACGGACTCTTCTAGCAAAATCACAAAGCCAATTGTTTTAGTTATGCAATATGAAGATAACAGATGAAATTGATTTTTATTATTATAGGTGATCAGACTGATGTATGATTGGGCAAAAAAACATTACAAACATTAATCACGAAACAATGGAGCCATCTTTGTTGAAATATTAATTCATGACTATCCCCTCACCGCGTGGGTTCGAGTCTTGATCGGGCGAGTGCTTTTATGTTGAGAGGTTTTTCAGCTTACCTGTGTTGCGGCGGCCATTCTACCCAGACATTAGTCTGCGATCTTCCTCCATCAGTATTTAGCTGGACGTCATCAATATGACAATTATATCTGCGGAATTTTTGGACTATTTTAAATCGTTTAACACTGATTAGTTGGCTCTCGTTTGTATTAGATCTCGTCATAGTTTTGTTGTAGCTTTTGCAAGGGACTGACATGTGCATACCTTTATACTGTGCCTTTTAAATTTTAACATATTTTGCAGAACCCAATGAAATTTATTCTTATTTTTTCCTTAGAGAAAAATATTGTCTTAGTAGAAATATTAAATGATCTTGACTTGTTGTCTTTGATAAAGTTCTCACGATGTATATTTCGCGAACAAAAGCGAATCTTAGACTGGGAACACATCAAGGTCAAGATCACGGTATAATACGACTTTATTTTAAACTTAATCGAAACCGTTGAGATGCGACTGAGTGATGTAATATTACCATATTAATTAGTTTTCTGTTAAATATTATTTGGTTATAATTGGTTTGTTAAAAACATTGTGTCGTTTAATTAAATTAAGTGCAAGTTAAAATAAAGCAGGACAATGAATGACATGAATAATTACCCAAATGATACATTATACATTTTGTGTACATGGAGAATAGAAAATTAGCGATAAAGAGGCACGATTCAGGACAATGATTGATGAATACGTCAAAATATAGGCGGGAAGCGTGAGTTGTGCACTGCAGGGATGACACGATCGTCAAAAATATATCCGAACTCAGTTCGTATGAGTAATTAGTTTTAGACTATATATGGTAGGAGTGCAGAATGAGTTAGAAAGAATGAATTGAGATAGGCTAGCGAGAAGGAGAATAAATGTGGACGCGTTAGAGAGAGGTATTCACGACTCACAGTTGTTAGATTGTAAAATGTAACTGTCTTTAATAAAATTGTTATCATGAGATGATGTTGCGTTCTAGTATGGAGCCCCGTTACGTCACAACTGTAAAGAAAATGACATATTTCAGTGGATGACAAATTCTGGCGTAGTGTAGCAAGTTCCGAATTTAATACAGACATTTTGAACATGCTTAGTAATTTTGTGTGTGTTTTTTGCTAGAATATATGTCATAAAATATTGTTACGACTCGTCGCGCTATATAAGTTTATTTATAAAGTGGCACGTTTACTAAACGACGAAATGGTGTAACAGAAAGCAACAAACTAGTACAATAATGTTTTATTTGAAAATAATTAAAATTTTGGCGTAATAAAACAATAACAAATAAATGAAACAAAATTTCAGAAGGCAAAATAAATATTAGCTTACAGTTTGTCCTTTTAGGAGGTGTCCCTTTAACAATGCAACAAATAATCCAACGTCGAATAATCCTGAAGCGTTTTCGGTAGAATATTCTCATAGATAAGCACAGTTGAAATAATCCAAAAGTAGAACAATACACGAATGTTAATTATATAATCAAAATTCAACACTTTAATATTTATATCACTGTAGAATATAGTACGTCCACGTAAGTTCCAACACAGAAATATTTAAGATAGAGGCTGCAATTATTTACAGAGCAAACTTTTTATTCAAACTTCCAAACTTCGCAACTTACTTTTTATCGGCACACACGCCCTTATATATACCCAAAGAATTTCTAGAACATTCACGTACCCAGAAAATTCTCGAAAACCAGTTAAAAATAAACAATTGAACTTTCTAGCATGTTCTTTTTCTTCTAGCAGTTACGAGAATGCTACGTCATCAAAACCACAACGGTAAACAACCCTTAACCTGACTAGCATAACCTTAAACGCTGGTGTACTATTATACATAACAATATGAAAAAGATTTTTTATATTATTTACTGTCATAAATGACAATTTCGGAAGCAGTTTAGCAAGTTACGATTTTTATACAAACATTTTGAAAACGCTTATCAATTGTATGTGGGATTTAGGTATAATGTATGTCATAAAATATGAAGAGTCTTTAGTATTATTTTGATTAAAAGATAAGAAGAAAATAAGATATAACTTTTATACCAGACAAAGGGAAAATTAGGCTAATTAATTTAAGATGCTGCTGGTACAATGAAATGAAATTTAACTGGAAACAGCAAAAGCAATGCTGAAATGCTTTGCGCGTTCAGCGTGCTGCCGAATGTGTGCCAAATGTGTGCATGCCTTTGAAGCCAATTGTCATGTTATTTTTAGCTGTTTGCAGATAAAACTCTATATCATATATCTAAAGTATTTTTGCAGAAACAGGGAAAAAGGAGATGGCCACGCGTTTCCTCTTTCTTTTCTTTAATAGAAATTCAATAAGGTGGGATTTCAGAAGGTGTTCGGTATTAAAAACATAATTTGTAAAACATGACGGGCAAGTTGTTAGAAAAAAGTCACAATAGCAACAGCCTGGGATAAAGATAACTTCGTATCTCAAATTCTGAAAGAGAAAAGAAATTCCTGCCGATCAATTTTTAACATTGCTGTTAAAGCTGCACGTGCAAGATAATTCCATTTATTATGAGCAGCTTTTGAGAATGTGAATTGCCACCATTTGTTAATAAATAAGAACTACGACAATATATCTGTGTTTACAGCATAGTTGTAATTCGATTTCATAAAAGTATGTATTGCTGTTTTTTTCTTGATGCAAAAAGTTAATTTCTTTACAATCAACAATTTTTGTATAGATTTTTTCTAATCTAAATAATACCTCCTTCTCTTCTAAACACTATGTGGAAATAATTTTAATGGCGTCACTATTTTTATCATAACTTATCAAAGAAAACGTCTGCGCTCGGACATTTTTATTCCAATAGATATCTTTTCTTTTCAGTGCTTGCATTTGTTTAACCCATCAGGAAGTGCGAAGTTAGAGCTCTGTAAAACAGGTTTGAGCACCCAGTCGGTCCATATTGCCGAACTACCGTTACAAGGCGGTAACTCTGGCTTTACTGCTTTTGTTAAACGACTCGTCATAAATTTGTTCATACTTTTATATTTGGCTTGCATGTGAATATCTTTATTCTGTGCCTTTTTGATATTTATAATTTTAAATTGAAAAGATAAAGTGTTTTACACAGTATGCATTATATGCTATAACATCTATACTAATAATGATTGTTATAATGTCCCTGTCATTTTACCGATTTGAAAATTTATTTACTGTATCTTTTTGGCAAGTGCAAATTTTGAAAAGCTAGAGAATAATGTGTTTTTTTTATTTCTTTCTTGCTTATACCTGTTCTGGATAAACTGAAAGGTAACACTTAGAAATTAGTAAGCTAGAAATATAGTTCTATTTAAAATCCTTTCTCGATTATACTGGATCTGGATATACAGAAAGGTAACACTAAGGAATTAGTGAGCTAGAAATATAGTTCTATTTAAAATCCTTTCTCGGTTATACTAGATCTGGATATACAGAAAGGTAACACTAAGGAATTAGTGAGCTAAAAATATAGTTCTATTTAAAATCCTTTCTCGCTTATACCAGATCTGGATATACAGAAAGGTAACAATTGCTAAAAAGTGTTACTAAGCTAAAATTAGTAACTGAGTGGAGTTACTAAGCTAAGAATATAGTTTTTCTAAATTCTTTTCTGGCTTATACCAGTTCTGGATAAGAAAGTTAACAATTGCTAAGAATTATTACTGACAACCAGCATAAATTGAATACGTCTACAAAGAGTCCAAGTGTCTTGGCGGCCTTCCGTTTCTTTCTTGAATTTCACCTACTTGCCTGCCAGGGAGACATTATAAAAAGTCCTTCCGAATGTTCCCTTCAAGTTTGCAGACGACAGAGTTATAGAAACGACGAAAAAAAGTTAAATAATCTGCACAAAGTAATTTGTCTGACAATGTATTGTACATGCAGATATATATCGTTTTTACTGAAAATTTACACGCGAAGGACGTGTGGGGAATGGTAACATGAGACACTTTTACTTAGTTTAAACATATTTTTATGTGGAAAAGCAATCATTTACAAATCATGTTATACAATATATGGGGATAAGAACGAAAGAATAATATTCTTATCGTGTTCTTTTCCCTAAAACTTAAACTTTTTCTTATGTTTAGTAATTGATTCAAGCGGTTTCTATGCTTGGTTATAACTTGTCAAAGGTTTATTTTAATTCGACGTCATCAGTAAGTTTTTGAACGAAAGTTTATGCTTTGAAGTTTGAGCTATGCTGTCATTTGCTTTGTTCACTCTGTACTAAATTTTCAGGCGCAATTTTATTTGAAAGATCGACGTACGCATAGTATGTCCTCTATTTAAATAGGATTAACTCTTGTGGTTTTAAAACTATCTTTTTAGTCCCTGCGTTGAAGGCAAAGTAACTACTATCAACCATTCGCTACACCTCGGCCATTTCTACGAAACATGCCCGGATACCGCCAAGAAGTTAAGAATGACATAATAACTACACAAACAGTCCATTGCCAATTTTGCTTACGCTTTCCATAAAGGGCGCCTCGCTTCAGCGGTTTTATATATATAAAAACGTTTGAATTCACTCACTTAAGATTTTTCCCGTCCTTTCCGTAAAAAAAATATGAACCTTTAGTCATCGTTAGTCACTTAAACTTTAAATTTTGCCAACAGTCAAAAGAAACGAAGTTCAACTCAAGGAAGAGCGATGTATGAGCTTTTGGTTAGGATTTTACATACGTGTAACCATAATATATGCAGTTTTAGGACTAGACTCAACATAGATTTCTATGTTTTGAGATGGATTTAAAAGGACAAGTAAATAACAAAAGGTCCTATAAAAATAGCCACATATATTTAAATCTAAACTACCTCTGGATCAAGGCAAGCAGTGCAAATCTAAATATGACAAAAAAACGGGACGAGACGTAACTCACAAAAAGAAAAACCAGCAAGTACCGCCTCGGAACAGTCAGTCGGAATGTGACTGCTTTTATTGCAAGATATTGTGTCATTTCAACAAATTGTACGTAGTTTAATCATTTTAGAGGAAATTTCAGGTTCTCAATTCATCTTTACAAGTCGAGTGTTGACATTGATCAATTTGCATGTATTGTCCTTAAATTTCTTGCGCCACGAACATGACAGTAGAACCATATTCCAGATAAACAGGTAAAAGTTGTTTTCGAGCAATTGCTATTGATTTGGACTGAAATTATTTACATTCTTTTTTAAGGATAATCATTTGCACTTTGGTATTTCACTGATAGTTGACAACTATGATTTATTATTCTTTAGTAACTATGATTATTCAAAGCCAGAACAAGACAATGTGCGAGGTTAGAGCTCTGTAAACCGGTTAAAGCACCCCAGTCGGCTCATATTGCCGATTGACCGTTCCAAGGCGGTAACTTTCGGCTTTGCTGTTTTTGTTAAAAGACTCATCATAGATTAGTTCTTACTTTTACATTAGGCTTTGCATGTGAATACCTTTGTCCTGTGCCTTTACAGGATTGTGTATATGTTGCAATCCTCATAGGACTTTGTCATAAATTCTTACTAAGAACTAAGATTATAACTACTACTGCTATTAATACGGTGTCCACTTGAAGCAGATTTAGTGCTGCCTTCACTGTGTATAGCATGCCGCGAACCCCTGGCATGATACCACACCCAGTCACATTATCCCGACTACGGGCCAACCAGTCGTGGAACTACCCTTATATTTGCTTGGGAGCTATACCACTACCAATTTTAACGACATTGGTATGTCGCGACCCGGGATCGAACCCGGGGCCTCCCGTACCTGTAGCCGGCGCAGTAGTAGTAGTAGTAGTAGTAGTAGTAGTAGTAGCAGTAGTAGTAGAAGAAGTAGTAGTAGTAGTAGTAGTAGTAGTAGAAGAAGTAGTAGTAGTAGTAGTAGTAGTAGTAGTAGTAGTAGTAGTAGTAGTAGTAAAAGTAGTAGTAGTAGTAGCAGTAGCAGTAGTAGTAGTAGTATTAGTAGTAGTAGTAGCAGTAGTAGTAGTAGTAATAGAAGTAGTGGTAGTAGTTGTAGTAGTAGTAGTAGTAGTAGTAGTAGTAGCAGTGGAGAGAGACCCCACACAAAAGACTTGGTAGAACCACCGGCGCACAGCAAATCAGGTGAAAGAGGACTCCACATTAAGTCATTCGCCCCGAAACACCTGTCATGATGTTATTCTTGGACAGAAGCTTGTTAAACCAAAGGCCACACAATAATAACTTTTACATGTCTTCTAATAAATTGCCCGTTAAAACACATACGTACACAACGAGTACATGAGTTTCTTTTGCATATATCTCGATTTCACTGTTGTTATTGTTTTTTTCTGTTGTTATTATTGTTGTTCGTATTATTTTGTTGTTATATCAAATATAATATCCCTCGCTAAATTGTCTGGCCGTGTTTAATTACTACAAACAAAGATGTTTATATATATGTAAGTTCTATGACGATGCGAATGCCTCTGTTTTTAAAATTTCTTGACTCCTTTTGAGCGCTGATGACGCCGTAAGTGTAAAGTATTACCTTTCCGAAGTACTTCATGATATTCTTTAAATGGCCCAACACGATTCATTAGCCGATTAACGTCAACGATTTTTTCCTTATATTTACATAACATTTTAAAGTCAAATACAACCAATGCATTTAAAAATAGATTATTACGACGCCGTTTATTTTATCGTTATACGGCAAACCCTGCGCGATTACTTGTACAAGTTAGATCAAACGAATAGCGTACGCTGCGCGTGATAAAATCCATCGCATTCAAGCCACGCCCACAGAATCAAGAAGCAAAGTAACAAGAAGGTATTGCCTCATTTATAGTTCTATTTATGTCACTGTTAAAGATTTTTAAAATAGATAATGTGTTTGAAACCACACTTATGTTATGTTTTTGCAACCAAATAAAAAGGTAAAACGGTTTTATTACTTTTATAGTGAATTATGCTTTAAAACAAAGAACTCATGCGTTGAATTTGTTTTTACAAACACGTCTGCTGTATAAAATATTTTGACGTCATGTTTACGTTACGTTAATTCATGAAAACAGTCCGTAGTAAATAAGCTCCGCCCACCTAGCCAATCAGCAATCAGGAATGCAAACACGCGCTGTCTACGACACATTGTAATTTTATCGAGAAATGAACGTACTGTTTTATGTATAGTTCATTGCAGCGGTAAACATTGTAAATGTATATGTTTTAATGAACACATTTACTATATTTATTTCCAAACAAAGATCAGAAATCCGCTACGCATCTGAAATAAATGTATTCATTTATTCTTAGACTCTTTTGCATTAAATGCTTCCGCCAAAGTTCTAAAAGTACCACATCTTCAGGATATCTGGAACTCGGTGATTCCGACAGAACCTGTATTCATCAATCTCCATCAACTTCGGCGAACAATAAAAATGACAACAAGCAGACAGGAAGCATGCTCGTTTGTCAGTACTGTTTAAACTGAAACTGAGAAAAAAAGTTTAATGTTGGTATTTTTTTTATTTTTTTTTTAGCATATGGTTGGAAAATATTAAAAACAAATGTATCTTGAAAACATAAAGTAGATAAATCTATTATCGTATCGGAATGTTTCTTAACAGAATAATTTTGAGTTATTGGGAAACGGTTCTTATTGTGTGTTTTGTTAGTTTTTTGTTACATCGCACTGACACAATTATGTTCTTAATGGCGACGTCGAGCTAATTATTGGTGGAGGAAGACCCCAGACTTATATCTGGGTAGAACCGCCGGCACACCCCTCATGAAAGTTCTCGCCCCGACCGGGTCTCGAACCTCCGCGGTGAGGGGCTGAGGAGTTTTTAAGACAGCGACTCCAAAAGCTCGGCCACGGGCACCTCACGAAACGGTTCTCATAATTACGCAATTCTCCTGGGGATGAATAGTTAATGGTCTGTGTTTTAATAATATAAACACTTCTCGACTTAATGTGCATTTTACGTGGCTTATCAATTATTGCCTGATCATGAAATACGAGACATATTTCTACTTGGTTTAGACAGTAAACTCGTAAAATATCAAACCTATTTGTTCTCTTGAGTACATGTCTAAAGGAAAGCTTCACACAGAACTCACACACCATATTGAATATACCTTATGATTAAGACATATTTTCCTAGTTAAGTAAAAATCTACATTTAAAATGAATAATATATTTTAACAGTATGTTTTCTGCATTTTTAAACATGCCCTGTAAAGCCGCATAAAATAAACAATATCACTTAAACTTACAACTCTTACCGTGAAAGTTCTTTGCATTTGTTCCAAGGCGGAAACTGTCGGGTTTGCTCTTTGTTGTATTATGTCTCGTCACGATTTTATTGTTACTTGAACAACTGACTGGCATGTGGGTGTCTTTGTCCTGTACCTTTTCGGAAATGCACTTTGCAGTCCTCATAGATCTTTGTTATATTGTCTTATTATTTCCTCCCAGATAATTTAGTCAGGTCAAGAGGCGACTTTAAAATAATGGCTCCTCGGTTTCCCACGAGTTCATCAACAATATGCATAAATTTTGGATAATTTATGGAATCTTCACTCTTGTGCATCATTCAACACGAAATTTAAATAATAACAAAAAATGGTGCCATCTTCATTGAAATATTTATTCATCACTGTCCCCTCACCACGTGAGTTCAAGTCCGGGTCGGGCGAGAGCTGCAAGTGTGGAGGTTTTCCAGCTAACCTGCGGTGCGCAGGTGGTTCTAACCAGACGTAAGTCCTGGATCTTCCTCTATCAGTAATTAGCTGGACGTCGCCAATATAACCATAATTGTGTCAATATAACACAAAACAAAACAAGGATAATTTAAGACTGATCTGTCTTAGGTAAATTTGTTTGCTACCAAAATAAATCTCCCAGGTACCTTCGTAATTGAGTAAGGGTAAAGGATATAAGATAATTTTGATGATCGGAACCTTTCAAGACACACATTATATCATCAAAGGACCGGCAATTCCTTAAATTTGCATTTGAAAGTATATCCATCTTAGGGGTGTCTGAAAATATAAAATGCGTTCCCTTTGGTTATAGAAGACAACTTAAACAAATAAATGACAAATCTACTTCAATTCAAAGAAATATTGACGCTTGTGAAAAAATAAAATACGGTAATGAATTTGCCGAGTAAAATAAGCCTTAAGAATTGGCTGTTAATTGCAACAAGTTATAACATTAATGATGTGATTGTTATGGCGATAACACACAGTTCGTCCAAATACAGTGTAAGGCATATCAGTCCTTAACAGTTTATTGCCTTTATAACTCGGTCACTGTAATCAAATCAAACAATAAGAATGTATATAACATGGTCCTAAAGGCATTGCAACATATATTAAAATTTGAAAAGGCACAGGACAAAACGCCCCAAACGCTGACGTTTGTTTTCACAAATAATGATAAAAATAGTGACGTCATTGAAAAATAATGTTCGCATATTGTTTAGAAGAGAGATTGGTATTATTTCGATTAGAAGAACTACAAACAAATGTTGATAGTAAATGAAATTAACCGATATCATTACGTCAATATGTAGGACAGGTAGGACACTGTGGTGAGAATTCGAGTTCAGCAGTTAATTAACCTTTCGCCGTCAAAGTTCGATATTTTTTTACTGATTTCTAAGTTTAATAATTTTTCTAGTGAGAATCACGTGGAAATAAAGTCATGGAATATATCTTGTTCAAATAAAAAGAAAAATTGCATAAACGCCACTAACTAGAACCCATCCACATGTCTTTAAGTTCAATTTCACAGGTTCTACCAAAGTGCCTTTGTAATTTTAGTACTGTCCATAAACTATCATTTAGTATACTTGCTTTCAATATTTTAAGTGAAATAAGATCGCTGATAATGTTAACTTAATGGAGTTATGATAATAAAAATATATGACAAAGTCCTATGAGCATTGCAACATATACCAAAATTTGAAAAGGTACAGGACAAAGGTATTCACATGCAAACTAAATGTAAAAGAACAATTCTGTGATGAGTCATTTAACTAATAGAGTAAACAAGACAGTCACCTGCCTAACCTGTTCCTCTTTACATAAAATTGGCGAGGACCAGTTACTGCGACTGAATCATACGTGCAATTATGATATATATTTATATGGAACATATATGACACAAGCTACGTATCCAAAAACTTTAGAATACCTTTAAGAAGAAATAAGATGACTAAAGAAAATGTCCTTGATGATTCCCAATTGTAAATTGTCGAGTGATTGAGAGATTGATTTTATCTTCAATAATGATTTTATCCTTCTAGCTAAAATTGGAGTAAATCATTTTTAAGTTATATGTTATATATATATAATATATGTCATATGTCTGTCTATTGCTCAAATTTTGATTTATAAGAACAGAATGCAAAGGTCGAAAAGAAAACATATTTCACATCCACATCCACAATACTCTACACTTTGATTTTTTTTTTCATATAAAAATTCACATCTATGTTAGCATTTAATTAATCTTATAAGGACGTTACTTCTTGAAGCGCATTAGACTTTAGTTCTCAATTCCATCTACATACGAACAAGATGCTACAACCAATTACACTTCTTCTCTGGTCACTTTATTGATAATTAAAACAGGTTATTTCATTTACAATTAAGAATTTTGTGTGATTCCGCTAATAAAACATAATACTTATCTAAGCGGACATTTAAATGACGTCATTACGTTCTCTTAATGACGTCATAACATGATCCGTTCAAATGTTGGTATATCCTCCATTGCTGATAGGACTTTGTCAATTTCCTCATTTATATTTTTTAAGATATTGTATTTGTTTTCTTCTTTTACTTCTCTTAATAAGAAGTATTTAACAGAATATGCAACTAATTTTACAGCTCTATTCACAACATAGTTCAAAGTAAACATTGATAATTGAGAGGGATAATGAAACTTCAGTATAGGATAGAGTCTATTAAGACGTTTCTATAGAAAAGAAAGCCGAAACGATTCTATCCGATTTAGAAGTCCCCGCCTCACTTCTACCCGTTCTACCAAAATGACATGTAATCCGCCCTATAAAATTGTCAATCAAACTGTCAATCATCTTGACGTGTTCAAACTTGTGGTCACAAGGGGAGGAGTCAAGCCAGAATGCGGGGTGTGTTGCACATGCGCAGTTGAAAATAAAACCATTTAGTAAACTACATCAATTTATTTTGTTCATTATAAGAAAGAAAATAGAAAGGAGGTATACTGAAATAAATCGCTGAGGAATTTGAATTTTGATAGCTACAAATGTACATGTAGCGCGATTTCTAAGTATGATAAGTAACACTACTAATCTAAAGAAAGCATAAAATGCCATTGCAGTGCTTTATAAGGCTGCAAATTTACTTATTTATGAAAAAGAGTCATTATCATATGAGAAATAAACAAAACAGACAGACACCTGTCAGTTTGGCTCAAGAGTCATTAAGTAGCAACTTCAAGTGTTTTCACATATTTTATTGATAATATGATATAAGATTGGTACTTATGCGTACGTATAAGGTTTATTCATTGACAAAAAGGTCAAGTAATGTATGGTTAAACTTATTCTTCGATCTATTGAAATATTGATAAATTCAAAAGTTACGAATGTAAATTGTGTTCAATAAATCAATTGTGTATATGAGAAATATGAATTTACTCACAATTAATCCATTTAACAAAAGAGACAGGAAACTTTTTATCGATTTTTATTATTGTTTTAACCATAGCTTATTGTGCGAATTTTGTGTAAATTTGTGTGCAGATTTTGTTATTTTTTTTTTTGCTCTTAATCAGAACAACAGGTGTTTAAGAAGTTCTTTATCATAAAAAATCTGAGTTTTTAATCCCTATTAAACATGATCGCAACAACAACGTTTACATCAACTTTAATTGGCATTTTATGCTGTTTTACTATAATATTGTTGTCTATTACAAAAATAAAATGTATTCGATTTACAAAAAAAAAAATATATATGCAATATTAGAAAATAAATCAAAAGTAAATTTGCATACTTGATGTTTAAACGTAATTTCACTCAATTTAATATTTTTTAAAAATAAAATTGACAAAATTCACAAATGTGTATGAACTTTTGTGAGTAAAATAGTCCACCAGAACGCATTTTGATGTTCATTTCATATACGAAATTCAGCGAAGGTTTCTTTCTTCACAATTATATTTTGATATCGAAACGCTATATTTATCTCTCAAAATATTGTGATACATTCTCCAAATAGTATAAGCATTTTGCAGATACCGATGTCACTTATTATTAATTAAAACAAATATCTGACTTATAAAATATATGACATATTTTTGCCACAGGTTTAGTACCAAGAGTAAAATACACTATACAGATTATGGTATTTAGTGTTACTTCATAAGTTTACATTTGTCTGGCAAAGAGCATCAAATAGAACCCTGTATCACTGCTGCACATTAAATATATAATGCTTTGCCGTTAAAAAACGACATAAAAACAAGGCGTCCTTAATCACTGAAAATCTCAACGTATTCCCCATGCGGTCAGATCACTGTATGATGTTTAGATTGCGTACTGGTAAATGCCCTGATGTATCCTTCATCTTTTGCGAAAGAATCACCAGGCGATGGTGACGATGTTGATCGTATCATGGCATTCTCCGATTTACTACTTTGGGCATTGTAACAGGATACACCATTTGAGAAATCTACATCGACAAGATCGCTGACAGAGGAGTGTATTGATGGTGTTGTCCCGTGGGTACTGTGTGGGTAATGCAGGCGACGTTTATCTGCAAACACTCGCAGTGACATAAAAGGCGGTTTGGAATTGATTCTGTGGGTCAAAGAAAGATCTGATCTCTTGTACACGTTCACAGAATGGTAGAGATGTCCACCATTAACGCTATCTGATCCTGTGGAGTTCTGACAAGCGTTGTATTGTTGTAGTTCGTTTACTGATCCCGGGGAGTAATTCCTAAACAGCCGTGGTCGGCGTTTAAGCTGGCAGCGCAATACCCGGATAAACGCTCGTTTGAATTCCCGGCTAGATGTAGCATAGATGATAGGGTTCATCATGGAGTTACAGTATCCGAGCCAGAAGATGACGTTAAACAGCTCATCCGGTCCGTGGCACTGACTGCACAAAACACCTGTAAATATATATACACTGTATTTATCACATAACCTACCGCGCAAGCGTGAGGTAACACTCATGCGTTATCTCTGGTAACTCACTAGTTAGTTATTGTTTTGTGACGTCATCATCGTTGTGTGACGTCATTAAGTATGTGTACTGTATCTGCCATTTCCTGATCACTTTGTTGTCGCCGTTTTATGCATTTTGTTGGACAATTTCATTTTAATTAATAAAAGAAAACATTTTAGTCATGTAATAAACAAATATGTTCCCTTTTTATGGAAAATGGTCGAGTAAAGAGTAGAACTATTTTTTGTGCGGATTCTTCTAAACTGAATTACACATGTCAAGACCGACTGTTCATCATAAGATAAAAAGATGTTGCTTTATAACACAAACACTTTCAATGGGGAGCTCTGTAAAGCCGGTTTAAGCTCTCCAGTCGTTCCATATTGCCGACTGACCGTTCCAAGGCGGTAACTGCCGGGTTAGCACTTTGTGTTAAATGACTTATCACAGATCTGTTCTTACTTTTATATTTGGCTCGCATGATAATACATTTTTCCTGTATCTGTTTAAATTTTGGTATATGTTGCAGTTCTTGCAGGACTTTGTCTGTTATTCTTAACAAACCGTCTGATATGACCTATAAATATGTTTTCGTGCTTATTTTTGTTGTGTTTTTTTTTTTTTTTGATTTTGTGTTATTGATTTTCCTACTGTCTATTTGTATAAATAACTTCCACAGTTGCAATCATGCATTAATAAATCAAGATACAAATTAGAAAAAAAAAGCTTAAATTAAATATGCGTCAAACCAAATCAAAAAAATCTTCAGAAAGTTTATTCATGAATTATTCTATGTCGACCATTTTCTTCACTTAGAGAGATATCAAAATGTTAAGATCATAAATTTATAATGAAGTAAATAAATAAAATAAAAACTTAATCTAAGTGATTTGAAATGTACCTCGTTGATAATTCGATAGGTAGGCGAAAATGGTTACTTCGATTTTCCGAATTAATCATGACCTAGATACTATGGAAAGTTCAACTCCTACTTACTGAGAGGCAAGTAAAAGAAGAATGGAAACCAGCATACAATGAACACGCCGACAACGATTCCAAGTGTCTTGGCGGCCTTTCGTTCCTTCTTAAATTTCGCCATTCTGCCTGCCAGGGTGACCTTGGAACACGTCTTTTTACTTGATCCTTCCGAATGTTCGCTGGAACTTGACAAGCGACAGAATTATAGGAACTTGTGTAAAAACAAACAACATAAATACATTGTATAATTGCAAGACTCAAAAAGTTTACGCCCAACTTCACATCCAGTTAGCGAGGAATCAATTTCAACCAATTTAGCAATTACTCTAGAGCAAGCAGCACAGGAGTAAAAAGTCTTTCTCCAAATAAAATTGGCAATAAATTCAGCTTAGCTACTAAACGTCTCATTTATGATAGTTTAGGATTTAACAGTAGACACAATTCACTCTACAGGCTTCCTCAAATGGTATTATACATCTTGTCTACTTACAGAGTAAATTCAAGAAGATGTGAATTTAATTAGAGGTTGAGAATGCAGTCTCCGCAGTCACTAATGGGTCGGAATGCAATATTAACGTAATTGAGTTATATTTGTGCAAGTAATGTTGTCTAGTCGCACCTTTACTATTATTCTCTATATAAATCAGTAATTGACCGACATTTCTGTAATTAATTTCTCATCATTGTTAAACAGTGCGGCTAAAGATAATAGTGTATGTTTGTTATCGTAATGTATGAGCGTGGTATATGCTATAGATGCTATTTGTCGATTTTGGATGGACTATCGTATTTTATTTCACGAGTGGTCATAGAAAAAAAAAACGTTACGAGTTGCAACTACAAACGAAATATTATGTTTCTGTGAACACGAGTGAAATAGAATATAAGTTGAATTCGAGCACAAACTGAAATCGGTCATTTTTATTTTTTATTTTATGTTTATTTTTTCTTTAATCTATATTTTAATCAGCTGTTATACAGAGACTTTAACGATAACATTATCATTCCGCTGCAGGCCATAGTGATTTTTTCGCGTTTTTTTCTTACTTTTTCATCCAAAAGCACGAAATAAAACAAAAAGCATGATCTATGATGCATTTTGTTTTGAAATTTTGATAGGAAAAAAAAATAGCACTTCACTTTCACACTGACTAGCTGCACATCGTTTGTTATTCTCGGTCACAATTTCAGGGATTTTCTTTACCAATTCTAGTCAAGTGTTGACATTGATAAATTGGTATGCATTGTCCTTGGATGTCTTGAGGAAGTTCCAATAACTTATAGACGATAGCATAAGGCAACGTACTTGTTATCACTCTCAAAGCGACATGCGTGCCTATGCTAGTGAATTTGATTGAAATCTAATATTTCTGTTACATATCAGATAATTCTTTAGATTACATGATTTACATAAAGGCCCATATATAGGGTGTGGTTACTCCTTTTTATCCTGTTTTCACGCGTTAATGTGCAGGATAAAGGCTTGTCGGATAAACTTAGTGATATCCAGTCAATAGGTCACGTGACCAAACCACGCGTATGAATACACTGTTTACATTAGTTATGTTCAAACGCTCTTAATGAAACGTGTAATTAATGCTTTTTCGCCGATTTATGTAATCATTCATGGACTTTTTTGAACATTCATGTACTATGTTGACATGGAGATTAAAAATATAAAAAAGAACGGAGGTTCGTGTCTAATTTTCGATATTTTTCCTTCAATCTTCCTCGTTTGTTTACAGATTTCCTTTTTTTAATATAAAAGATAAAAAAGCAGGATAAATCGAATACATGGTTGGTGCCGAGAATAAGAAACTTTATTTGGTTCGCTTAGAAGCATATCTCGCCAGGATATTCGCTTCTCGCTAACCAGATAAACTTTCTCATTCTCGACACCAACCATGTATTCTCTATATTACAGGAAGCTATTGAGAATAAGATTTGGTAATATGGATCAAAGAGCTAAGTGCAGTATTCGTGTACTTGGTTATGAGCTTTTTATGGCGTTATAGTTCAGTATATCAAGAGTTATTTTGTTTATATGTAATATTCTTTTCATCAGTTTTATCTCAAGATGTATGTGCTAACTGTTAGTTGTCTCACTTTGATGGGATATTTTTATTTACACTGTTTTTGAAAAAAAAATCAGAAAGTATGAGGTTTAAGGACCCCGGACGATTCTATCTTACTTACTTACCGTTCCAAGGTGGTTACTGTTATATTTTTGTCTCGGTGTAATGTCTTGTTTAATGTGCTTTTGTCTCTTTAAGTTAACTCTGTAATTCCTTCTCAAGAGGTAGTTTGATTTGATATCCAGGACAATACTTAGACTTTATAGGTTATAGGAATATAGGAATTATAAACATAGATCTTGAAACATGTTTTCTATCAATTTAACTTCTAATTTGTGTCATGCGTCGTCTTTTCCCTATTGTTAGGAGCTACATGTATAGTCATGCAGCATGTATGCTTGGAATTTATATCAAACCTATTGATTCTCAAACGTTACCTAAAACCTGTAAAACTATTCGATTGCAAAAGCCACCGGTCATTATATAAAGAAAATTTTGAGGTGATAGTTTCCTTTGAATCTTAATGGGCTTGATAGAACTAAAGGTAAAAAACATTTCTAAAAGGAGTTCCGTACTGAATGATTTCTGAGATCTGATCTGTTACATCTATATTCACCTGCTGCTTTGGTATTGCTGAAGCACGTTGGTATTGTTTGAGAAGTGTTTCCCTGTATGTATGCGTAGCACGACATCATTTTCTTGATCGATCCTCGTCGTCTTTACACCACTTGTAAGATACTTGTAATGTGCTGTAGCTGCCTTATAAATCTTCGCATACACTATCATGATAATGAACATAGGAATGTAAAACGACCCGGCTGCTGAAAACACGACGTATCCGACTTGTTTTGTTAGGGTACACGTTCCTGCCGTAGGTTCTGCTGTCTCCTTCCAACCAATTAGTGGTCCAATTGAAATGGCAAAAGACAGTACCCAGACTATAACGATGATGAAAAAGGACTTTCGTTCGGAAATGATGGTAGAGTGTTGAAGAGGCCGCGTCACGCCGATATATCGATCTAAACTAATAACGCATAACGTCATAATCGATGCCGTACACCAGAGCACGTCAGCGGATGCCCATATCTCGCACAACAACGAACCGAACGGCCAGTACCTCAAAGTCTCAAATGTCGCCGAGAATGGCAGCACGGTGATACCAAGGCAAAGATCGGCCACCGCCAGGTTGACAATAAAGTAGTTGGTCGTACTTCTGAGGTGCGAGTTCACGTATACTGCAAGAAGCACCAGAAGATTCCCACAGATTGTAATTATGTTAATACAACCGAGAACTAATCCAAGAATAATAATCCGGGTTAGAGAAACGTGATGCTCTAACTGTTCTTGCATGCTGTCATTTGAATAGTCCGTTTGATTATTTATGAGACTGCTAAAGTTAGTCAGGTTGTAGAAAGGAATGAGGTCCGTCATGTTGCTGTCGTGGACGAATATCTAGACAAGGCCGTTGATTGAGTAAATGATTTCTGAAAAGAAGAAAGAAGTATGGTACAATATAATAAACGTTTTTTATTGATAAAAAGGCAATTCATATACAATGTTGTGTCATATACAAGGAACAGATTTCTAAGCCGGGACTTTCCCCGTCATGACCGACTAAACTTGATTTGCTCTCTCTCTCTCTCTTTCTTTCTCTTTCTCTCTCTCTCTCTTTCTCTCTCTCTCTCTCTCTCTCATACCCACACCCACACACTCACACACTCAATTTATTTTTATCCTGCTCTCACGCGTAAATGTGCAGGATAAAGCCTTGCCGGTCAAACTTAGTGATATCCAGTCATTATGTCACGTGACCAAACCACGCCCATGAATACACTGTTTACATTAGTTATGTTCATATGCTCTTAATCAAATGTGTAATTTATGCATTTTTGCTGATTTATGTAATCATTCATGGATTTTTTTAACATTTATATATGTTGACTTGAAAATAAAAAAAAACTAAAGGGAGGTTCCAGTCTGAATAAAGAAGGAGTAAAGCGGCTATTGTTTTTCCAATATTTTTTCATTCTTCCTCGTTTGTTTACCGATTTCCTATTTTCTCATATAAAATATAAAAAATCGAATACATGGTTTGTGCTGAGAATAAGAAAGTTTTCCTGGTTCGTTTCGAAGCGTATCTTGACTCGCTAAAGTTTCCCTAGATATTCGCTTCTCGCTCACCAGATAAACTTTCTCATTGCCGGCACCAACCGTGTATTCCCTTTATTTGTATTGAGAGTCAAGACAACAAATACATGACTATTAAAATCATAGGAATGTAAGAATCTTGTTGGCAGAAGCTGTAATGTTAATACTTCTGTGGACAGCAAAGCAACGTTTGCACTCTTTTTGTTCCCGAGAAGCAATACTTATAATTAAACTCCAAATGCATGTGCTAACTGAACATTGTTTCACTTTCACCTAAAGTTTTTATTAACACAGTTTGTTTGATAGAAAAACATTCAGGAAGTGCGAGGTTGGAGCGCATCACAAACCAGTTTTAGCACCATAGTCGGTCCTTTTGCCGACAAACCGTTCCAAGGCTATGACTGATGTTTTTTCTTTTTGTGTGTCATGTCTCGTCTCTGTGTTTTTGTCATATTTAAATTTATCATGTTTGCCTTTGTCTAGCAGTAGATTAAGTTTTAATATCTGTGGAAACTTTGATAGGGCCTTTTCTTATTTACCTCTATAGGAAGGGAAAATATATAAGACAAATGATATGCATTTGGTACTGAAGTAGAATGAATAAAACGAGAGTTCAGAGGAATAATGTAAAAAAAATCGAGAGACCTTGAAAAGTAGAAGAATGGGCCAAGTGACAAGGATATTGATGGAACGCAAACATCTATTTTGATTGCACACAATTCGTATTAAGGAAAGTGTTGTTATGAGTTCGATTGGAATAGAGTTTCAAATTAGCACATTGAGACATCTGAGTTGATTTATGTATCATGCGCATGCTATCCCAGCGACTTATTTTGCATGCATCGCAGATATTTGGATCTTACTTTTATTTTATGAGGACATGGAAACCAAATTACTGATGCATGAGCAACATAAAAAACTATTTCGTTAAATTTAAATGAAAGATGGTCCTTGCCGTCTGGTAATGTACATAAAAGTATACAGTTCAACAGCACACCACAATAATTTTAAGTAAAATACTTAAATGAATACAGTTCAACAGCATTTCACAATAATTGCAAGTAATATACTTAAAGGTATATAAATCAACAGCACTCCACAATAATTGTAGGTAATACTATTAAAGGTATACAGTTCAACTGCACTTCATAATAATTGTAAGTAATATAATTTAAGGCATACAGTTCAACAGCACTCCACAATAATTGTAAGTAATATAATTAAAGGTATACAGTTCAACAGCACTCAACAATAATTGTAGGTAATATAATTAAAGGTATACAACTCAACAGCACTCCACAATAATTGTAAGTAATACAATTAAAGGTATACAGTTCAACAGCACTCCACAATAATTGTAGGTAATATAATTAAAGGTAATACAGTTCAACAGCACTCCACAATAATTGTAAGTAATATAATTAAAGGTATACAGTTCAACAGCACTTCATGATCTTATATACAGAGAGTAAAAAACTTGTAACATGATCATATATCAACATATGTGCACTTTAATAATCAAACAAAGACTTTTTCCGAAATGTTAAAAATAAGAAAATAAGTATGTCAATGTCCTTTGAGCATTGCAACATATAACAAACGCTGCAAAGGCACCTTTATCATGTGTCTGTCTTTGCAAATTTAGCAAATGCTACAACAATTAAAGCATGTGGAATGTTGATGTTTTATCGGATACAGCGGTTCACTTACACGCGTAAGAAACAAAAAGTTAAGTTGATTGTTTCTTATTAGTTCTATCTGTATTTCTATAATCAACTATATTATTGTATCTGGATAAAAAAAATCTCATAAAGCTTTTTCTACTCTAAGATTTAATTGCACATTTCCAAATAAGCCCCAAGTTATAACGGGCGAAGACATCATAAAACTTATTTACCCAAGTCGGTGTTTTTGCCGAGTGACCGCTCCAAGGTGGTAACTGTTGGTTTACCCTTCTTATATAAAGCTTTTTAAAAATTTTCTTGTAACTTTTATATTTGACATACGAATAAGAATGTTTGGGATGGGGATGGGATTTCTCGGCATTTTTGCCGATACTGTGCAGCGACATTTCTATCATTATAGCACATGGGCACTTATGAGGTGCCAGGGACTGTACCCGGCAGGTCCATTATACTGACACCGACGAACCAGGCGTAATGCTGTCCCTTTAACCCCGAGGGAAGCCACTACTAAAACCTTTAAGGTCTTTGGTTTGACACAGACAAGGATTGAACCCGCGACCTTCCGATCCGCAAGCCTACGTTCTAAGAATATATGGCAAAGTCCTATGAGCATTGCAACATTTAACAAACTCTGAATAGCACCTGTGCCCTGAATCTTTGCAAATTCTTATAAATGCTACAAATACTCAAAGGACTTTGTTATAGTTTCTTATTTTAAAAACTACGGAAAAAAACCTTTGTTTGATCAATTAAATTGTGCATATGATGCATACGTCTATCATATTACTAGTTATTTTGTCTGTATATAAGCTCTTTTTATCCGTTTTAACTGCTGATGCAGCAGGTTCTTACTGTTAATTGTCTCACTTTACTGGGATCTTTTTATTTACACAGTTTGATAGAAAACCTTCAGGAAGTGCGAGGTTGGAGCGCTTCACAAACCAGTTTTAAGCACCCCAGTCGGCCGAATGACCGTTCCAAGGCGGTAACTGGTGTTTTTTTCTTTGAGTGTGTTATGTCTTGTGTCTATGTTTTTGTCACTTTTACATTTAGCATGCTTGCCTTTGTCTAGATGTAGTTTAGATTTAAATATCTATATATGTGGTAATTCTTATTGGACATCTTATTTTATATTAAGTTCATTGTATCTGTTGTAACTCCCGATGTAGGTGACTGATAACTAATAGTTTTTCTTTTTGTATGTTATGACTTATTTTCCTCTTCAGATAGACTTTTAGACAAAATTTTAAAAAAGATTCTCTGCCTCAATAGAGGTCAGAATAGAATCAGAACAAACACTAAAGAAGGGTGAATATAATGATGTCATTTTGACGATAATTACAAATAATATGTCACACTGTCATAGAAAAGGTTCTCCGGCTTCTGAAGAAACCTTCTTTTGTCTTGGAAAACCCTTGTTTGGTTATAGGGTGAGATGAATAACACTAAATGATTTCAGGTTTTGGCTTGTCTTTGTGTGTGTGTGTGCAATAATCTATCTGAGAATTTTTAAACCTGCAGCCAAATATTTTATATCATAATAAAAAATATTTGATTTAAATAAAGATGCTATTTTGGGCATTCGATAATTTGCTACCGTCTTAAATTTTCATAATTGATTTTTTTGTGACCTTATTAACAATAAAAATATATTTAAATCCTATATAATATAACATTTGCCATGACGTAAAACAAATAAATTGTTGCAATTCATAGATGTCTAGGTAAAAATATCATTTATTTATTATAATTGTTTTAGCTTATCCAAGTATTAATATTTATGAAAAAATATTCATTTATTTATTTTAATTGTTTTAACGTATCCAAGTAATAATAATTATGAAAAAAATATTCATTTATTTATTTTAATTGTTAAAACATCATGGCAGGGGCACTTATGAGATGCCCAGGGACTGAACCCGGCCGGTCCATTATACTGACTCCGACGTGTCATTCGCAATACTGTCCCCTTCGCCTCGAGCGTTAGGAGAGAAGCCACTACTACCAACGTTAAAGTCTTTGGCTAGACCCGGCCGGGGTTTGAACCCACGACCTCCTGATCCGCAAGCCGACGCTCTACCACCAGAGCTATTGCAGCCGGTTGGGAATACAAAGCAAGCTGGCAATTATAAACATCCAGTAGGTCATACAACTGAAGTAAATTTGCTTGTTGAGAATATTTGAAATTGTTGCTGTCACTCAATGCAGCAAATGTTCAAACAACTTGTAAACCATTATATCTAAGGTCCTTAATTATATTTTCTATAAAATGTGTTTCCAATGTTGTATTTATTTTTATGTACAAAGCACAGCAGGAATCTCTACACCAGAAATCAAACATCATGTTTATTGCAAGTGAACAATTAAACTTTTATTGACGTAATTTGAATTGCATGTTTGTTACTTACCTTTGTGTATATAAATCCTTTTCATTTGTATGATTATAACTTCTTACTAGGCACAATTCGTTATCGGTTAAGCCACTCAATTCATCATATAACAATTTCAAAAGAGCGTTGTTTTAAAGGAAATTATATGTTTAAGTGTTATCAGATATTTACGCACGTTTTATATAAAAATATCAACACAATAAATTCCATTTTTCCAAATAAATATATATTAAATTATCCAATAATTTTGAATATTCTTTTTTTTTGCTTTCCACAGAGTTCACAATTCAAAACACTTCTTTTCAACTCGTTTCCTCTAAATCACACACAAGTACTCCAATCTAGCAAAAAATATATCTCACACCACAATTATTTTCCGTTTGGACTCATTTGCTATTCCAATATACAGTTTCCTGAGAATATTCTAACGGAATAATTTTCTTTATTATGCCTTCTGATATATACAGCATGGTGCCAGATATATTTATAAGAATACCAAAGCTTGTCTTGAATCACTGATTTCCAGCAAGTGATAAAATGTTGACCGGTTTCTTAGGACATATATTTCCGTCTCATGTCTAGAGCTTCCAGTTTGGCCTAGCATTGTGGGTGCTCTTGTTAGAACCGTGGAATCGTAATTGGAAAAGTGAATGAGGAGCGGTTCTCAACGGCAAGGCTTGAGATTAAAATATGCTGCGCTGTTGAGGTGTTTATCAATATGGAAATGGCAGGGAGAACTGTATGTCTGCACGATATGTATGGCATAATTGGTGAAGGTTGAATATAAAACTACGGTACTGTAAGACCCTTTTTAATTAAAAAATAAGACCTAACAAAGTAAATACCTTATACATATTTAAAATATCCTCGTGTCAAAATGTAGTCTAAATTATAGACGCTTTTGAGCAGAAAATGTTAAACGCATTTTATTGAAATTGGCTTTGGAGAGTATTTATTGACACAATTTATTGATAGGTTATTTTTAGAAAGAAGATATATGTATATGTGCTATATATGGAAATATCTGGATATATGCAATGTATGGAAATATCTGGATATATGAAATATATGTAAATATCTGGATATATGTAAATATCTAGATATATGCAATATATGGAAATATTTGAATATATGAAAAATATGGAAATATCTGGGTATATGGGAATATCAAGATATATGCAATATATGGAAATATCTGGATATATTCAATATATGAAAATATCTGGATATATGCAATATATTGAAATATCGATATATGAAATATATGGAAATATCTGGATATATGAACTATATGGAAATATCTGGAAAAAATGCAATATATGGAAATATCTGTATATATGAAATATATGGAAATATCTGGATATATGTTATATATGGAAATCTTTTTAATTGCTTCTTCACCTTTTTCCTCATTTTCCAATTTTCTATTCATGTCGTTCAACTCCTCTGTAATTACATTCCATAAATTTTAGTTTAGTAGTACTGTCAAACGGAATTCAATGCTCCCATAATGACATTCTTAAGTGTTCAGACAAGTAATACTTTTAAAACATAATTCGATGCTCTAGGTCCTAAAAGTTCCTTTTATTGCCTTCACATTAATTCTTTTTTCTAAAAGTGCAAACATTGAAACTGCGAGCGAAGCAAACAAAAAATATAAAATAATTCGCTCTGACGTCGGTATCTATTTTTAGCAGAGATCACTATCGTGCTTATTCATAGACTTGGAAGGATTGAACTTTTATAGTGGTTTATTGCGATTGTTATTGTATAAAAATGTGTGCAGTGTTCAAACCCGTCTTTAAATGTACTAAGGTATTAGTTTATGCAGAAATTATGACTAGATTCCTCGAATGAATGGTAAGGAGTTGCTACATGTATTTGTAACATAATTCGATACTCTAAGTCTTTAAAGTTTGATTTATTGCCTTCACATTAATTTTTTTTTCTAAAACTTCAAACATTGAATCTGTGACGGAAACAAATACATCTGAAGAATTGCAACTGAATTTGTAATGATATATTAAAAGAAAGTCAAACTTCAGAATATAATTATTTATTTAAAACAACGTTTCGGCCATAGGCCTTCATCGGTTATGACAAGAATGTTATGATGACGTCATGACGTCATAACGTCAAGATACATATTATCATAATACATAATTTGGTGTATTATTAACTGAATTCGTCTTAATATTTTCAGTGCCCTTGAATTGTATTTCTGCAAAAAAAATGTTCCACTGAATATGTGATGAATGGTGGCATGTGTTTTGGGGATATTTCTAATTACTCAGTTTGGAGCAATAACGTTTAGACAATTCTATTCAAACATTCCTAATAGTTATAAAAAGTATCACAGCTTCTAATAATTGGTTTGTATTTGGTAGCAAATACGTGCAATATTATTCTCTATTAAAAGCAACAGGTAAATGCACGATATTGTTTAGATGACTAAAATACATATATATGTATGTCCATTTATATAGCAAACATTTAGTCCTTTATATATACTGTCTCGTCTTACTTACCTCCTTGGCATACTATAATATATTCTCATATTATTTTGTTCGATTTTTTCCAATAAACACATCCGAAGACAACCTATTTTCTAAAAACCGGGCTACTGCTAACTAAAGCGTACAATCCCGTCAGTGAAACAGCGATCGGTGCTACAAAAAAAAATTAATTAAAATAATAGATACACCAATTAACGACAGGCTGGGTTGTTTTACTACGTAGATTGATCTTGTTAAATATATTGTGCTACTAGATATTCATGTGTTTCTGAATCAGGATTGTAAACTCTATGCTAAAGAATGGTAGTCACAGTTAAGGGAATCATTTAAATGTGGTATCCAACAGTTTGGACCATTTTTCTCAAATAACCAAATATGTCACTGTTACATAAAAGAGTCCTGCAGAATGTCGTTCATTTATGTCTATGATCTGTGCGAAAAGTAAGAAATAAATTGGTCATTTCAAAGAAGGTATTTCCTATCTGACTCACGCTGCAGAGATGATAATTTTGAACTAAGAAAAATACGTGACAGTATAATTGTCGTGCTTACTTATAGATTTGGAAATAATGGGTATTAATATTGATTTTTTCAATAGATGAAGTGTTTAACATCGTCTTAACTTAGAGTAAAGTATGGGTTTTAACAGAAACTATGTATTTAAATAAGGGACAAACTTTCCAATACGACCTTCAAGCACCGGACATTAAAAAAAAATCCGGGCATTCGTAAAAACCTTGAATTATTCTTGCCAGTTAAAATTGTATTTGCGTAAACATCTTCGGTCAACCACCGTCTAAATGCTGTCATTTGTCTGTGCTTTGGCAGAAAGTAGGCGACAAGAAAATAAATAATCGTCTTATGTGGAAGACACGACATTTTCTTTGGGGTTTCTTTAACATTTTTGAATGTGTCCTCTAATTTTACCAGTAAACAAGACCGTGAAAAGTGTCCTAAACATAATGTAATAATCTGCAAAAAGTTGTATTATGTTCTTTTTGGCATAACAAATACAATGTCCTTCTTCTAGATTCAGGTGAAAACATTCATAGGTAGAAGAAAACACATTTTCTTTGTTTAGTTTACTATTTCAATGTGTCATCTAACTTTAATTATACACAAGACCGTGATAAGTTACATAGACATAAACATGCTAGAAAAGTCTACATAATGTTTGTTGTTGTTTTTTTTGTTTTTGTTTTTTGGTTTGTTTGTTTTTGGGTTTTTTTTTTGTTTATTTTTTGTTGGAACAAATTCCAATATTTACTTAAGATTTTTCCCGTCATTTCCCGTAAAAAATATGAACATTTAGTCATCGTTAGTCACTTAAACTTTAAATTTTGCCAACAGTCAAAAGAAACGAAGTTCAACTCAAGGTAAAGATTAACACCGACCAGAGCAGTGTATGAGCTTTTGTTTAGGTTTTTACATAACCATAATATATGCAGTTTTAGGATTAGACTTAACATAGATTTTTATGTTTGGAGATGGATTTAAAAAGGACAAGTGAATAACAAAAGGTCTTATAAAATAGCTACATATATTTGAATCTTAACTACCTCTAGACCAAGGCAAGCAGTGCAAATCTAAATGTGACAAAAAAACGTAACACACGAAATAAAAACCCGGCAAGTACCGCCTGGGAACGGTCAGTCGGAATGTGACTGCTTTTATTGCAAGATCTTGTGTCAGTCCAACAAATTGTGTGTAGTTTAATCATAATAAAGGAAATTCATTTCATCTTCACAAGTCGAGTGTTGACATTGATCAATTTGCATATATTGTCCGTATTTTTTTTGCGCCACGAACATGACAGTAGAACAATATACCAGATAAATAGTCAAAAGTGGTTTTCGAGCAATTGCTATTGATTTGGACTGAAACCAATTACATTCCTATTTAGGATAATCATTTGCACTTTTGTATTTCACTGCTAGCTGACAAATATGATTCATTATTCTTTACTTACTATGATTATTCAAAGCCAGAAGAAGACAATGTGCGAGGTTAGAGCTCTTTAAACCGGTTTAAGCACCCCAGTCGGACCATATTGCCGACTGACCGTTCTAAGACGGTAACTTTCGGGTTTTTTCTTTTTGTTAAATGACTCATCATAGATTTGTTCTTACTTTTACATTAGGCTTTGCATGTGAATACCTTTGTTAGGTGCCTTTACAGGATTATGTATATGTTGCAATGCTCATAGGACTTTGTCATATATTCTTACTAAGATGTAAGATTGTAACTACTACTGCTACTACTACAACTAAAAGTAGTAGTAGTAGTAGTACAAGAAGTAGCAGTAGATGTAGTAGTGGTAGTTGTAGTAGTAGTAGTAGCAGCAGCAGTAGTAGTAGTAGTAGTAGTAGAAGTAGTAGTAGTAGTAGTAGTAGTAAAGATAGTAGTAGTAGTACTAGTAGCTGTGGAGGGAGACCCCAGACAAATGTCTTGGTAGAACCACCGGCGCACAGCAAGTCAAGTGGAAATGGACTCCACATTAGGTCATTCGCCCCGAAACACCTGTAATGATGTAATTCTGAGACATTAGCTTGTTAAACCAAAGGCCACAATATAATTACTTTAACATGTCTTATAATAAATTGCCCGTTAAAACACATACGTACACAACGAGTACATAAGTTTCTTGTGCATATATCTCAACTTCACTGTTGTAATTGTTTGTTTCTGTTGTTATTATTGTTGTTCTTATTAACTTGTTGTTATATGAAATATCATATCCCATCGCTTAATTGTTTGGCCGTGTTTAATTACTACAAAGATGTTTATATTAATGTAAGTTCTATGACGATGCGGATGCGTCTGTATATACAATTTATTGGCGCCTTAAGAGCGCTGATGACGCCGTAAGTGTAAAGAATAACCCTCCTGAAGTACTTCATGATATACTTTAAATGGCCCAACACGATTCATCAGCCGATGAACGTCACAAACCAACGATTAATTCCTTATATTTACATAACATTCAAAGTCAATTACAACCAATTAATTTAAAAAAAAAAGATTATTACGACGCCGTTCATTTTACCGTTATAAGGCAAACCTTGCGCGACTACTTGTACAAGTTAGATCAAACGAATAGCGTACGCTGCGCGTGAAAAAATCCATCGCATTTAAGCCACGCCCACAGAATCAAGAAGCAAAATAACAAGAAGGTATTTCCTCATTTATAGTTCTATTTATGTTACTGTTACAGATTTTTAACTAGATAATGTGTTTGAAACCACAATTATTCGTTATGTGTTTGCAAACAAATGAAAAAGTGAAACGCTTCATTACCTTTATAGTCAATTATGCTTTAAAACAAAGAACTCATGAGTTGAATTATTTTTTACAAACACGTCTGTTGTATGAGGTTATTTTGACGTCATGTTTACGTTAATTCATGAAAACAGTCAGTAATAAATAAGCTCCGCCCACCTAGCAAATCAGCAATCAGAAATGCAAACACGCGCTGGCTACGTAATACTGTAGTTTATCGAGAAATGAACGTACTGTTTTATGTATTGTTCATTGCAGCGGTAAACATTGTAAATGTAGATGTTTTAACGTACAAATTTACTATATTTATTTCCAAAAAATGATCAGAAATCCGCTCCGCATTTGAAATAAATTTATTCATTTATTCTTAGACTCTTTTGCATTCAATGCTTCCGCCAAAGTTCTAAAAGTGCCATATCTTCAGGATATCTGGAACTCGGTGATTCCGACAGAACCTGTGTTCATCAATCTCCATCAACTTCGGCGAACAATAAAAATGACAACAAGCAGACAGGAAGCATGCTCGTTTGTCAGTACTGTTGAAACTGAAACTGAGAAAAAAAGTTTAATGTTGGTAGTTTGTTTCCTTTTTTTAACCTACGGTTTGGAAAATATTAAAAACGAATGTATCTTGAACAAATAAAGTAGATAAATCTGTTATCGTATCGGAATGATTCTTAACAGAATAATTTTGAGTTATTGGGAAACGGTTCTTATTGTGTGTTTTGTTAGTTTTTTGTAACATTGCACTGACACAATTACGGTCATAATGGCGAAATCGAGATAATTATTGGTGGAGAAAGACCCCAGACTTATATCTGGGTAGAACCGCCGGCACAACTCACATGAAAGTTTACGCCCCGACCGGGACTCGAACCCACGCGGAGTTTGAGGAGTTTCACGTCAGCGACTCGAAAAGCTCGGCCACGGGCGCCTCACGAAACGGTTCTCATAATTACGCAATTCTGCTTGGGATGAATTTATAAATGGTCTGTGTTTTAATAATATAAACACTTCTCAACTAAATGTGCATTTTAGGTGGCTTATCAATTATTACCCGATCATGAAATGCAAGACATATTTCTACTTGGTTTAGACAGTAAACTAGTAAAATATCAAACCCATTTATTGTCTTGAGTACGTGTCTAAAGGAAAGCTTCACGCAGAATTTACACACTATATTGAATATACCTTATGATTAGACATATTTTCCTAGTTAAGTAAAAATCTACATTTGAAATGAAATAATATATTTTAACAATATGTTTCTGTATTTTTAAAAATGCCCTGTAATACCGCATAAAATTAACAATATCACTTTAACTTACAACTCTTACCGTGACATTGCTTTGCATTTGTACCAAGGCTTTTGTTTGCTCAATGTTCTATTATGATTCGTCACGGTTTTGTTGTAACTTTAACAACTGATTGGCATAAGGATGTCTTTGTCCTGTACCTTTTCAGAAGTAAATGCACGTTGCAGTCCTCATAGATCTTTTTCATATTGTCTTATTATTTCCTCCCAGATAATTTTAGTCAAGTCGAGAGGCGACTTTAAACTAATGGCTCCTCGGTTTCCCACCGCGTTCATCAACAATATGCATAAATTTTGGATAATTTATGGAATCTTCACTCTTGTTCATCATTCAACACGAAATTTAAATAATTACAAAAAAATGGTGCCATCTTCATTGAAATATTTATTCATGACTCTCACCTCACCACGTGAGTTCAAGTCCGGGTCGGGCAAGAGCTGCAAGTGTGGAGGTTTTCCAGCTTACCTGCGTTGCGCAGGTGGTTCTACCCAGACGTAAGATATTCCTCCACCAATAATTAGCTGGACGTCGCCAATATGACCATAACTGTGTCAATGTAACACCAAACAAAACAAACATAATTTAAGACTGATCTGTCTTAGGTAAAGTTATTTGCTACCAAAATAAATCTTCCGGCTACCTTCGTAATCGAGTAAGGGTGACGGATTTTAGATGTTTTAGATGATCAGGACAAACAGTATGAAAAGCTACCATCAAAGGTTCGGCAATTCCTTAAATTTGCAATTGAAAGTATATACATCTTAGGAGTGTTTGAAAATATAAAATGCCTTCCTTTTGGTTATGGAAAAAAACATAAACAAATAAATAACAAATCTACAAGAATTCAAAGAAATAGTGAGGCTTGTGAAAAAATAAAATACGGTAATGAATTTGCCGAGTAAAAAAAGCTTTAAGAATTGGCTGTTAATTGATGCCTTCCAACAAGTTATAACATTAATGATATGATTAACACACAGTTCGTCCAAATACAGTGTAAGGCATATAAGTCCTTATCAGTTCATTGCCTTTATAACTCGGTCACTGTAATGTTTAAAATCAAATCAAACGATAAGAATGTATATGACAAAGTCCTATTGGCATTGCAACATATACAAAAATTTGAAAAGGCACAGGACAGGGGTATTCACAGGCAGGCCAAATATTAAACTAAGAACAAAATATATATAACTTGTGATGAGTCATTTAATGAGCAAACCCGACAGTTACCGCCTTAGAACGGTCAGTCGGCAATATGGACAGACAGGGAAAAAGTAAACCGATCCATTTGAATAAATGTCCAAGCGCTGACGTTTTGTTTGACAAGTTATGACAAAAGTAGTGACGTCATTGAAACACAATGTCCGCATAGTGTTTAGAAGAGAGAAAGGTATTATTTCGATTAGAAGAACTACAAAAAATGTTGATAGTAAATGAAATTAACCGATATCATTTCAATATGTAAGACAGGTAGGACACTGTGGTGAGAATTCGAGTACAGCAGTTAATTAACCTTTCGCCTTCAAAGTTCGATATTTTTTTACTGATTACTAAGTTCAATAACTTTTCTTGTGAGAATCGTGTGGAAATAAGGTCTTGAAATATTTCTTGTTCAAATGAAAAGAAAATTTGCATAAACGCCACTAACTAGAACTCATCTACATGTCTTTGAGTTCAATTTCAGAGGTATCACTACTGTGCTTTTGTTATGTAAGTACTGTCCATAAACTATCATTTAGTATACTTGCTTTCAATATTTTAAGTGAAATTAGATCGCTGATAATGTTAACTTAATGGAGTTATGATAATAAGAATATATGACAAAATCCTATGAGCATTGCAACATATACCAAAATTGGAAAAGGCACAGGACAAAGGTTTTCACATGCAAGCCAAATGTTAAAGAACAATTCTGTGATGAGTTATTTTACTTATAGAGTAAACAAGACAGTTACCTTCCTATCCTCTTTACATAAAATTGGCGAGGACCAGTTACTGCGACTGAATCATAAGTGCAATTATGATATATTTTTATATGGAACATATATGACACAAGCTACGTATCCAAAAACTTTAGAATACCTTTAAGAAGAAATAAGATGACTAAAGAAAATGTCCTTGATGATTCCCAATTGTTAATTGTCGACTGTTTGAGAGATTGATTTGATCTTCCATAACAATTTTATCCTTCTATCTAAAATTGGAGTAAATTAATTTTAAGTTATATGTTATATATGTAATATATGTCATATGTCTGTCTATTGCTCAAATTTTGATTTATAATACCAGAATGCAAAGGTCGTAAAGAAAACATATTTCTTATCCACATCCACAATACTCTTCACTTTGATTTTTTTTCATATAAAAATTCACATCTATGTTAGCATTTAATTAATCCTATAATTGTTACTTCTTAGTGCGCATTAGACTTTGGTTCTCAATTCCATCTACTTTTGAACAGAATGCTACAACCAACTACACTTCTTCTTTGGTCCCTTTATTTATAATTAAAACAAATGATTTCATTTACAATTCAGAATTTTGTGTAATTTTACAAATAAAAAATAATACTTATCTATGCGGACATTTAAAGGACGCCATAACGTTCTCTTAATGACGTCATAACCTGAGCCGTTCAAATGTTGGTATATTCTTCATTGCTAATAGGACTTTCCTTATTAATAACTTTAAGATATTATATTTATTTTCTTCCTTTACTTCTCTTAATAAAAAGTATTCATCAGAATATTCAACTAATTTTACAACTTTATTCACAACATAGTTCAAAGTGAAAATTGATAATTGGAAGGGATATATAAACTTCAGTATAGGATAGAGTCTATTAAGACGTTTCTATAGAAAAAAAAGAAGCCGAAACGATTCTTTCCGATTTAGAAGTCCCCGCCTTACTTATACGTGTTCTACCAAAATGACATGCAATCCGCCCCATACCACTGTCAGTCAAACTGTCAATAATCTGGACGTGTTCAAACTTGTCACAAGGGGAGGAGTCAAGCCAGAATGCGTAGTTTGTTGCACATGCCCAGTTGAAAAAAAATAGTAAAATATATCAATCTATTTTGTTCATTATAAGAAAGAAAATAGAAAGGAGGTATACTGAAATAAATCGCTGAGGAATTAGAATTTTGATAGTACATGTAGCGCGACTTCTAAGTATGATAAGTACTACTATTCAAAAGAAATCTTAAAATGTCATTGCAGTGCTTTATAAGGCTGCAAATTTACTTATTAATGACAAAGAGTCATCATCATATGAGAAATAAACGAGACAGTCAGACACCTGTCAGTTTGGCTCAAGAGTCATTAAGTAGCAACTTCAAGTGTTTTCACATATTTTATTGATAATATGATATAAGAGTGGTACTTATGCGTACGTATAAAGTTTATTCATTGACAAAAAGGTCAAGTAATGTTTGGTAAATCTTATTCTTCGATCTATCAAAATATTGATAAATTCAAAAGTTACGAATGTACATTTTGTTCCATAAGTCAATTGTGTATATGAGAAATATGAATTAACTCACAATTAATCCATTTAACAAAAAGGGACAGGAATTTTTGTTTGATTTTCATTAATGTTTTAACCACAGCTTATTGTGCACATTTCGTGTATATTTGTGTACAGATTATTTATTTATTGCTCTTAATCAGAACAACAGGTGTTTAAGAAGTTCTTTATCATTAAACAAATCTGAGTTTTTATTTCCTGTTTAACATGATCGCAACTACAACGTTTACATCAACTTCTATTACAAAATTAAAATGTAGTTAATTTACAAAAAAATGCAAAATCGGAAAATAAATCAAAAGTAAATTTGCTTACTTGTTGTTTAAACCTAATTGCACTCAATTTAATAGTTTCAAACTTAAAATTGACAAAATTCACAAATATGTATGAACTTTTGTGAATAAAAGTGTCCACCAGAGCGTATTTTGATGTTCATTTCAAATACGAAATTCCGCGAAGGTTTCTTTCTTAACAGTTATATTTTGATATTAAAACGCTACACGTATCTCTCAAAATATTGTAATACATTATCCAAATCGTATAAGCATTTTGCAGATTCCGATGTCACTTATTATTAATTAAAACAAATATCTGACTTATAAAATATATGACATATTTTTAGCACAGGTTTAGTACCAAGAGTAAAATACACTATAACGATAATGGTATTTAGTGTTACTTAATAAGTTTACATTTGCCTGGCCAAGAGCATCAAAAAGAACCCTGCATCACTGCTGCACATTAAAAAATATAATGCTTTGCCGTTAAAAAACGACATAAAAACAAGGCGTCCTTAATCACTGAAAATCTCAACGTATTCCCCATACGGTCAGATCACCGTATGATGTTTAGATTGCGTACTGGTAAATGCCCTGATGTATCCTTCATCTTTTGCGAAAGAATCACCAGGCGATGGTGACGATGTTGATCGTATCATGGTATTCTCCGATTTACTACTTTGGCTATTGTAACAGGATACACCATTTGAGAAATCTACATCGACAAGATCGCTGACAGAGGAGTGTATTGATGGTGTTGTCCCGTGGGTACTGTGTGGGTAATGCAAGCGACGCTTATCTGCAAACACTCGCAGTGACATAAAAGGCGATTTGGAATTGATTCTGTGGGTCAAAGAAAGATCCGATCTCTTGTACACGTTCACAGAATGGTAGAGATGTCCACCATTAACGCTATCTGATCCTGTGGAGTTCTTACAAGCGTTGTATTGTTGTAGTTCGTTTACTGATCCCGGGGAGTAGTTCCTAAACAGCCGTGGTCGGCGTTTGAGCTGGCAGCGCAATACTCGGATAAAGGCTCGTTTGAATTCCCGGCTAGATGTAGCGTAGATGATAGGGTTCATCATGGAGTTACAGTATCCGAGCCAGAAGATGACGTTAAACAGCTCGTCCGGTCCGTGGCACTGACTGCACAAAACACCTGTAAATATATATAACACTGTATTTATCACATAACCTACCGCGCAAGCGTGAGGTAACACTCATGCGTTATTTTTAGGTAACTCACTAGTTAGTTATCGTAGTGTGACGTCATCATCGTAGTGTGACGTCATTAAGTATGTGTACTGTATCTGCCATTTCCTGATCACTTTGTTGTCGCCGTTTTATGCATTTTGTTGGACAATTTCATTTTAATTAATAAAAAAAAACCATTTTAGTCATGTAATAAAAACATATGTTCCCTTTTTATGGAAAATGGTTGAGTAAAGAACTTTTTTTGCGCAGATTTTTCTAAACCGAATTACACATGTCAAGAAAGACTGTTTATTATATGATAAAAAGATGATGCTTTGTTACACAAACAATTTCAATGTGGAGCTCTGTAAAACCGGTTTAATCTCCCCAGTCGATCCATATTGCCGACTGACCGTTTCCAAAGTGGTTACTTCCGGGTTAGCTCTTTTTGTTAAATAACTTATCACAGATCTGTTATTACTTTTATAATTGGCTCGCATGATAATATATTTTTCCTGTACCTGTTCAAATTTTGGTATATGTTGCAGTTCTCATAGGACTTTGTCTTATATTCTTTAACAAGCCGTCTGATATGACCCATAAATATGTTTTCGTGCTGATTTTTGTTGTGTTTTCTTTTTTGAATTTGTGTTATTGATTTTCTTACTTACTGTCTATTTGTATTAATTACATCCACAATTGCAATCATTCATTTATAAATCAAGATACAAATTATTAAAAAAAACAGATTAAGTTTAAAAATAACGTCATACCAAATCAAATACATCTTTAGAAAAAAAAATATGAATTATTCTATGTCGACCATTTTCTTTACCTAAAGAGATATCAAAATATTAAGATCATAAATTTATAATGAAGTAAATAAATAAAATAAAAACAGAATCTAAATGATTTGAAATGTACCTCATTTTCACGTCACCAAACCAAGCGTATGAATACACTGTTGACATTATTTACGTTCACATGCTCTTAATAAGTAGGCGAAAATGGTTACTTCGATTTTCCGAATTTATCATGACCTAGATACTATAGAAAGTTCAACTCCTACTTACTGAGAGGCAGGTAAAAGAAGAATGGAAACCAGCATACAATGAACACGCCGACAACGATTCCAAGTGTCTTGGCGGCCTTTCGTTCCTTCTTAAATTTCGCCATTCTTCCTGCCAGGGTGACCTTGGAACACGTCTTTTTATTTGATCCTTCCGAATGTTCGCTGGAACTTGACAAGCGACAGAATTATAGGAACTTGTGTAAAAACAAACAACATAAATACATTGTATAATTGCTAAAACTTAAAACGTTTACGCCCAACTTCACATCCAGTTAGCGAGGAAACAATTTCAACCAATTTAGCAATTACTCTAGAGCAAGCAGCACAGGAGTAAAAAGTCTTTCTCCCAATAAAATTGGCAATAAATTCAGCTTAGCTACTAAACGTCTCATTCCTGATAGTTTAGGATTTTACAGTAGACACAATTCACTCTACAGGTTTCCTCAAATGATATTATACATCTTGTCTACTTAAAGAGCAAATTCAAGAAGATGTGAATTTAATTAGAGGTTGAGAAAGCAGTCTCCGCAGTCACTAATGGGTCGGAATGCAATATTAACGTAATTGAGTTATATTTGTGCAAGTAATGTTGTCTAGTCGCACCTTAACTATTATTCTCTATATAAATCAGTAATTGACCAACATTTCTGTAATTAATTTCTCATCGTTGTTAAACTGTGCGGCTAAAGATAAAAGTGTATGTTTGTTATCGTAATGTATGAGCGTGGTATATGCTATAAATGCTATTTGTCGATTTTGGATGGACTATCGTATTATATTTCACGAGTCGTCAAAGAAAAAGAAAATAACGAGTTGCAACTACAAATAAAATATTATGTTTCTGTGAACACGAGTTAAATAGAATACAAGTTGAATTCGAGCAGACACTGAAATCGATCTTTTTTTTCTTCTTTAATCTATATTTTAATCAGCTGTTATACAGAGACTTAAACGATAACATTATCATTTCACTACAGACCAGAAAGAAATGATATTATTTTCTCGCTTTTATTTCTTTCTTTTTCATCCAAAAGCACGAAATAAAACAAAAAGCATGATCTATAATGCATTTTGTTTTGAAATTTTGATAGAAAAAAATAAACACTTCACTTTCACACTGACTAGCTGCACATCGTTTGTTATTCTCGGTCACAATTTCAGGGCTTTTCTTTACAAATTCTAGTCAAGTGTTGACATTGATAAATTGGCATGCATTGTCCTTGGCTGTCTTGAGGAAGTTACTATAACTTATAGACGATAGCATAAGGCAATGTACTTGTTATCACTCTCAAAGGGGCATGCGTGTCTATGCTTGTGAATTTGATTGAAATCTAATATTTCTGTTACATATCAGATAATTCTTTAGTTTACATAAAGGCCCATATAGGAAGCTATTGAAAATAAGATTTGGTAATATGAATCAAATAGCTAGGTGCAGTGTTCGTGTACTTGGTTATGAGCTTTTTATGGCGTTACAGTTCAGTATATCAAGAGTTATTTTGTTTATATGTAATATTCTTTTCATCAGTTTTATCTCAAGATGTATGTGCTAACTGTTAGTTGTCTCACTTTGATGGGATATTTTTATTTACACTGTTTTTGAAAAAAAAATCAGAAAGTATGAGGTTTAAGGACCCCGGACGATTCTATCTTACTTACTTACCGTTCCAAGGTGGTTACTGTTATATTTTTGTCTCGGTGTAATGTCTTGTTTAATGTGCTTTTGTCTCTTTAAGTTAACTCTGTAATTCCTTCTCAAGAGGTAGTTTGATTTGATATCCAGGACAATACTTAGACTTTATAGGTTATAGGAATATAGGAATTATAAACATAGATCTTGAAACATGTTTTCTATCAATTTAACTTCTAATTTGTGTCATGCGTCGTCTTTTCCCTATTGTTAGGAGCTACATGTATAGTCATGCAGCATGTATGCTTGGAATTTATATCAAACCTATTGATTCTCAAACGTTACCTAAAACCTGTAAAACTATTCGATTGCAAAAGCCACCGGTCATTATATAAAGAAAATTTTGAGGTGATAGTTTCCTTTGAATCTTAATGGGCTTGATAGAACTAAAGGTAAAAAACATTTCTAAAAGGAGTTCCGTACTGAATGATTTCTGAGATCTGATCTGTTACATCTATATTCACCTGCTGCTTTGGTATTGCTGAAGCACGTTGGTATTGTTTGAGAAGTGTTTCCCTGTATGTATGCGTAGCACGACATCATTTTCTTGATCGATCCTCGTCGTCTTTACACCACTTGTAAGATACTTGTAATGTGCTGTAGCTGCCTTATAAATCTTCGCATACACTATCATGATAATGAACATAGGAATGTAAAACGACCCGGCTGCTGAAAACACGACGTATCCGACTTGTTTTGTTAGGGTACACGTTCCTGCCGTAGGTTCTGCTGTCTCCTTCCAACCAATTAGTGGTCCAATTGAAATGGCAAAAGACAGTACCCAGACTATAACGATGATGAAAAAGGACTTTCGTTCGGAAATGATGGTAGAGTGTTGAAGAGGCCGCGTCACGCCGATATATCGATCTAAACTAATAACGCATAACGTCATAATCGATGCCGTACACCAGAGCACGTCAGCGGATGCCCATATCTCGCACAACAACGAACCGAACGGCCAGTACCTCAAAGTCTCAAATGTCGCCGAGAATGGCAGCACGGTGATACCAAGGCAAAGATCGGCCACCGCCAGGTTGACAATAAAGTAGTTGGTCGTACTTCTGAGGTGCGAGTTCACGTATACTGCAAGAAGCACCAGAAGATTCCCACAGATTGTAATTATGTTAATACAACCGAGAACTAATCCAAGAATAATAATCCGGGTTAGAGAAACGTGATGCTCTAACTGTTCTTGCATGCTGTCATTTGAATAGTCCGTTTGATTATTTATGAGACTGCTAAAGTTAGTCAGGTTGTAGAAAGGAATGAGGTCCGTCATGTTGCTGTCGTGGACGAATATCTAGACAAGGCCGTTGATTGAGTAAATGATTTCTGAAAAGAAGAAAAAAGTATGGTACAATATAATAAACGTTTTTTATTGATAAAAAGGCAATTCATATACAATGTTGTGTCATATACAAGGAACAGATTTCTAAGCCGGGACTTTCCCCGTCATGACCGACTAAACTTGATTTGCTCTCTCTCTCTCTCTTTCTTTCTCTTTCTCTCTCTCTCTCTTTCTCTCTCTCTCTCTCTCTCATACCCACACCCACACACTCACACACTCAATTTATTTTTATCCTGCTCTCACGCGTAAATGTGCAGGATAAAGCCTTGCCGGTCAAACTTAGTGATATCCAGTCATTATGTCACGTGACCAAACCACGCCCATGAATACACTGTTTACATTAGTTATGTTCATATGCTCTTAATCAAATGTGTAATTTATGCATTTTTGCTGATTTATGTAATCATTCATGGATTTTTTTTAACATTTATATATGTTGACTTGAAAATAAAAAAAAACTAAAGGGAGGTTCCAGTCTGAATAAAGAAGGAGTAAAGCGGCTATTGTTTTTCCAATATTTTTTCATTCTTCCTCGTTTGTTTACCGATTTCCTATTTTCTCATATAAAATATAAAAAATCGAATACATGGTTTGTGCTGAGAATAAGAAAGTTTTCCTGGTTCGTTTCGAAGCGTATCTTGACTCGCTAAAGTTTCCCTAGATATTCGCTTCTCGCTCACCAGATAAACTTTCTCATTGCCGGCACCAACCGTGTATTCCCTTTATTTGTATTGAGAGTCAAGACAACAAATACATGACTATTAAAATCATAGGAATGTAAGAATCTTGTTGGCAGAAGCTGTAATGTTAATACTTCTGTGGACAGCAAAGCAACGTTTGCACTCTTTTTGTTCCCGAGAAGCAATACTTATAATTAAACTCCAAATGCATGTGCTAACTGAACATTGTTTCACTTTCACCTAAAGTTTTTATTAACACAGTTTGTTTGATAGAAAAACATTCAGGAAGTGCGAGGTTGGAGCGCATCACAAACCAGTTTTAGCACCATAGTCGGTCCTTTTGCCGACAAACCGTTCCAAGGCTATGACTGATGTTTTTTCTTTTTGTGTGTCATGTCTCGTCTCTGTGTTTTTGTCATATTTAAATTTATCATGTTTGCCTTTGTCTAGCAGTAGATTAAGTTTTAATATCTGTGGAAACTTTGATAGGGCCTTTTCTTATTTACCTCTATAGGAAGGGAAAATATATAAGACAAATGATATGCATTTGGTACTGAAGTAGAATGAATAAAACGAGAGTTCAGAGGAATAATGTAAAAAAAATCGAGAGACCTTGAAAAGTAGAAGAATGGGCCAAGTGACAAGGATATTGATGGAACGCAAACATCTATTTTGATTGCACACAATTCGTATTAAGGAAAGTGTTGTTATGAGTTCGATTGGAATAGAGTTTCAAATTAGCACATTGAGACATCTGAGTTGATTTATGTATCATGCGCATGCTATCCCAGCGACTTATTTTGCATGCATCGCAGATATTTGGATCTTACTTTTATTTTATGAGGACATGGAAACCAAATTACTGATGCATGAGCAACATAAAAAACTATTTCGTTAAATTTAAATGAAAGATGGTCCTTGCCGTCTGGTAATGTACATAAAAGTATACAGTTCAACAGCACACCACAATAATTTTAAGTAAAATACTTAAATGAATACAGTTCAACAGCATTTCACAATAATTGCAAGTAATATACTTAAAGGTATATAAATCAACAGCACTCCACAATAATTGTAGGTAATACTATTAAAGGTATACAGTTCAACTGCACTTCATAATAATTGTAAGTAATATAATTTAAGGCATACAGTTCAACAGCACTCCACAATAATTGTAAGTAATATAATTAAAGGTATACAGTTCAACAGCACTCAACAATAATTGTAGGTAATATAATTAAAGGTATACAACTCAACAGCACTCCACAATAATTGTAAGTAATACAATTAAAGGTATACAGTTCAACAGCACTCCACAATAATTGTAGGTAATATAATTAAAGGTAATACAGTTCAACAGCACTCCACAATAATTGTAAGTAATATAATTAAAGGTATACAGTTCAACAGCACTTCATGATCTTATATACAGAGAGTAAAAAACTTGTAACATGATCATATATCAACATATGTGCACTTTAATAATCAAACAAAGACTTTTTCCGAAATGTTAAAAATAAGAAAATAAGTATGTCAATGTCCTTTGAGCATTGCAACATATAACAAACGCTGCAAAGGCACCTTTATCATGTGTCTGTCTTTGCAAATTTAGCAAATGCTACAACAATTAAAGCATGTGGAATGTTGATGTTTTATCGGATACAGCGGTTCACTTACCCGCGTAAGAAACAAAAAGTTAAGTTGATTGTTTCTTATTAGTTCTATCTGTATTTCTATAATCAACTATATTATTGTATCTGGATAAAAAAAATCTCATAAAGCTTTTTCTACTCTAAGATTTAATTGCACATTTCCAAATAAGCCCCAAGTTATAACGGGCGAAGACATCATAAAACTTATTTACCCAAGTCGGTGTTTTTGCCGAGTGACCGCTCCAAGGTGGTAACTGTTGGTTTACCCTTCTTATATAAAGCTTTTTAAAAATTTTCTTGTAACTTTTATATTTGACATACGAATAAGAATGTTTGGGATGGGGATGGGATTTCTCGGCATTTTTGCCGATACTGTGCAGCGACATTTCTATCATTATAGCACATGGGCACTTATGAGGTGCCAGGGACTGTACCCGGCAGGTCCATTATACTGACACCGACGAACCAGGCGTAATGCTGTCCCTTTAACCCCGAGGGAAGCCACTACTAAAACCTTTAAGGTCTTTGGTTTGACACAGACAAGGATTGAACCCGCGACCTTCCGATCCGCAAGCCTACGTTCTAAGAATATATGGCAAAGTCCTATGAGCATTGCAACATTTAACAAACTCTGAATAGCACCTGTGCCCTGAATCTTTGCAAATTCTTATAAATGCTACAAATACTCAAAGGACTTTGTTATAGTTTCTTATTTTAAAAACTACGGAAAAAAACCTTTGTTTGATCAATTAAATTGTGCATATGATGCATACGTCTATCATATTACTAGTTATTTTGTCTGTATATAAGCTCTTTTTATCCGTTTTAACTGCTGATGCAGCAGGTTCTTACTGTTAATTGTCTCACTTTACTGGGATCTTTTTATTTACACAGTTTGATAGAAAACCTTCAGGAAGTGCGAGGTTGGAGCGCTTCACAAACCAGTTTTAAGCACCCCAGTCGGCCGAATGACCGTTCCAAGGCGGTAACTGGTGTTTTTTTCTTTGAGTGTGTTATGTCTTGTGTCTATGTTTTTGTCACTTTTACATTTAGCATGCTTGCCTTTGTCTAGATGTAGTTTAGATTTAAATATCTATATATGTGGTAATTCTTATTGGACATCTTATTTTATATTAAGTTCATTGTATCTGTTGTAACTCCCGATGTAGGTGACTGATAACTAATAGTTTTTCTTTTTGTATGTTATGACTTATTTTCCTCTTCAGACAGACTTTTAGACAAAATTTTAAAAAAGATTCTCTGCCTCAATAGAGGTCAGAATAGAATCGGAACAAACACTAAAGAAGGGTGAATATAATGATGTCATTTTGACGATAATTACAAATAATATGTCACACTGTCATAGAAAAGGTTCTCCGGCTTCTGAAGAAACCTTCTTCTGTCTTGTAAAACACTTGTTTGGTTATAGGGTGAGATGAATAACACTAAATGATTTCAGGTTTTGGCTTGTCTTTGTGTGTGTGTGTGCAATAAACTATCTGAGAATTTTTAAACCTGCAGCCAAATATTTTATATCATAATAAAAAATATTTGATTTAAATAAAGATGCTATTTTGGGCATTCGATAATTTGCTACCGTCTTAAATTTTCATAATTGATTTTTTGTGACCTTCTTAACAATAAAAATATATTTAAATCCTATATAATATAACATTTGCCATGACGTTAAATAAATAAATTATTGCAATTCATAGATATCTAGGTAAAAATATCATTTATTTATTATAATTGTTTTAGCTTATCCAAGTATTAATATTTATGAAAAAATATTCATTTATTTATTTTAATTGTTTTAACGTATCCAAGTAATAATAATTATGAAAAAAATATTCATTTATTTATTTTAATTGTTAAAACGTATCTAAGTAGTAATAATTAAGCAAGGACACTAAGATTATTCGTGCATTCTATTATGTTTTTTACTCTAAAACAACATAAGGCAAAATTAATAGCTGTGCAAATGACGAGTGGCGTCACGGACCTTTTCATTTTTTACCGGATATACCGAGATACATGCCTGGAGTTTTTCCTCGCATTTAAAACATTGATTGAACGATACTTATTGTCATAATTTCGCAAAAAAGAAAACATCTCGTTTGTTAGTATCTTATTAAAATAAAAAAAGGATGGCAGCAAAAACAAATTGCATTTGTAAAGATATTCTTATGCTTGAATAGTCACTGCTCTTGTTAAGTGGTTTCTTTTGTCCAAATGTTTCAGCACACTTTGGAATATAGTGCATGCTGGCAATTATATATATCCTGAAGGTCATACAACATGTTTCTGTTGCCAAAGTGTGTCAGAACTTTTGAGTACAGCGCAAGCTGGCAATTATAAATATCCTGTAGGTCGTACAACATGGTTTTATTGTCTATTTGTGTCAGCCTACTTTGGAATATAGTGCAAGATGGCAATTATAAATATCCTGATGGTCATACAACATGTTTCTATCGCCCAACTTTGTCAGTACACTTTGGAATACAGGGATGGGATGGGATGGGATGGGATTAGCCGGCATTTTTGCTGATACTGTGAAGCGACATTTCTATCATCATGGCAGGGGCACTTATGAGATGCCCAGGGACTGAACCCGGCCGGTCCATTATACTGACTCCGACGTGTCATTCGAAATACTGTCCCCTTCGCCTCGAGCGTTAGGAGAGAAGCCACTACTACCAACGTTAAAGTCTTTGGCTAGACCCGGCCGGGGTTTGAACCCACGACCTCCTGATCCGCAAGCCGACGCTCTACCACCAGAGCTATTGCAGCCGGTTAGGAATACAAAGCAAGCTGGCAATTATAAACATCCAGTAGGTCATACAACTGAAGTAAATTTGCTTGTTGAGAATATTTGAAATTGTTGCTGTCACTCAATGCAGCAAATGTTCAAACAACTTGTAAACCATTATATCTAAGGTCCTTAATTATATTTTCTATAAAATGTGTTTCCAATGTTGTATTTATTTTTATGTACAAAGCACAGCAGGAATCTCTACACCAGAAATCAAACATCATGTTTATTGCAAGTGAACAATTAAACTTTTATTGACGTAGTTTGAATTGCATGTTTGTTACTTACCTTTGTGTATATAAATCCTTTTCATTTGTATGATTATAACTTCTTACTAGGCACAATTCGTTATCGGTTAAGCCACTCAATTCATCATATAACAATTTCAAAAGAGCGTTGTTTTAAAGGAAATTATATGTTTAAGTGTTATCAGATATTTACGCACGTTTTATATAAAAATATCAACACAATAAATTCCATTTTTCCAAATAAATATATATTAAATTATCCAATAATTTTGAATATTCTTTTTCTTTGCTTTCCACAGAGTTCACAATTCAAAACACTTCTTTTCAACTCGTTTCCTCTAAATCACACACAAGTACTCCAATCTAGCAAAAAATATATCTCACACCACAATTATTTTCCGTTTGGACTCATTTGCTATTCCAATATACAGTTTCCTGAGAATATTCTAACGGAATAATTTTCTTTATTATGCCTTCTGATATATACAGCATGGTGCCAGATATATTTATAAGAATACCAAAGCTTGTCTTGAATCACTGATTTCCAGCAAGTGATAAAATGTTGACCGGTTTCTTAGGACATATATTTCCGTCTCATGTCTAGAGCTTCCAGTTTGGCCTAGCATTGTGGGTGCTCTTGTTAGAACCGTGGAATCGTAATTGGAAAAGTGAATGAGGAGCGGTTCTCAACGGCAAGGCTTGAGATTAAAATATGCTGCGCTGTTGAGGTGTTTATCAATATGGAAATGGCAGGGAGAACTGTATGTCTGCACGATATGTATGGCATAATTGGTGAAGGTTGAATATAAAACTACGGTACTGTAAGACCCTTTTTAATTAAAAAAATAAGACCTAACAAAGTAAATACCTTATAAATATTTAAAATATCCTCGTGTCAAAATGTAGTCTAAATTATAGACGCTTTTGAGTAGAAAATGTTAAACGCATTTTATTGAAATTGGCTTTGGAGAGTATTTATTGACACAATTTATTGATAGGTTATTTTTAGAAAGAAGATATATGTATATATGCTATATATGGAAATATCTGGATATATGCAATGTATGGAAATATCTGGATATATGAAATATATGGAAATATCTGGATATATGTAAATATCTAGATATATGCAATATATGGAAATATTTGAATATATGAAAAATATGGAAATATCTGGGTATATGGGAATATCAAGATATATGCAATATATGGAAATATCTGGATATATTCAATATATGAAAATATCTGGATATATGCAATATATTGAAATATCGATATATGAAATATATGGAAATATCTGGATATATGAACTATATGGAAATATCTGGAAAAAATGCAATATATGGAAATATCTGTATATATGAAATATATGGAAATATCTGGATATATGTTATATATGGAAATCTTTTTAATTGCTTCTTCACCTTTTTCCTCATTTTCCAATTTTCTATTCATGTCGTTCAACTCCTCTGTAATTACATTCCATAAATTTTAGTTTAGTAGTACTGTCAAACGGAATTCAATGCTCCCATAATGACATTCTTAAGTGTTCAGACAAGTAATACTTTTAAAACATAATTCGATGCTCTAGGTCCTAAAAGTTCCTTTTATTGCCTTCACATTAATTCTTTTTTCTAAAAGTGCAAACATTGAAACTGCGAGCGAAGCAAACAAAAAATATAAAATAATTCGCTCTGACGTCGGTATCTATTTTTAGCAGAGATCACTATCGTGCTTATTCATAGACTTGGAAGGATTGAACTTTTATAGTGGTTTATTGCGATTGTTATTGTATAAAAATGTGTGCAGTGTTCAAACCCGTCTTTAAATGTACTAAGGTATTAGTTTATGCAGAAATTATGACTAGATTCCTCGAATGAATGGTAAGGAGTTGCTACATGTATTTGTAACATAATTCGATACTCTAAGTCTTTAAAGTTTGATTTATTGCCTTCACATTAATTTTTTTTTTCTAAAACTTCAAACATTGAATCTGTGACGGAAACAAATACATCTGAAGAATTGCAACTGAATTTGTAATGATATATTAAAAGAAAGTCAAACTTCAGAATATAATTATTTATTTAAAACAACGTTTCGGCCATAGGCCTTCATCGGTTATGACAAGAATGTTATGATGACGTCATGACGTCATAACGTCAAAAATCATAATATCATTATACATAATTTGGTGTATTATTAACTGAATTCGTCTAAATATTTTCAGTGCCCTTGAATCGTATTTCTACCAAAAAGGTACCAATGAATATGTGATAAATGGTTGCATGTGTTTTTTGTGAAATTTCTAATTTCGCAGTTTGGAGCAATAACGTTTAGACAATTCTATTCAAACATTCTTATTAGTTATAAAAAGTATCACAGCTTCTAATAATTGGTTTGTATTTGGTAGCAAATACGTGCAATGTAATTGTCTATTAAAATCAACAGGTAAATGCACGATATTGTTTAGATGTCTTAAATACGTATACATGTATGTCCATTTATATTGCAAACACATGTGTTTTAAAAATATTATGCATTAGACATTTAGTCCTTTATATATTCTGTCTTGTCTTACTTACCTCCTCGGCATACTATAATATATTCTAATAATATTTTGTTCGGTTTTGGATTTAATAAACACATCTGAAGACAACCTATTTTCTAAAAATCGGGCTACTGCAAACTATAGCGAACCATCCTGTCAATGAAACAACGATCGGTGCTACAAAAGGTTCTAATTAAAATTATAGATACACCAATTAGCAACAGGCTGGGTTGTTTTTGCTACGTAAAATTGATCTTGTTAAATATATTGTGCTACTAGATATTCATGTGTTTCTGAATCAGTGTTGTAAAGTCTATGGTAAAGAGTGGAAGTCACAGTTATGGGAATCATTTAAATGTGGTATCCAACAGTTTGGACCATTTTCCTCAAATAACCAAATATGTCATTGTTACATAAATGTGTCCTGCAGATTGTCGTTCATTGATGTCTATGATCTGTGCGAAAAGTAAGTAATAAATTGGTCATTACAAAGAAGATATTTCCTATCTGACTCACGCTGCAGAGATAATAATTTTGAACTAAGTAAAATACGTGACAGGATAATTGTCGTGCTTAACTTTAGATTTTGAAAGAATGGGCATTAATAGTGATTTTTACAATAGATGAAGTGTTCAACATCGTCTTAACTTGTACTTAAGTATAGGTTTTAATAGAAAACTATGTATTTAAATAAGAGGTAAACTTTCCAATACGACCTGTAAGCACCGGACATGAAATAAACGTGCATTGTAAATAGGATTTCGTAAAAACCTTGAATCAGTCTTGCCAGTTAAATTTGCATTTGCGTAAACATCTTCGGTCAACCTCTGTCTAAATGCTGCCATTTGTCTGTGCTTTGGCAGAAAGTAGGCGACAAGAAGATAAATAATCGTCTTATTTGGAAGACAACACATTTCTTTGTTTATTTTACCATTTTCAATATGTCCTCGAATTTTACCAGTAAACAAGACGGTGAAAAGTGGCCTAAACATACTGTAATAATCTGCATAAAGTTTTATTTCGTTCTTTTTTTGGCATAACAAATACAATGTTCTTCTTCTAGATTCAGGTGAAAACATTCATATGTAGAAGAAAACACATTTTCCCTGTTTAGTTTACTATTTTTGAATGTGTCTTCTAATTTTACCAGTAAAAAGACCGTGAAAAGTGGCCTAAACATAAGTTATAATCTACATAAAGTTTTATTTTGTTTTTGTTGGAATAACAAATACAATGTCCTTCTTCTAGATTCGGGCGAAAACATTCATATGTAGAAGAAAACACAATGTTCTTGTTTAGTTTACTATTTCAACGTGTCCTTTAATTTTCCTAGTATACAAGACCGTTAAAGGTGATAAAGACATAAACATGCTATAATAGTCTACATAATGTTTTATTTTGTTTTTATTGGAATAGCAAATACAACGTCTTTGTTCTCGATTCAGGCGAAAACATTTATTATATTTACAGTTTAATGTTACACTTACGAAAAATGACCTTTGAAATGTATACACCTGATTTGTTTGTATTATATTAGGTTTTCTAGGATGACACATTGTGGCTATACATTTATATTGTCTTATCTTATTTTCCATCTTGGTGTTCAAATAAGATATTCTAATAAAACTGTGTTCGCTTTCAATTCAATAAAACATCCGAAGACAAAACATTCTGAAAAGAATCGGGGTACTGCAAACCATAACCATTAATCCTGTTAGTGAAACAACGATCGATGCAACAAACGTTTTTAATTAAAATAATAGATACACCAATTAGCAACAGGCTGGGTTGTTTTGCTACGTAATTTTGTTAAATAGATTGTGATGCTAGATATCTATGTGTTTCTGAATCAGTATTGTAAACTCTATGCTAAAGAATGGTAGTCACAGTAAAGGGAATCATTTAAATAAGGTATCCGACAGTTCCGATAGCATTTTTGTCAAATAACCAAATATGTCATTGTTGCATAAAAGAGTCCTGCAGAATGTCGTTCATTGATGTCCAAAGTAAGGAATAAATTGGTCATTACAAAGAAGGTATTTCCTATCTGACTCACGCTGCAGAGATAATAATTTTGAACTAAGGAACTAAGAAAAATACGCGACAGTATAATTGTCTTGCTTAATTATAGATTTGGAAAGAATGGGTATTAATAGTAATTTTTACAATAGATGAAGTGTTCAACCTCATCTTAACTTAGAGTAAAGTATAGGTTTTAACAGAAAGCTATGTATTTAAATAAGAGACAAACTTTCCAATACGACCTTTAAGCACCGGACCTAAAAAACCGGGCATTGTAAATAAGATTTCGTTAAAAACCTTGAATCAGTCTTGCCAGTAAAATCTGCATTTGCGTAAACATTTTCGGTCAACCACCGTCTAAATGCTGCCATTTGTCTGTGCTTTGGCAGAAAGTAGACGACAAGAAAATAAATATTCGTCGTTTATGGAAGAAAACACATTTTCTTTGTTTATTTTACCATTTTTAATGCGTCCTTTAATTTTACCAGTAAACAAGACCGTGAAAAGTGGCCTAAACATACTGTAATACTCTGCATAAAGTTTTATTTTGTTCTTTTTTGGCATAACAAATACATGTCCTTCTTCTAGATTCAGGCGAAAACATTCATGTGTAGAAGAAAACATACTTTCTTTGTTTAGTTTACTATTTCAATGTGTCCTCTAACTTTAATTATACACAATACCTTGGTCATTGCAAAGAAGGTATTTCCTATCTGTCTCACGCTGCAGAGATAATTAATTTGAACTAAGAAAAATACGTGACAGTATAATTGTCGTGCTTAATTATAGATTTTGAAAGGATGGGCATTAAAACAGATTTTTACAATAGATAAAGTGTTCGATATCTACTTAACTTAGAGTAAAGTATTGGTTTTAAACAGAAAACTATGTATTTACATAAGATGTAAACATTCCAATACGACGTTTAAGCACCGGACTTGAAAAAAGGGCATTGTAAATAAGATTTCGTAAAACCCTTGAATCAGTCTTGCCAGTTAAATTTGCATTTGCGTAAACATCTTCTGTCAACCACCGTCTAAATGCTGCCATTTGTCTGTGCTTTGGCAGAAAGTAGGCGACAAGAAGATTAATAATCGTCTTATGTGGAAGACACGACATTTTTTTTGTATATTTTACTAGTTTTCAATGTGTCCTCTAATTTTACCAGTAAAAAAGACCGTGAAAAGTGGCCAACAAATACTGTAATACTCTGCATATAGTTTTATTTTGTTCTTTTTTGAAAAAGAAATACAATGTCCTTCTTCTAGATTCAGGCGAAACCATTCATATGTAGAAGAAAACACATTTTCTTTGTTTAGTTTACTATTTCAATGTGTCCTCTTACTTGAATTATACACAAGACATTGAAAAGTGGTATAGACATTAACATGCTATAATAGTCTACATAATGTTTTATTTTGTTTTGTTTGTTGTTTTCTTTGTTTGTTTGTTTATTTTGTTTTTGTTTTTTGTTGAAATAGCAAATACAACGTCTTTTTCTAGATTCAGGCGAAAACATTTATTATATTTACAGTTAAATGTTTACCCTTATAAAAGCATGACCTTATATTATATGTTTATGTAAAATTGGGATAAATTAAGGCGAGCATAAAACTAATACCATTTTCGGGGCGAATGAAAGGACACGCGAGACATTCTAATAGAACTGGGAGGTTTTAATGACACGATCGGGACCATCTGAAAGAAAAAAATAGAAACAGGTTCTATATAAATATAATTACAAACGTTTTGACAGTTTAAAAACAGGCTAGGCCCAGCAAAAAATCAATAAACCGCAAGAAAAATAATGCCACTAAACACGGGGTTTTGTGTTAATTCTTTAATTTATGTAACTGACATTACTGATGGACTGTCGGGACAAAGGTCTGCATTTTGTGTCATTCAATCAAGCATTAAAACAATAATTTCATCGTAATTTTAACAATAAATATTAATTAAAAGGTTTTAAAAATACATGTTTCATCTCAATATATATTACAAGAATATTTGGACAAAAAATAGTATGCGTTAGTCCTTTTTATTGTTATTTGCAACGATAAAATACTTTCAATAAAAACGATCACCAACAAAATAGTCGTCAATTTACAAAATTGTATATAAACTAAAAGCGTTTTAAACATTTTATAGTTAAAGTGTTAATGTTATTTTCCCAGTTTCCAATGACATTTATTTCTGGCAGCTCACTGCTTTTGTAACCGCTTCCGATATTGTTCGGCCTAATGTGATGTTCAAAAACACTATTCATGAGCCTTATTGGGAGGCTATCCAAATTTATTGTTAACCAAATTGAAATCACTAACAGAAACAATAACGGGTGTTGAAGAAATAAAATTCTGTTTACACTGACCTTGAAGTGTAATGTCTAAATTAGATGTAATTAGTGTTTAAATTGCTTTTTTATAAATGTCCAGCTATGTGATAATTTTCTTTTGTTTGTTGTCGTCCTCTGTTCTATGCAATAAGACAATAGCCGACGTTTACTTTTCTACTTATAACCCGCGATATAACGCTGGCAGTTATCTTATCGTTAATTAATGTAGGTCGTATATTTCACTTTTGTTATCGATCATATTGTGTCGTTCTGTTTGTGCATACTATATTTTAAGCACACAGTTTATTGTTCCTGGTTACTATTATTAGTAATACCACTTGCAAATAACAACGTTCATCATTAAAATTGTGAGTGAAGGAAAACAAAGTGGATGAATGACATTTGAAATAATATTTTCTGACACAAAAGCAAGTCACAACATGCAATAATATTCGTGGACTTCATTTTCGCGGTGAAACTTTTCCGATGACTTGGATGTTTTTTCATCTACTCTTTTTAGCTGTTATATTAAAGGTTGAGTCGTTAGATTTCAGCAGTTATTCTTAATTTGAGATAATCAACTTTGAAATTTGATCGCCATAGGTTGCCAGCTATTTTTCTGCAAAAAATATTTAAAGATCACTGAGGATTAAAAATATGCAGATATAAGCGGTTCAAGTAAGGCTGAATAAAGTGAACCTTTTAGCTAATGTCTCGTTCAGTCTGATCCACAGTTTGCTTTAAGTCTGTGAAATTGCTCTAATAAAACATAAGGAAGTAGGGCATTTGCACTTTACAAAGATACTCGTTTGATAAATGATTCGTAGCTCACTTTATTTTAGAACAGGGTTGCCAAAGTAGGTCAAAATGAAACAAAAGCTAAAGTTTTTAATTGCTTTTTAAAATGAAAGTTTAAATATTAAATAACATTATTACTAGCAATAAAGTAAATTCTATTAGCATTAATATATAAATAAAGTACTAAAAATGTAAATCCACGTGTTCATTTTTACCTTTAATCCTTACCTTAATGTTTATTCGTCGGCCTGTGTTCCTGTAGTGAAAAGATTTGATAATTTAAATTTAACAAATGCTGCTATAGCAATGATTTAAGATATTTTGCAACAAAGGTACATTGTTTCGTCTGATTGTTCTGTTTGTTGTTGTTGTTGTGTTGTTCTCTTTTTATTAAGACCGAAAGTACTTTTTATAAGAGGAAACAAACAAAGAATAAAGAAAACGCATTAGCGTAATGCATTTTAACTGTGAAGTTAATTGTTTTGTGTCATCAAAACCCATTATAATGCGCAATTATTCTGCCAAAAGTTTTTAGTTCCAAGTTTTGGAATAAAGGCGATTGCAATGAGTATCGTTCAAAGAGAGCCCCAAAACACAGACCACTCTACAATGGATCCAAGATGTTCACTGCATATTATACTTTTTGAGTGAAAGAAGAATACTGTAAAAATGTATTATGTATCTTGTCTTTTTAATTTTCTAGTAATGATGTTGTAGTGTTGTCTGGAATCGTAGATATGTAAAAAATTCACAGGTAAAATGTGCATGATGTAAAGTCTGAAAGTATGTATAGAAAATTCGCTGAAATAAAGAAAATAAGAGAAGATAATTCTTTAAAATAATAGTGAATAAATGTTGAAGTAATATAACGATAATGTATTCGAGAGAGTAACGAAGCGAAGAGAAAAAATTAAGTAATGTCTACTTGCATTTATGTTTGAAATTTTTATCTTGTTTGAAAGTATTTTCCATTGCTTAACAACTGTAGTTTTGACATAATTGTGGTTGCACATAGGACACGTGTACCTATGTTGTCCACCTTAGTTATAAAAACATCCAAAACTTTACTTCAATGATGAATGTTTACCTAAAGAAATATTATCACATTTAGATTGTTTTCTGTTCTTTTTCCTTCTTTTTAATTGATGTCGTTTGTATAGAATGAATCCCACTTTTACAAAATCAAAAAAAAAAAATACTTCATTTTAACATTTATCCGATGGAAAACACATTTCATTATCTAGGTTTATTATGAAACTGTAAAACGTTTATATGTGTCTTTTGGCATCAAGATGTTATTGTTGTTTTTTTATTTAAAAAAGCAATGCACAGAGATTTCGTTTTGTATGTCACGGACAAAGGATCCTACAACCTAATTTATGAAAACGGCAGGGTTATAGTTTTGATTGCCGGTCAATATGATTGAATAAATATTCATGGCAATGAAAAAATAACAATTCAAGGAATAAATTTTCATTTCAACATGTTAGTTAGGTAAAAAGAGGCAGGATCCCCCAATATGAAAACTAACACCAGTAGTTAATAAATATGCATGCATACTGCCACAGACATGGATAAATCCGTTTTGACGATGTGATTGTCTGCTTACGACTTGAAGGCATGGAATCTTTTTCTGACAAATGCATGTTATTATTTCTTTCCTTTTATACACTTATGACTACCCATGGGTAATATTAATTGTCTGTGCAACTGCTGCAATAGGAAGAAACAGGCTATTATCTCTTGTAGTATGTAATATGTTTATGAAAGTTCTTCTTTGCTTTATTGTTAAGATAACATACCCATTTTTGTTTACTTTCTGCCAATCCGAAGTTGACAAGAAAATATGCATTTTATCAAATCATAAGTATTTAGGGAGTGTTTCATGGCAAACTTGCCTTCGTCCATCCAAAGTATTGCCTCTTCAACTATTAAGCATACAACGATAATGATGGTGGTATTGAAGGGTTATCAATAACTGTGTAAACTGTCTGTCTACACGATACGTAACCAATTAACATCCATGACATTACTGATAAAACGTTTCATAAAACGACATAAAAATAGAGAATACTGTAGCACCCTTTCAAATTATTGATTTAACTCTGTCTGAGAACAGCTTTGTCATATATTCTTATTCATCTCACCTTGCACGGAATCTATATTGTCATTTAATTCATCCTTTGATGATTGGTACGTGTATTTCTTTTGATGCATATTGGACTTTGGTTTCGCAATGCCATCTTCATATGAACAGAATGTTAGAACCGTTTACTATTCTATGGTCATTTTCTTCTTGATTAAAAAAGTTAGTTTCATTTACAATCAACAATTTTTGTGTAGTTCTTCTATTCTAAATAGTACTCTCTCTCTGTCTGTCTGTCTGTCTGTCTGTCTGTCTGTCTGTCTGTCTGTCTGTCTCTCTCTCTCTCTCTCTCTCTCTCTGTCTGTCTCTGTGTTACTGTCTTTCTGTCTGTCTCTGTCTCTCTTCTAAACACTATGTGGACATTATTTTCAAATGACGTCACTACTTTCGTTATAACTTATCAAAGTCAAGTCAAAGTCAAGGTCAGCGCTTGGACACTTTTTATTCAAATAGATCTGTTTTCTTTTCATTGCTTGTATTGCAGAAACCTGTCAGGAAGTGCGAGATTAGAAATCTATAAAAGCGTTTTAAGCGGCCCAATCGGTCCATATTGCCGACTGACCGTTCCAAGGCGGTAACTGTCGGGTCTCTTTTTTCGTTAAATAACTCATCACATTTGTGTTCTTAATTTTACATTTTGCTAGCATTTAAGTAGCTTTATCCTCTGCCATTTTATATTTTGGTATATGCTACAGTGTGTTTTAAACACACTTTATTGATCTGTTGTGTTTTTTTAATGACATAAACTTGAAAAATCAGGACAAAATATTTTATAATAGTTTATCTGACACTTTGTCATTTACACTGTTTAAAACCCGTTTATTCACCCAAAAAGGATATCGTCACTTTCGAATCATAAAAAAACACAATGTACAACACTCTATACAAGTATATGTCAAGTTTTCAAAACTACAGCCAATCTAGTATCGGTGGTGGCAAAATGTGGTAAACAATCATCGCCGAGAGGTTTCGGCTATTGTTAGTTTAACTATACTTTTGGAAAATCGTATGCTGCAGAGGTGGCCTCAAATCTTTAAACACGATCAAACTACAGCCTACCTACTATCACCAGGGTGGCAAAATGTGGAAAACAAACAGTGTGTGAACTAGCCCTTGGTTAAATTCGTGGTTGTTTAAATTGTTTTAAATGATGAGTGTTTTAGTTCTACATGTTATGGGAATTTCTAAAATGGCACCATCTTTTATAATCATGCAGGCTGACCCTGCGACATCCAATTACGTTAGTATATAGCCCTGAGAAAATTAGAAAGGCTTCGTAAGAAAACAAGAGACATTGTCTCGAATACATGTACATGACTTAAACTTTAACTGAATGTAAAACAGGCATTTAGTTTTTTCAACAGGTCGCAAATCTCACACGAATATCAAGATTCTGATAATTGAAATTCTTAGCACTGGTCGATTTATTTAAACATGTTGTAGCTGTCTTGCTTTTGTTAATGTTGTGAAATCGTTAATAGGAAGCATCCTCAATGTAATTGCTTGTTCTGTATTTCCACATTTTCCCATTGTTTAGTAATGTACCTATACATGCTGCCCAATTCTCCCATAATATAATGAAATTCTTAAGTGCCTCAGTCAAGTCATATTTTTAAAACACAAACCGATGCTCTAGGTCCTTAACGTTTTGTTTTGTGCCTTCACAATCAATTTTTTTTCTAAATGTGCAAACATTGAAACTGTCAATTAAACAAATAATTATAAACAATGGATGCAAAATTTGTTTAAATATTTCCAGTAACCTTAAATCGTATTTCCTAAAAGAGTTCCACCGAATATGTGATGTCGGGCATCCTTTTGTGACATTTCTAATTACACAGTTTGGAGCAATAAGGACAGGTTTAGCCAATATTGTTCAAACCCTCCGAATAGATTTAAATAGAAGCACCGCTTCAACTAATTTGTTTATAGTAGCAAATACGTGATGTTGCCATTCAAATCTGTAACAACAGGCAACGGCACGATACATTGCGACTAATATATTGCCATATATGAAGCAAATTTAATATAATATGTTTTTATTATGCATTTGACTTTTAGGAGTCTTCGATAATCTTTTGCTCTGAGGATACTTATTTGACATAAATCATGGCCTTGGTTTTACATCTGCATTCACTCTCAGATTTTTCACAATAGCTTCTTTCCAAGTCAGAAGCCTCTTGACACACATGTGTTGTGAATCATCAATAATAACCAGTCATCTGCACACAGATCCACCCAAGGAACACCTGCACAATTCCCTTTGCAAGACTTTGATTAATATTATTTGGTTTTATTGTATCAATTCTACACAATTCCTTATAATTGGAAGTTGTAGACAAAATATCAAAGTAAAAATATTTAAATATTTAATATAAAATTGTTTTATATGTAGTCTCTTCTTACTTATAAGCTTGGTGTCCAAATATAATATACTTATTATTATACTCTTTAATTTCGATGCAATTAATAAATATCTGAAGATAAATTAATTCTAAATCGCAGTAACGCAAAATATAGCATGCAATCATTTCACTAAAGTTCATTGTTACAAAGGGTCCTATTCAGAATAACAGACCATTAAGCAACACCCTGGGGTATGTTGCAGAGAAAGATTACGAACTAACTTGACTTTGTTACATAGACCGTTCTCCTAGATATTTACGATTTTCAGCAGCAACCTTGCAAACTCTTTCTTGACGAACGGTGGTCTCATTTCATTGAAGCAGTTAAGCATCGCACTTGAAAATATCGAGCCTGTTAAATAGGATGTCATGGAAATCTTTTATCTGTCATTTAAATCTGTTTTGCAGTAATTTTTACGATCAAACACCGTCTAAATGCTTCTATTTGTCTAGACATTGGCAGCACGTAGGAGATAAGTAGACAAATAATTTTATTTTGAGGAAAAACAATATTTTGAAATATGTCTTCTAATTGTACCAGTACACAAGACCGTCAAAAGTGCAATAAGCATGCTGTAATAGTCCACCGTGTGTTTTATTGTGTTCTGCTGGAATACTGAATACAGCGTTTTTCTTTTGGATTCAGGTAAAACTATTGAAAACACTTTCCTAATTTCTTCGTATTATGTTAGAAATGTTGTGATAAGTCCTGGTAGCCATAACATTAATGACATTTTCGGGGCAGAATGCAAGGACACGCGAGAGATTCTAATGACAAATTGTATGGTTGTTTAAATGGCACGAGCGGGGCAATTTAAAGGGTAAAATAGGATCACATTCTGGATAACTATAATTAAAAACTTTTACAGTTTAAAAAAGAGAACTTTACTTCAACCAAAAGTTGATAAAACACTCAACAATAAATGCCATCGAACATAAGTGTAAACAGCTTAATAGGTGTTTATTTTTGTTTGTTTTCTTCGTATCTGTGTGTTTATAATATGTTGATATAATTAATGTCATGGCATGATTAATGTTATTATCGGAACAAAGGTGGACAATTTGGTATTAAACTAAGAATTAAAGCGGGGCTGAATAGGTAAATAAGAAAAGGTTCTATCAAAATTTCGACAGATATTTTAATCTTAACTACCTCTAGACAAAGGCAAACAGGGTAAATGTTAATGTGACGAAAACGCAGAGACGAGACATAACACACATTAAACCAGTAGTTGCCGCCGTGGAACGGTCAGTAGGCAATGAGCTGACTGGGCTGCCTAAACCTGGTTGGTGGAGCGCTCCAACTGAAGACTCAGGAAAAAATTTAAATAAAATTCCAGATACATTTGAATATACACAGCAATAGTGTTTAAATGACAAAAATATATGCAGTATATATATATATATATATATATATATATATATATATTTCGTTTTGATATTATTTACAAAGAGAATATATTTTAAAATGAAAACAAACACAAACAAAACGATCGTCAAATTTCTCATTTGTTTAGAAATTAAATGCAAATTAATCATTTTATAAATTAAGTGTTCATTTTATTCTCGCTGTTTCCGTTGAGTTCCAATGAAGTTCACTGCTATTGTAACCAGAAAATGTATTGTTCGGCCAAGCGTTATTTCCAAAACAATATTCATGATTCTCATGTGCAGCCTTTCCTAATGTATTGCTTAATCAAATTGAAATTCCAAACGGAAACAAGAGCGGTTGTTTAAGAGCTAAAGTATTGTATAGTGCTGTCACTAACTTTTACTTGTGATGATTAAAATTGTGAGGTTTGATTCGAGATTTTCATGAATCTTTTTACAAATGTTTTCTTTTCTTTCTTTTTTCTCATTTGTTTCATAACACCGGTGTTTCTGTGTTCTATGAAATAACCGACGTTTACTTACAAATTTAGAATGTTGTTACTTAGTTGTGGTTGTTTTCTCATGATGTTATTTACTTTCTTGTCGATTTAAATAAAGATTTTGTTGTTCACGTATTAGATAAATCAATTTGACGGTTTTGTTCTAACTGTGTGTGTTGCCGGACCTGTTAGCGCAATCGGTAGAGGGTTTGACCATCTACGGGAGCTACTGGGTTCGACACCCGGCCGCGACATACCAAAGTCGTAAACATGGCAGTGAAATAGCTAACGCTCAAGCAAATATAAGAGTAGTTCCACGACTGGTAGTGTGACTAGGTGTGGTATCGTGCCAGACGTTCACGGCATCCTATACAAAGAGAATGCAGCACTGCATCAATTGGACACTGTTTCTCCAGATAACTGAAATACTGTTGGTGGGACGATAAACTAAATAAACAATCAAATAAACACATTGTGTATATTGTACTGTGAGCATCCATTTTTAATTATTGCTTTTGCTATTTTTGATAATAATAATAAGTGCTGCAAAGGACGATGTGAATTATCAAAACTAACTCTCAGTTTACAAGTCAATTTTATAGAGTGTGCCTTTAACAATGAGAGACATTATATTGAAGGATTTCCAGCCACGAGAACAAACAAAAACAGATTATGAGTCTTTATAAGCTCCGAAAGCTGTGTATAAAACATTTAAAGCAGTGTTTAAAACGTATCAATACCTGGCAAGCTTTTACTAAATCCCTGAAGGCATGCCATCAGCGTGACTAACTGGAAATAAGGAATGACATTAAAATATATTATATTATTTTTTCAATTAAGTCATTATGAGACTTTATACAAATGTACTTATTTAAAGTTATTACAACACAAAATAACTACAACACATATCATTTCTGAGCAACACATTAACAAATACACGTTACAGTACATGTATTGAAAAGATGCAAGAACAGGACAAGAAATTTAAAACGTGTGGTGCGTTTATAAGGTCGTTATTATTTACAGGTTGGTAGGTAGGATTCTGCAAAAAAAAATAAGAATCTGTTTTAAAAAACAAACGAATCAGATTTACTCAGATATTATTTAATTAAGACTGCATCAACTGTTATTTTAACTAATGTTTCTTTAAGTATAACCGATATTTTGATTTAAGATTGTGATGTTCATCTAGACAATCAAAGAAATTATATTTGTAAATAAAGTTTTATTATATTTTCACTTTGCATTGATGGTCGTTTTAATAAATGAAGAACACGAAAGCCACACTAGTATTTAATGAAACATAAGTTAAAATAGTAAATTAATTTTAAAACATATGTTGAAAAAATATATAAGTAGATAGTTACTTGCTATAACGCCAATTCGATTCGCAAAGATATATATTTATCTTGTGTGAAAAATCATAAAACTAAATGGTAAATCCACACGTTCGATTTGTACCTTTAATCCTTTGAACACCTTTACATTCATGATTATACTTTATTTTAGTCGATGCTTCCTTTATTACTAGGATTTGATAATGTAATTTTACAGGCGCTCTTAAAGTTAGAATTCAAGATTTTGTTGGCATCAAATATGCATTGTTCCTCATAATTTCAGATGTTCGAACGCTCCGTTCAGACACCTTTTTGTAGGAAGAAAATATGTACTCAAAACCGAAAGAAAATGCATTAGTGTAATGATACACAGCGGCACCTCCTACAATGTCCCGAATCAGGATATTTTATAAAGCTGGATGCACAATCGCGTATTAAGAATGACAGCACTAATAAATATGCATACATATTGCTACAGGCAATATAAATATGTTTTGACGCTGCGATTGTCTGTAATATATCTTGTAGCTAGGAGATGCTAAACATTGCTGTCTCGCAAATGCATGGACTATTTTATTTCCTTTTAAACACACACAATGTTGTATTATAAATCGTCTATGTCGCTTCTGCAAAAGGTAGGAATTAATATTTATCTTATTATGGAGTCTGCGATATATTTATATTTTCTTCGTTGTTTTTGTTATTGCCATTATCGTTCATTTTCTGTTGTCTGCTATTCTTAATAAGACATTATGTAGTATTCATTCTTTCAAACAAATCATGTTTGAGGAAAACGTGTATGCAAAACTTACAAACTTCTTTCAACAATATTGTCTGCAATTGATACGATGTCAACGAAAATGACGGTGAAGATGATGGTGATGGTGATTATTATTATTATTATAATTATTAAAATAATTGAGATGATGGTGATGATAAAATGATGATGATGCTGCTGATGCTGCTGCATGATGACGATGATGATGACTATTATTATTATAATAATTATAATGATGATTATTATAATAATGATGATGATGATGATAAAATGATTTGTTTTTACTTTTTTTCATTTGGCTTGCATGTGAATACATTTGTCTTGTGCCTTTTCAAATTTTCGTATATGTTGCAATGCTCATAGGACCTTCTGATATTTGTCATATTTGTACTTGAAACGTCGGTCCCAATGTGCTGTCTTTCTGATCTTTAAAAAATGAGAGGTTAGCGATATGTAAAACGGTGTAAGGTCCATCCTTGGTGACATTTTTTGCAATGTCTTTTATCACGTTAACGTTCATATGTCATGTTTAATATTAAAATATAACAGTAAATATAAGAATTCATCGGACCGTATCGTTTTTTTATACTAAGTTTGTTTATTATATATCCATAAATATATAACGAAGAAGGATAAATATTTAAATGTTAAACTATAAGCCAAACTGACAATAGTTTTAAACCTTTACCAGACATGCAAGTACACTGGAAACTGCTGTTTTCATTTTGAAACCTGAAAATAGTTTTATACCTTTTCCACACATGCATGTATGCTGAGAACTGCTGTTTTGATTTTGAAACCCGACAATAGTTCATATCTTTTCCGTACATGCATCTACGCTGAGAAGTGCTGTTTTGATTTTGAAACCTGGAGATAGTTTAATACCTTTTCCGTACACGCATGTACGCTAATAACTGCTGTTTTGATTTTGAAACCCGACAATAGTTTAATACCTTTTCCGTACACGCATGTACGCTGAGAACTGCTTTTTTGATTTTGAAACCCGACAATATTTTAATACCTTTTCCGTACAAGCATGCGCATGTACGCTGAGAACTAATGTTTTGATTTTGAAACCCGACAATAGTTTAATACCTTTTCCGTACACGCATGTACGCTGAGAACTGTTGTTTTTTTTGAAGCTGTCATGGTTTGCCTTTTAACAAAAACTTTAAAAAAGTATTTTTATTTACAACTGAGTTAGATTTTTATTTTTCTGTCGATTTTTATGTTTCTTTTATTACACCTTATATTTGATTTCATTTGTCTCATTTGTAATGATGATGATGATGATGATGATGATGATGATGGTGATGATGGTCATGATCATGATCATGATGACGATGATGCTGATGATTTCATCTTCATTTGTGTCTTACCTTCCGTGTTTAATATTGCTTGTAAATGAAAATGCTGTGATATTATTAAATATGGCCGTAGCATTGTGTTAGAAGGTAATTCCCGGTAGGACGAATGTTTACTCTACTAATTTATTTCCGTTTATTGTCAAAAAACCCTACTTGTCATAGTAAAGGACAATAAGGAAAGATACTGTTAGAATTACCACAGATATTGAACTTTTAACTACCGATTGATAACGGCATACATAGTAAATGTACAAGTTACAAATAACACAGAGACGAGAAATTGCAAACAATACGAAAAAATAACAGTTACTGCCTTGGAACGGTAAATTGGCAAAAAGACCTACAAACTAGGACACAGATATACATATAGCAAACACAAAACATTGATCAATTATAAAAGGCTCTAAATGACGGACATAATAATAAGTCATAGTCCAGTATGTCACGCTATGTAATCCCTCCAACTCCACTTGATTCCGTGGTTTCGACGTATCGGCGATCACTCTGTGATTATCATTTATACCTATGTAACTGGCCTGGCAAAATCAAACTCCCCAAAATAGAAATTTATCCACATGTTATGATTATACTCCTTACATTGATGTGTCTCTTTCAAACAGGTGAGCTTCGTCGGCCGACAGGTAAACGCCGCCGGCAGACCCTCACCGAGTGGTTCGAGTCTTGACTGGGGCGATTTTTGTTTGATTTTTTTAAACGAGGTGTTCCAGCTAACATGCGGTACGCCGATGGTTCTACATAGATATAAATCTATATTCTCTCCTCGCCAATAATCAGCTGGACATCACAAATTTTATTTTATTTATTTATTTATTTAGGTTTTAAGGCAAACCGACACTTAACAGGTCGAATACAAAGTTAAATGTGAATAGAGCGTAATCAGGTTAAAACCAAACTACGCATGTAAAATGTAGAAAAATATAAAAACTATCAGGTAAAAAAATAAATAATAATTGAAAAGAGGTCAACACATAAACGGTTTAAAAATATGACGATTGGTAAATAAACAGTTTACCATCACAAATATTATTATACTTGTGTCGTTGCGATGTAACAAAAACAAAAATGAAAACAAAACAACAGTCTGGTTCAGTGTCGCAAGGAAGCATATGAACTATGCTCTGCAAGTATCTGTCCACAAATCTAATTGATCCATGTGATATCTGCGTAGATCAGTCATTATAAGAATAATACATTTAATGTATTAGTACATGTTCGCCTCTTCATTGTAAACAAAACTAGAAAGCTGATAGTTTGTTTTTTCACAACAGGCAAAATCAAATAATAAATTCCTCGTATATATCTATGACAGATATGCTCATACGGGCCCGTTATTATCCCTATTATTTTTATTGCTTGCCTTTGAGAAACCTCTCAGGAAGTGAGGATATTTCTTTGACATATATGATCATAATTGTGTCGGTGAAATCTAACATAAGGCAATAAATCTAACATAAAGCCAAAGCTTGATTTGTGAATTTAAACATGTTTTCTCAGCTTCCAGAAATGCATTTATGGATTTCAAATAAATTGCGTAAAAGGGGATATTAAAAATATCTTAAGTTAAAAATTAGAAAAACAACGCAAAACCCTGCTTTATCCGTCATGGTGTTTCCGCAGCAGCCCCAAGAAACAGTTAAATCGCACTTAAGTGCAGACACCAAAATATAGTATTCATTTAAAAGACAATTCCATGACAAAAACACATTTGTCGTATACATTAAACTGCCCTGCATCCTGTGAACCTTTTAAGGCGAACCTATATTTAATGCACGACCATAGCATTATAATCTTGCAGCATCTTCTTTCTGTCTGTATTACTGTATGGAAATTCTGTGGGTTGACCTAAATAATGTGTTGGTAAAAGGTCACTCATCTTAATCTACCATTATTAAAATATTTGCTGAACATATGTTACCAAATTGTCATAGTGCCCGCCAACTAATGTATTATAAAATTGTGTGATCAAAAACTTTTTTTCGCTTTATACTTGAATTGCCTACGATATGCTTTTATGATCTCTCTCCTTGCTTCCTTTAAAGCAAACCAAACAGCTAGGTATATTTTGTTTTGGCAATATATAAATGTTAATTTTATCTTGAATGTCGGTTACTGCCACTAAAATGTTCAATTGATTGCCTGTCTTTCAGCCTGCAAACGACGTTTCCATGAGAAATAAGCGTCTATTTGCTTGCGAAGACGATATTTTAGCTACTTACAAAACATATATTTTGTAAATCTCTTTGTTGTTGTTTTTTAATTCAAATAGATAAGTAAGAATTAAGTGTATAAAAGTAAGTTCACCCAATGAACTGTGATATCTGTAAGTAATGGCAAATTATTTTATTTGATAATCGTTAGGTGTTTTAAGACACACCCACAGTTATAAATGAATAGTAAATGTTTTAAGACACACCCACAGTTATAAATGAATAGTAAATGTGTATTCTATTAGCTTTGTAAGTCATTCTTTACATTACTGTATCTGGATTCACTGTTATCTGTGATAATGTTGGACCCAAAGTAACATTAATTTGCTTTAAGACACCAATTGTATTATTTCTTTATTGTTTGTTATGGATTTATTCTCTTTTATTGTCTTTAACCGACAAACGATTTACAACCAAGCAAAGTGTTAAAAACAGTATTTAAAAACGTCAGCAAATATTGGGAAAATAAAACAAAAATGAAAAAGAAACATCCTCAGATGATCAGCGAGCCATCATTTTCTTTCGAATATAGACAACTTTTAACACTGAACACATTTTATTTTTTACTTAACGCTTAAAAATCGGCACATATAAAACATATCCATTGTGCTACGTTTGACATATTCAATAATAAAATACAAAATTATCGTTTAATTTTTACGTAATACAATCATAATTTTATAGAAGATCTTTAAAAAAATATTTATTAGGTTGTGTTTAATATCCTTAATAAACTGTCAAATGACAATATTTTTCCTACATATCACGAAGTGATGTCATGTGAAAGCATAATGATCGTTTGCATAAAATGTATGTCAGTGGCTTCTGCTTTTTTATATTGTAGTTCATACAGTGTAATGTTCAAAACCGTAGAAAATTAGAAAAATAATCTTCATTATGGAGAGCCCTCAACAACATGTGACTAACGGTGGTCTTATTTTCTGTCGCGCGATGTCTAAATCACATTAATTCAGTCTGACCCATATTTCTACTTTCAAAATACAGAACAAATATGGTGCTTCACATATATCTTTATTAACTCCTTCTTCCAAAATACGGAACATCTTTCTCCATGAAATCTCAGTGTGGACAAGGACAACTGACATGATCAACTTGATCGGTGTTGAGATTGTTTGCCAACATGGCAAAGGCTATTTTGTAACGGAAATACAATATACAATGTACATTGGATAACGACAAAAGAGGTCGTCTTTTTTCGACAAATATCATAGTTGCCTTGACATCGTTATTGTCGCACACACAAAAATACTTGTATTCATCTAACGTTTATTCACCTATGACATGACAAATTATGATGAAAACGGTAACATGAATATGGAATATGTCATTTTAAATGCATTTTGACCTAAAAAAAAACGTGGATATAAGCATTTATCACTATGACAACAGACTCAAGATTCAATGAGTTCATATTCGGCTTGCATGTGAATTCCATTATTTAAACAAGGCGCAAATCTAGCACGAATGTCAAGATTCTTATGTATAATTGAAATTCTTGGCACTAGTCGATTTATCTGAACATGTTGTAACAATGAAATTGTTAACAGGAAGCATCCTAAATGTAATTGCTTGTTCTGTGTTTCCACATTTTCCCATTGTTTAGAAATGTCCCCATACATGCTGCCCAATTCTCCCATAATGACATTCTTAAGTGCCTCAGTCAAGTTATACTTTTAAAACATAAGTCGGTAGTCAAGGTCCTCATCGATTGTTTTCTTGCCTTCACAATCAATATTTTTCAAAATGTGCAAACATTGAAGCTGTGAATTAAACAAATAATTATAAACAATGGCTGCAGAATTCGTTTAATTATTTCCAGTAACCTTAATTAATATGTGATGAATTGTCGGGCGTCCTTTTGTGACATTTCTAATTACACAGTTTGGAACAAAAAGTACAGGTTTAGCCAATGTTGTTCAAACCCTCCGAACAGTTTTAAAAAAAAGCATCGCTTCAACTAATCTGCTTATAGCAGCAAATACGTGATGTTGCTATTCGAATCTGTATTAAGAGCAACAGGGAGCGGCACGATACATTGCGACTAATATATTGCCATATATGAAGCAAATCTAATATAATATGTTTTTATTAAGCATTTGACATTTAGAAGTCTTCGATAATCTTTTGCTCCGAGGATACTAATTTGACATAAAGCATGGTCTTGGTTTTACATCTGCATTCACTCTCAGATTTTTCACTATAGCTTCTTTCCAAGTCAGAAGCCTCTTGACACACATATGTTGTGAATCATAAATAATAATTAGTCATCTGTACACTTGTCCACCCAAGAAACACCTGCTCAATCCCCTCTGCAAGACTTTGATATATATTATTTGGTTTTAATGTATCAATTCTGCACGCTTCCTTATAATTTAAAGTTGTAGACAAAATATCAAAGTAAACATGTTTAAATATTTAATATAAAATATTTATATTTGTAGTCTCTTTGTAGTAACGTACTTATTTTTATACTCTTTAATTTAGATACAATTAAAATATCTGAAGACATTTATATTAATATTTATTTTAAATCTCAGTTACGCAAAATATAACATGTCATTATTTTAGTGGAACAAGTTTCAGTTCTATTAAGGGTTTTAATAAGAATGGCAAATATACATGTTAGAAATACGCTGGGATGTTTTTCTGTGCACAGATCTTAAGTAATTTGATCAATATTATGTCCATCTAGTTAACAAAATGCATTGGATAGTAAGCCTGTTTCAATAAAACTTTGCTTTTGCTTCAAGGTTATATTTTAACACAATTAAACTTACACATCTTTTTATATGCTTTCTTCCCTTAGATATCTTTTTGGTGTCCAAATAATATACTACTTATATATCTGTGTTTTGCGTTAGATACAATTAAAATTATCTGAAGACAAAGTAGTTTTTTAAGTCGCAGTAACGCAAAATATAGCATGCAATCATTTTAGAGCACTAAAGGTCATTGATACAAAAGATCCTAATTAGAATAACAGACCATTTAGCAACACACTGGGATGTTCTGAGAAAGCCTACAAAAAAACTCGACTTTGTTACATAGACCGTCCTCCTAGATATTCACGATTTTCAGCACCAACCTTGTAAACTCTTTGTTGACTTACAGTTGTCTCATTTCATTGAAGCAATTAAGCATCGGACATGAAAATACCGAGTCTTTTAAATAGGATGTCAGGGAAATCTTTTATCTGTCATTTAAATCTGTTTTGCAGTAATATTTACGGTCAAACACCATCTAAATGCTTCTATTTGTCTAGACATTGGCAGCAAGTAGGAGATAAGAAGACAAATAATTTTATTTTGAGGAAAAACAATATTTTGAAATATGTCTTCTAATTGCACCAGTACACAAGATCGTCAAAAGATGCAAGAAGCATGCTGTAATAGTCTACCGATTTTTTATTGTGTTTTAATGGAATACTAAATACCGCGTTTTTCTTTTAGATTCAGGCAAAACTATTGAATACACTTTCCTAATTTCTTCGTATTATGTTAGGCTTGTTGTGATAATTCCTGGTAGCCATAACATTTTTTACCTTTTCGGGGCGAATGCAAGGACACGCGAGAGATTCTAATGACAAATTGTGGTGTTGTTTTAATGGCTCGAGCGGGACAAATTGAAAAGTAAAATAGGTTCACATTCTAGATAACTATAATTAAAAGTTTCGACAGTTTAAAAAGGGAACTTTACTTCTTCCAAAAGTTGATAAAACACTCAACAATAAATGCCATCAAACATAAGGGTAAACAGATTAATAGATGTTTAATTTTTGTTTGTTTTCTTCGTATCTGTGTGTTTATAATATGTTGACATAATTAAAGTCATGGCATGATTAATGTTATTTTCGGAATAAAGGTGGACATTTTGACATTAAACTAAGGAATAAAACGGGACTGAATAGGTTAATGAGAAAAGGTCCTATCAAAATTTTCACAGATGTTTAAATCTAAGCTACCTCTAGACAAAAACAAACAGGGTAAAAGTTAATATGACAAAAACACAGAGACGAGACATTACACACATAAAACCAGCAGTTACCGCCGTGGAACGGTCAGAAGGCAAAATGGCCGACTGGGGAGCTTAAACCTGGTTCGTGGAGCACTCCAACTGAAGACAAAAGAAAGGTCTAAAATAAAATTCCAAATACATCTAAATATACACAGCAACAGTGTTTAAATGAAATAAAATATATGCAGTATATATATATATATATATATATATATATATATATATATATATATATATATATATATATATATATATATATATATATATATATATATATATATATATATATATATATATATATATATCCTTTTTGGTATTATTTGCAAAGAGATATATTTTAAAATGAAAACAAACACAAACAAAACGATCTTCAAATTTCACATTTGTTTAGAAATAAAATACAAATTAATCATTTTATAGATTTAGTGTTAACTTTATTGTCCCTGTTTCCGTTTATTTCCAATGAAGTTCACTGCTATTTTTACCAGAAAATGTATTGTTCGGCCGCCAAGCGTTATTTCCAAAACAATATTCATGATTCTCATGTGCAGCCTTTCCTAATGTATTGTTTAATCAAATTAAAATTTCAAACGGAAACATGAGCGGTTGTTTACTAGCTAAAGTACTATATAGTGCTGTCACTAACTTTTAATTGTGATGATTAAAATTTTGATGTTTGATTCGAGATTTTTATGAATCTGTTTACAAATGTTTTCTTTTCTTTCTTTTTTTCTCACTTGTTTCATAACACCAGTGTTTTTGAATTCTATGAAATAACAGACGTTTACTTACAACTTTACAATGTTGTTACTTAGTTGTGGTTGTTTTCTCATGTTGTTATTCAGTTTCTTGTCTTTTTAAATAAAGATTTTGCTGTTCACGTACTAGATCAATCAATTTGACCGTTTTGTTCTAACTATGTGTGGTACCGGACCTTGTAGCGCAAGCGGTAGAGCGTTGGTCCATCTACGGGAGCTACTGGGTTCGACACCCGGTCGCGACATACCAAAGTCGTAAAAAATTGTAGTGAAATATCTAACGCTCAAGCAAATATAAGGGTTGGCCCGGTAACAGGATAATGTGACTGGGTGTGGTATCGTGCAAGGCATTGACGGCATGCTATACAAAGAGAAGGCAGCACTGCATCAAGTGGACACTGTCTCCAGATAACAGAAATACTGTTGGTGGGACGATAAACCCAATAAACAATCAAATAAAATAATTTTGTATATTGTACTGTAAGCATACATTTTTTAATTATTGCTTTTGCTATTTTTTAATAATAATAAGTGCATTATCAAATCGAACTTCCAGTTTACAAGTCAATTATATAGAATGTGCCGTTAACAAGGAGGGTTATTATATTGAAGGATTTGCAATCACGAGTAACAAAACCCCAACAGATTATGACTCTTTATATGCTTCGAAGCCTGTGTATAAAATGTTTAAAGCAGTGTATAAAAAAACTTATAAAGCTGCGTATAAAAACTTATTAATACCTGTCGTGCTTTTACCTAATCCCTGAAGGCATGCCATCAGCGTGACTAACTGGAAATAAGGAATGACATTAAAATATATTATATTATTTTTTCAATTAAGTCATTATGAGATTTTATACATATATACTTATTTAAAGTTATTACAACACAAAATAACTACAACACATATCATTTCTGAGCAACAAATTAACAGATACGCGTTACAGTACATGTATTGAATAGATGCAAGAACAGGACTGAGAAAGTTAAAATGTGTGGTTCGTTTATAAGGTCGTTACTATTTACAGGCTGTCAGGTAGGCTTCTGCAAAAATAAGAATCTGTTTAAAAAAACGAATCGGTTTTACTCAGATATTAGCGTTCTAATTTAGGCTGCTATTTTAACTTCTGTTTTCGTTACGTATAACCGACATTTTTCTTTAAGACTGTGGACAATAAAAAAATGGTGAATTTCTGTAAATAAAGATTTATTATATTTTCACATTGCATTGATGGTCGTTTTAATAAATGAAGAACACGAAAGCCAAAATAGGTTTTAATGAAATATAAGTTAAAATAGTAAATTAACTTTAAAACAAATGTTGAAAAAATATATAAGTAGATAACTATTTGCTTTGACGTCAGTTCGATTTACATAGATATACATTCATCATGTGTGAAAAATCATCAAACTGAAATGTAAATCAACATGTTCGATTTGTACCTTTAATCCTTTGAACACCATTACATTTATGATTATACTTTGATCGATTTTTCCTTTATTACTAGGATTTGAAAATTTAAATATTACGAGTGCTCTTAAAGTTAGAATTCAAGATTTTTTGGCAAAAAATCTGCATTGTTTGTCATTATTTCAGTTGTTCGAACGCGTTTTTCAGACAACTTTTTGTAGGAGGAAGATATGTACTCAAAAACGAAAGACAATGCATTAGTGTAATGCATGTTAACTATGAAGTTACTTATTTTGTGTTATTAAAATCCATTATAATAAGCAATAATTCCGCCGTTTTTTACTTTGGAATAAAGGCGACTGCAATTAATGTCATCGAAGAGTGTCCTGGTAAAGACGGTTCTAAAATGGATCGGGAACATAATTTTTGCATAAAAGCCAATTCTGTAATAGCTTCACATAGTTTTATAGCGTTTTAACATATGCAGTCTGGAATTATGGAAGATGGAAGACAGCAAGTAGCAAAATAATTAAAAATCAATATAAACTAATTACATATTCGAACATGGGATGACGAACTAAAAACCTTCGTAAGATTTTTTAACTATTTTCCGGATGGCCACTAAAAGGTTAAAATATGGCCAGTATTGTTTTTTTATTTATAAAAAAATGCTCATTTCTGCTTGATCAGGTGTTCGTTTTGTAAGTCACAGACAAAGAAAAAATAGTCAAACTTTAAAAAAAATCTTTATTTTAGGATGCTCGTTCGATCCAAAGCGACACCTTCTACAGTGTACAGAATCAGGATATTTATAAATCTGGATGGTCAATAACGTATTATAAAGGACAGCAGTAAATAAATATGAATCCATATTGCCACAGGCAATATAAATTAGTTTTGACGATGCGATTGTCTGTAATATTTCTAGTATTTAAGAGATGCTTAACATTGCTGTCTTGCAAATTCAATGTCTATTTTCTTTCCTTTTAAACACATATGAATACCCTGTTGTATTATAATTTGGTTTGCATGTAAACTTTGTCATGTGCCTTTTCAAATTTTGGTATATGTTGCAATGCCTTTGTCATATATTTTTATACTATCCAGAAAAATTCTGATATTTTACATTTAACTTCGGTCACAATGTGTTGTCTTTCAGAACATTAGAAAATGTGAGGTTGGAGACATGCAAAACGGTTAAGCTCGCTCTCTGGTGGAACCATTAACAAGCTGGTCGCGTCAGAGTTAAAACATTTTTCGCAACGTCTTTTATCACGTTAACACTCATTTGTATTGCTTCACATTAAATGTTAACTGTATATAATATTTCATCGGACCGTATCATATTTTATTCTAAGTTTTTTTATTATATATCCGTTAATATATAAAGAAGCTGGATAAATATTAAAATGTTAAATATTTTTATTTTGAAACCTCATGGTTTACTTTTTACACAAACTTTACAATTTTATTATCTTGTTTTAAGTACTGATTAAGATTGTGTTTTTCTGTCGGTGAGTATGTTAGACCTTATATTTGTTTTTAATTGTGACTCATCTTCAATGTTAAATGTTGCTTGTAAATGAAAATTCCGCGATATTTATACATATGACCATAGTATTGTGTTAAAAGGTGATTCACGGTAGGACGAATTTTTACTCTCCTCATTTATTTCATTTTATTGTCCAAAAAAATACCAACTTTTCATACATAGTATAGGAAAATAAGGAAAGATCCTGTAAGAATTACCACAGATATTAATATACTTTTAACTACCGCTAGATAACGACATACATAGTAAATGTAAAAGTTACAAATAATGCAGAGACGAAAAATCGCAAAGTATACGAAAAATAACAGTTACTGCCTAGGAACCGTAAATTGGCAAAAATACCTACAAACTAGGACACAGATATACATATAGCAAACACAAATAAGGACATTTATTCATGCTAACATTGATCAATGATAAAAGGCTCTAAATGACAGACATAATAATAAGTCATAGTCCAGTATGTCACGCTATGTAATCCCTCCAACCCCACTTGATTCCGTGGTTTCGACGCATCGGAGATCACTCTGTGGTTATCATTAATATGTATGTTACTAACCTGGCAGAATCAAACTCCCCAAAAATAGCAGTCATCCGCATGTTATAATTATATTCCTTACATCGATGTGTCTTTCAAACAGGTGGGCCTCGTCGGCCGACAGGTAAACGCCGCCGACGGACCCTCCCCGAGTGATTCGAGTCTTGATTGGGGCGAGAGGTTTTTTGTAAGGAAGCGTTCCAGCTTACATGCGGTACGCCGATGGTTCTACACAGATATAAATCTGTATTCTCCCCTTGCCAATAATTAGCTGGGCATCACAAATATTATTATAGGTGTGTTGTTGCGATGTAACAAAAACAAAAATAAAAACAAAACAACTATCTGGTTCAGTGTCTCAAGCCACCATATGTACAATGCTCTGTTCACATAAACAACTGATCCATGTGATATCTGCGTAGGTCAGTCATTATAAGAATAATGCATTTAGTGTATTAGTACATGTTCGCCTCTTTATTGTAAAAAAAAATAAAAAGCTGATAGTTTTTTTTTCACAATAGGCAAAATCAAATTATAAATTCCTCGTATATTTCTATGACAGATATGATCATACGTGTCCGTTTTTATTCTTATTATTTTTATTGCGTGCCTTTGGAAATGCGAGGTTAGAGCGCTGTAAAACTGAGGGTTTGCTCTTTCTGTTAAATGACTCATCACAGATTTGTTCTTACATTTACATTTGGCTTGCATCTGAATACCTTTATCATGTTCCTTTACAAATTGTGGTGTATGTTGCAATTCAATGCTCATAGGACCATGTCATATTGTCTTCTTTCTTTTTTCACAATAGGCAAAACAAAATTATAAATAACAAATTTCTTGGATATTTCTTTGACAGATGTGAATCATTATTGTGTCGGTGCGATATAACACAAGGCAATAAATCTGACATAAAGCCATAGCTTAATTTGTGAATTTAAACATGTTTTGCACGCTTCTAGAAGTGCATTTATGGATTTCGAATAAATTGCATAAAAAGGGATGTTAAAAATATCTTCAGTTGAAAATTAGAAAAACAACGCAAAATCATGCTTTATTCCTCATGGTGTTTCCGCTGCAGCCCCAAGAAACAGTTAAATCGCACTTAAGTGCAGACACCTAAATATAGTATTCATTTAAAAGACAATACCATGACAACAACACATTTTCCGTACACATTAAACTGCCTTGCATCCTGTGATTTTTAAGGCGAACCTATATTTGATGAACGATCATAGCATTATAGTCTTGCAGCATCTTCTTTCTGTCTGAATTACTGTATGGAAATTCGGAGGGTTGACCTAAATAATGTATTGGTAAAAGGTCACTCATCTTAATGTACCATTAATAAAATATTTGCTGAATATATGCAAATTGTCATAATGCCCGCCAACTAATATATTATAAAATTGTGTGATCAATAACTTAACTTCGCTTTATACTTGAATTGCCTACAATATGCTTTTATGATCTTTCTCTGTGCTTCCTGTAAGGTCATCCAAACAGCTAGGTATATTTTGTTTTGGCAATATATGAATGGTTATTTTATCTGCAATATCGGTTATTGCCACTAAAAATGTTCATGTAAAAATGTAAAATTTCTTTTAGCCTGCAAATGACGATACCGGGTGAGAAATTAGCGTCTTTCTGCTTGCGCAGAAGACATTTTAGAGACTTACAAAACATATATTTTGTAAATTTCCTTGTTGTTGATTATTAATTCAAATAGATATCTTAGAATTATAAAATTTAGGTCACCAAATTAACTGTGCTATCTTTAAGTAATGGCAAATAAATTTATTTGATAATCGTTAGACACTCTCGCAGATATAAATGAATAGGTGATGGGTAGTCTACAGCCTTTTAAGTCATATCTCACATTACTGTATCTGGGTTCACTATTTACCTTTGTCAATGTTAGACAGAAAGTAAAACAAATGCCCTTTTTCACTTTGCTTTAAGACACCAATTTTATTATTTTTTATTGTTTCTTATGGTTTTATTCTCTTTTATGGTCTTTAAACGATAAATAATTCACGACCAAGCAAAGTGCTGTAAATACCTTTAAAAACGTTAGCAGAGGTTGGGGAAAATATTATTATAGAAAAAAATCCTAAGATGTTTATTTTTCTACGAATAATGACAACTGAGCAGATTTTACTTTTTTACTTAACGCTTAGAAATCGGTTACATATAAAACATATGCACTGAGTTACGTTTGACATATTAAATAAGAAAATACAACATTGTCGTTTCGTTTTTACGTAATTCAATTATAATTTTATAGAAGATCATAAATAAAAAATATTTGTTTTTATTAATTAGGTAGTGTTTTTTATTCTCAATAAACTGTCAGATGACAATACATTTTCTTCATATCACGTAATAATGTCAAGTGAAGGCATAATGCTAATTTGCATAAAAGGTATGTCAGTTGATTCTGCTTTTTATATTTTATTTCTTGCCGACTTATGTGTATAACAGCAGAAAAGTTAGAAAATAATCTTCATTATGGAGAGCCCTTAACAACATGTGACTTACGGTTGTCTTATTTTCTGTCGCGCAATGTCTAAATCACATTAATTTAGTCTGACCCATATTTCTACTTTCAAAATACAGAACAAATATGGTGCTTCACATATATCTTTATTAACTTCTTCTTAAATACTGAACATCTTTCTCCATGAAATCTCAGTGCGGACAAGGAAATTTGACACAATCAACTTGATCGACGTTGAGATTGTTTGGAAACATGGCAAAGGCTATTTTGTAACGAAAATACAATATACAATGTACATTGGTTAACGACAAAAGAGGTCTTCTTTTTTCGACAGATATCATAGTTGCCTTGACATCATTATTGTCGCTACACAAAATACGTGTATTGATTTGATGTGGTGATTATTTACCTATGACATGTCCAATTATGATAAACGTAGAACCAAGAATACATCATTTTAAATACATTTTGGGATTTAAGACAGTAATTAACGATAATTAAGTAAGTTTATGGCAGTCAATTAGAAAACTCGTTTAACAATAAAAATATAAGACAAAGTCCTATGAGCATTGCAAGATATATCCAAATTTGAAACGGCACAGAACAAAGGTATTCACATGCAAGCAAAATGTAAAAAATAAGAACAAATTTGTAAGGAGTCATTTAACAAAAACTAATTTGTTTTTGTATATGTTCGTAGAAAGAAAGTACGGTGAATATACAGCATTTATCACTTAGTCAACAAACTCAATGTTAAACTAGTTGTTTATAAAAATATATTTACCAGAAACCAAGGGAAATAGAAGAATGGTAAGAACAATGAGATATGCGAAAACAAAACATCTTTCGAACATACTTTCTTTCAAGCAAACGCTATTCACAAGCACATAGTATAGCAAAGCTCAAACATAAACTGTTTGTAAGGAAATATGTTTCTTACGAATCATTTTGTTTCAAAAAAGGTAGAATTCTTTTTTGTTTTCTCCATTTAATCCCCTTTGCTGATTGGCCTTTCCAAAATGGTAATTGTTGGGTTTGATCTTTTGTGACCCATCACAGATTTTTTCGAACTTAAATATTTGGCTTGCATGTGAATTAGATTATTCTGTGTTTTTCAACATTTTGGTATATGTTTCAATGTTCATAGGACATTGTCATATTTCCTTATTATACACAATTCTTAATATTTATTTTTGTAATGGTAAGAGTGTTTGCAGTTTTAAAACCATTAAAAGTAAAAAATATATATATATATTAATATAACTAAAATAACTTAATATACATTTATGTTTTCTTCTTTTGTAGTCATGAGCTAAGGGTTAAAAAAATAACAATAGATGATAGGGAAAATATGCATACACAGATCCAATACATTGGTGAAGTGGAAATTGTCTCCCATGTTAAGTTAATATGTTAATATCCAAGGTATTCCAAATTGCACGTAGGTTCTTTTGGTTGGAATTCTTTGACCTTATCGCCAATTCTTTTGTTGAGACTGCAAAATTACAAACAGTGAAATTTCATACTTTTGCATAATTTTAAGCTTAAAATCCATGTCATATTTATAGCGATGTGTTATTTAAAAAAGAAAATGGAAGAGTTTGTTGATGATGGTTAACCTTGGTACCACAAGAATGACAGAAAATTGATTATACACTCCATAGAGCACAAGCATAAAAACAAAGTAAAAAAATGAAGGGACCTACTTGCAATGAGGGATTATTCAGGGGAGACTATTCATTAATGTTCGTCATTGCTTTACATTTAATGGTCTCATCAAAGATCTTTAAATGACAAAAGAAGAAAAACAGATAAAATGCGAGAGATAATCAATCCATTAGAGGAGGTTATAGATCAATAATTAAATGCTATATTCATGCATAGGTTATAATCAGGCATTAACCCCAGTGTCTTGCTGTGTAATTCTGTTAGATTAAAATTTCTTTTGTGAATAATTGTTATAAGTCTTGTTAATGTTACAAATATTATCATAATTTGCACGTAATAAATATATAATCCTCAGGTAACTTGCGTAAATTTAATGAAACAGATTGCAGTTAGTTGATCTTTCCGGAACTTAGATGTGTCTTGGATAGCAAGTTTAGTATCAAACTGCCCTAATTAATAACTTTTAACATACAAAATGTTATCATTGAAGTTTGGCTTAAACTAGCATTTTTGTCTACATCTTTAGCATTGTTTGTTTTACGGTTCACGCCATTGGTGTTATTAAATAGAAGACAAAAGGCAACAAAAAAGCTTTTTCACTTCTGAACTTAACATCGGTATTGCAACATATACAAGCATGTGAATGCACATAATTGCTTTATCTGTCGTCCTGAATTGATTTTGTCCTCCTCGCATCTTCTAATATTTGACGGGTTTACCACCTATTGCTTTAAACTTGTTTTAACTTTATTAGTTTATCAATCAGAAAACCAGTGACATTTAAGGTGGTATCCTACAATTTGGATATTGTTGTCCCCATACAACTAAATTAATTATTGTAATCTGAACAAATCCAGAGATATGCTGTTTATTGATGTTCTTATCCTTATGAAAAGAGAAGAATAACACTCCAATTGTCGTTTTAAATATGTACAGCAAAAGGTCTCCAAAACACCTCTAAGCAGCAACAATGTCTTAGCAGCAACACCTTTATCTCCCCAAAATTTCAGTGCAATTTTACCTCTTTCCATTCAGATATGTCCTTATATGATTTAATTACCTTTGGCATTATTTGTTGGCTACTTGAGAAACATCACACTTTTGCTAATTGATAAAGAATCGTTGGATGATTTAGAAGCTAATTCACTGTCTTTTTGGCAGATAACCAGTTAAGAGTAATAAACACCTAAAAACCTTGTAACATACCAGCGCTTATAGAAAAGAAATTTCAGTTTATTGACATTTACTTATAGGTAAATTAGAAAAGGTCCTATCAAAATTTCCCAAATATTTAAATTTAATCTGCCTCTAGACAAAGACAAACAGGGTAAATGTACATGTGACAAAAACACATAGACGAGATATAACACACAAAAAGAAAAAATCAGTTACCGCTTTTAAACGGTCAGTCGACAAAAGGACCAACTGGGGTGCTTAAACTTGGTTTATGGAGCGCTTTTCTATCAACCAAACAGTGTAAATAAAAATATTCTGTAAACGTGAGACAACTTACAGTAAGCAACTGCATTGAGAGTTAAAACAGAGACAATGAACGTATATACAGACAAAATAGCTAGTAATAAAATAAACTATCAACATATGTACAATATGTATAGTGAAAGTGAAAAAGAAGTGAAAACGTCAATGCCTACTCTTTATCCGCAACTGATAGTTCGAACTCATGTGGACTAAATTTAAAGACATTTATTTACATTCATATTTTAGTGCTCACTTTCACTTGCTTAGTTTACTTAACTTGGTTATGTTTTTTTAAGACTTATCTGAATCTACTAGTACGGAAATTTTACTGTGATTAAAATTACACTGTTTAAATTTGTATGAATTTTCATTTCTTAAATGTACCTTACAAAAGTTAAGATTATGAATTTATGAATTAATTAACTTTTGATATAACTAAAACATCCATATAGTAATGTATTAAGTAGTGTTTCATGTAGGGTTATTTATCAATGATGCCTTCTGTACAGCAACACCTTTCAGCAGCAACAGTTTTTAGAGCCTCCGCGAAACGTTGCTATGGAGATGTTCAACTGTATTTTATTTCTGAGCCACGCTGCACAGTTACTTATTTTTAAACAATACGACGTGACCACATACTTTCAGGTCACCATTAAGTATTATCTTGTTAATCTGCCCTGACGTCGTTCAATTCCAAACGTGCTTATTAAAAGATTTTGTAAAATGAACATTTTAACAAGTTGTAGTTCTCAAATTTGAAATAGTGTTCAAACTCGTCATTGCTAAAGATTAAAGTCCTAAGGCTAAAGAATGCGTGTGTTGTTTTGTTTTTTCAGAAATATTTACAAATACCACAAACGAGTATCAAATACTGCTACATGTATTTGACAAAGGCAAAATATCGATCCATCTTTAAGGCATATTTACAAAGTATTCAAGGATTTAAAAACCCTGGAACCCTGGGATAAGTTAGAAATAAACTATAGCAGACATATCTTTACAAAGAATTTTACTAATCAATTTACTCGAACTCGGCGATACAGTTTATCACCGTGGTACTTAAAACCATGCAACATCACGGAACAAGATTTTAATTATAATGACAGCTTCCTTTATTCTAGTCTTGACATTTCCGAGAAAGACAGAAATTCTTGTAAACATTAATCCTCAAAATGTCTCGTTAATGAACACGAAATGTCCTTGTACGAATATTTTATGTAAATATTCTGATTTGCGTCAAAGACTTTTATTTTCTAAATAATAATTTCGATAAATCTTTATTTATTTTGCTTTTATTGTTTTACACGATAAAGAAGATTATATAAGACAAAGTCATATGAGCATTGCAACATATACAACGACGCAGGACAAAGGTATTCACATGTACGTCAAATGTTAAGTGAGAACAATTCTGTGATGAGTCATTTAACAATAAGAGCAAACCCGACAGTTACCGCCTTGGAACGGTCAGTCGGAAATATAGGTCGACTCGGGTGCTTAAACCTGTTTTACAGAGCTCTAACCTGGCACTTCCCGATGCGTTTCATTCAGGACATTAAAATTTGAAAACGCACAGTACATAGGTAATCACATGCGCGTCAGTTGTAAAAGTTACCACAAAACTGCGACGATATATATTTTAAAATATTGCAGACCCAACAGTTACCGCCTTGAAATGGTCAGTCGGCAAATTTGCCGACCGGGATGCTTAAACAGGTTTCACAGAACTATAATCTCGTACTTCTTGAGGGGTTCGCAAATGCAAGTAGTTAAAATAAACAGATCCTTTACAACAAAACTGTGATGTCGTAGTCTAAGTAATGACATCATAAGAAAGTACTAACGTTTTAAAAACGTCCTCATTGTATTTGTATTGGGCGAAAAGTCGAAAAAATTACATGTAGGTGTAAAATTATTTACAAGTTATAATGTATGCATATTTCTTGCAAATTTGCTGGGTCTAAAACCGGTTTTACAGAGCTTTAACGTCAGATTTCTTGAGGAGTTCGCAAATGGGTTGGGATATAAGTCGTATTAGAAATACATAAAATCTTTGATTGTAAAAGAGAAATGCTCAAAACATATTTTATTCTATCTTATTTTATTTCCATATAAGCATTGCAGAAACATTACAAAATACATGTAGGTGCAAATGTATTTACCACTTATAATATATTCATATTTCTTGCAAGTTGAAGACATGAATGTACAAAAAAAATTGTTCAAAGTTTTATCAAAACAGCCTTTTAGGGGGCAACGTCGTAGCTTTATTTAATCAATATTCGTGCATATCCGTCAATAGAAACGAAACTTGGTGTGATGAAATAACTTATAAAACCAATAAAATATAAGACAATAACATTTGCGTACGTAAATGTCGTAAATATCTTATCTTTTAATGTAAACTAAATTGAAGCTTTGTCTGTAGTGCCCAAAATGCATTTAAAACTGATGGGCTTTTGAGCCTGCATTTCACAGGGTCCAAAATTGTTTTTGTTGCGTGTTTTTGTTGTTGGTTTGTGTGGAGTAAGTTGCTTTGTTTGGTAATTTGTTATGTTTGGGGTCTCTTCTGAAAATTGATATTCGACACTTTTTGCTCCAGTAGTCAGTTATCAGGAGATACGATGTTCTTTGATTGCTTTAAATGAGAACATAAAAATCCTGTAATGGAAGCTTTATATTGTCATCGCTTTTTACTTTTTTTATACTTATTTGCAAAATCTTCATTGTTGATAAATTTCATAATATCGGGTTAGGAAAACATATAATGTTAAAATTGATAAATAGATTACAAACAAAATTTCTTAAACAATTATTTTATAAAATGTAAACAACTTTATTACTTAAACAATTTGATACCAATACTTTAGCGATACTAAATAAATAGAATCAGAAAAACGTCCTTAATTAAATAATGACACAAAATGGAACACAATGTTTTCAAGTTTACAAATTAGTTTATAAAGATCGATATTTTTAATCGTTTAATTTACATATTTATTACATTGCGAAGAAATAACGCTTTTATGTTTGACTAACTGAAAAATAAATGTAAAGATACCTATGCGAAAATATGTTCGATCTAAATTTAATTGTCAACATGACTACATAAATTGAAAAGGCTCTTTTTTAAATAATATATAATCCTATATTTTTCTTAATATAAATGTATACAAACATTGTAAAACAACGGCTTTAGCCTTCATCAGATTCCATTCTAACATGACATACTTAACCTTTAGAAAAACATTAGATCCAAGATTAAACTATTTCAAAAACAAATATAAACATTGATTTAATTTCATAATACTGCTACTAAAAGGCTCCTAAAAGTACATTTATTTTCGCAAATTGAAATTGTTTTCTTTGCAAAATGAAAACATTGAACCCTCTGCCGAATGTATGTCACATAGACTGGGATAAATCGTTCCATAGATAATTATTGTCGACACGCATGAGCGCGTAACCGTTCCTGGAAATGTCCTATAGATGGCGCCATCTTGAACTATAAACAAGTAAAGTGCGTCGCTTTTATGCACTGTATTTCGGTTCCTATTAACATTTTGGTGAATTAAATTAAACTGTAGTTTTAAATGTTGCTACGTCATTACCTTTCACTTGAAATTGTTAATGTTCCGAATGTGTGTGAGTTTGATTTGTTAAATCTCAATTGATTTTTAGCAACGATGTAAAATGCACAAGTTAAATGTTATGTTCTATTTTGTTGTTTGTATGCGGACCTTTGCTCACGCGTTCAAAGACAACTGAATACTGCACATAACTCTAAGACATTAAAAATAACAGCAAGGTTTTGTTGTTTCTTGGTGTTATTGTTGTTAGGCAAAACTGTTCCATAGTTGAACAGGACCTTGACGGCGACCTTGGAAGCCGTGTATCAATGCTTTCGTGTAACTTAACATTAAAAGAAGAGTTGTCTGGTTGCTATAAAAATCTTTTTAGATAGTAAAAGCTGTCGCATTGTATATCAACACATGGACAGAATATACTGTAGATAAAAGCCTCGGCAACATAAACCTAACTTATTTTAGTATAACATAGCATATATGTATTGTCAAAACGAAAACAAAAAAAAGCTTAGGGTATGTTGGCATAAAGAATTGCTTAATAATAACATTATGAGATATTCTAGTAGTACTTGCTCTAAGAAAGCCATTTTGGTAAAATAATTACACGTTCAGGCGTTGAACTCTGTAATTAAATTATTACCCAAGTAAACTCCATTCTGTGATATATTATGCGTTTAATCAAACAAAATTTAAACAGGTTTTCCAATTATAAGACAAAGCAATATAATAAACTTCGCTCTGCATAAAAAGAAAAAATATGAAAATCGCTTTGTCGAAGTCATTTCTTGTCTGAAAAAGTCAGCAAGTTGTGGTTAAAGGTTTGTCGGACTGTTGTGTGCATGGGAAACATAATCATCATCATCATCATCATCATCATCATCATCATCATCATCATCATCATCATCATCATCATCCCATTTCTTATGCTCTTTTTTCTCATCATCATCATTATCATCAAGTTCATCATCATCACTCTCATCATCATCATCATCATCATCATTACCATCATCGCCATCATCAACAACAACAACACCAACATCATCATCATCAGTACAATCATTATCATTATCATCATCATCACCATCATCATCATCATCATCATCATCATCATCATCATCATCATCATCATCATCATTGTCATCACCAAGTTCATCATCATCATCATCATCATAATCACCATCGTCATCATCATCATCATCACCACCAAGTTCATCATCATCATCGTCATCACCATCAATATTATCATCAGCAGCAGCAGCAACATCACCATCATCATCATCAACAACATCATCATCATCATCATCATTATCATCATCACAATCATCATCGTCATATTATCATCATCATCTTCATGATCACCATCAATTATTATTATTATAAAAACTATATTTTTATAGAATATATGTCATTGTTTCAATATTCAGTACAATAGGTATACCCTTTTCCAAATTCTGCAGAAGAAGAAGCATTTTGAAAAAGCCAGCATCGGTCTGAAGATTTTATATATCTTTCTGTCATGTGTGTTTGTTGGTAGTTGTTTGTTGTTGTCATGTGTGTTTGTTGGTAGTTGTTTGTTGTTGTTATGTGTGTTTGTTGGTTGTTGTTTGTTGTTGTTATGTGTGTTTGTTGGTTGTTGTTTGTTGTTGTTAGGTGTGTTTGTTGGTTGCTGTTTGTTGTTGTTATTTTTATTTTATTTGTTGGGTTGTAGCTGTTGTTTGGTGTGTTTTATTTTGTTCTTGTTTGTTGTTGTTTTCATTTGTTGCTATCATTATTGTTGTTATTGTTGTTTTGTTGTTTTGTTTTGTTTTTCCTCCAGTTTGTCTGAGTGCCTATTCGAAAAAATGTTTGTTGGTTAAGTTTCAAGCTGTATAATAACATGTTTTGCTTAAAATCTCTGTCATTATAGATCTTTGGTAATAATCGAGAACTATACTTTTAAATCTTAAATACCCGTCATGGAATACGTTTCATAAGAGTTTTAGAGATTTAAATTTTAGAAAATGACTTACTGCCAGAGCTTAAACAGTTAAAGACACACACACAATGATGATTATCATAAAAAAATGTTTTTAAAAACAAATTTGATCAAGCAACGAGCCTTATATGGTGCTTTAACTCATTTGGCAAATACTTTTGAAGGCCAGTGGAAAGATATAAACAACATCAGCTCTTGTTCGCCAGTTTTAATGATGTATATGCCTTCAGAGTTTTTACTTCAAGAAATTGATTTATGTGCAACAGTTATTCATTTGAAGAAATCCCAGAATAAGTGTCTTGAATTGAAGTTAGTATTACTTAGCCTGTATAGATTGTCAATACGAAAGCAAAAACACTACGAGTATGTTAGTATGGATGATAATAAATATATATGAAACCTATACTATAAGGTTAAAAGCCCTTTTCATTGTCAAGAAGCTCCGACTGAAGACACATGTAGGCTTGCATTAAGAAATAAATCATATCATGCTTTTGCGCGAATGAAAATTTGCAGAAACAATATCAATCGGAACTCTTCGGGTAAGTTATTGCGTTCTCGGGACACTCATCAATAGGATGTCGCTGGTGCAATGATCCTTGAATAAGAATATATATGGCAAAGTCCTATGAGCATTGAAACTTACACAAAAATTTTAAAAGGCACAGGACCATGGTATTCAAATGCCATGTAAAGATGGAATTGAGGAACCAAAGTCCAATGTCCATAAAAGGAAATACTCTTAGCAATCCTTATAGGATGAATAAAATGACACCATAGGTTCAAGAATCATCATCGTTTTGCTCGCCGGAAGAAGAATATGCCATAAAAAAGTTCTTCAAAAAAGCGACAAGTGTAGTGTATAGGATTATTTCATCCTGTAAAGTTTCATTTATCAAATTAACTGCTCACACTTTGATAGATAACAACGTCTTCTGCATTTTTAGCAGAGGTAACAAATCCTTTAACTTTGTTGTTTTGATGAAGTCATAGGCACCGATATGTTTACTTTATTTATTTTCGAGGAATTTTCGGAGAGACGATTTGTGAAATATCCGGGTCGTTCCTATATGTCAAAGAGCCCTGTTTGAAGCTGCTTGGCTTCAGGACGATGGCACGAGTCGATGCCACTTTAGAAAAGAAATTTGTATCATATATTTTACTTAATGTCAATCGGAGGTTATAAAAATAACAGTTCCGGTGCAGGTCCAATTGTTGTTGTTTTTATTTCACGTCAGGATTGGTTTTAAACGAAATGGTATTTATATCACAAATCAAAAGTAATTATTTATGTAGGTCTAATAAAGACAATCTTCAAATTTACAGTACACCTTACTTGAAATAACGCGTAAAACAAACCGAACCGGGCAGCGGTTATTAAAGTATACAAACTTAAATAATTTAATTAAAATAGTATAATAGTATAATACAGTGGACAGCTTTGAAATAATACCCTTCCATACTATGACCCAATCATAATACTGGTAACGGTAATAAAACTATACAAATGTCATGAACTCCGTCACTGAAAGTTTTTAATTAAAAAAATGAAAATTTATAACTACTTTCAAACAAAATATTCAGTTGTATCAACCGAATTAACTGGTTTTGGTGTAGTAACCAAGTGACAAACCCACTGACCAAACCGACCAGTTGGCTTACACGGACTCTTTAGGTGAAGAAATTATCGGAGTCAGAACACTAGGATTTTATCTGAAGTTGTTTCGGTTTTGCTCGGTGATGCATCATCTACCGGAACAGAGTGATGGACTGCTTGATTGCTAGAGAGCTTACGAGTTTGATCTTTAAGAGACAGTGAGGGTGAATGAGAACGATCAGCAGCGAATTCAACCCACCCACGTGTAATATCACTACTGACATTATCAGTAGACGGGTTGGATTAGAGCAACCCCTGTTGTGGTTATACAACCTACGTCCCTGAGGAATAACATAAACCCCGGAGCTTAAGCTAGAATCTGAATCAGACTTTTGGTTCTTCGTGAGAACAACTCTCGTGCTTTCTCCTAGTTCTAGTTTCTTTATGAAGTACAGGTGCGGCTGGATCAGGTGGCAATAGTATAGTTATAATAATGATAATAATGAAGCCTGGGTAGAATTATTTCGCATAATCGTTATCTAACAACTTAGAATAATGTATCTGTGAAATTAAAATTTCAAAGTAAAATCCATTTATTAACAAAAATACATAAAATATTGTTAAAAACAAGGCTTTACCTTTAAGCCATGATGTTCCACAACCCTTACCGTATCTGGAATATTGATGGCAGACATAATGACCTCAGACCCTGGAGGATAAGCCTTGACCTTGAGGAACAGGTCAAGGCCAGTACGCACAGACAGATATGGCAATACATATTTTTTGTTCAGTTCTGACAGCCAGATGGACTGGATGTCGGCAATGATCTGCTCACGGTTTGTTATACATCCCAAACACTGGAAGCCTGCTTAAAAAAATTGTTTCCAATCAGAATCTGAAACATTGGAAACCATCAGTAATATTTAGTTGCTTATTATGGCAAATAAAATAAATGCATAAAAAAAAATCGACCTAAAATATTAAATTAGTTAAAGTTGTAATATTTATATCAAAAATGCATATCCACTTAATGAACCTTCTTCTTTAATTGAACATTTCGATTGTTTAAAATATATGGCATATTTCAGGAAAGGTGTTGAATAAACTCTCTACTGTAAAATCGATGCTTTTAAAACAATTTATTCGATAAAGAAATCTAATTACATTAGTTCAAAAAATAATTACGACTGTTTAAGGCAATGTTGATAAATGAAAGAACCCATACGTTCTTATTTTATCTTGTAAGACAATAGAATTTTTTTAAATGCATTTATTTTAAGATTTGTAAGGATCTGTTATACGTATTAATGACAGGTCTCTAATTTTTGTAAATTTAAATATTGTTTTTATAAAAAAAATATTTATAGAAAAGATTAGGTTAGACTAACTTGACGCGAAGGTTTTACTCGAGTAGATTTAATCTGCATAACCTTTACGAGAATCAGATCATAGTTTTGTATTCCACTGAGCATTCAGTGAAACAAATCAATATCCAATTAATCTATTATATTTTTAGAGTCCAAACAATTAGAAGCAATGTCGACTGTTGTTTAAATTCAAGGTTTTTTAACTTCGGTAACACACTTTCTTTTAAAACAAGGCGGTAACTGTCGGGTTGGCTCTTTTCCTTAAATGACTCATCACAAATTTGTTCCTACTTTTCGCTTGCCTTTGTTCTGTGCCTTTTCGGAGTTTGGTATATGTTGCAATACTCATAGGACTTTGTCATATATTCTTATTAATGTAAAACTTTCAAAAGTGCCATAATACACTAACAAGCATTTGTTCTTTTATGGGATATTTGCTTAAATTAACATAGCACGATGTTGTATTTAATTGCAAAATGAAAAACGCATCAACTTTGTATATACGGTTTACTTTGCGGCTTGGAAAATAAGGACACGAAACCCCTCTACTGATTTAAATTGTGTTAACTGCGACATGAATAACAATCAACGATGTGAATTCTTTTAGCATTGCGGCTTGGAACAAATAGTTACAAGAACAAAGATCACAATTAACGTTTAATTAAACCAAGTTTTAACCGGAGAGCTTAAGTTAAATGTCATGACGATCCGAATGCCTAATACATGAAAGGTTGATAGTTTATTCATATAAGCCAGAAGGCCGCACGACATATGCGGCAAACCAATCGCACTTAAGTCAGATCTTACAAAATATAAGATCTGATGACGGCTCATAAATACCGTCTATAAACAAGAATGGTTTTACCCGATTACTATTTTATAACAGCCAATCATAGAGCGTAATGCATAGCGCTTTCGGTAAGAGTCACAAAACGATGATATCGATGATGCAGTAGAAAAGACACTCAGTTTAAATTTGTTCTGCAACTGCTTGTTAGTTAACTTTCGACCAGAAGATGTTACTGATGTTGAAACAAATGGGATACAGCATACAACGCACCTGTCTTCAGTGACATAAGTCTTGCGTGGAGTATCTATGATTACATTCCTTGTAAATAGGCGCAGCCATTAAAATGATACATTCGGAACGCATCGGATCATCATTTATTTTTGCAATTTTGTAGGCGACAATCTGATTGGCTGGGAAGGTTTTATTGACTCGTCGTCAGGTCCTGATAGCGGAGCGGTTTTCATGATTTGATTTTAATCAGATTGGCGGCAAACATATCAATACAAGTAGTACAAAAAATGACTGATGTGGAGATAATTCATTAATCTATATACATGTATAGCTGCAATGATTAAATTAAGACAGAACAATCACTAAATGACATAAATTATTTCCTTATAGCCCCTTCGGTTTATTTTCAAAGTATGTTTTTGCCATAAGAAAACAATTATAATTACACTGGATATCTATATGCGAAAATGTAAACATTTAAAGACATCATTGATTCATGAACCAGGTTCTGAAACGACGAACATAATATGAAGCCATAAGCCAGAGACATCTTGCTAAGAAATCCCACAGCTACAATTGATTCCTTTGGAACGAAGTTTTTGCTATTCTGAGTTATAATAATCCGAATATTACGATCGACCGAAGTTGGCAAAGTAACATTATGTCATGTCAAGGTTTCGCAGCTGATGAATATTCCAGTCTACATCTACTTATTCTGCATCATATCGCCGGCAAATACACTAAGGACGATGATATTTCTCCCAGCAGGACAAAGACCAGCTTTTATAAAAGCGATATCCCATACATAATAGGCAGACATTGGTAGATGATCAATGTGACAATTTATTTTCGTTGGATGAACATAAACAGCATACAGAGACCATGGCATCTAACAATACGATATTTTATCACACAAATGTAAATGTATATATGCCATGTTTTTCAAACTACACGTTTATCATTTTAACAGAAGAATTATTACGGCAATAAAGAGATTTATACATTTAAAAAAATCCTCTGTCGTGATGTCTAAGTACACTTAAATAAAACAGGGAAACTCGTTTTATTGGATCTGTAAATAAGACAGCTTCTTGGTAGTCAGGCAATCTGCTATGATATTAAGATATGGTATGTGTTGTCTTTATCAATACCGTTATGTCCCCCAGTGAACTGCGATTTTGTTTAAGTTATCGATAAGAGTAAAACTTGTTTTTGTGACTAAAGTGGACAATTATTTAATGATATAACCTTTTTGCGTGTTTCGTGTGTTTGTTTTGTTTTGTTGTTGCTGTTTGTTGTTTTGTTTTGTGTCTTTCTTGGTTTGTCTGTTTGTGTTGTGTGTTTTTTGTTATTGTTGTTTTGTTGTTGTTTTTTGTTGTTGTTTTTGTTTCGTTCTAAGAGATGACATTACAAGAATACGCGTGATCGGATTCATGGTTGTATCAGAAGACCAAACTTCGTGGCAATATGAACATTAATGAACACCTTTTTTCATTGGAATTACAAGAACAACTACCCGCCGAAATAACGTGATAGTAAGACAATAGTTCCGCACATAAATATTCATGTATATATTTGATCTTTTAAAAGGACATCAACTGATCTAAGAAGTTTGCAATGATCATTACGATGTTGTGATCAAAGCCTCTTTAAGAAATTCACTCTTGCAGTATTAAACAAAATAGAAAAAAAAAGAAATTGTGAAACTTTTTGTTAGATTCTAAATTAGAAAATATTCATTGTTGTTAAGCAATCGATGGACCTTGACATTTCGGACCTGAAATAAAGTTAATTAGGGTTTGCTCTATCTCCAATAAATCATTCCAGCCAAACGCAAGAGTTTTTTTACAAAGTTTTATTAGACAATTTTAATTACAGAACTAAGAATTTTTGACAGGGAATTTCTAAAGCTCCGCAGCCTTGGTGATAAACGACATAGCTATGTGTTTTGTCATTCGTATTGATTTATAATATCAACGTTTTAAATAAAATACAAATACAAGTAAGTTAACAAACTATCTTTTTATATCATATAATAATGTATTTGGTACGAATTTTTTAACAAATGCAGATTGAGCAGATACATTTATTAGTACACATTACTCTGTGCTATTAAATGAGCATTTCAACGCCCATTTACAATATGGTTATATATTATTAAGTTATAGTCTACTTTCAAGCTAGTGCTCGCTCAGCCGACTTTACAGTTTACCCTCTGGTCATTGGATGTATTCGTAAATCCCATACAATGGCAGCCGACATATGGTGCTAGGAAGTCATATTACTGACCCTCGCAGGTACTCATTTATACACCTGGGTGGAGTGGAACAATTTAAGATAAATTTCTTACTCAAGGAAATTAGCGACTGGGGTTCGAACCTCGGATCCCGTGATCTAGAGTCGTGCGTCCTACAATATAATATTTATGACGTCATCCACAGCTATCTGAGAACAAATATAAAACAAATTATAAACATATATATATATATATAAGTAACACCTTATTTCTTTTATAAATTTCAGGTTATGTGTCACTACTATATATTTTTCTGGAAAATAATCACAGCAATCTAAATATATTTTACTGGGATCAAACTCCTCTCCTGGCTGTAAAAAGAGAAACCATCTCTTACATTAATTCACTACAATCAATGGAATAAATACATTTAAAAAACTGCAACACCGTGTCAATTTATGCTTGAGGTTATCTTTCGTTAAAGAGTTTCGGTGTAAAAATAAAATGCCACAGATTATGGGAACATGTTTAACATTTTACCATGGATATACTTTTGTAATATGTTGGGGTTAAAGCATAGTACGCGATTAGTACGTGAACATTTAAAGTGGTCAACTTTTCAAATTTGATTGTAAATGTGTATTAATTAAATGATCGTAATTATCGTAATTATCATTATAAACAAAGATCACTTAAGTTCAAATATGTAAATAGGGAAAATTGACTTTAGAACTAGAATTTAGTAAATAATAAATTATATAAGAAATAAATGACAAAGTCCTATGAGCATTGCAGCATATACACAAATTTGAAAAGGCACATGACAAAGTTATTCACATGCAAGCCAAATGTAAAAATAAGAACAAATCTGTGATGAGTCATTTAACAAAAAGAGCAAACCCGACCGTTACCGCCTTGAATCGGTAAGTCGGCAGCATGGTTTACTTAAATTATGCCCTTTACATAACCGCAATAGGTTGTAAAGCATAAAAAACACACTAAAACAAATAATCGATATGAACATCTGCAAACAACGACACATTGTATATATTAATGGCATCGGATTTAGTTTTCGAGAACACTTTCAGCTGTTTAGATTTTTGAAAATGTGTTGATTGTAACATATATAACAATGAACAATGGTAATGAAGCTTGGAAACATATGATTATACTTGCACAAAAAATAAAAACCTTTTACGCGGCCATTTATAAAGCCTTAACCGTACTGCTCAAGCAAAGTTTTTTCATGGAGGTATGTCACTGTTTGCTAGTTGTGTTAATTGGCATAATTAAGTTAAAGTACTGAAAGTATTGTCGAAGGCCGCTTGTTTCTCCATAAATTTAAAACGCCAAATTGTATGAAGTTAGATATAAAATACCTCGATGCAACAGCTTAGAAACCCATCACGAAATGAAATGTTAGAGTTCTGCAAAACACTCCAGTTTGTCCATATTGCGACTATCCGACTGATCTTTCAAATGCAGTAACTATCTGGTTTGCTCTTTTTGTTGAATGACTTATCACATATTAGTTATTTTACATTTGGATTTCATGTGAATACCATTGTCCTGTGCCTTTTAAATTGTTGGTATTTGTTGCAGTGCTCATTGGACCTTGTCAAATATTCTTATTGTTGACAATAAACGTTGTTGAGAAAGACTTGTAGCCGCTATAACTTCTCGCCGAACTATTTACACTGGCCTCCCCGACCGAGCAGATTGTAATGTGAAGCAGGTGCCGTTCTGC